>OV743719.1:114838534-115509506 GCA_928272305.1 Volucella inflata
CAGCACGGTTTATTCACTTTCAGACCCAGAAAACATCCGCGTTATACCGTGCAAATAAATTTGCTGTGATTTTTCTATAAACACTGTGTCCAGAAACTGACACTAAGAAGGAGTAATTGCAATAGTTTGGGACATTCGGAATGGTGCCGGAGCAGCATGAGTAGCTCTACATAAAATTCATTTTCATTCTAAGTGAAAATTCTGTTTAGCAAATTGAAAAAGTACGAATTTAAAAGTTAATTCCCTTTGCGCATTATTTTTGTGTCTAATTTGTATAATAAGAAGGCAGCCATCCGTCGATGCGATTCTAGAGATGCCATGAGATTCTGATGGGTTGACGTTGGCTAGGTGATTTGGTGGATACTTGGGTGAACTAAGGAACCGATGGACTTGGGACCAGAAACAAAGTTTGCACGTCCGTACTCGTACTCGTTCTCGTACTCGTATTTGCTGATGATGCTCCCGCTGGCTGTTGGTTGACTGGGTGTCGTGGTGAATGAACAGCGCGAAATTATGCAAGGATTGCGAGTTTGATGGCGTCGCTGATGAAGCTGTCGTCAGTCACCAACAGTGGTTAAAAAAAATCGTAATAATTTTTTTTATTTTGTTCATCTCTTTCAGCTTCCGTTCCGTCACTATTTCTCTCCTTTTGCTATGCTCATTTTGACGTTCCGTAAACTTTTTTAATTGAGTTTTGTTATCTGTCTTCCATTGAGGATTAGAATACTTTTTTTTTTTCTGTCACCATTTTTCCTTTTTATTCCGGTAGGGGTAGCACAGTGTCATCACTGTCACCCCAAGATTCAAGTGAAAGTCCACAATTTAATTAAGAGCGAATGATGTTGTAAAAAGTGGAAGTGATGCATAGCAAAGTTGTAGTTCTTAATTTGAAAGTTGTGCTTTAAGATTAAGGTTGTCCCCTGGAGTGGAGTAGTGGTCAATCCCGAAGGGTGGGAATTCATCGAAATTAAGTGTGTTAATTTGTACCATTTCCCTCAAGGCAATGGATAATTTACGACCAAGCATATCGATTATTCCATTATCTTTGGTGCTTTGTACCGATTATGGGACACGGCATCGTACCTATTTAAGTACTTAATGTAGCCCCAAAGCATTGGCGCACCTTATCATTTTAGAGGCGGAAACCTCTTGGGGGAATGAACGTGGAATAGGGCAGGTCACAATTTGATGGTGAAAGAATTTATTATGTAATATTACTCACATATCCGTATTAAAATGGTTTGTCTTTCATTTAAGTTAACTTTGCGAACGCATGAGCTCGAAATCAAAACAACAACGAACGGGTACATTGTCGAAACTAGAGAAGAACTACTCAAACAAGGTCATATTGTGGCAGCATATTGTATACATACATACATACGAGTCTATCCATTTCGAACATTTTCGTGTTGGCAGTTATATTACAGAGCTCACGCAATGTGATAATTTCTGTTTCTCTTATTTTTTTCTTTGTTTTGTGTCTTAAGTCTAGGAATGCCGGTCTTACATTGAAAGTGAATATCAATGGGGTTTCTGTTTTAGGACTCTGCTTTTATTGCTTCCTTTTGCCGTAATCTAATGCTCGTAGGGTACATATTCTGATTGTTAAATATTAAACATGTCTATAAAATATATTCATGGTCAGTGACACTTATTCTCAGAATGGAATTTAGAAGTCCTACATGCAGGAACTTAAGTCGTTTTTTGTAATAAAAATTTATTTTTTCCACCAAACATTAATAGAAGTCGAGATCTAAGTGCAATTAGCCCACTTGTGCTTTGTATAGATACAGTTAAATTGAGGATATACGAGTGGTGGACACGTGTTAAAGTCCTTGGATACTACACTACAAGGTGACAATCGCCTGGGAATCTCGTACGGAAATGAAAAAGTTATGGTTGGCGCTAAAAAAAAACTCTTATTAGTTGCTTGCAAATTGCTTTTCTAATTGATTTAAGACCACAATCATTCCCTCACAGCTATAGGATTACTTACAATGTAAGAGTAAAGAACGTCCTATTTGTTCAGAACCTAGTCCTTCGCGAACAAAAAGGAAAGTAGTATAGATTATCGCATCCTTTATGACACTGCAGAACTAATAAAGGAATTGAAGGAAGCAAGATAGCCCGTGATGCCTGCAAGTACTCACAATAATTCTGCAAGGCCGAGGTGTTAAGGTAATAACCCTGTTGTTTATCGAAAATTTCTATTAAACTTGCTATTATTGCAGAGTGTAACTCGACCTGATAACATTGCATAGGTAACCCCTAGATATATCTAAATATTGCTGATACAAGAAACAAGTTCATGGTTTAGGGTGGCTCGGTGAGTCAATAATGATATCATTTCTCGTACAGCTAGGCATTACACAGTACTTAGTGGTGCACAAGTAATGTCATACTGAAAATGAGCCACAATATTTACGAATAATGTCATATAACGCTGTGCTTTGCCATTTATGTTGTAGAAACATAGCCAACATTGCAATAGAAATCACCAATTTGGATATAGATTTCTTGTGAGCAACATTTCAAAATGCCGTAAAATATGTATAATTTTTTCAGTGTCATAAATTTCTCAACTTTTTGGGAAAACGGAGCCCAATTCTTTTCATTCCTAAATAAATGGCAGCCAATTCGCATTAAGACATTTCATTTGTCCGACTTTGTACAAGTCAAAAATCAAGAGAAATTACGGACGAAATTCTCTACTATGCTCCGAAATTTTGTTACTCCCTTTATTTTCCTGGTTTAGTGACCAGACAGCTCACTCTCAACGAAAGAAAGGTAATTTCGTTCCACTAGCAACAGCAATTGTGAGAGAAACATGTTGTATTTATACAACGCTTTGCTTGAGTTTAAAATGTTGCAGCTCTCTCTCTCAAATATATAGGTAGTTCCCTGCCATTATCCATAAATGGCACTTTCATCTTCAAAATTGAAAAATTTTCCATTCTCGATATGCGTGTCAATGAAAATCTTTATTTGAATGATTTTCGATGTCTTCTGCGAATTCTATAAGATTCCTAAAATGATGTAAGCCATATTTCTGGTCTGACCTCAATATATGATATAAGGCATTCATCCGCCCAAAATTGGAATACAATGCTTATTTCTGGTCAGATGCCCCTTAGACCTCTTTGCACTTTCTAGGTTGGATTCGAAAGCATGTAATAAAACTAAAAGGTGATTCCAATTTTCCAAAGGCAGTTGACACACTTGAACACCGATGTGCCATCTTCCGTTCTATCGTTTTTTCTACAACCAGTGCTGCACTCAAATTTGTCAGTAGCATTCCGCTCCTCTAATCCAATGTTCCTCCTCTAAATGAGTGTTCAACAGTACACCCACAAGCCCACTTTCAGACGTACTCTGAAATATCGTGACTTTTCCCTGAGCCAAACAAATCGCTTATGGAATGCTGCCGAGCTCTTTATTTTCTAGCTATTATAACTTGCAAACATTCAAAACCAACATACATCGGTACCTCTATTCCTGACCCCCTTAACTCCCCATCTATCGCGCTGTGTGCAAATATTTAAAGCGAACTTATGATTCATTGGCCGTGGGATTAATAAAAAAGTAACCAAACCACTAACCAGATGACAAAATTGCACGTTTATGACCCAAGGCAATGATGTCTGCAGAAAGACTTATTTTGATGTTGTTGTCACATTATTTCTCCTGAACCTGCCCATAGTTAAGAGCTAGTTGTACATGCGTTTGACTCACTGTTTAATAATATATACTCATGCGACGTCGTTATCATTTTAGGTGAATTATATCAGCCAATTTAAAATGAGTTTAAATTTAACGATCGTGACATTTGATCGCTACCAACGCAAAGATTGGGAAAGAAACTCCTTGCATCGACTGTCTTACCGACTTAAACCTTTTTCAATTATCAATTCATGTAACACTGAAAATCTTGGCAGTTGTCACTTGTTATCATCATCTTTACTGATGCGAATTTTTGCATTGTCTCAGAAAATAGTCAGTCATTGCCGCACTAAACTTGACTTAATACCCATCCCTTTCATTCAAAACAGCTGTAAATTTCTATCGAATGAAAATTTACTTATCTCTAACTATCATAGAGCAGTAAATTCGTATGGATATTTCCAATTATTTCTCAACTCCCTCCTGAAAAGAACTTCCCAACATCTTCACGCTGTTCTAACAAAAATTAATATTAAATCCGATTTTTACAACGAGCAAGTTTCTTACACCTGACAAATCACCATCTGTTGGTCTTCATATAATCACCAAAGACATTCGTTCGCTAGCCGCCCCAAAGACTCTGATCAGCGCAGTCTCAGTAAACATCAATGCTTTCAGTCGACATTACTTTGGGAAAAGTTTGTTAAATTCAAAGAAATATGCTTTGGTGGTCTTGATATCTACCCATCAGATGTGTGAGATACCTGGAAAAATCTACCTTCTTCAGGTCTCCAAAAGAAATACGTAATTGCTTTCTATAAGGTGGGCAGAAAAGACAAAGTACTAAACTATAAGCCCATTGCAATTCAAAATTGTTGTGTATGTATCTCAAAGTTCTTTCATTGCAAGACTATGGATATATGGATTCTTAAATGGCAGATCAACAATCACAAATCTAACAGATTTTGTATCAATATTATCTGCGCTCCCAAGGACAAATAAGTTCATGTAGTTATTACAGATTTCAAAAAAGCTTTCGGTAAGATTGTGGACAAATCCATCCTTCCCAAGTTGGGTTTTCTTTCTAACATTTTTCTAACGGTTTCTTTCTACTTAAAATGAGGAACTATTTATTTTTATTTTTTAACGACGTCCATCAAGTGGCTCTTATGAAGCAGCCTATTCAACCTGGGACCGCTTTTGCATAACTTCAGTGTGATAGCTTTCCTTGTTATACGTCTGTCGTACATTCCCCATTCTCGTTTGAGGGGTTCCGTCACATGTTTTTTATTCTCTTTCTCATCCTTAAAGATATATCTTTTTGTCAATTTGAAAAACTCAGCTCATGAGTTTTCGTGTTTTTCTATGAGGATGTGCTCTGGCTTTGTTCTCTCTTGGTTTTCAGCAAGGGTCAGTAGGAAAATCTCCGTCTTTTCCGATGCAAGTCTGAGACCATTGGGCTTCCATACAGACGTATACACGTCTCATAACTTGGCTTAACTTCCTTCGTGCTTCCTCTGTTCCCTTGAGGAACTATAGTGCTCCACGAAACTGATAGACTTTTACCGACATCATGCCTTGAAATGGGGGGCATAGTCTTGATGTGTCCAGCTTTTACATGGTAACGTTGATTATCTTATTAAAAAAAATAGATCTTTTCCCTTGGCTTATGAATTTGCTTTGCAAACGAACAAATTGTATATACGAGTACCACGAAGTCATGATCTCTATTAAACCTTTCATTGGTTATCAACTGAAAAAAACTCATGTTTATGAGTGGTAGCTTGCAGCGGATACAATTGCCAAGAACTGACAAAATTTATTTTCTGAAATGTGAAAATTATTTTAGATTTTGAAAAAGAAAATTCTTACAATTTTAGGTAGTCACCAATCGCTGAGCAATAAGGAGCCCCCTTTACCAGTGCTAATATGGCTTTAAAGCAATGCTTCGGCAGTTGTCACTTGAATATCCCAGGCATGAGTCCAGAAACAAAAAAACATTTTCGAAAAATCATGGAGAAGTAATCCGTACCTGCTGTTAACTGGAGACACTACATTGCATGAAATTCCCATCGCTCCTGCTGATGTTGCTGAGGTTAAAAGTGATCTCCACTGTTTTTGACACGAGAAGCCGAAAAGACAGTTGGTCGATGGGAGAGTAGAACTGTGTACAGAATCACCAAAGAACTGAAAGGCCATCACAACTTACGCCAACATTTGGTGAAGGACTTGGTTCATTTGCTTTGATTTTTGATAAGTACCAGCAAAGGAAATGTAGGAAACATCTTCATAGCCCACTATTCAGCACACAAAATTGTATTAAGAGCAATATCCTTCTAAAAAATAAGTGTGTTGGCCCGCAGAAACAGGAAGATTCCCTTTCTAAAATAAAGATCTCCAAAAACTTGGTACAAATGGTTTTATTTCTATAAATTAATATTATTTTAAACGTAACAATACTTCAATATGGATTTTAACTTACATTGGTAAGACTTCAGAATCTTGCTGCGACTCAACGTGGTGGTGACAAAGAAAAAGATTGATCTTACGAAATTCTAACGTGAACGTGCGCAATTAATGTAATAGAAGAAAAAATTAACTCACGCACCACGTTGCCAGCACAAATTTATGAATTTTGAATTTAATCATATTTTAAAAAATTATCTTCTTTCGCTTGATAACAAAGTGAAGTCGTTGTAGCGATTTTAACGCTGAAGTCAAACTGACTATCTAAATTTGATAGCGTTCCCGCTGAACTCTGCAAGACTTCACTCACAGTTACGGCAAACAAGGGCTTGCAGCAGCGGGACCTACCTTGAAGAATGAACAAAGGGAATACTTGTGAAACTTCCAAGGAAAGACAGTCTAAATATACGAAATCAATGCGTAATTATCGTGATTCTAGAAACTTGTTATTATAAATTATCAGCATACTTCGACAGTTTGCAGAACGTTTCGAGAATATCTGTAAGCAGTCTAGTCATCTACGGAGTCATCCGTGATGCAGGAGTTTGCACCGGTGCCACCCTTATAGTTGCTCGGCTCTTACTCATAGGAGGGTTGGTTCTTGCCACTACTCCAAGGGAAAACAAGGAAAGAGCGTGCCACTTCCGCCCACTCACACATCACAGATGCCGCCGTGGCTAACTAGACTTCTGCGTTGATCATGCTCCTGCATTAGAGCTTGCTTTCACCAACTCATCTGTGACTGCACAATAGATTTAACTTTTGTACACAGAGACTTTTCAATAAGTCACTGGGTTTTTTTTTTTAAATCGATCTAGGAAGGTAGCTAACGGCATAGATGTAAGACATTAAGACCCTAAGCGAAGCTCACAACATTGCATTCTATATATTTCTTTTGTCGGTGATTAAAGATAGTCAACAAAGCGCTTTGTCGATATTTTTTTTTAGTAAAATAACACGCAGAGGGGTATGAATACTCTTACAATTCATAAACATGTAATGTGATTAATGGATATTTCACTCTATGGGTGAACGTTGGATACGTTAAATAGGAAGAATAATTTATTAGTGTAACTTAACTTGTTGGATTCCCAGTAACCACTCAGTGTACATGATTATAGTTGACTGAAAAAATGAATGTTTTTCGGGTCCAGTTGCCATTTAAATGACAAAGGTTTGATTGGGAATCTAATGGACTACCACTTGAGACATGGGAATTAAGGAATCTCATCGAAGCGTTCAACCTACCTTGACTATGCTAACGAACAGAAACATGAACCCGCACTCAATGACAAACATTTCGGCAGCACAGGAAAACTTGAAAAGAATACGGATTCACTTCGCCTAAACAGGTCGGAACCTAGGGCCGCATTCAGAATGCTGTAAAAAATAATATGGAGACGCACTGCAAATAACCTTAACACTAATCGGTGGTTGCTCCGATATGAAGTTCTTGCTGATAGTAAAGGAATAGGGAACGTTGAAATCACTAATAGGCTTTAAACTTTTGTGAATCGGTGTCCAAGAAACATGCTGTGAATGGTCTGGTCAATGAAAAACTTTGTGAGAAAATGCAGCATCCGTAAGGTTCCGAATCTTAAGCGGACCGGCATAGTACGGTACGGTCTTCATTTACTAAGAAATAACATCGCAACCCACCAAGTGAAGGCACAGTATCAGCGTCAAAGAGGCAGCCTTCATATACTTTTGCAGTACAATTTAACATCTAAAGTAATTATGCCTAAAAGAACGTTTCATTGCCTTAAATAAGCTGCATCATTTCGGTCGCATAATCGTGCAATAAACTGAAAACAATAAATCATTTACCAAAGCAAAGCCGATGCTCGTAACAAGTTCTAGGAAGCATGTACAAGGCTGGAATATTTAAGATTTGGCCAGCTAACTTGCCTCACGTTACGGATATCGTTAAATGGCTTCTAATATAAAACTTAAAATGTATTTCTCAAGACTTTACGGTTCTGTTCTTACCCTCATGAAAACCTAGGAAAAAAAAGCATGCAACATCTAATTTCAACTTCAAAATGTCAAAAAACGCTCCTGATGTGTAATGAATTTCATTGTTCGCGCAGCCCTTAAAAACTTTTAAGCAAGAGTGCATAGCCTAAAAATGATGAGGAAATTGGGATTACTCGCGTGTGGCACGAAGTGACTTGCACCAGGATCCAGCACCAATATGGATATGTCTTCAAGTGCGCGCCCACGCCCCTCTATGTCATGAGGTAAATACCGAACAACCCCGCATGTTGTGGTTTTTTAAATGAGCATGAAATAACAACCGCAACAATTGCATGTCGTCATGTCGTATACACATACTCTTGTACTCATACATACATTAGGGATTGTATGTACGGATATAGTTGAGTTAGTGCACATTGTCACTTTAATACTCACTGTTCATTCCCTTGAACCTCTTAAAAGGAACAAACAGCCCGTACAAAAGAGCAGTTTCACGGTCACAGTAAGGCATCGCCATCGCCATAGTCAACGCCATAGCCATCGCTAGTATCATCCCCTCTATACTCATAGACACCCATACAATTGGCATTGGATTCAAAAAGCACCCTTCCGCGGTGGAACAACTATGACGAAGGCAGTGAGGCCATCACCCGAAAAGAGGCTTATTTTGTGCCCATAATGGACTATTGACAGGTATGCGGCCTAATGTTGGAGTATCATGAAACACCAACGACGTTGCCTGTTGTCAGATAGTTGATGGCTTGTGTCCCCAAATTGAATTATATCATGACAAAGCGTTTAAAATGTGAAACGTGCGAGGTGTGATAGCTCGACGTCGAATGTATGTGTGAGTATGCATACATATGTATGTTCATTCGAGCATGCTGCCACCAGCTTTTCGAATTTACAAAGTGTCGGTGACTGGGATGGGCATAGGTATGACTTGAGAAACGAGAAAACCGACCTACATCCTGGCTTGGTTCGCATAAATAAACCAAAATGGGGATGGAAGAGCTCCATTGTAAATTGATTTTCTATCCAGTAAACTAGGACCATAGCCGTGGCTGTTACGGTAGCTATTGCCTCACCGCTCGAGTTATGTATAGAAAAGGGCAGTTTGCCGTTTTGCCAGTTTGTTGGCTTGCGCTCACTCAGGTATTCTTACCGTGCCGCTTAGAATTGCCTCCAATGACACTCGATTTATGTGTTCTGTCCCAACCAAGTATGTGAGTATGGCGCCCACTAAACAAAACTTGATGAGGAGTCCCATCTGGTTAAGAGTTCCAAACTTGTCGTACGTATGATAAATGGCGCCATGGCAATGTTACTGTTGATAAATCACCAAGTTCGACGTATTGCAACAGGAGTAGCAGCGTGCCAGCTTCATTTGGATTTTCGTTTTTGCTTTCATACTTTTTGGACAAAGGGAGGGCATTTACCAGGTGACTGGAATATAGATTTTACACCTGATTTGTGCACTGTAAAAATACTACCGGAAGTACCTACGAGTATTTGGGGCAGGAGGTTAAAGTGAAAAATTCCAAGAAATTTCACCTGGTCGGAACGATTGATTCATTAAGCTATCAAAGCGAAAGTGTAAATTAATGGACTAGATATTATAACATTTCTGATTAGTTGTTTCAAATCATTTTCATAGAATTTGGTCGAATTTTTTAAAAAAAAAAATGTTAAAGGTCTGTTAGATGCAATTTGCTACATCAGGGAAATGTGAAGTAGCTTGGAATGTTAATTGAGGAGCTTCATATTTTTGTTTCACAGAAATAATGAATAGGATAATAATATTACCACTGACTTAGGTAATTTTGTAGTAAAAGAACGACTACTAGATGGTTGCAACTATGGATGACGGATGACTTAGAGGCCACAACAAAGGAAGAATACAGTAAGCAAATTGAAAGTTAAACAGCTGAATTCTCAACAAGCTGCCAAAATTTTCTACGATTGCGTTTCTCTAACCTCTTCTCAAAACTCTTCCGACAAGGATTAAGGGCTAAAGAATTGAACTGCAGCAGAACTAAAAATATAGAGCCGGTGCTTTCCGAGCAACTAGATGGCGAGGACCTTTCTAACGAACTTTGGCGATCAAAGCCAACATATCGCTTCACCGAATCACAACGAAGGAGTAGAAAAGCAATTCCCTCCTGTATGGTGCTATGTGTGAAAGCAGAAGCAAACTTGTTAAAAATATACACCAACTAGATTTTAAAATTTGTTGGAAGGAAATGGGCCTATTCAATGGAACCTCAACACAATTTTTCCGTTTAAACGTTGCCAACTGTAGCGCGTCATATTCCTTAACATCATGTACGTGATCTCGACTGCCGTGTTGTGTAAACGCTTGATATCATTTGTAAGTGATCTTATTGGCTCTTATTAGTGTGAGCTCAGGCCAGATGGTTCCACACTTCGTCAAATAATCAAACTGCTGCAATTCATGGAGAAAATCGAACATGACTAGACCTATAGTTAACGTACATAAAACAGCTTCTATACAGATTTACATGCATCCCTTTATTATATATAATGACAATTGAGAATGCTCGCCGTTCCATAAATATATCACCGATACCGTTGATGAAGTAAAGGCTTTGGGGCAAGGTGATTCCCTGTCATGTGGCTTCTTAAATATCATAATTGAGAAAATATTTCAAAGTTCGTAAACCAATGCTAAAGGTACATTTTATTGCTATTCAGTAAGAGGAAATGCACAATATCATTGGATCCGAGAAAATAAAGGTTCAACTAGCAAACTGGTAAGGGGTTTGCTCTGATAATGACAATTCATCAGAAAGTTCCACCTATCACCAGATATTTCTTAAGTCAAAGAAGGCAATTGAGTCATGAGTTATAAGTATTTCTCAGTCTGTTTCAATATTAACGAAGGCTAATGAAGATATCTTTGGTGGCTTCTAGTGTATGATTGTTAAAAAAAAAGTTTTGATCATGTTTGCTTGGATGGGCTTTAGACGAAGAGATATGGCAGCGAACACTTCACGTTGCACAATGATGTCGACATGGTGAGAAAGACCTGCATTAGTCGCATGAGATGTAGAGAATACTCGGATGTAAATAGAGTGAATATTAAAAATCAGCCCCAATGACGTTTCTTAAACTCAAGCAAAAGCTACTTAGACCATAAAAAATACTTGAGACCTATTAGCCTGACATAATTCCTTCAGAAGATCTTATTCATTAGATCATACTTCCAGCGTTTCTTTCAACATACGTGTTACATGTTAAAAGTGCTTAATTCAAGCACAAAGCTAACACCGAACCTAGCTAAACATGTTCATTAAGGCAAACTGTAAGAAGGTGTTATCTTTGCTTTTATGGAAGATAGTAGTAGATAGATAGTGAAAGCAAACACATAGTTTTTTTAAGCTTGCGGATTTCGTTTTCACAGAAACTGCGTGGTTGCTTTCAACACGGGAGCTTCGGCGGAACTAAATTTCTTTCCATTAAAACTGTTCTGAAGAGACCAAAACAGATGGGAGTCTGAAGGACTAAGGTCTGGGGAATATGGTGGGTGTTGGAGGATTTCCCATTTTAGCTCCTTCAGTTCTTGCAGCGTTTGTCAGGCAACATGTGGTCTAGCGTTATCATGATGGAAGATGATGCCCTTAGAGAGCTGTTCACACTACTTATCCGACGTGATTGTTCCGTCAGTCGAAAGAAAATCAGAAAAAATCATACTTCATAAATGTCAGTGCCCTTATCTGTTTGTTTTCAGCTTCTTCTTTTTCATGTTGTTATACAGAATCCACTTCTCGTCACCTGTTATGACTCGATCCAAAGGAAGTTTGCTTTCATGGCGTCTAAGCAAAGATATGGCCACGAAAACGTGTTCATGAAACAATAGATCACGTATCGATTGGAACTGAATCAAAGTTTCTTTAACGACGAATGGTGAATATTAAGCCTCTCAGCAATCTCCTCAGTTGAAGTCTTCGGATTATTTTTGCCATCAGTCTCGGAAGGCCTAGAACGGGGTTGATCGTCTAACTTCATATTATCAAAACCGCCGCGCCGCCGTTGATCCAATATTAAAAAGGGAAAATGTAAAGAAACGATTTTAGACAGTCAGTACTTCGCCTTCTTATTAAGACCCCGTTCACATGTTAAATAATAATAAAGTAAATAATTTGTAGTTATTTAATGACTTTACACTACGTTAGACCTTTAGTTAGGTCTTGTGGAATAGTCTGATGCTGCTACACTAGACATCCTTTTTCATCTTCCCAATTGCAAAAAATTTATTTAGGCAAAGTAGAAAGTCTTATAATTTAGGAATTTTCAATCTGCACTGATAGGCATATCAGTAGTTCTTAGATCCTTTGGCTCGGTGTTGAAAATGTCAAAAGTGAAAACCATCGTCTATACCTGGTCAAACAGATAAAAATTTAAATTTATTAAGACATTCGGGAAACCTTGTAGCCCATGACTCAAAAAAAGTATCGTTTTCAAGATGGATATATAATTACAATATTCTTATACTTTTTTTTTTATTTCAACAGTAGGAACAGAGATGAGGAACAAAAATGAACCAAATAAACAAGATATTTGAACACATCTGATATAAGGAGATTCCGGTGACATTCGGGTGTCTGCTTTAATTTGAGTATTCAGTGATATCACTTAACTTAGCCTAACCTCACTTCTGGACGATTCTCTGTCGCACACAAAAAGGAAATTGCTGACTTATTGAGATTCGAGGTCGGAGCAATGTAAAGAAACAACGGTGTGGAACGGCAACGTTTGATAAATTTTGATATTAACAGCATAACTTCTATAATTGGGGACCACAAACCGAGTAGAATTTGTCTATGCTTCCTCAAGCGATGTAAAGGCCTTGACGTACGGAGTCCGTCAAACCACCGCTCTCTCATCCCATTGATGGTGGTGACGTATTTCCGTATATACGGGCCCCATACAATCCGTCCCACACATATTCGTACGTTGACGGAATGCAGCCCATGACATTTTGTTTTTACTGAGAGTATTATACCTTTAAGCGATGCGGTTACTCGCACACCTAGCTGCCACCCAGAAATGACGAAAAAGTAGATCAACTGATTCTTTGGGTCGGGGCCTTCACATTCTCTGATTGGGCCTCAATACAAACCGGGAACGTATGTCCAATTCACAACAGACGTAATCGGAAAAAGGCTGAAAGAAATAAAACTGCCAACTATAGCCGAGCAAATATGTGGAAGCAACTTGTAAATTATTGCAAATTAAAGTAATCAACATTAAAGAGGGAGAAAAAGTCAAAAGTCTGATTGGATCTGTGTTGTGTGTTGAAATGACTCACATCTTGCGAGGCATGGCCTTCATCCTTCATACAGTCACAAACGCATTTCTACTTCAGTCCCTACACCTACAAAAACTAAGTAAAAACGGAAAAATATTCATCAACCTACAAATTTCATAACATTTTTCCCGAGCCAAGCTTATTAATTATGGTAAAAAATAATAAGAAGCAAATGTGGATGCTCCTTTTAATACTATTGAAACTTTACTTTAATGCTAAGTTTAATCCTTTCAAAGAATATAAGGAAAACATCGACAACAAAATACATCCTACTGCTCCCTCATCTCATTAGGATGTTTTAAGCGGCATCTACTTTACTTGATAGAGTGCACTTAAGGCTATATAGATAGATTTCCGACTAAACACAGTGAATATGTATGATTTCTGATGAAAACGAGTGTATGAGCGAGGGTATTAAGCGAAATTTGTATTTAATATTTGTTTGTTTCACATGCATCCGTTATTGCTGCAGATTTTATGTGTAGCAGACATTTAAAGAGATAAAGAGAGAAGAACGAGTAATTGTTGCACATTGAAGTCCTACTAAGTTTTATAAATTGCGAATATCTATTAGTAGCAAATAATATATAATAGCTTTGTTAACTTTAGAAAAAAATTTCGTGACAAACGAGCCAACGAATTCAGCTTTTGAAACACTTGCAATTGGAGTACAATTATCTTATATGTACTTGTACTTTGGCATTAAAGATTGGCTATTGCAGACCATAACACCAATCTTCAGACCACTGTTTTTTGGATCGCCTGATTCCTGACTCGAATACTACCTTCGTATACTCCAACTTTATTCCTTCGGTAGATTAAACGTCATTGAACATATCGCGTTTTATTTACATATGGTATAGCTACATACGTCAGGGGCTATAGAGTCCAGGAGCTGTATCGAATGCTTTCCCAAATCGGTGAGATGATATATCCATCCTTCGAAGACCATGCTGTTTGTTCGTCATTTTCCTAAAACTTTGAATGTCTGCCTCCCACAAAGCCTAAATGACTGTCATGGAGTTGAATAATTTGTCGTCCAGAAAGATTTTGTCCTAAATTTGATGGCTTTTTTATATTTTCTCGATTGTCGCCCATATTTAAGAATATACCATATACTACCTTGATCAGAAAATTCCCCGAATAACCACCGTGTGGCGCTCCCATTGTTCCGATTTGAGTTCTTTTTGTTAAGTTGGTACATCTGTTGTTGATATTCCCTCTTAATCTTAGCATCATAGCTTGACATTTGCAAAAGTTACGTAGCCAAGAGTACATCTATCTCTGTGTCTGTTGGCGATTTTTCCATTACTTCCTCTCGGCTGTTGAAACGCGTTCCCCGTAGTGGTTTTTTAACTCGATTGAACAGAAAGAAGGCACAGGGAGCCAGAAATCGGAAACAATGGGAGCGCCACTCAGTGGTTATTCCGGGAACTTTATGATCAAGGTAGTATGCATGATCCGATCTGGTAGCACATTTCGCGTTAATGTACTCTCTCTATCAATTCGAAATTTCATTGTTTCCTGATGATGACAGTCCCATATAGTGTTCAATATTTTTCGGCGGCTGTATTTCTTCGAGTTTTTTCTCCATTTTGCTGCAGCCTAAAAAATAGTAGACAGTTTGCTCGTACTTCTACGTTTACCTTCTGCTATAGCCCGTCGCTTGCTTATTATTATACGTTCTTACCCTCTTTTTTTACAAAACTTCGTAATCTTACTAAGCAAGCACAGTCCATGCATTTTGTCTCTTATGTATATTTTCGAGAAAGACTTGTCGAAATATAAATACTGATCGAGCCGCATACCAAGTACTGAACTTCCTTGAACTTTTAAAAAAAATTGGCTTTAATTTTTTTATCAGTTGTTGGATAACCGTTTAGTACGACCGAAGTTCCAATAAAGAAGAACGTTGACTCCCTTAAATTTTAGACCCTATCCCCAAGCCACTTATTCTTCCGCATACATGGGGAACTTTCCAAATCGGTCATACTCAACCAGGACAGTGGTTTGTGAGCCCTTTTTACCTTCACATTGCACCAGCTTTATACTTTCTACCCGCTGAATTCTGACTCTTTTGTCTAATTTCATGTTACTGTGAAACCCGAACAGTTCCTCCTCTTTTTTTTCCTTTCGGAACAGAGTGCTCTAATATAGAAATAGTCCATTGTACTCGTATGTTCCTCTAAGATAAATGAGTAAGCACTTCAATTATAAAATGCCTACAGAACCAATACCCACCACCTTACCCTGATGCGAGCGTAGGCAGGCCACTTACAGAGATAGTGCTCCGCTGTATTGTCATCACTTCCACATCAATCATCGCAAGATGTTTTAATTTATGCCCAACACACTTAATGGCTTAAGAATAGCGTAGTGGAACGTTAAGATGTAAATAAGCAGCTTGCATTCCTTTTTACTGAGTGACAGCGGTTCATTGGTGATATAATTCCTCGTAATACCGTTGTGACCAGATGTATAGGGAAGATTCTATAAACTAAGGCTTACCCAAAATACATAAGTCAAAAGAAAGTCGGTGCATAAGGCCATTGTAGCTTTTATATGATTAATAAACGAGCTTGGACCGTTCTTCGAGGTTGGTTAAGGTAGCAGTGATGCATTTTCATGAAGGCTTGTGCAGGTAGACAAGCGACTCATAGGATTTTTATGACCGTGTAGATCCAAAGGACTCTTGGCAATGGCTCAAATATTGACGAAAGGTTCTTTGCACTGCAATGATGGTAGACAGCGATTAAGAAACTTTCGACGCAATATACATATACAGTACTGAGAAGTTTGTTGCCCAGTTTTGACAACCAAATACGTAGCTGCTTTGAGGAATTATATACTGATACCATAAAGAACTAGACAGCTTCCTCCTTCTCATAAAAAAAAAACAACCGTAGTTTTGAAGAGATTGATTGAAGGCCCATTTTTAGTGTACCAATCGTCGATGACATCTACATAAGACTGTCTGGGTTTTAGAGGATCCAACAAAAAATACAGCCACATCATCTGCATACTAAGTATAGAGAATTGGTTTTACATAAATCTCCTTCTTCACTCTCTGTCCATGTAGAAAGGGCCGTGGATTATTCGAATCACTTTTCTCTCAAAACAACATACCGTCTACTCTTCTTCTTTGAGTAAAAACTAAAGGGACTTGGATGATCAATGTTTCATTGAGAGCTATCTTGGCTATATAAAAGAGGAAGCCTTCTAAGCCCAAAAGATACAATGAATGGGAAGTGTCTTCAAACTATCAGAGTATGCGATTTTTTCTTGAAAGATCTGCCATAAGGAATGATTCTAGTAGGAAGCAGATTTTTAAGATTTTACATGCGATTGGCCAAGAGAAAAATTTCAAAGTATCTCTTATTATTTATGCCACCAACCGTTGAATGTAGACATACTGAAGATTTGACACTGAATTTGGCAAAGCAGTTTTAACATACAGATGATAATATTCCTGGCAGCGCAGGGAAATTCCATATGAATATAATTTCTTCATAAAAATAAAAGAAACTATATGTGAGCTTAAAAATTATCCCACTTAACTGCAATTATCCCACAACAAGCAGCTACCAGCCATGTGTTTCCTTCATAAGACAACGATTGTAACTTGTGCCATTTGCACGTCAGAATTGATTTCCTCTAATGGGTACCTCAACAAGCTATGCTCATTAACCCACTCCCAAGACACCCACGGCGGCGTCGAAAACTTATTAAATGAGATTTTAAATTACAAATGTACTCGTTATGCATAGACACATACATACATACATATAACAACTACGAACTCTAAAATATGTTTAAGTAGGATGCTCATCCTATTTACGAAACATGTACATGTGTACGACACTTTACGATCAGCACACTTCGGAGAGATTACACAAGAAGCGAATACCCTGTACCCGTACATTTTGCGGCGGCACATAGTAAACCAAACAATATATGTGTGTACACATATGAACACCACCAAATTGTGTATATCAAAGATTAAGTTAATTAAAACACCCTCACACGTTTTGAGCTGCCACAGCCTTAAGGAGAAACCATCTCCATTTGTTCAGCCAAGTTTATGTGAAGTCATAAACCAAAAAAAAAAAAGAACTATCTTATCCTCGTATTTTGCGCTTCAGAAAATATCCAACAGTTAACAGCCAACAAGCAACATCCAGCATTCAGCATCCGCCTCCTGACACTTTTCGGTGTCGTCTCCCAATGTTTATCGCAGTCATCTTGAATGCAAATTGTATGTTAATTCTCCGCACAAGACATCAAACTTCACCGACTGTCAAGTGTTAATTAATTGATGCGCCATAAGCCGCATAGCCATTGGCAGGACCTGCCCCACTCATCGCTCTTTCCATGTACGAGCATATTCTTACGATGCGAACTTTGAACCGAATTAAGCATAAGCAAAACCAGAGAAGGCTTAATTAGTCGGCCGCGAGTTGACGGGCCGCATGACATCGGGATCAAAATAATGCCACGTGTGTACACATGACACTGAGTGACTTAATTCCAAAGTAAGCACCACCATGATAGTGCAAATAGTTATCCTTACCTCTTCCTTGGACACCTGTTACAAGCACAGGAGCACGATACAAAATACATAGCCCATATGAATATACCCGTATTCCTATTCGAAAGCCTTGCATTTATCGCAGCGCTCGCTCTTTTTTCCAGGTGAACTCAGTCGGTACAACAAATTTGATGCAATTAAATGAGGATGCGCCCTTCTCATTTCTGCTTAAACATTTTCACAGAACTCCGTAAAATTGGATTTCATTACGAACGTAAAACTTTTGTCCCAAAAATCACAAAAGTTGCAGATATGAAGACAGAGCGATGGTGCGCACTTCTCGGAATGAGTTCTTGTATCTCTTGAGGCACACCGAGCATCACTATGATGAAACTTTTTAAGGGAAACAAATACGAATACGAGTATGAGAATGGAATTTGCTGTGGACGACTTTGATGGCGGTGGGAAAGTTTCCTGAAGTCGGTTAGTGCGGTTGGTTGGTCGTTTAATTCTACCATTCTGACAGGAAATGGAAGATTCTTAATTCATGCATAACTCTGTATAAGCAACATGATGAAACTGGTTTTGTAGATTATTTAAAATTTCCTTTAGAACGATGAAACCCCGATCTACAGCAACAGAATGCAGAGATCCATCTCGGACATGGTGGGACTTCTTTTACCTACATAATGCAACTTATTAATTTGCATGGACATTTTGATTTAATAAACATTTCTCTAAGTTGTTTCAACTTATCAAGAACCGTCAGATGAGATACACTGCAAGAATTTTCCATTTTTCTATGTCTAATAGGATTTTAAGTGAAAGTTTCTTGTTTCAAAAAAGAAAAATAACATTTTTCTGTATCTAGAAGTGTGTAGTATACATTTTGAACCATGAAAACGACACATTCTTGCTTGAAAACTGGTTTGAATTTGAGAAACTTTTAACCAACCGAATTGAAAAATGGGTTGAGCCTCAATTGGAGTAATATATGTAGTTCTGGGTTTTATATTCATAATATTAAAACCACTTTTTTATTGATGGAATTAAAGCTGTTGTCAATAGTTCTGTGTTAGAAGAAACTTATCAGGACAGTCTTAAACAATTATAGACCAGGCCTGTGGATGGCAACGACTAGTATAAGGCCTCGTAGAAGTAGCATCTTCCGACCGGTGCTGGTTTTTTAAATAACGAGCCGAACATATTGCAGCTCTGCTAATACGCCCTACTTCACGGCGTCATCTGGGAATCTCACTGGAGATTGCGAAGTGAAGGGGAAAAATGGCGAGTTTCCTGCGCCATAAATCAGGATTAGTGTCGGAGAAACAAAACAATACCTTATCTAGGCTACTCTGACTTCTTCTTCTTCTTCTTCTTATCCTTTTATTAACCCTTATACGAACTTATGCGTAACGAGTTTCCCATTTTTACTGCATCGCTGCTGCTCCGCTTATGGGGTTGGCTAATGTCGCAGACCGCAGAACGCGTCTACATAATGCTCGGTCCTGGATCGCTTCAGTGGTTAGCCCTAGGCGTTGTTGCGCATTTGCCATCTGAGAAATCCAGGAATTCTTTTTCCGACCTCGTTTTCTTACAGTTGGATCGACCGTAGTTGATAGTGCCTTTCTAACCGGATTTTCCGCAGATCTTCTTTGAACGTGGCAATACCAGCTTATTCTATTCGCTGGTAGATCTAATGCAATCGCGTTTAGTGACCCCACTAGACATCCTTAACATTTTCATTTCCGCTACCGTCATTTTGTTTTTAAACGCTTCGTACATTGTCCAGCACTGTGAACCGTATATAAGAGGTGGTCTAACAACCGTGGTGTAGAGTTTCCCCTTCAATTTAAGTGGAAATTTTCGGTCGCAAAAGATTCCCGAATTTTCCCGCCATTTCATCCATCCCACACTCACTCTATGGTTTACGTCGTCGTCACATTTCGCTTCCATGTTAACGATTGATCCTTAGTACTTAAAGATAGTGCTTTTCTTAAGAACTATTCCGTCTAACATTATATCCGGAACAGATGGCAACGGATGCGCGAATGGGCACGTCAAATGCTCCATCTTTGAACCTTATTTTAAATCCGTTTCTCTCTAGCGCATTTCTCCATGAATCTAAGGCGTTCTGTAAATCTTCGACGTTATCGCTAAGTATAACTTCGTCGTCAGCGAAGAGAATTGGCGTTACATTTGCTTCGCGCATGCAGTCTTTTAAAAGATAGTCGAATACTACGTTAAAGAGGAAAGGGCTAAGTACGCTTCCTTGATGCACTCCGACATTAACTGGAAATTCTCTCGTTAGTCCGGCAGAGCTTTTAACCGCAGTTTATACGTTTCCGTACATGTCTTGTATTATTCTAACATACGTTTCCGGTACGTTTTGAGACCTCAGCACGGCCCATATGAGATCCCTAGGCACTCGATCGAATGCTTCTCGAGGTCGATAAATACCATGTGTAAATCCTTAGACGAATCTCGGTGCTTTTCCATTATTATTCGTAGGCTTTGGATGGCGTCCACCGTCGATCTTCCTTCAACAAATCCACACTGGCTATTATCGAGCTTTATTATTTGCCGAAGACGTTCGTTTAAGACTCTTTCGACGATTTTCATTGTGTGTGACATAAGCTTGATTGAACGGTAGTTGTTGCATTCTCGAGTGTCGCCTTTTCCTTTGTATGATGGAACCAAGAAGCTACTTCTGCATTGATTCGGCAAAGGTTGTCCACATTTTAATTTATTTAAAAGTTTCGATAGCCAAACGCTGCCGATCCCCTCTATCTTCGACCAAAACTCTGATGGAATGCTGTCTGGTCCCGCCGCTTTCCCCGGCTTCATTTTTCCAATTTCTATACTTATTTCTTCGATTGAAAAGTCCGAAACTTCCTCCTCGAATAGACCAGCTGTCGGCACGATATCACGTGGAAACTGTTTGTTAAGCAACTCCTTGCAGTATTCAAGCCACCGGTCACAAATTTTCTTTTCATTTGTTAGTAAACGACCGTCTGCGTTTTTGATGTATTTCGGCGAGGTTATTTCCATTGAATTTTTTCTCCTCTGTGCAGCGAGCTTAAAAATATTTGGCATTTTAGTACTGTACGACGTTTGAACTTCTGGGATAGCTTGTCTTCTATCTGCCGATCGTGAGGATATTTGTTCCAACTCCTGGTACAGGTTTTCCGCTTCTGCCGCTCGAGTTCGAGCCAGGACTTTCTTTGCGATCTTTTTAAGACGCTCGTATTCAAGAGCCAGTCGAGCTTTTTCGATATCGTCGCTCCGATCGCATTTTGTCCACGCTTGGAATGCACCCTTCTTGTCGGCCAAAGCTCGTTTGGTTTCGTCATTCCACCACCATGTTTCTTTGTCGACGTGATGGTATTTCGATATAGTCCCCAGATGGGACTTTGCGAGTGTTATGCATTCCTCGTGCATGCTGTTCCACATTTCTTGCGGGCTAAGCGAGTCTGCGATACCGTTTATATTGTGAAGTACTTCTTTAGCCATTGCGATAAATCTTGCGCTTCGTTCCTTCGATAGATTATACCACCGGATTTTTGTCTTTCCAAACGATGCCCGTGTTTTCGGTGGTTCCGCTGTTAAAAATTCTGTAATGAGCAGACGGTGTTGGCCTACTAGCGATTCTCCAAGTATTACTTTACAGTCCTTAACACGGTTTCTCATCGACATTTTGCAGAGGTGATAATCTATTTGCGTTTCGTGGCCTCCGCTGCTATAGGTGATAAGATGTCGTTGATGTTATTAAGACGGTTAAGCCATAAGCCGGTGTCCGTGCGGCATCGGATAAAGAATAATGCCGCAGTGCATCCCGGCTTGTCGTAAGAGGCGACTAAATGGGACACCAATCATATACAGGCAACTATGACACCAAAAATGAGCCTGTGACACTTTAACACCTTAAAACTTTCCCACAAGTTTGTATGCAATCAGTGGGTTCCCACGTCTGGAGACTACCGGTGGGGTAAAAGAACAGTCAATCAATTCGAAATGAGCATACAAGTGTCAAACCACTCAAACAAACGGGCTACTCTGACATATTTGGTGCTCAGGCCGGTAAGGATTTCCAGGACATAGTCAGGGTCTTGGAAAAGAGATGGCGGAGGACGAGCACTATATGGGCCAACGGCAGCGCTCACATCCCGGAACGGGTTACTGGCGTAATCGACCCCTCATCCTAGAGGCATTGAAAATGGAACTGGTCCTCCAGGTTGGGGGTTGTGTCGCCGGGGTAACTGCCCGGCCATGGAAAAAATTAATAAAGTTACGAAGCAACAACAAGCCTCGGATATGGACGGATCTACTGTGACATTGTCTACTTAGGCTTCGCTATGAATTCAGACAATGACACCAGCACTGAGATCAAACTAACAATAACTCTTGCCAACCGCTGTTTCTTTGGGCTAAAAAGGCAATTGAGTAGCAAAGACCTCTCTCGGGCAACAAAAGTCACCCTTTATAACACCTTAATAATCCCGGTCCTGCTCTATGGCGCAGGGGCATACACATTATCAAAAATGGATGAGGTTGTTCTTGATTGCTTCGAGAGAAAAATTCTTCGGGCGATCTTCGGTCCCGTCTGCATTGACTGTGAGTGGAGGAGGAGATACAATGACGAACTGTACGGACTGTACAGCGACATGAACCTAGCCAGAAAAGTGAAGATGAGACTGACTGAGAGCTCTATATCATGTATGGACAGCAATGCTCCGGTTCGGAAAGTCTTCGAATCCATCCCCGAGGGACAACGCAGTAGAGGAAGGCCAAGCCACAGGTGGCGCACGCAAGTGGAAAAGGACCTTAGCCAACTTAGCGTGCGAAACTGGAGGCAGCTAGCCAGGGACAGAGCGGGCTGAAGACGGTTGTTTACTGAGGCCCAGGTCCTCCCCGGACTAAAACGCCACTTAAATAACAAGGAGAAGACCAGGCCTGTAAAAATTTAAACTTTCGATCTCAAAGAAAAAACTACGAATGATGAACCCTATGTCAGGTAAAGATCGTATCCAAAACTTACGGGCCAGAGTAAATCGCCAAAACGCGATATCAGACGACCAGAAAACGCCTGCTCTCGAATGTCGGTTGTGGCTCATGCAGAATGCGCTGTAGCGCTTCACATCCTCGAAGTTCTAAAAAAAGTGATCCGGTGGCTTTGTATGGATATAATGGCTCTTCGTCCATTATTCGCGGATTTTTGGTGTTCACGCATCCACATTGGTGGAAATGGGCATCGTCACTCATGATTATTTTTGTCGCAGAATCTTTTACTTCCTTGTTGAAATTTAGGGGGCCGTGAGCGCAATTTAAACGCTATTCTTGGCCAACAGCTAATGGACTTTCTCCACTTTATGAGGAAACATTTTCAAGTCTTTTATGAAAATGCGGTGTGTGAGGAGCAATCAATTGTATGTTATGTCGTATGGTCGAGACCTTCTTCGAAATCTACATACTCGGCAGCGATATTCTCGGCCGAGAAAAAGGGACGATGCCGCGCAGGTTCCGTGTTATTCCACTCTCTAAGAATCGTGCGGCTGAACGTCGCATGGAACGAATAGTGGGAGCCTGACGGCCAGGAAAATGGCCGCGATATGTGTGTTCTGCAAAATTAGTGAAGAATTATTCACCAAAAATATTGCGACTGCTTTTTTGCGTTCTGCAGGAATATAGCATTCCATCGGTTATTCATACAAATTCTAAACCGTTCGACCCAATTTGCAAAATCTATGGCACTTTCAGATAGAACATACAATATGGCCCACGTTGTTCATTAAAGAATCTGCCGAAGGAAAATTAACAAACTCCGGTCCTACAAAGAAAGCGCTTGAACTATTGGTGTAACCTGCAGACAACTGTCAGACACTTATGTATTTTGAAAGCTTGACATCATGCCGCTTATCAAATAACTAACAACGAAAAGGCAATCACAAACAAAGAGAACGTGCACTTGAGTTCATACATAATGCAACCGAAACAGCAATAACAAATGCTTAATTGATGGATCTTTACTACGAAAGAGGCTCCCGGTCATGACCTAATGGCGATCCTTAAAATGTTGCAGAGCAAAAACATCAACAAAACCTTTCTATAATGGTAGCAAAACCAGGGAAACTAATGAGTGACAATATTTTCTTATTGACCGACTTTCATTTTTCCAATTATGTGAAACATATTTGAGAGAATATTGCTTCGTACTACTAAGGAAAGAAATTCTATACCTGATCACAGGTTGCGATTCAGAAGCAAGCATTTAACTATTCATGTTCAAATTGGCAACTTATTTGGGGAAGGTCTTGAAGAAAGAATTATTTTCTCAGGAGTATTTCTTGCTGTCTCGCAAGCCTTTGACAAGGTGTGGCATGAAAGCTTGGAAATCAAATTACAAAAGGCCTTGTCCCTAAATCTCAACTACTGACAATGTATCCAAGGAATCGATTTTCTGTGTTAGACACCGAAACAACTTCTCACGATTAAAAAATATTTCACTCGGCGTACCGCAAGGGGATGTTCTCGGCCCACTTCTCTTTATCCTGTATTTAAGCATTTAAGCAGTCTCAACAACGTAAGTTTACAAAGACCTCATAGAAACCAATTCGGTTGATTCAAATTTTACTTTCAGACAATTGAGCGCATTGCCTGTAAGCTTGAACTTTCCTTCGCATACGATGCTAAATTTCACCGACGAAAAGTTATAAGCACGTAACTGAGTGCAAAAATCAACACAAAAAACTCGAAGACTATATAAATGAACATGTTGATTTATGAGAAAAGAAAAGGAAAGCTTAGTTTAAGTTTCACTTTAAAGCCAAGGTGTTAAGTTTAATTTTTCTTACTGGGTGAGAATACGAATAAGAACTGTTTCAACCAGAAAACCATCGTCTATAAGAAGAAACCTTCAAAAATATTCTAGCACATTGCTAGATAAGACGTGAACTGCTGCCACAGAAGAACCTATAAAGGTGTAGGCCCTGTTTCCCGATTCATGGATTCGAAGATTGCTACGCTGGCCAACACATAAATCAGTACAAAGACTGACACTCGTAAGGTCAACTAGCGCAGTAAAAACGACACCAAACGAAACGCCGATGAAGGCAGTTTTCACATTTCTTCCTTTGAAATCATACAAGCAATGCAAAAAAATTTAAAACCAAGTTTCTAAAAATGTACCTTGATTCTCAAGTACCTTAAAAAGGATGGTAACTCCGACTCCATGCCTCGATATTGGCCATTTGATTGCTCCTTTGAGAGCCACCATGAATCTAACACAATAAACCAGATTTTCTCAAACACATTACTTCCTAATTTTCTCTATCACTGCTCAAATCTCTGTTAGTTTTGAGGCATGAAATATTTGGAAGCTGGCTCCATTGAGTTATTGACTTTACTAGGATCAAAGTGTACTGCTCTAGCTTCACTCATTGGCAAATGAAACCTATCCTATCAGACAATTAGTCAACCAAATCCAAGCAAACTGAGTTGCCTATAGTGCTTGTCGCCAAGACAAATCATCTTTTTCCTGTTGCATATCAGACAAACAAAATTCAATGAAAAGCATTTAATGGCAATTTCAATCTATTAGCCAGCACCCTTTCAAAAAGCACACTCCAAAAGAATCTCTGCTCTACCTCGAATAACCATCAGTCAGCTAAACATACTCGTATCCCTTACGATGAAAATGAAAAGGAATTTCGACCTTTTCCACTCTTACTTGCCTTAAATCCTTCCGGTCTTATTGCCGCAAATCGAACTTCACTTTTGTCCCTTAGTAAATACGAAGAGGAAGGGAAAAAATCCGAAACACAGAGAAAAAGGGCCAATTGACATAGCAAAAATGTTATTAAAAGTCTCCTTGTGTTTGCAAACCCGGCCGGAAACCCTTAATCAGTAATGGGCAAAAATGTCCTTCGACCAAATAACCAGCCTTTACCATATCACCAGAAGATTCCGCTCGATACGTTGTCAGAAAAGGAGTAGGCGAATCCTAATTAGATTGATATACCTACCCATGTACCCATGTACGTGTCTGATGATGCTTTTTGAGCTTGAAGGTACTGAGCTCTGTCACAGTGCCCAGTCATTTGAAAAATAGTTTCCTCCGCTCCAATATCCTGCTCTTTTATCCCCTTATTATCCCTAGCTAGGTTTTTGTTCCGTTGAGTTCTTGGTTTTCTTTTTTTAATTTTTTTTATTTATTTTTTTTTTTACTTGCCTTCCTTTGTTATTTAATTTTACTTTACAATGGATTTAGTTGAAATAACAAAATTGAAAGGGTAGATGTGCTTTGTGATGTGTTAGGACGGCCAAGCCGGTACCCTGTCCCTTATCTCCTTTCTGATTCATTGGATCAGTACACCTTAATTGGAGCGGTCCAATTAGGAGTATGCCTGTATTGTTGGATGGATATGGATGGCTATGTGCTGCTGTACTGCTGTACTGCTGTGCCTGTATACTCGTACTCGTATATTGTACCCATAGAGTGTAGATCCTTTGTATTCAGACAAGGGGACTTGACAGAGCATGGTTGGGATGGTTAAAGATGACTGAACCAGATAATGGGTTTTTTTTTCTGCTGTGATCCCGTTTTATATCGCATTCAGGCACTTGGAAGTGGTGTTGTCATATGCTTTGGGCGGCGGTGAAGTATTTATTGGCAATTTCTAGCAGCATGTCCTTCGTGCTCAATCGGCTTCTATTCCCCGTCTATCTATTCGACATCCATCTAATGGGATCTTCTGAAACGGGTGAGAGCTAAGCGAATCAGCCACTGAGCAATGAGAATGTAGAAATGAGAACATGCTCGCCACTTAGACTGAAATCCCAATCCCAACCCGAAGGCAAACTCAAAACTCTGAAGTGGTCGCCGAAGAAATAATTTCAGGAGACTCTCATGTGCAGCACTTCAAGATGACATTGATTTCTTCCATTGGACTTCCGGACAAGCCCAGAAGAGTATACGTGTATTGCGAACTAGGAAGCCAACAAGTTTACATTCATTTCATTCATTTTATTCACAAGCAGAAAATCAGATCCTAGTGTGTGTGTGTGTGTAAGCGTGCATGCTTGGGGCACGTTAGCCCCCCAGACCCGGAATAAATTTCTGTTTTCCTTTTTTCATTATTCAGGATTATTTTACTTTCTATTCTTGCGTTTGTTTTATTTGTCTTGCGTCCCTGCGTATCCGTATGTTTGCCGATGACGTTGAAGGGGGTTGCAAATGTGATGTATGAGTATGGCTGTTTGACTATGACTATGCCTTTGGGAGTTTAGAAGAGACCAACATCGCTTAAGGAAAATGGGTTCAAAAAGTTACAAGGAAGAAAGTTTCCTCTCTATGTATTTCTTTTTCTTCTTCTTTCTAACAGTAAAATCTAAGCAAATGCGATGCAAAAGTGTGGTAAGAAAGAAGATCTTATGGAAAACATGTTTAACAAGAGAAGAACATACCTAGGAGTATCTCGTCTCGTGTGAAGCTTGGAAATTGAAATTGAACGGAAGGAAGGCATTTTGGAATAAACTTGTATTCTTGTGTCTTCTTTCGAGTTTGATACCTAAATTGTCAGGGCGTGTACTTATTTAAGAACTTTTAATGGAGCATTTGGTATAAAATTCTTTGGTAGAAAAGTGTAAACATATATCCTGCACTCGAATGCATATATATAGTTCTTGCGGTAGCAATTATACCAGATCAAAACTCAGTTCTAAACCACAAAGTTTAGTTTATAAGTTTTGTGAAAGCCACATATTGTTTTAAACCGAAAAAAGACGTCTCGAATGTTCACCATTACGGCAAAGGGTCAAAAGGATTCATTCTTGCGAATGCTATATGAAGTTATTTAACAAGTCTATAAAATCAATGGGCCTGGTCCGGCAATAGACGAAAATATATGTGTTTACTGCAAGAGCATTATCCTTTCAATGTTACGAATGTTGGGTTGTTCAAGATGTCGTTGCATTTTCTTTATCACTGCCTTTGATGTCTTTCTTTGTTGTAGTTGCAGCAGCGCATTCTTCATCTCATCCGAGGAGTTCATTACTTATTCCTCTAGTGTAGGAGGATTCAACTGATGCTACTTTCTAATCGGAATGCGTTCTTTTGAAATCCCAATTAGTTGCTTCCTTCGCGAAAACGAATGCAAGTGGTTCAACAGGAGTTCTTTTCAAGTTCATCCTTATAGTTGATTGTAGTAGTTTTCTGATGACTGCGTGCTTTGCCCTTTCATCGATGATTTATTGCCCTGACAAACGGGCCAGTCAACTGACATCTGCTTGGAACTGTTGCAGTGTTTCTCCTCGTCACTACATTCGGCTTTGCAATAGGGATACGTTTTCAGTGAAAATTCACTCTATTGTTCCCCTTCGCTGCGGCGTTCAGACGTCCAGAATACTCGGAGCATGGCCTACGTCTATTTCAGTGCGATCAATTCGATTTAGGAGTTCGTTATCTATTCCATGTTCCCTTGTGTATACATATTTCCGCAAAATCAACATTCTTTGGTGGCATCGTCCCTGTTTCCCGTAGCAATATGGATTATTATAAGACGCTCGCTCACGTGTTGGGAGCTCAAGTCTGCTACATGTGGCAAATCCGCATACGTAATCTTTGTTTCTTTTCCTTATACAAATCACCATACTACTCTCTTATATCACAGTTTTTGAACCAGTCCATTCCATACCATCACACTTTCTGAATGGCATGATAATAGTCACGGGCTTCTGCTAATTGCTTGACTGCATGTTTTCGCCGGTGATATCTCTTGTTTTGTGTTGTATCAAAACAGTGATACTAACAATTATATTTGGATAACTGGATTCCTACGAATCGTCGTATTGTTGTTATTCCAAACACAACTGCTAAAAGCTATTTAGAAGAAGTCATCGTGTAGAATTGCGAACAGATTATATGAGTAGGCTCTATCATAAACTAAAAAAAAATTGATGGTGCTCCACGTAAAGCTAATGTACGATGGCGATGTAGTACCCCGCTTCACTATGCACTTTGCTCACAGTACTTTATTCCCACCCCATAAGCAAAACTTTCATCTTCCAAATAGCAATAAGCAACCCTTGCTTCTTCCAATAGCAACAGTACATCATACCCATCATCGAGACAGAAAGTCCAGAAAAAGTGATTCTCATACCAATCCAATCCAACGTTGTAACTCAGTGGAAAATTAACTTTACGCTGCCATTAGCGAAAAGAAAAACTGTAAACACCCAGAGATACTTCAACGCTTCACTTAGCATCGTCGATGCTTGTGTTTTTTTGTTTTTTTCGTGTAATGGCTCGGAAATTCCGAGTGGACATAGGAAATATTTGCGACTAAAAAGTAATCACTTTTCTACGTACGTCCATATCTGTAAGTACAGACCACCTATTTTGGCACTAAGTGAAACAGAGCTAGGCCCCCACCCACGCCTCTCAGATCACTCTAAAACTATCTGGCTACGAACTAGTGCCATTATTCTTTTCTCAACGCGATCTCGCCATCTACGTGCGTAGTAATATAGCTACCAAACTCCACCACGATGTAGTCCTTGTTCCAATTCGGAATTTAATTTCATTTGGTGAAAATTCCATCTCCTTAAGCAAATTATCCACTACTGCCTTATTTACAGAAGCCCCAAACTAGATAGCAATTCGACCTTTATGGAGTTTGATGCACTATCTGACTCCATACAAAAAATTGTATCCCTGTATCCTCATACTGAAATCGTTATTACGGGCGATTTCAATATACACAATTCTGGGTGGCACCGACATTCTGGACAGACAAAGACGGTGTGTTGAGATTTTCGCTGCGGAAAACAACTTGACCCAGCTTGTAAATGAGCCCACGCGAGTCCGAATCGTTTATAGTCATACCGCCAAAAACATAAGAAATTCTGCCTCATCCTACATCCCGACACTTATTTAGCATGATATTCCAGCTGTCAGCACACTTTGCAGCCAACTCAACACTCCCGCCTACACTTGAGTGCATCGAATCTTCAATGGGACAAATCCACTTTCGCACTCGTGTAGTAGTAAGAGTACTTAAAGATCTTAACATTCACAAATCCGCTGGTCCAGATGGTATACCTCCCCTTCTTCTGAAGAGGTGTTCTTCTATGTTCTTCTATGTTCTTCTCTTTCCGAGCAGATGGAAAAGAGCATTTGTCCCAGCCCGTCCCTAAAAAAGGCGAATCTCTCTCTCCTCTTACACTTACGTCTCTTCTTTACAAGGTCATGGAAACGCTGATAAACTGTCAGCTCATGACATATTTCGAAACACGAACACTTCTTAATGACCGGCAGTACGGTTTTCATAGCAACAGGTCCACTGGTGATTTGATGGCATGTCTCACCGAGAAGTTGAACCAAAGATTACATCAATCTGGCGAAAGCAATGTAGTTGCACTTGATTTTTCTAAGCCATTTGACAGAGTTTGGCATCAGGCTCTGTTTTCGAAAATACATGCATCTCTCTCTTCCTCAATGGATTAGAAACTACCTTTCGGAACGTCAATTCAAGTTGTCTTGAATAGTTTCAAGTCTGATATTCACAAAATAACTGCTGGTGCGCCCCAGGGCTCCGTTCTGTCTCCGACACTCTTTTTTTAATATTCATCAATGATATCTTGTCTTCTACATCTAATCCAATATATTCCTTCGCTGACGACAGTACTCTCTGCTTTTCATATTCGTTCCCGAAATCAAGTCCCTGCTCTTCGGCTGTAGAACGGGAACGGCAGCGTATGTTAAGCTCATTAAAGTCCGATGTTAACAGCATAACCAATTGGGGAATTTAATGCTTCCAAAACACAATGCTTACTGCTGTTGTTAATGCGTAATTCCATTACCCAGCCATTATCCATGAATGGCACTTGCATCGTTGAAACCGAAAAACTTTCCATTATCGGTATGTGTGTCAATGGCAACTTACGTTGGAATGACCACATATTCGAAGCCGCCAGAAATGCTGCGAAATGTCTAGATTTCCTCAAGCGATGTAAGAAATTGTTCACCCCCCCTGATCTGGCTTCAATATATAAAACATTCATCCACCCAAAATCGAAGTACAATGCTCACATCTGGTCAGATGCTTCTAAGACTTCTTTGTACCTACTAAATAGGACTCAGAACCGTGCGATAAAAATTATAGGTGATGTCAATATTACACAGTCGATTGGCACCTTCGACCACCGACGTAATGTCTCCTGCCTCACCTTGTTTTATCGCTATTTTCACCACAACAGAAATTTCCAGTAGCATTCCTTCAAACGTCCCACTGTAATACCCGTCTCGCTATGGATCCTCATCAGTACACCCTGAAGCCCATTTTCGGACGCACCCTGAAATATCTTGGTTCTTTCCTAAGCCGAACAACTCGCTCATGGAATGCCCTGCCGAGCTCTTAATTTCCTAGCCATTACAACCTTCAAACATTTAAAACCAACGTACATCGGCACTTCTCTTTTCTCCCTCCCTAAATTTCCTTCGCCCGCGCTATGTGCAAACATTTTAAGGGTTCATAATCCCTTGTGCGCGCACAAATTATAAAAAAGAAGAAAAAAAAGCCCATTCACCCCGAAGTATGTTATATATGTAAGTCAAAGGCAAAATGCCGATTCGACAATAACAACACAGGGCAGGCATCGAGTGTCGTTGCCCTGCAGCAGCAAGCCGTTGTACACAAAATGGATCGAGTTACCGACCCATCGTGCGAACGATCGTGGGCCCCGATAAACTGTAATTAAGTTAACACGGAAGGGTAACTGACTGTGACACTTAAGACAATTAAGTCGAAAATGTGGACTCCTCAAATCGACGAGTTAAAAATGCATTGTGGAAATTATTTTGAATTGAAGCTATTGCGTGAGTGGGCAAGCAAAATTATCGATGAAATTTGTATAAAAGGCAGTGGTAAGGAACAACAAGAGAGAGAAAAATAACCACCTACAAACAGTAAAGGTCGCAGCCCTCGGTTACACAGTGGACCTTTAACTATTCCAATTAAATAAAAATTACAAAGTTACAACAGTCTTTCTCTACTCTCCGTTTGAGTACTCTTCTCTGTATTCATACGCGGAAAGCACGATACAAAGGGCGTAATCCAACAAAGAATGCAATGATTCTGCTAAATAGTAAAGGTCCCCAGTTTTAACTTATGCATCGCAATGTTGGACGATGTACGTAAATAATAATAATTTGCAAAATGCGCAGCCGCAAAATTCTCCACATTTAGAAACCGATAGTAGACAAACTTCAGACTGACCAAATCAAATCAAATTATCAGCTGGTTTTAATTTTGCAACGGTGCGGCAGTGGCGATCGGAAAGTCGAATATGAGTAAAAAATAGTCGAAACCACATTCACCATCAGCAATCTCTAGTCTCACTATCGGTGATGGTTCAAAATAGAGGAGCCCTTCAAATAGTTCGGAAATTCTTGAATTGAGGGCATATCTTTTCAGTGCCTCAATTTCGGGATAATGTTAGTAATATATTTAAAACATTCTTCATATTTGTTCAGAGCTTTAACAAACTCTACCATCATCATCAGCCCTAATTTTATATAAAGCGGATATATTAAACGCTGATTTGATACTAGTAGTGTACCTATGTTTATCACATTCAGACTTCCCGGATGCACAGCCTCTCTTACCGGTTAATACTTCTCAGTCCAATGCTCAGGCTTGAGTCGGCTGTCGCATAAGCATATAAAACATTGGTATTTACTATATCCACCTTGAGAATTTTAAAATCAACTCATATAACCCAGTCATGTTCTACGTTCTTTATTTTCCTCAGAATCAAGGCTATCGTAGGATATTCCTCTTCTACTTTTGTGGAATGTGCAAAGAACCCATTATTAATGACTGGGTTTCCATGAGTCAACAAATGAACGCCAATCGTTTGAAAAAGAAAGGGATCAAAGGTTTTTTCCTTTAGTGTCTGTGGTCAGATTTTTTTATTTAAGCTGAGAAGCTACAAGTCATCAGGATCATTTTGGTTGAGCGGCTTACGTTCATATGGATGTTGCATTAGAGTTACTACATTTGACCTGATTCACTGATTCTTCTATTCAGACATATTGCAATATTATTAGACAGATAGATTTAGGTTATTTAGTTAATTACTTCACCTTCTTGTCCTTTTAGTTTCCCATTTTTACTGCATCGCTGCTGCTCCGCTCATGTGTATGGCTAATGTCGCAGACCGCAGAACGCATCTACTACTGGTCGGTCCTGGATCGCTTCAGTGGTTAGCCCCAGGTGTTGTTGCGCATTTGCCATCTGAGAAATCCAGGAATTCTTTTTCCAACCTCGTTTTCTTACAGTTGGAGTGACTGTAGTTGATAGTGCCTTTTTAACCGGATTTTCCGCAGAACTTCTTCGAACGTGGCAATACCAACTTATTCTATTAGCCTCGAGCTGTTCGGTTACCGAATTCTTCATATGTAGACTTCCTCTTATACGCAGTCGCGTTTAGTGACTCCACTAGACATCCTTAACATTTTCATTTCCGCTGCCGTCATTTTGTTTTTAAACGCTTCGTACATCGTCCAGCACTGTGAACTGTATATAAGAGCTAGTCTAACAGCCGTGGTGTAGAGTTTCCCCTTCAATTTAAGTGGAAATTTTTGGTTACAAAAGATTCCCGAATTTTGCCGCCATTTCATCCTTCCCACACTCACTCTGTGGTTAACGTCGTCATCACATTTCGTTTCCATGTTAACGATTGACCCTAAGTACTTAAAGGTAGTGCTTTTCGAAAGAACTATTCCGTCTAACAATATATCCGGAACAGGTCGCAACGGATGCGCAAATAGGCACGTCAAATCCTCCGTCTCGAAACGAATCCAAGGCGTGCTTCAAATCTTCGACGTTATCGCCTAGTATAACTGCGTCGTCGGCGAAGAGAATTGGCGTTACATTTGCTTCGCGCATGCGGTCTTTCAAAAGATAGTCAAATACTACGTTAAAGAGGAAGAGGGTTAATTTTATTTTTTTTTTTTTACTGTTGCTATGGCGCGGGCGGAAAGATAGAATGAGGAGAAAGGAAAGTTGTTGTGATGTAGTGGTTTGAAACTCAGGTGTATTTGGTTTCGATATTGACTCTCCAGGGGTGGGAATCCGAATAGGACGGAGAGTTTTTCTTCACTCGGAATGATTCAGGTTGTAAATTTTAACGGTTGTTTTGTGCTTGAAACTCTACAACAGCCAAATCTACATACCAGTGTTATGCCTTCACACGCAGATTTTTCTGACTGAGTTCCAATTACACAAATGAAAAACTTGTCATGAGTAGGATTCGAACCATGACCGTCAGAGTGAGAAGCGATGGCTAGTACCACTACACCACGGCCACCCCCCTTGGTGCACTTGGTACGCTTCCTTGGTGCACTCTGCCATTAACCGGAAATTCTCTCGTTAGTCGAGCAGAGCTTTTAACCGCAGTTTTCACGTCTCTGTACATGTCATGTATTATTTCAATTCCAGTACCTTTTGAGACCTCAGCGCGGCCCTCGTGCATGCTGTTCCACATATCTTGCGGGCTAAGTGAGTCTGCGATACCGTTTATATGTCGAAATGTTTCTTTAGCCAGTGCGATAAATCTTGCGCCTCGTTCCTTCGATAGATTACACCACCGAATTTTTGGCTTTCAAAACGATGTCCGTATTTTCGGTGGTTCCGCTGTTCCGCTCAGAACTATTTATCAACTACGAGTAAATAGTAAAATGTTTGGGGATAGCTATTTTTCAAAAACTAGAGCTGCTGAGTAAAATGTTAGGAAAATCTAAGACCAGCTACTTTAAAATAGTAAGCGTGAAAAACAATTAATTTAGTTAGATACTAAGAAGAAGTATTACTTACGAGGCCTCAACTGTTTCCTTGTCTGACATTTTGGCAGGGGCAAGTGGCCAATCCAAGCATTAAACGGTTGATTGTCACCTGTTGATATCAAAACAGCTTCCTAAACAGATCCCACTTATATGCGCTGGCCCATTTTTCTATAAACTATAACAAGATAGCTTCCCATTGTTGGTCCAACTTGAATTAGTCCAGACTTAACCAGCCCTCGTTTATCTGCTTTTGTGGTTAAGTAAGTAAGTCATTGACAGATGACAAATTATGATTCCATCTACTTTTAAAAACTTTAAGAAAACAAGCCAGCAAGTGTCTTTATCAGTATATGCGAGTCGCAGAACAAGACTTGAATGGACAGTGAGAGATCGAGTAAAACAGAACCTAGTCAAAAAAAATGCATAATGAGGCATCGCAAATCTACTTGTTTTTCAAATCATTCGTTGTTTTTATGTTAACTTCTATTTTTTTTTAAAAGGGTTCTTAATTATCGATTTAACTTTACCTAGATACCAACCATGATACATCAAAATAGCGCCCGCTAACCTACTTCATATCAATTATAATAAATAAAGACAATAATGGCGCGCTGAAGCAAATAACGCATCGTCACTTGCCTTTGAAATGGATTCATTAAAGGAACTGTATACCGTTCTGTTTCCATGCCCACGGCTAAATTCTAATAGAGGGATGCGATCCCCATTAAACTCGATTAATCAAAATAAACCGCAACACCGATGTCAAACAAAAGCAAGCAACACAAAACACAAGGAACTTTGGCATACTCATACCTATGTACTCATATGCATAGGTATTATATGTACTCGTACACCTATTCAAACGTACATATCTCTGCCTTTTTGAGTTTGTTCTCATAATATTGTACATGTATCACAGACAATCTTGCTTGAAAGCTCTTTGTGTCCTTAACTTAGAGCAATACGAATAGTAAGCCTGATGACAGGCCCTCCAGATATCACGTAATGAGGTCAAGTTGCATTTTTTTTTTATTTAGATTCCTTTTAAGCCTTTGGAGGAACCTGCTACACGCAGACATGTAGAGTACTGCCTGTTTTATTTAACCTAAAATTGAATCTTCATATCGAGGGTACCATATTCCTCGCTGAAAAAAAACCTTGAGTGAGATTGTTGCTATTATAAAACCCAATTATCCGCATCGCATCTGCTAATGGGACACCACCTTTCGAAGGTGCCACGACGAACCCATGATGCATCCCTGTGGACTTGACTCGTCTACTCAATTTAATGGAAATGAAGATGCACATGAAGGCTCTGAAAGGCGTTGCGGAGAGCTTTAAAACCATTTAAATACATAGTCGAAAGGAGAGTTCTTTCCTTCCTTCCACGATCCTAACGACTTCAATTACGAAAAGGACGAGTCCGTTGAAGAAGAAGAAAAAAAAACGTAAGCGATGGGTATAACTCACTTTTCTCAGTTCAATCATTACATCGCTCGTACTCGTATACGCTTTGTTGAAGGGAGAGGAAAAAAAGTGCTGCCTGCGAGGCTAACATGCCCCTAATTACTTTATAAGATTTCTACTTTCTACAAGAGTATGTTACGTAACAATTATAGCAGGTTTAATAAGGTTTGCTTTTTCTTCGTGTATCCATCCCTTTTGGGAGTCTTCCCTTTAGCGAGATTTGTTTGTTGTACCCTTAGTTTGAGGATGTGTTTTGCACGTGGGGCTCAAGATCCATATAGCTTCGGTATTAAATGGGGATATTGAGTCATGGAACCATGGAGTTGTGTGTGTGTGGTTCTGTGGATTAGAAAACCTTCTTCTTCTACAACACGGACATTTCGAGATTTTGTTGTTTTCAGATGAAAACCAGCAGACTGAGAGTGCTAAGGTGCTGGTTAACAACGTAAAAGATTTCTTTCTTCTAATTGCTTGGAAAAAAAAAACATGTATACTATATGTACCTGTAGGTTGAAGATTGGTAAGTTGTTCTTATTTCCCTTCTCTTTATGTCCTCGCTCCTTTATTTAAGTAGTTTTAAAGTACAGCATTACCACAAAAATCAACGTTGTTTAAGTTTGCCGCAGGAAAAGATTCCTAATTTGAAGCTTGAAGTGCTGTGAGTTTCCCGTATTCCTTTGATGTACTCGTTCTTTCTCTTGTTCTGGTTCTGGTTTTCGAACTTTCTCAAAGTTAGTTAGTGTGTTTGATCCCATTGCAATGCACACATAAAAGGTTGCTACTAGAATTTGTTTCAAACTTTCTTAAAGTGTAGAATAAAATCAATAACGAGCCAAAGATGTCGGCTCACTTGGAAGTTTGTTGTGCCATTTGATGCAGCAGATGTTTGAGGTGGGAATTAGGTGACAAAGAAATCAATGGAAGGTAGAATCATGAATCAAGCAAGAGGTATTAGTAATGAAAATTATACACAGATAATCTGTCCTTTTGACTATATGGAAAACCTTTTTGGGAAAGATCTCATACGCATACCTAGTCAAGTCACACACACACACAGAAAAATCAGCGCAAAATGAAAACGAATTAATATTTAAACAATTTTTTGTTTGCTTTTATTGGGTTATTCAATGGCTAAAAATCTTAAGACAACTTATTCAAAATGACTTCCATTTGCCTTCCAGCACGACTTAAGACGATGTGGCCACTTATCGATTGCGAGACGCACTTCATGCATGGGGAAATTGTCCACTGCACGGACAAGGGCTCGATTCAACGACTCAGTATTTGAGTTGCGCCCCTAATACGGACCAAAACTTGTAATCCAACGAGTTGAGGTCTGGACTACCAGCTGGCCAATCATCCGTTGATATTAATTTCGGAACGTTGTCTTTGAGCCACAGTTGAGTCGTTTTTGCTTTGTGAGCTGGAGCAGAGTCTTGCTGGAAAGTCCATGGCTTGTTGTTGAATATTGACTGGTTGAGAGACTTCACAATGGGTTCCAAGACAGTCGATTGATATACTTTGGCCGATATTTTCACTCATTTCTCGCAAAAATGGAGCTTGGTAACGCCATCGTAGCACATTCCCCACCATACCATTACAAACGCGGGATGGTGGCATCTTTGAACCCTCGGGATGAGTTGGGATGCTTCTCTGGATGACTGAGCATACACACGATCATTCTGCTCATTGAACGATTCTTCTACGGTGAAGATTTTCTCGTCAGTAAACAGAATTTGGCTGTGAGCGTTCTTCGCGTACAAATGCGGCCGTGGGCAGGTGTCGGTTGTACGCGCTGAGTCCTAAATCTTCTTTGATAATTCAAGACATGGATTTTTGCGAAATTTGCATTCCCCGCGACAAGATTTTCTGTTTTCGCAGCGGTTTTCGGTCGATTCGTTTCTTCACGGCTTTGATCGCTTTCGGAGTTCTCACAGTGCGCGGACGGCCGGATCTTTGACGTCCTCGTACTCCACCAGTATCCTCAAACAACATCACAGCACGATTCATAAAAATGCGAGTGATTCTAAGCGGTCGCAACGTCCTAAAGACATCGCCTTTTTCCATGTTTCGATGTCGCCCCATTCCATGATTGCAAGCAATTAATGTCAAAAACTTTTAACGTCACAATGAAGTATAAATATCAACTGTTAAATCGCGAAATGGATGTGCCCAGTGTTGCATTCGTAATGAGTGAGTTCAGTTGTATACCAGTATTTATGACTTGACTAGGTACTTTCTAATTTACCTACTTTAATCAGTTAGCCGAACTCGACTGTAGCGTTCTTACTGCATAAGGTTCAGTTCAATATTTTCAAACATAACATTTATTTATATATATATATATATATATTTTTTTTTATTCCGAATATACCCGTATATTTGACATCTTTAAAGCACTGAGATGTCCACAAGTAATATACATGTTTGTAGTTTAAAAATCTGAAATCACTGGGCTTTAAATGTAATCCTTGAAAGTAATGGCTGCAAGAAGTTTCAGAACATCAGAACCCGTATATGACCAACCTTTTGGAAACATCTCCCGAGATGGTATGATATGACATTAAGGAATTAGAAAACTAGTACATCTACCGTGTTAGCGAAAAGAGGATACATTCCATATGACACGCTTCCTCCAAATACCCCTAGAGAATGAATTTTGACCGTGGTAAAATTTTACAACTTTAAGGCAAGAAGAAAATAATATTGAATTCAACTTGTTAGCAAGAACAGATTTTCTTCTACTTTACAGATTGCAGAGCAGAGTAAAAGACTTTACCATCATATAATATAGTACCACACCTCGACAGAACTTGCAAAGGAAGATACAATTTTATTTTTATTTTGTATCAGAGATATTTTTCTCAGTATTTAATGAACTGGCAAAGGGGGTTCTAACTTAGCTAAGAGCTTGACCCCAAACTGCAGACTTGTCGTTAGTCCAAGTTTAACTGTACTAATGCTAGCTGTAGTTCGTCCCATTCTTGATTATGAATCAATAAGCTCAATAGTCTGAACCTTTTGCAATAGCAAATATCGATCTTTAACGACAGCTTCAAGATGAAAGTCTAAGAGAAACTATCTTCTATACGGAAATGAACTTATCAACATTGTACGCCCGCTACATTCAAGAGAATTTTCAAGTGCAAGGAAATTTTCACAGAAGTAGGCGCACGCTTTAATACCACTCTTCTTTGGGATCCCGACCACAGTAACATAGAAAGCAGTGGGATCTTCATTTGCACGCCTATAAAATCCAAATTACACATCAATTGAAGCCTTTGGACCATCTACGACGTCGCCAATTTGTTAACTTGATGTTGGGTAAAGAAATAGACAAAATTGTCTTTTCTGGGGACTGGAAAACCCATACGAGATCCCAAAAAACCAATAGATCACAAAAAAGTCACTGTATAATGCGGATTATGAATTGGCGGCATCATTGGCCTCTACTTTTTAGAAAAAGAGGCTGGAGAGGCATTTACAGAGAATGGAGAATGGAGAGAGAATTTACGTCACTACAACACATTGATCGGCTACTTTTTGTCCCCAAAATTGAATGGATTGTGTCTGGACGATCTCCGGTTTCAACAAGATGGTTCCACCGCCCACACAAGCCATCAATCAATCAACTTTTTTCGGTTAGAGGAGAAGTAAATTGGCCTCCAAGGTCATGTGATTTGACACTTTTCGGCTTATTTCTGTGGAGATATTTAAAAAGTAAGATCTATGCCAATAACCCAGCGACAATTCAGGATCTGAAACATAACATCCAAACTGAAATTGCGGCCATAGACCCATTTATTCTTCAAAAAGTCACCGATAATTTTGACCTTCGGATAATCGCTTGCAACAGATAGCGATTTATAATAGCCATAGATTAAGCTTTATTAATCAATAGCTGTTGGCTCACCCCTTAATAGACATCGCAGTAGCAGTATCCTGATGTGGGTTCCACTACACCAGCAATCCTAAGAAAATCGCAAATCTCCATATAACTTTGGACTTAAACAAGTCTTAATTAACTCGGTTATCCGACTGTGATCAGAGAAGCATCGCGTAATGGAATGGTCTTGGAAGATGTGGGAAGCTTTAGAAAGGCCCTAAACGTAGCTATCTCAAACTAAAGATGTACAAATTTCAATATTAAGTCCGTTTGATCATGATTACATACAACAGACAAACACTCATTACGACGAATGTAATCTAACATTGTCGCCCTCTAAATAGACAACAGCGCACTATCCTAGATCGGGTTTGGAAATATACGTTAAGTCTTGACATTATTTTTTTGACTCAAATTCTGGCCGCTACGATTACTGAAACAAGAGAAAATCGATTAGTACTATTCAAAGGACCAGAATTGGAAGACGTTCAGCGTTGTAGCACAAAAAAAAACTTCTCTTTGAATGATGAATGTTCTTGATTTTACAGATATGAAACCAAGAGAAGGGCGTTTTAGAGATAGAGCCGACGCAGAATAGGTATTCTTAGTATTTAGAATTCAGCTGATCTTTCACTTATGAGGAATCCGAATAGGCTGCTGTATCCCCTGAATGGATGGTCTTATTGGTCTTCCCAAAATAGTTTTTATAAGAGTTATTCTTCAGAATTCGAATCAGCTTATTCAATTTTTTCGGTAGCGATTTGAGCCTTACTCCACGACCTGTCTAGAAGTCCTCGGCTTACCTTTTGTAATTATTGAAAACCAGTGTTCCATTATAAAACGAGCGATGTAGAGGTGTTTTCCTGGCGGGACACCTGAGTTCAGACCATTTAGTTCAACTCAACTTATTATCTGTTGAATCTATCTAACTCTACCGAAATAACCACTCACGAATTCAATGACACATTATTTTTTATTACACGAATACGAAACATGCTGCGTACCTATTTAAAATCAATCCGAATTTTCTTTAAATTACTTTAAATTCTGGAAAACTTCATCGTTTTCCATTTCAAAATAACATAAAGGTACCTGAACAAAGTACAGACGACTTGGTTTGTCGCTTTGCCAAATTTTATACAACTTGCAGCTGCAACTGCAAGCGGAAAGACATTTACCCCAGTACCTACATACTTATTAATATTGCTCGAACACATGACCGTTGAATGTCTCAAAAGCCAAACCGCTGAACTTAAGTCGCATAGCACTTCCGCTTAAAGCTACCATTAGTCAGGATAAATGCCCGATAAATGCGCATATTACCACTACACTTCCTCTATTATAATATGAAAATTTCCTTCCTACCAGTTATGCTGAAGACATTCAACATACTCGTACACACACTCAAACATGCAAACACTTTTGTGTACATCGGGAACCAACTTGTGGACAACCAGCAATTCGAGCTTTGATGTAGTCCTTACCATCTTACCCCAGTTATTGGGACTAGCAAATGTACGCAGACAACGACCAGTGGCCATAACCATTCACGTTCTACATGAATGAGTGCATTCAGCTCTTAAAAAGAAGAAAAGGAAAAAAACCTTTTACTTGCTGCAGGTAAACTAATATTGAATCTAATTTCAAAGGAATCACGGTATGCTCCTCAAGAAAACCCAACTAACATTGATCCATGTTGACGACCGGAAAACCATTTGAACATGAAACATCAGTAGAAGAAAACCTGAAAGGTCATAAGGCGCGTCCAATGCTTACTCCTTTTGAGGACTTTTGAATCGTGTGCCGCAGGACTTCACAATTGGGCGCATGATTCGCACCTGGAATTAAGAAAACAAAAATCAGATTTTATTGGTTTTTTTTTGTGAACTACTCGTACTAAGACGGCAGGTCGTACTTGATGGGTGGTATATCTATATTCATAACGGAAAATAATTAATTGTTGGGATGTGATTGATTATACTCTTGACCTGCTTAATTAATTACAGTGAGTTCAACTCTTGACATTGCTTATAGTAAAAATAGGATTTCTATTCAGACGGAATAACCTTTGACTTCGTCGCGTAAATACAATATTCTATTACAATTGTTCTAATTAGAACAATTACCTGGAAATAATTATGAAGGTACTCATAAATATATGATGTTTCGGATTATGTATTGAAAACTTTAAGATTCCTTTACATATTCTGAGAAAATGCACACCCCTCGGTACACTGAGATTTTAAATGGCGTTTTTGTAACTTCAGACATTTATATCCGTCAAACCGATTCTCAGATTGCAAACTGTCAGTGTCAAATTTATTCAAAAGTTCTTGCATTTTGGTGACATACACGCTTTAACAACGTAACCAAATTTTAGAAACCATATTACACCTAACACAATCGCCCATCTAAGATCACTTTTCGTCCTCTTGTTGATCATTTTAGTACAACATTTTCATTGAAAGATGCTGCGGTACCGGGACTCATAAGAAAAGTGCGTACTGCAGAAAGTATTGTGTCGGCTCAGGAGAAGGTTAAAAAAAAACCAAACTTATTGGTTCATCATCGTTCACAACAGCTTCGTCGTTATCCGTTCACTAAATGGAAAATTGTATGCAAAGGTCCTAATTCAAAGGTTATTAAAATCCAGCTCATGCAAGAATTGAAGTCGAATGACTAGCGTTTGCGTCGAAATTTTGGTGAACCAGACCAGCATTCAATCCGCAGTTTTATCAAAAAATTGTGTTCAGTTCATTTTTGGCTCAATGGGTATCTATCTTAATAAGTTTCATAAGCAAAATTGTCTCACACATTCATAGTGTTAGAATCAAGAGTAATATACTGTAGAGCTATGATAAACGACTTTTTGTTTCCTGATTGAATGGCATGAATGTGGTAGAGATGTGGTTCCAGCAGGAAACATTGGATGAATGCATAATTTTGCGCATCAAGGCCAATCAAGATCTTGTGCTTTGACGCCTTTTAATTATTTTCTTTGAGGATACGTAAAGTCGCTGGTCTACGCTGACGAACCAACAACAATAAACGCCTTTATTAGTCCAGTTATTGTGGCCACACGGCCATAAATGCTTGAAAAAGTGGTTAAAAACTTTGGCTCCCGAATGATTTGATTTGGAATTTTTGGCGGTTATTACATAATATCCTCGATGGTGGAATTTTCAACATTAGAATACACAGACATGGTTTAGATTTATGGTCAAAAAGCGAGATTGGAAAATCTTAGCCAATGCCTTCCTAAAACTGGCCCAAATAGCAGAACTAGGCATTCGCAGCTACGAATACGTTGTTTTACATTGTGTCGCAAACCATCCAACTATGGGTAACTAAGCAGACATTTTATATTAAGCAATAATATATCATATACCAGTGTAGGAAATTATAACCCGCCGACTCACAAAAGGGCATTGTTTTCTCATCAGAAATAACAATACTGGCTGATGTAAACCAGAGGATCAAAAAGAGGCAGCTGCGAAATGTTAATTTCAACAGAATTCAAAATTTTCCAAGAAAAGTTTTGGATAGATAATCCCATTAGGATACTGGTGTAATGAAATATTGTTGTCGGTCACACTAAGACAAAACGCAGAAACCAATTCTATGTCCGCCGCGACGCCAAAATATCTCGCTTCTTCTACTATAAGCAATATTGTTATCTCTCTTTAAATTACAAAAACAAAAATCCACGTCATTTCAAAAATGAAATTAAAGTTCCACCCATACAGCATGTTCATAATGTGCAGAATCTCAGCGACTAACTTGGGGGAGAAACCGCGGCAAGAATAATGTTGCAAGGCTTGAAAACATACCCAAAAAAAGACCAAAATAAAGTATGAAGGATAAATTGACATGAACCAGGTTTTGGAGACATAAAAACGAAGAATTAGTTTGCCGTATACTGGAAAGATAGGTGCCGTGAAATAAAGCCAAGTTCGCTATGCAAAAGTGTAATAAGGCCAACTTTCAACAGTTCGTGTTATTTCACTTTGATCAAGTGCAGTAACGCCAACAAAATTTGAGTACCAAGACGAAGTAGGCCTTTTTTCAATTTGCTAAATAAAGCGCAATAACACCAACTTCAAACAAAACTATTGAATTTGGCCCCTTGAAGAAAGGCCGAATCAACTTATCAACTGACAAGTTACAACCAAAAGATAGTTTCTAGGAAGTTATAGGCGCCTGCCTGACAGTTTTTGACATACCCTTAGCAGAGCGACGAAGTTGGGTGAGCTGCTTAACCTTGCGGAGAAAAGGGTGAAATCATATTAGCGAGCGAAGCAAGCCACGCAGCCCAGAAATTTGGTTTAATTCAAGTTTGAGGTAGATGGCTCGCTTCGCTTGCTAACAGGGCTTCACCCTTTTCTCCGCAGGGTTTAGTCGTTTCACCAATTTGGCCGTTATTGCACTGTGTCGAAGTGAAATAAGGCCAACTGCTAAAAGTTGGCTTTTGAAAAACGTAATAAGGCCAACTTTTAGAAGTTGGCCTTATCTCACTTGGCGTTATTTCGAGGCACTGGAAAATAATCTGCATGTTTATAATTACTATTTTATCTTGGTTGGACTGATATTGTCTGATAACCTAATCAGATCGTGAACGATTCCATCTGCGCTGATCATCACTTTGACTTATCGATAATAATGGTTTTACTTGCCTTGCGAACTGTTCCATCTAATATTTATACTGCAAAATATCATCATAGACTCTGCTTTTAGTGTGACTTATTGCTGGCAGATAACGTAACTCATAAAACTCATGAAACACATACTGTCGAGATTTATGAAATAGCTTAGCATTGACACAAAAATGTTCTGCAGTATTGACATCCCAAGCCCAAGATGGAGAAACTGCGATCGCTGCATGTCAGCAATTTGCTTTGAGTGCGATATTTGCCTAATCTGTTTGACGACAGTCACAATTTCCCTTAAGTAAGAAAGATATAACATTTGTTAGTTTATCGAAACTGCGTAAGTGTCACACAATTGACATCGATCTTTGATATACGTTCGTTCTACCTGTAATTTAATTAAATGCAGATTTTGCTTCCAACAAATCATTAAGAAAAGCTTTTTTGATTTGTTTAATCACAGATACACTTTGTTTTACCACCTTTCAATATTTAAAGTCTGTCTGGTCTGTTCTGGCTAATTTAAGTTAAATGCGAATGAATATTTTCCTTATATCTTGCAACAATAGCCAATGCCAGCAATTCAGTTTACATTAAATTCAAAAATTATTGAGCGAAATAAGAATGCAAGTTGCCTGCTCATTATTGCGAGTAATGCGAATGCGACGATGCCTATAGAATGAAAATAACAAAAACTTATTATAGTCATACATCCCAATAGCTAATTCGATGAAATTACGGTTTGCGAATGCAAGTTTTAGTTTCACATGAGCACACAGAATGTTTAGACGCGCATTAGAAATTGCTAATTGAATTTTCGCCTGGATCGCCATTTAGGCGTAGAAACTATTCAGAGCGATGGTGCCTCCAAATTCACCATTCAACTTTACAGCAGACGGAATTGGTGATAAAACTTAATGCAGCATAATACATGGCCATCGTACCGAGATGAGTGCGTTTGCTTGTTGCTAAAGGAGCGGTGTTAGTAAAATTTGAATAAACAGGAGTTATGGCTTTGCCAAGTATTACTAAAATGAAGAAGCATCTCATTAATGGCTCGTAAACGCCTTACAACTACCGCAACCGTATGCTTGCAAGCTACTCCACAAAGGGATGTGGTAATTGCGACAACAAAACATGGTATTTCCATTACATACATACATAGATGTATATACTCTTAGATGTATATAATATGAACATAAACATCCACAGCATGCCCTGTTTCCTACCGAAAGTCTTGAGAATCTTTTGTGAAAACAAGGTATCATAGCAAAAGTAAATAAAGAGCTGGTGTTATTGGTAAATTCATAAGGATATAGGGCAAAAGAAATATGTAGATACCGCTTCATTTGATTATAACTTTATAAAGAATTTCGCCGGTCAAAGAGAAATTTTATGAATATCCATTTTGATATTGTGATGAATATTTTCTGTCTATGTTATTGGCAACCTTTGTACTACATCTAGGCATCTTTACCCATCTTTAAGTTTCAGTATTTAAAGGCGTCTATTTTTGTAGTGCTGAGTTTCCGACGGATATAACTACTATATTGACTTTCTAATTTTTTTTAAAGTCCAATTTGTTTTTCTTTCAGAAAGCTTAGCCAACCTACAAAAATTATCTTTCAAATCGAATTTTTCGAAATCAGTTTTCAATTCTCGTACACTGATCATAAAGTTGGAGAAAAGATTCCTAAAAGAACCGTATTTCAATACTAGTAGACTACTTAGCACATTCATTAGGAATTCCAACTGCGAAATGTTGAATGTTTCCTCGACAACGACGTGTATGCCGTTGCTGATATGATCACGGTCACTTCTCTCCTTAGAATAGGTTCCAGTATCCCCCAAAAGGAAAGACCTGGTAAGAATTGAACTGTAAAGAGGCTGTCAGGTCTAGAAAAATGTTTTTAGTCCTACAAGATCAATTAGACAGAAAAATAAAAATAAAAAGACAGTTCAAAAGAGCCTGAAATGACTGCAACACTTTGTCAGGTGCCCCTGAGACCTTTTTGCACTTGCTCGATAAGATTCAAAACCGTGCCCTAAAACTTACTGATGATGCCATCACTACACAGTCAATTGATACCCTCACACAGAGGTAATACCTCCTGTGTCGATCACTATTTTCACCACAATTACTCCACAGAAATTGCCAATAGCATTCAAAACTTCAACCCCCAGCACCCGTCAAGCTATTATTGCTCTTCAGAACACCTTTTCAGACGAACTTTGAAATATTTTGATTTTTTCATAAGCCGAATAACGAACTTATGGATTGCCTTGCCCGGCCCCTTATTTCCTTGTCATAATAACCTTCAAACATTCAAAACCAACGTACATCGGCACCTATCTTTATTTGCTCCCTAACTTTCTGTCGCTCGCATTGTGTGCAAACAGATCAGCTCATTCTCAAGAAAACATCGCCAGTTGACACGAGTACAAGCAAGCACATAAGCTTGAGATCTGCCACGCTAATGACTATCAATGGAGCATTCGGACTATTGAAGCCGAAGCGTGGAACGATGGAAAGCAAAGTATAGGGACGCACAACACCGAAGCCTTGGACGAAACTTAACGGTAGGCAACTGCGAGACCTCGCCATCAACTTCTGTTCTCGCTCGAGCAACCAAAAATGTAGTATCCAAGACACTGATCATCCCGATTTTGCTTTACGGTGCAAAAGCTTGTACATTAACAAAAGCAAATGAAAGTGCAGTCTGGAGCTTCGAGGTACACTGCACAGACTGGCTTCTAAGCCAACTCCCTTTAAGTAACTGGAAATAGTTGCAAAAAACACCGGGGTAGCTGGAAAGGTGTTGTGAAAACTGTGTCGTCTTAATACAGACACGAAGGGATGATTCACAATCAAGTTACTCGTAAATCTTCAAGAACAAAATTAAAGCAGATATTTACTGCACTAGGTAGCAACATTGAGTTGTTGTTTAAATATCAGCGCGATGAATTCGATCAGAACCGTTGGTGTATATTATATTGTACATAAATTCGGCAACTGATCCAGTGCTCTCTCTGTACAGGACAGTTTTAAGGAGGCCCGCTACAAATACTTGTATGATGAGGATCATAAATGTCATGTCGATGTTCAAATTTATTAGTGTGGCATTAGTAATTTAATGCGACATGCAACAATTATGGGAACATTGGGACGAAACACAGGCCTTATGCCATTTAGTGTGCACATTCGTTCATTGGAACATGCATAGGAATGGATGAAACAACCAATTTGCCCTCAAACGAACGACCAAAGCCTCGTACGTATCCGTCCAACAACAATGCAATGCAGCTATGGCGTGTATTTGTAAGGTTCCTCCATTCGAACGATAGCTTTGTTATTGCAATGCAACTAAAGTGGATGTCGTTCATCGTTGGCTTTGAAGCAGAGTCTGTCGTCCTTATATTATCAATTATAGCATTCGTGGTAGCAACGATGACGATGAGGAGGGTTGTGTGCCATTCAAATGTTTCATTCAGTAGCCGACATTGAATATTCACTATCGAGCGAGACAAGAGTGCTGGTGGTTGGTGGCTAGGTGGTGGTGCCTGTAGTGCTTTTGGTGGCCTTTGGTGAAGGTGATGAGGCGCACATGAGCCTCTAATGTGGCTTTTCTGTCGAAAGTGTGGTGAGGACGAGTGACCTATGTATCGTTCAAAAGGGATCAACAATGGCATACGGGCGGCTTTTATACGAGTACGAGTATATCCACGTGTGTCGAAGAATTACTCGTGTACTTTCTATTCAAGTTGATGTTTGTTTGTAAACGTAGAGCGTCGTCCTTATTGGTTGCTCTACTTTTACCTTCTTCCGCCTGTTATTGCCTGAAAACAAATTTCCTATGCGTCGCAGTCGCTGCAGGTACTTCTACACCTGCTACTACAATGACGTTCGTCCTCCTAATACCCATTTTGTAAATAAAGTTTCTCTATGTGTGCCCAATTCATACAAATGTAATTGTAGGAAATTGGATAGTGGGTTTGAACAAAGGAAGATTGGGGAGCATGTTGCGCACCGTTATTTAGAACCACTCTCGAAAATAAAATAAAAAATAATTTCCAAAAGGAACAACGAGCATAGAAACACAGTGCAATGCACGCAGTAAATTATAATAGACCCCAAACTTCAGTGAAATATGTGTTCGAATGCAGTTCCTTGCCAGACCTTTTTTTAAATTTTGACTGGTTTGAAAACCAAGGACAAAAAGTTGAAATCCTATTCTCCTTACAATAAGCATTTGAATTTTAAAACCGAATGTCGTTTATGATATAAAAAAAATTATTGTCTTGATGGAATGACGTTTTAATTGTCTCGTTGGATATTTTTCGCAGCACATATGGTCCTATCAAGAAATGTTCTACCATTAAGAATTAATGGAATTCATCCTGAATAAAGGAGGTAGGCCTCCATAATGGTGGACCACGGATGTCACAACGCTGCGAAAAACTATTGAATATTGCAAGATATTCAAAATATTACCAGAAAACTAACAAGGAAGCCATAGCGAAGAAAGGAAATAGCAACGTAAATGCTGGTGTAGTTTGTGCGAAAGAATTATCAGCACAAGTAAATCCTTCAAAATCCGGTACACGAATTTCGAGCATACTAAAGCACCCTAAAATACCTTTACGAGCACTGATTACACTTTAGTAACCGACCTTGAACCTACTTTGAAAAAATCTAGCCTGATACAAATCAACTCGGTCATGATCTGCGAGGCAAAGCTGAAATAGACAGTTGTAGGCACCAGAACTGGATGGTATTTTCGGTGCATAACAACGAAATTCTTTTGAGGATGTCAGAGGCCGCGTAGTTTTCATATCTCTCTTAAACTCCCGAAAGATTTTAGATCTATAAGACCTGCAAAAATTTAGCGAGCAAATCCTCGACCTTCACATTGAGTTAGGTCCCCACTCACGGAAAACTATCAAACTGTCAGCATGGCTATCAAGGTGAACTGCCAAATCGTATTATTTCAAGGAGTATACAATGATGGTGCTCCTATCTTTGGCAACATTCAATTCAATGGAGTCTACAGAATGCCGAGCTTCTGTTAATGAAATGGCTAATCGGCACTAGATCAAACTAACTATGTTGTGCTAGGATGCTCGGCAGCCTTACAACATATCATAAATCTAAGAAGTGTCAACATTTCAAGCGCTAGTCATATAAAAACTGATAAGAGTAGCTGTGAACGTCTTGACTTATATGGCCCATACTCGATAGAGAAACGCAAGTCACGGTACGGTGCAAAGTGATGAACAAAGTAACGCCCACAGAAATATATCTGACAATCAACGGACCTTAGGTATTGAGTGATTAAAGTTTGAAATGAAGAAGCGTCGGGAATTAAGACCAAACTGAATTATAAAGACGGTTTCTTTAACTATTTAGAATATAGACCAGTGTCTGCTATCCATTCCCAAGACTATGAAAAATGGTCAGAGACCGAGTGGGGATCTGATGAGTCCCAATTTTTCCTGAAGCCAGAGGAACGACAATTGATGGTAAAAGCATTTATAGACGTTCAATTTTGTTATATTGCCAAATGAGTGACGATTCCATTATGGTATGAAGATGCATATGTTTCGGAGTCTGCGTTGCGCTGGACGAACGATAGATTTTCAACAGCAGAGTAGTGTACCAAGCAGGCAAATTACTAACTAGCTTACTCCTCTGACAAGAATTCTGTTGTGCATTTTTGAGAGATAGGTAAAGCAGAGAAATTGGGACCCACACCAAATACATCCCGCTTGCATTTCATTAAATTTTCTCTTAATTTTACTCATAACTCATCTTCGAAAGCTGATCAAGGCAAATTGGACCAATTTTACTTGAAACGGCTGTTCAAAACTTTATCCACATAATGAAAGTTTTCAAGTATAATGATGGAGAAGCTGCATGGCAGCCTGTTTCAAAGTCTTGAAAATGAATAAAGCCTACAAAAGTGTTTATAGGTACAGCGACTAACGAAATTTTTGACAAATAAGCTTCTTTACGAAAAAAAAAAAAATTATGGTCAGTTTTTCTTCGCACCAATTCTTATTATGACTACTCTAACTATCTTGGAACTTAACTCGAATTCACCCAGCTCTATAACTGCCTCTATCGGCACTTTCTCGACACTTATCAACGATCCTAAGACATTTTATCAATTCGTCAACTACAGACGGTTATCCCCCCTCTCCCTCATTTGAAAATATATCATCGATCGACACACATACTATTGCCAACCACTTTCTAAACTTTTTCAAACAATTATTTGCCGACAACTTCTTCGTACCCGACCCTATGTATTTCAAGTACCTTCCCAATTTCTCATTTATATCATCCAGTCAGCATGGATTTCTGAAAGGTAGATCAACTGCTATTAATTAAGTTGAATTCGTATCTTTTGCGCTTTCAGCCATAGAAAATGGCAACGAAATTGTTGTTATTGCTACAGATTTCGCTAAGGTCTTCGATAAATTATCATAACAATTGATCCTTTTCAAATTGTCTTCCCTCGGTGTTGACCCCGTATAGTTAAACTGAATATTTTCTTATCTGGAGAACTGTTATTATAGCATTCGCTCTAGGTCAGTCTTCTCAACTCCATTCTTAGCCACTTCTGGTGTCCCACAAGGCAGCCATCTAGGTCCCCTCTTCTTCATTTTAACTATAAACGATCTTGACAGGATTATTTAACATTGCTCCCTTTTTAGTTACGCCGACGACACTAAGTTTTTCGACACTATTTCTTCAGCCCAAAACTCTATCCTCCGTCAAGAAGACGTCGATAGGTTTTCCATTTGGAAAAATTGCGTTGCGCTGAATGTCTCCAAATGTCAATGTATGACTTTGTCTCGCAAGTCCAATCAATCTCCCCCTCGACTCTATTTTCTGCATGACCAACCTGTACCCCAGGTTCAATCCCTCCGCGACCTTGGATTATGATACGATAGAGAGTTAAACTTCCGTTCGCATATTGATGAGATAATCCTTAAAGCCAACTTATCGCTTGGTTTTATGGTCTCAGGAATTTTGCAACCCTTATGCGACAAGATCGCTTTACATTACACTTATCCGACCTCTTTTTCGAATATGCCGGCAAAGTATGGTCCCCTTTTCAGCGAGTTCATATATCCCGAATCGAGAACATTCAATGTCGTTTTCTTCAATTTGCCTTTCGCGGACTACCTTGGGATGAAACCCTTTATCTTACCTCCCTATCGTAACCGTCTCAAACTCCTTAACCTGAATTCGAAATTCCCTCGAAAAACGCAGATACGTAGCTGACATTCTCTTTACTCATCGACTGCCGATTGCGCTGCCCTTTACAATTCTATGTTCTTCAACGCTAACCCTCGTAATTTACGTTATTGTCGTCTATTCTATATCCCAATCCACCGCACCTCTTATGGTTCTAACGAAACAATCTCCCGCATGCTCCGAAAGGTCAACTCAAACCACCCCCATTTTGATTTTAACCTGTGCAATTCTCATCTTAAACTTGATCTCCTCCACCATTTCCTTACTTCCCAACCTTCAACTATTGTTAGTTTTTAAGTGCTAGGTTTTTAAGTTAGTTTAAACTTATACTAAGCCTAATAAAATTAAAATTAATTAAGATAAGTTTTATTTATTTAAATTTAATTTTGTTATAAAAGGCGCTCGCTAAAGGGTATGAAATGGCAATGAGAAATAGGCTTTAAACTATGAAAGACAATTTGAATTTAACATTCCGAAAGGTTATGCCCTATTTCATAGAATTCGAATTACGAGTAGAAGATTAAACTTGATGTTGATGGTGGCATTGATTCCAGTGTTCAACTAGTGAAGATAATTCTCACAACATTGTCATTGAGAACCATCAACGTTAGATATTTAATAAGCAGATGGGCGATCAGTGTTTTCATATATTTACTTGGAAAGAGAGGACATACATACGAGTACATAAGTGCAATAAGTCTGTAGGAGGTAAGAGAAAATTCGTCTTTTTTAGCGACTACTCGGAAAGAGTCTTAAAAGATTAACGCCTTAGATAGAATATTTTAGTTAAATTATAAAATTTAGAAATTGTGAATCAACTGAACTTTAACTATTTTTCATCTGTGTCTCCATTGTTCAGTTAATTTTGTATCTACGTACGAGTAAATCTTGTTACAGAAAAAAATAAACTACAAAACAAGCCAGAGGAAAATTTGTCCTTCAACACAACTACTGAATGGAAAAACTTTTAACGAAATACAGACGGAAAATACCCTTGTAGATGCGAAAACACAAATCCCCCTCAATTATTAATTCGTCAAATTCCGATTCATCGGAAGGAAACAAACGCGAGACATGGGTTAATCCATGTTTGTCATGCTGTGTATGCCTACGTGTTTCCGCACGTACGCGATCTAATAGAAACTCCGTCAACAGCAGCAGCACAACAACTAAACAAATCTCATCCATTCAAGTCAACTCGTATGTACGAGTATGTGTATTTATGGATTCCTGTCAGTTGTTGCAATTACCTTCGCTTTAGATTGAGGTCAAGTGACTAGAAAATATTAATTGACTTCCACAAATATACTCGTATACTTGGCTTACACGCAAGTTCACTTGGTGTCTTCCCACTACCACTATGCCCGAAGGCTATATTCGTGTCATCCTTTTTCCCAAAGATGTACAATGTATGCACGCATATTTATTAATTACCATATGTTTGGAAAAATATGAATTCAAGGTTTCAAAGGTTTGCAATTGGCAGTCTATTAGAAATGATGACCCAATTTTCAATCGAGATAGATTGGATGATATAGCGATTGTTCCAGCAACGATCACAATTTCTGATTTCATTATCATTTGGCGGGGAAAGCCCTTGAACCAACGAGAAAGATACGGAAAATAAACCAACCAACTAACCAAACCGCTAAATGCGAAATCAAACATAACAATCAATGATCGCCCAGGTAATTACCATAACTCTACCCTACTGTACACCGAACGAAATTTATTCATTTATTCAAATGTTGTTCTTAGAGAGTTGTTTTCCATAGATATACCTACAGAAACAATTTTGTTTTGGTAAATCAATGCTTCAGTGGCTTTTAGAGAAATTCAAATAATTTTTTATTATAAAATACGTTGGAGTGTTTTCCTAACATACGAGTACGAGTATATCCGCTAGTCAATTAATTCGGGTTCAAGAGGTAGTATTATTATTACTAGCTATATAAAACTATGAGGAGATATCTCCTCGGATAGGTAAGAATGATAAGAATATTACAGAAAAAGAAAACCATCATTTGAGGAGTAGCAAAAGCCAACAGAGAATGCCTGAAAAAAAATTCCCCGCTCTTTATTTACTATCCACCAACGACAATAATCTGAAGAACCATCATTGCGACATTTTTTTTTTAAAAAAAGTAGCTGTTGTAGGCATCAGCTACCACTCAAAAAGGGGCCCTGGTATGATTATAGATGCATACGATGTAAAAAGGTGGCATAAAATGTACAGCACACCAACAAGCACTGCTGCAGCAACAAATAACTATCGTGCCAGAAGAAGGGAGGAAAAAGGAAAAATTCTACGCAACCTTATAGCTAAGGATGTATTCAGATGTTTTCTTCAGAACAGCTCCGGACTGGTAGCTTCAAGGATGAGACACAAACTCCTTAAAACCGTGAAGTTATCAAATCGCAGGAAATAGTTGATCTACCTATATACTACGAGTATATTTAGCATCTAATTTAAATAAGAGTGAGATTGGCAGCACCATGCTTCCTCCCAGTATATAAGAGGTTGGTTTAGCTTTGAAAAAACAACAAGGCCGTCAGTTCAGATGATCTACTAGCTGAGCCTTCGAAATCAAAGATTATCAACTCTATGTACCCTATCTTCAAGAAAAGCGATCATATGTCTTGTTCGAGCAGTGAAGGCGCACCCCTGTTAGTAATATCATGTATAAGAATCCAATCTATTAAGTAGGTATAAACGTATCTGTGTGGCTTCTTCACAGATCTACTATTAAAAACATTGTTAAACTAAGGCAAATCCTAAGCAGGATCATCGAGTTTCAAGTTGAGACTCATAATCTCTCCATCGATTTAAAGCCGCATATGATACCAATCTTCAACCATTGTTGGCAATAGTGGTTAAAGGCTCAAAACTCTTAACTAAAAAAACAAAACACATCCCGGTTTCACTTACAGTCGGTTTGATAAGATCGTATACGGCAAAACTCGTTTATGAACACCGGTTTGGAAGTGGCATTTGCATTAGTAGATAAAAAAATATTTCTGCTAAGATGCTTTGAATAAAAAAATTTAAAAGAGTGTCGCGTTTGCATCACGTTATGAAGCAGTATTGCTGTGCACGCATCCAAAACGACCGAAAATGTCATACGGAGCAGCTGCTAAATACATGAAAAAGTCAAAAGCATTTGTTAGCAAGTGGGTGCACCGTTATTCCCAAGTAAAAAATGTGCATGATTTGCCGGATCGTAGGTCTACGCCAAAAACAACAAAAAAGCAGGACAAAATGATTCTACGCGTGTTTGAAAAAAATCCTCTTCTATCGTTACGTGGTGGACAAGGGATTTTACGTAAAAGGGGTCTAAATGTGTGTTGTGATACGATACGAAGACGTTTACTAGCCAATAATGTAAAATTTCGAAGCACAATAAAGTAACCACTACTGTCAAAAAAACACGTAGAAAAACGACTCAGTTGGCCCAAGGAGAATTTGGACAGAGATTGGAACAACGTTATTTTTTCGGATGAAGCTTATTTTTGGGCATGTTCTCCTATCACTAATACCTGGTGTACACAATCCAATAAATTAATCCAGTGCGGATGTGTGGATCCAGTGCACGTTTGGGGATGCTTCTCAAAACAAAGATTTGGCGATTTGTTCATGTTTACAAATAACTTAAACGCACCCAACATGGTCAAAATTTATAAGACCGCTTTATTATCATATCTGCTCAAAGGTGGTTTAAAAGAAGGAATGAGAATTGGTTACTGCAAGAAGATAATGACCCGAAACATCGCAGTCGTTTGCACAGTGCGTGGAAACAAGAAAATGACGTCGATGTTTTAGATTGGCCATCACAGTCGCCGGATGCGAATCCCATTGAAAATGTTTGGGCATTCATGAAGCTAAAGCTCTAAGGAATGAAGATCTCGACGGTCAAACAATTATCACGAAAAATACGAGTTTTATGGAGACCTTTGTCTCGAGACTATGCTATAAGATTAGTAGAAAGCATGCCTCGAAGTACAGTACAATTGTTTTTTTTATTATTATTATAAGTTCTTCTTTAATTGTTGCCGTATCCGATCTTATCAAACGGACTGTAATAGAGCAGAGCTAAGGATATTGGACATTTGAAACACTTTAAGAAATTTTTTTTGTCGAACATTTGTATTGCTGCAGAAAGCTGAAACACGTTGGTGAGGAGTTGTTATTTGAGCTAAAGTAATAGTTGTAATACGAGTACTATCATTACATATTGCCCGATTCCTTAATGTTTTATGTCCCTTTTTGTTGCCAGCCTATACTAACATTACTCGCATGTACTTGATCTTACCATTATTTATAGCTAATCTCATATTTTTCACTTCTATTTCAGCACTAGCAACTGCACAGTGACAATTCGCTGTGCACTAACAATCTAATCAATGTCGACAGAGACTTGCATGCGCAGTTGTAGTTTTTGGTGTTTTTTTCATACAATTTGGCGAGATTGCCAGAGAATTCATCTAATATCTGCCGTAATGTGAGTAGTTGGCCAATTAAAAACTTACTGAGACGAAATCCGCAACTAAAAGAAGCCATCAACAAATGGTTTCATGCGTTCACACGACAGCCAAGATCTTACACGCGATATTGGGCACTCTAGTCAGAAGGGCAGAAATCCTTGCATTCATTGCCAAATTTGAATGGTTTCTTTTGACTGGCAACAGACTACAGGTCGTCTCCGTCGTGTAGCAATTTGGATACATTTTTTATTATCCTAACAGTCTTTGACTCAACTTAATTTGTATTCTAATTTTTTATAGGTTTCTATTGAGCTCTATTTGGGTTAACACATTCTTTTAAATAGTATTCTGAATGTTTTTCCTGGTTGTAAAAAACTTAAAGACAGATTGAGTGATACTTGATCGACAAAGGATTTGGCTGCTTGTTGCTTTCTTTTTTTTTTTACTGACGGGACTAGCTGTACCCTTAAAAAATTTTGTGCACAACGCGAAAGAGGAAAAACTATGGATGAAAAGCCAAGAGATACCAATGAGCGTTGGTTTTAAATGTTTTCAAGTTATAGTGATGAAACAATAAAGCTAGAGGGAGGGCTTAACCTAAACCTTGAGCATCTGGCAAGCCTATGTCGTCGGCTTTACATTTAAAACATGTTCTTAATGGTATAGTGCAAAATATCGGTAGAGCGAAGCGCCTTCTAACCACATTATCACGCGTTTACACCAAAAATTTATCGCCGCCGATAATTTTGGTAATACCAGTCATCAAGGCCCATGTCGTCCGAGGCGGGCCGATGAGAACAATAAGGCTGTACAGTGGTCTCTAGAGAGATCACCGACAATATCGAGTGGCTCTTTGCAATCTCTCCCCGGTGCATCTATCTGATGCATACCTCATGCGGATTTGAAGTTATTCTCATATAAAATGTAATTAACAAGCGATTTAACGATTGACAACCTACGTCATCAAATTTTGTGGTTAACATAACATAAAAATCGACTATGATTTTTGACAAACATTATCATAAGCGGTGAGGTTTATATCTCTTGGAATGGAATCGTATATATGGTAAACAAAATTATCATTTCTACGCCGATGAAAACTTTTAATTAATTCACGAAGAACGATTTTTTCATGCCAATTCTGACTGGTAATGCCATGGACAACTTTTAGTTCCAACAGGATACAGCGCAAGCAACGATCGCTTTATTGTATCCATTGTTGTTTGGGCCTCTAGTTTCGAAAAATTGTGATTTTGACTCTAGGCCTCCAGACTGTTTCTGGGCTCTAAATAAACAAACTTATGTCAACAAGCCACGGACCCAAGAAGCCTAGCATACCAACATACGAGTATGACAGGAAATGACCGCTTTTCAAGCCGAAGAACTTTGAAAAGTGCTGAGAAATGCCGAAAAACGAGCACATTGCCCACTCTAATGGCAACCATTTACATGCTATCATATTCAAAACGTGATCAAAACGAATTTTCAAGGTTTAATCGAAAAATTACTCCTTAGAAAACAATTGGTTGTTGTTCTAAATTATTGCCAAAAAAAAAACACAGGAAAGAAGATATCACGATCAGAGTACGTCTGACAGTAGGCCAACGTCAAATCACATACCTACAATATCAAGGTTTTTCTTTCCAGACCAATTTTATTTATTTTAATTCAATAATAGACAAAAAAAAATGCTTACTTACTTAACCATCTTAATTTAACTTACTGGCCCGATGCGGGCACTCTAAGCTACCTCTATCGCTTAATCTAAGTCTTTCGACAAACGTGACGTAATTCATTTTATTTATTTTGTTAAATGAGTTATTCATCTTAAAAACTAAAGTGTAACTAGACGTTATCTGTGTGTTTTTCTAATGTCATCAAGGTATTTCTTATGCCGGTATTCATCGTTCAAATCAAGACCTTACAACTTGGTGTAGTAGGTAATACGTGTAAATATATAAAATAAAGTAATTTTAAATGTATTCAAAAGCAATTTGTTCTAAGTCGCTGCCCAATAATTGTTCTTTTAAAAAAAACAATAAAATAAAGATAAAATATGATTTCCTAAAAAAAAAAAAAAAAAATTAAGCTTAACGCCGGGGATTCCCAAAAACTAGGTGTTGTCTGAAAAACTAGATTGTTTCAACTGTGAAATTTTTGTGAAGAAAAAGATTTGTAGTTAGTTTTGTTTTCTCCACATTCTGTTGAAAAGAAAATTACTATTTTATTCTTACAAGACGGACAATCAATATTTTTGCAAATTTGTTTAGACAACTACTCTACTACTCAGCTGTTCTGCTAAATGTCTAAAGAGGTGTGGCTGTGAAAACTATCTCACCATTGAAATCAAATTTTGAAGAGCTTCAATCAAAAACTTGTTTTACTTAGCTGTTTCTATTTTCGTTTAAGGTTACAAGAATATTGATTGAATCATAGAGTTAAGGGGTCTTTGACGTCTCGAATGTTCAGTTATGTACATTTCCAAAGTCAACTTATTTAAAATCACTAATACTTTTAAGATGATCTTACATTGAAATGGATACATGGATTTAGAAGATAGTGAAAGCTGACGTAAATATTTTATCAGAATTTATATCTATCACTATTCGCTCTTATTTGTCGAGTGTTTGCGGTCCCAAGTTTGAGGAAGTACCCCCAATAAGCAAGTTTCCAATATTTTAGAAACTTGTTTCAATAAGAAAAATTTCACATCACACATGAACCTATTTGAATTTTTTATAAATTTTCTCCAAGTGTAGCGACCGTAAAAATTAAGAACTATAAAAATGATTTGTGAAACCAGAGGCAAAAGTCACTTAAAGTATGGACAGACTGTTAGAACATACCAACAGTCGAGAGTTTTCCTACTCACATATCGAATTTTGTCATATATACTCGACAGTATATCACCTCATCGATGTCGTTCTCGATGGAGATCATCAACAAAAAAATAAATAAAAAAAAAACTTGTTTGATCGGCTATTGCGGGTACTTTTTTTCTTGTTTGGATTTTGTTAAAAACCAACACTAGAAGTTGAATCGGGGGTTAGAAGGAGTATAAACGTTGAACTAATCGGCCAGATATCAGAAGTTGCTAATACAATAAATTCGCGAAACAAATAATCTTAAACTTCAACGCAGTATGAAGTCCTTTAAACTAGGATTACTTTGTGCTTGCACATTGTTAATGGCATCGCTTCCTGGAGGTAAATTTAGTATATATATGTTAGGTAGCTTTTATTCTAAGTGGGATATCTTAATTAACCTCTTTGGATTTACTTACTTTTTAGCTATTTCATTTTGAATTTTTGGCTGCTCCCAGCTTTGTGATTTTTTCTTTTTTATTTATTTGGCTTAGATAATTTTTATATCTGCTAAGCAAAGAACATATTCTTATAAACACATATAAGTGAAATTCGGTATAGCTAATTAAAAAGTCAACAATGAAGTGCTAATTGATAAACAAAGGAACAAAAAAGTGTTGAAAAATCCCAGCCGGTAATGTTTAAATTGTAATTTTTGAAAGAACAATTCCATTGAAGTGTATTGTGTGAACAGTAAAAAAAAAAGACTTAAGACGTGTTACTTTGAGACGCATTATTCTTCATCAGAAGTCATAAAATTTTTAATCAAACTGTTAATGAGCAGTGCCATTTCATTTTATGGCGAAGAGTTCAATAATAGCAACTAAGATCTATTCAAAGTGATTTTTCGGACATAATGTAGAAAACTATCGTGATATAAAAATCCATGTAGGGACTGCGGCATTTAAGAATCTTTAATGCACAATATCACGAATTTCTAGTTACGTACTTTGTGACAATGTGAAACTGATATTTATTGAATCCTAGACAGTTGTTTTAGCTTTCCCGTATACATAGTGGACATAAGCCAGAGTCTTTACCTATCAAATGCTCTCAATATTCTTAAGGGATCGATATCAGAACAAATTTCATATATACTATATGTTTCATGTACAACTCTCCTTAAAAAATGACTCTGCAGGCAGACAAGTACGTTTCATTGTCTGTATAAGAAAGATCCCGAAGGCTTGCATACGCTTTTTCTTTGCTTGATATTTTATAATAAGTAAATACGAAACTGCGTTACATCGCATATGTCAGTCGTCCGGTCGGGGTTGTCAAACAACGGCTTACGAGTAAATCACCCATTTAACATTTAAAATTAATCCAGAAAATCTCAAGGTTATCCTGTCTTACAGTTTAAGAAAAAAACTGCTTATTTTATGGCTCAACAATACCGCGAATTACATCTTGACAAAATAAAACCGATAATTCCGGAGGCATGTATTTTTTTTTTTTTGTCGTCTTCATTTTGAGTCTCATTAGGCAAAGTGTGTAATTTTTCAAGCGCCTTGGCACTTTAAACTCGTTCTTGTTTTCCTAATCCAACCAGTTTTTGGATATTATATAGAATTTTGAAATTTTGAAAGAAAAGGGGAAGAACTATAAATCTTGTTATTATTATCGGCGTTGAATTTGTTTATTTTTTTTGTGACAGGTTTTGTCAACAGTAATTGCGAAGCATCATTTTATTTAGAACCCGTTCGTATAACTCGTTTTGGTAATTAACAGTATTGTTCTATGTCTTAATTGGTAAAATTTCTGTGCTTCAAAAGGAATAACTGGTTCTAACTTTTCTGTTTCATCATTTTACTCTTATTAAATTGAATCTTTTAGGAAATCAACAATTTTAATGTATTCGAAAACTTGAAAAAGAGATATTTGTTGTTATTTGTGTAAACTCCTCATATTTTTACAACTCTTTAAAGTGCTGGAATGTTTACCTAAGTACGAGTATGTGCATTTACCTACATGTATAAAAATCTGAAATAGGTAGTGGATAATGGCGCTTCTGTAATTGTTTATTTTTGTTAATGCGAGTAAATTTTTTTTTACTTACGGGTACTTTAGGTGGCGCTACAGTCCGGGTTGGACCTGAACCTCAGTCCCAGGCCAGCACGAACTGTCTCCAGTTCCGTACGCTTAGTTGGCTGGGGTCCCCTACAGCTTCCGTCTTGCGTGCGCCCCTTGAATCTCTTTAGATAGACAAAATCCTTAACTACTTCAAAGTTATACTTGTCGAACGTGACGTTCTATCCGAGACGTCGGTGTTGAATGTCCTTTTTGTTTGACAGCATATACTTGGTCTTGCCTTCATTGACCGCTAAACCCATTTTCGCCGCTTCCCTCTCAATACTCGCGAAAGCGTCACTGACATCACGCTGCTTTCTTCCGATTATGTCAATATCTTCGGCGTAGTTGGACGGACTTTCGAAAGATAGTGCCTCTTGTGTTTACTCGTGAGTTTTGCACTATTCTTTCAAGTACGATGTTGAAACAAACGCTTGACAGCTCATCGCCTTGTCTAAATCCTTTCTGGACATCAATGGTCTCGGTGAGATCTTTACCGACCTTGATGAAGCAGCGTGCATTCTCCATCGTCATCCTGCACAGACGGACGAGTTTGGCAGGGATGCCGAAACTAGACATTGCTCTGTATAGCTGATCTCTATAGATGCTGTCATACGCGGCATTAAAATCGATGAATAGGTGGTGTGTATCGATCTGAAGCTCATGGGTCTTCTCCAAGATCTGCCATAGTTTGAGTATTTGGTCGATGGTAGACTTTCCTGGCCTGAAGCCACACTGATATGGATCTATCAGGTTGTTGACGAACGGCTTCAGGCGTTCACACAACTACGGCAAATAGGATAGTTCCGAGGGTCTCCTTTCGTTCCATTCATCGGGCATACTTACGTCCGACCATATTTTGAGATGAGTTGCTTACCAAGTCGTCGTCTGCCGCTTTGACGAGCTTGGCAGTCAGGCCGTCCGCTCCAGCAGCTTTGTTGGACTTCAGCATAGATATTGCTATCTACACTTTATCCAGGCACGTGTATAGAATTGTTTGTCTACATCGTCCAGGATGAAAGGTTCATTCTGCTTGACAGCGGTGTTTGTTTCGCCATCGCCGGCTTACAGTCTACGGAAATGATCATTTCATATCCTCAGCATCGACTGCGACTCTACCACGATGTTCCTTTGTTCGTCTCTCCAGGCTTCGTTTCGGGACTTGTGTGCATGACATGTTTTTTTTTTACCTTTTGGTAAAACTTTCGAATCTCATTTCTGGAGTAACATCTCTCAATTTTCTCGACCGCGCGCTTCTCAGTTCTTTCTTTTTTCTCCTGAAAAGCCGGTGTTCGTCTCTCCCCTTTCGGTCATAGAGTTACTGATCAGCTCTAGTCTTTCCTTGCCAGCTCCGCATTGCGTGCGTTTTGCTTAGATAAGAATAATTTTTATAAACAGAAATGTAGATTTCCATCATTTGAGCACAGAGTAAAAGTATATAAATTTATCACTGCACTCGAAGTAGAAGTGGGGGAAGCCCCTATACAGCCGATACCAACCGCTTTTTTAGTCTGGTGAAAGCGGGCATTCAAATTAAAGTTCGCTTGAAGATACATGGAATAGAGATAGTTTTTCAGAAGTTACTTCATGAGCCAATAAGTTGAAATTAAATAAGTTCGGTGTCCTTTAGTAAAAGCTCAACCAGATCTAGGAGATAGATCTCTTCTTGAAGAAAATTACTTCAGTTTTAAAATTATAGAGTGACAGCCCAATTTTCCTTACTGCAATATATCGACACAGTTAAGCAGTATACATTTTGCTAACACCAAATAGAGAGTCAGCATTATGGCCGTAGTCACGGAAACAGAACATTGCCTTCATTTTAACTGGGGGCATAATGTTAATGGGTTAATGTGAAATGTATACTCTTGAGCTTGAGGAGCTTATAATCCTTTGTGTTTTAGTTTAACTCATTTTTCAAGAGGTAAATTTTCATTCAATTCCAACTGCAGCTATTAGTTTCACAAAGACCGAAGTCATTACCGAATTAGTGATACCCATAACCTCTTTAGTTCCGTCCGCCTACCAAAACATAGATATCGGCGAGTGTAAATGCCAGCATATTTTAGACATCTGAAGTGATATAAAAAGGAGGAAGAAAAGAATGGAAGTCTTCTTCCACTTTAACTTATTTAAAAAAGAATAAAAAGTGCAGGCTATGCCTACCAGGGAATAATCTGTATCATTTGGGCCGATTCCACTGTCCTATCTCCCCTTAACTGCTGAAAAAGTATGACCTTTCACACAGTGCTTTTACGATTTTTTAAGACCAAAGCCGACAGAAGCAGCACAGTCACAATAAGCCTCATCTACTAACCGGCTGAAACTCTTCGCTTCACTCTTCAACTGAAACTACCAAAAGCGTCGTTGAAAATGCCACAGAAATCAGCGGAATTATAGGATCAAGTCATTTGTATGTCAAAGCCGATGCCATGTTTTTTTTTTTAGTTAAGATCTCCCAAATCCTGCACCAGTCGTAATGAACTCCTTAATCCTTTTAGTAGTTTAAAATTGTCGTTAATTTTGTGTTATAATAAACAGGTTAAGTTCCATTGAAAATAATGTTTACATGTATTGACTTCAATTTGAATGCATACATACAGCCATATTTGAAAAACGAATCCTTGTTGAATTATATTCACGCCAAGCATTTCATTGTATTCGAATTTCAGTTTTGAGTGCACACAAATTGCATCGCGGCCAGGGCGAACGATACAACGTCCATGTGATGTAAACATTTGTATCATCTAATAACATTTCAGTTATACATTAGGGATCAACAGAGATCATCTTTTGTAGGCAGTATAGCAGCTTTATAAAACTGAAGCTGTGAAGCAACTCAAATCATGTGCATGACTGAGTCATCAGTTATTTTTAGCCGCAGGACAAAAACTTTATCACGTGTTATATAACACCGACGTATTCCAATTTTATTTGGTTTTATAAATACTAATTATTTCGTACAGCAAATTAAACAATAAAAAAAAATTTTAGTGAAGGAAAGGTGCTAAACAACGCTCATTAGTACTTGACTGTATAAAGAACCAGAGAAAAGAGTCAGCTTTTTTTAAATCAATTTCATATTTGGCTAACTCTTATTTTGTACTAAAATCGATGACATAATGTACAAAAGATTCGGTGGTAACTATGGTCTTAGGAATTTGTTACTAACCTGAATGCATACATATTTCTTAGTTTCGCGTTGTATCCCCAAAACACTTAAAAGCTATCGCAATTGTTTCACTTTAAGTCCTCACAATCAGCTTCACCTGAAGGGTTTCCGAAATCAAAAAGTTCCACCTGATAAATGACCACCTACCAAAAACATTGTTCTTCGGCAGGATAGTCACATAGTTCAGAACCCTACCTAAAACATCAAAGATGAATCCATACACCAGAGTAGCTACAAATGCCTCAATGGAAACTTAATTCTTTTCTACATTTCTTGACTTACCTTAAGTAATGTTAAGCTGATGAACTAGGTAGAAAAAGTTTAGCTGAAACATTCAATGGCGCGCAGCTTTTTTGCGGCATCTTCTATTCACCGAAAAGTCGATTATCGAAATTTTTAATGACAAAGTGCGTTTGTCTTTCGGAAGGAAATACAGGCTAAAAGAGCTATGAAACTCTTCAAAAATAAACTCAAATCATATCTTAACTTTAAGACTGATGATGTCAAAAGAACGGTCTTCTTTCTTTCGACACGCTGCCGGCTTCGTTATTATTTACATAAACTTGGAATCCGTAAAGAAACTAAACATCGTGTTCATAGAGAAGACGCCGAAAACTCAGTAGCAAATTGTGTGGATGCGTAACGCTATGTGCCATAAGGAAACAAAACTTTTACAAAAAAATCTTAGCAAAGTGTCCGTAACAGAGTGATTCTGAAGTTAATTAATACGTTCAGCTGGCATTTTAAACTGACTTTGTTACCCAATAGATTTCATGGGATCTAAAATGGACACTAAAGGTACGCCAATCTTTACCTCCACTTTATTCTAACGAAACCTATTAAGACTATTTAACGCTATAATAGTGCTCTATTTTGGTATCTTTTGTAGAGAAGAACAACTTCAATAACTATAAACGAGTACAAACAACTGAGTTTGATATCTTATATCACTTATTATTGTGAATAGACTTACACCAAATCTAACTGCAATTCGAAAAACGTAAAAGGTCAAGGTAATTTTGATGCCTAAACTTTAAATATATAGCTACACCACCTATTCCAAGGGTACCCGCTGGATCAAGGCTATCAATCAATCCCTATTCTATCGCTTAAAGCACACCTCACATTCTCCTATTTCCTATCTTTTTATTCTGATAAGCACAAGGTCGATGAAAGATACTCTCCCTAAAAGTTTTGTCGTACCAACTAATTGATCTTATACATATGTACACTATAAAATAAGGATTCCCAAAATAAAACTGTGTAGAATAACAAGAAAACGAATTGCTGAGGAATCAATAACATCTTTAGGAATGCCTCATTCATGCCTAAACCAGTGAGAGGAAAGCAATTTCGAATCATTAGGATTCCCAAACGACCAACAAGGAGACACACTATCTCAAACATAGTAAAAATTGTCAGTAGTTTGTTGAATATTTCGGAAATCCTGCCTTATCCTACAACTTTACGTTCATTACCAACGACATTCCAGCTGGCTTTCGTTAGACATCATTATTTTCAGTTTATGTCACGACTCTTTCTTTACGATAGCGGTTCTAAGACCCGACGTTTGGCATACCTCCCTTTCTTCTGCCTTGTTAACGCCAGTGTGAGTTTTCCATTTCATTCTTTTTAAGATTATTCCCAAGTAGATGGAATAGCACTTGTCCCTCCATACCGATCTTTGAATTCGGGACGTTTAAGTATCTGCCACAGAGGTCCGTGTCCACCCTTATGAAACCGGAACAACATTCACCAGTGAATCGGACTCTACTTGCACTCACCACAGTTTTCTCTAACTACATGGTCCGCCTTATCTGGACCCGAGAGTTCTGTTTATCCAAATTTATTTTTTCCATTTATTCTTTTCACTCACAACAAAAAAGAAAATGATTTACAGTTACACTTACTATTTTTTTGTAAAGATAATCTTCAACGCCTTTTCTTATATTTGTAGGTGAATGTCAATTGCTAGCCCGTGTTTTAGGTATTCCGCTTGCTCGAAACCAAGGGTCCTATCAACAGCCGCAGTATCAACAATACCCACAGCCACAAGGCTCCATTTCAACAGCTAATAGTCAAGCTTATAACCGTGAATTGGAGCTAGGTAAAATCAATTTAAACCGTGGTATTAGCAGTTCCCAATCGGTTACTCAAACCGGCAATGGAAATGTCGACGCAGCTAAAAGTACTTCTCTGACAAGGGGCCTTCAGGTTGGAAAATTTGATGTATCGAGCACCCTTACAGGAACGCAAGCCGTCAACAATGGCCGAAGATCTGGGAGTCTTGATGAAAATCTAAACATTGGCAAACTTAATATCGATGGCAGCCTTTCACGGCAAAACTTGAAAAATGGTTTTGGCATTCGCCGCTCTGAAGGTGGTGGTTTAGACTTGGATCTTGGATTTCTTGATATTGATCTTTCTCGTAGAAAACAACAAGCACAAGGTAGCCAAACTGGAACAAATGCACAAGTGCAGGCTGTAGGAACTGGTGCCAATGCAAATGCTGTTAGTAATACCGATAGCCAAACTCGACAATTCGGAAAGCTCTCTAGTACAAAAACATATTCGCAATCGAATGCAATAGGATCCGTACTTGATGGTTATACTAATGGTCAAGCAGGGAGTCTCGCTAACACCGTAGGAACTGGAGGGTTCCGACGACGACGGGGTAGTCCAGTTACTCGTTACTATTCACCCGTACGAAGAATACCTGGTCGGCGGATTGCTCGCCAAGCTCCCTCTGAACAACAGGCAGGAGCTAATACTCAAACACAGAATACAGTTAACGCTCTCGGTAAATTCCAAGACAATACAGGTTCAAGCATTGCATCAAATCTGGCAAATGGTGGCTCTTCGGGGCAACTGAGTGCAGCAAATACCGCTCAACAAAATTACCAAACCGCTGATGGAAGTGGAGATAAAAATGCTGCTCAAAGTCAATCATTAAATTTTGGCAAAGATTTAACACAAGCAAATGCAGCGAATGCCGACACCAGTCGAATTACAACTGCTGACTCACAAAAGATTCAAGCAAACAGCGGCGCAACATCAAACCAGCAAACCAACTCTGGATCTGCAACCAACACTGCTCAGACTAGCACAACCACCTTTAATGAAGGTGGTCGACAGGGATCTCAGAGTAATGCCAATAGTCAGTCAACTTTTCAAGGAGCTAATAGCGGTGGAAGCGGTGCTCAGACCTCTGCTAACAGTCAAACTGCCAAAGGACCTAATGGTGCAATAAGCAACTCTGCCTCAAGCCAAGCCTCTAGTTTCTCAAACAATGGTGGCCCTGCTTCAGCATCTGCTGTATCTGTTGCAGGAAATAGAAAACGACCACGAGGAAGCCGACGATTTACCCGAGATGTTACATCCTACTTTCCAGATACAGTTTTTTACCGCTCGAAACGTGAACATCCTCATCACCGAAATGAGGCCAAAGAGCGATTTCCAGAAAGAGAATTTGGCCCAGGAGAATTTGGTCTAGAAGGATTTGGTCGGGAAGGTTTTGGTCAAGGACCTATTGGTATAAATAACAACGCAAATGCTCAAGGTGTTGCAAATAACAAGAATCCCCTCTTCGCGCAACAAGCTGGAGCAAATACACAAAACCAAAACATAATCAACGATCAAGGCCAATTTCAAGACAATACCGGTTCAAGTATTTCATCGAATCTTGCAAATGATGGTTCTTCGGGACAAGTCAGCGCAGCCAACACTGCTCAACAAAAATACCAAACAGCCGATGGATCTGGAGAGAAAGATGCAGCCCAAAGCCAATCACTTAATTTCAACAAAGACTCTACCCAGACAACTAACTCCAATGCTGACACAAGCCGTGTTAAAACCGCCAACTCGGATAGAATTGATTCAAATAGTGGAGCGACGAGCAATCAACAAAATCAGTTTGGATCGGCAACGAACACTGCTCAAACTAACACAGATACTTTTAATGAAAATGGTGAACAAGGATCTAAAAGTGATGCCAGTAGTCAGTCGATATTTAAAGGAGCTAATGGAGGTGTAAGCGATGCTCTTACCGGAGCTAACAGTCAAAGTATTAAAGGACCCAATGGCGAAATAATCAATTCTGCCTCTAGTCAAGCCTCCAGTTTTTCAAATAATGGGGGCCCTGCTTCAGCTTCAGCTACATCCGTTGCAGGAAATCGTCTTCGAAGAAGCCTGCGATTTGCCCGAGAAGATACTTTCTACTTCCCAGATACAGTTCTTTACCGCTCGAAGCGTGAAAATCATCATCACCAACATGAGCATGAAGGACGGCTTCCGGAAAAAGGATTTGGCCCAGAGCGGTTTGGCCCAGAACGATTTGGTCCAGAACGATTTGGCCCAGAACGATTTGGTCCAGAACGATTTGGTCCAGAACGATTTGGACAGGAAGGATTTGGAAAAAATGATTTTGGACAGCAAGGACTCAAACCAGAAGATTTCGGCCAAGGACCGATTGGACAGTCAGGTTTTGGACAAAATAGTTTTGGACAGCAAGGCCTCAAACCAGAAGGTTTCGGCCAAGGACCGATTGGACAAAATCGTTTTGGACAGCAAGGCCTCAAACCAGAAGGTTCCAGTCAAGGACCCTCTGGTACAAATAATAACGCAAATGCTCAGAGTGTTGCAAATAACAAGAACTCCCTTTTCCAGCAACAAGCTGGAGCAAATACACAGAACCAAAACATAATCAACGATCAAGGTCAATTTCAAGACAATACCGGTTCAAGTATTTCATCGAATCTTGCAAATGATGGTTCTTCGGGACAAGTCAGCGCAGCCAACACTGCTCAACAAAAATACCAAACAGCCGATGGATCTGGAGAGAAAGATGCAGCCCAAAGTCAATCACTTAATTTCAACAAAGACTCTACCCAGACAACTTCCTCCAATGCTGACACAAGTCATATTAAAACCGCCAACTCAGATAGAATTGATTCAAATAGTGGAGCTACAAGCAATCAGCAAAACAAATTTGGAACAGCCACGAACACTGCTCAAACTAACACAGACACTTTTAATGAAAATGGTGAACAAGGTACTAAAAGTGATGCCAGTAGTCAATCGATATTCAAAGGAGCTAATGGAGGTGTGAGTGATGCTCTAACCGGAGCTAACAGTCAAAGTATTAAAGGACCCAACGGCGAAATAATCAATTCTGCCTCTAGTCAAGCCTCCAGTTTTTCAAATAATGGTGGCCCTGCTTCAGCTTCAGCTACATCCGTTGCAGGAAATCGTCTTCGAAGAAGCCTGCGATTTGCCCGAGGAGATGCTTTCTACTTCCCAGATACAGTTCTTTACCACTCGAAGCCTGAACATCATCATCACCGATATGAGCATGAAGAACGGCTCCCAGAAAAAGGATTTGGACCAGAACGATTTGGCCAGGGAGGATTTGGTCAGGCAGGATTTGGTCAGGCAGGATTTGGTCAGGGAGGTTTTGGCCAGGCAGGATTTGGCCAGGGAGGATTTGGACAGGGAGGATTTGGTCAGGGAGGATTTGGTCAGGGAGGATTTGGTCAGGGAGGACTGGGACAGGCAGGATTCGATCAGGGAGGATTTGGTCAGGCAGGATTGGGGCAGGCAGGATTGGGGCAGGCAGGATTGGGGCAGGCAGGATTTGGCCAGGAGGGATTTGGACAAGGAGGATTTGGTCAGGCAGGATCGGGGCAGGCAGGATTTGGCCAAGGGGGATTTGGACAGGGAGGATTTGATCAAAATGGATTTGGACAGCAAGGATTGAACCCAGGAGGTTTCGGTCAAGGACCCTCTGGTATAAATAATAACGCAAATGCTCAAGGTGTTGCAAATAGCAGAAATCCCCTCTTCGAGCAACAAGCTGGAGCAAATACACAAAACCAAAACGTAGTCAACGATCAAGGCCAATTTCAAGACAATACCGGTTCAAGTATTTCATCGAATCTTGCAAATGATGGTTCTTCGGGACAAGTCAGCGCAGCAAACACTGCTCAGCAAAACTTCCAAACAACCAATGAATCTGGAGACAAAAATTCAGCCCAGAGCCAATCACTTAATTTCGGCAAAGACTCTACCCAGACAACCTCCTCTAATGCTGACACAAGTAATGTTAAGACCGCCAACTCAGACAGAATTGATGCAAATAGTGGAGCGACAAGCAATCAACAAAATCAGTTTGGATCAGCGACGAACACTGCACAAACTAATACAGGAACATTTAATGAAAATGGCCAACAAGGATCTAAAAGTGATGCCTTTGGCCAATCAACTTTCCAAGGAGTAAATGGTGTTGCAGGTGGTGCTCAAACTGGCGCCAATACCCAGGCTATCCAAGGACCAAATGGTTTAGTATCCAACTCCGCCTCTAGCCAAGCTTCCAGCTTTTCGCAAAATGGAGGTCCTGCATCCGCTTCTGCATTATCTTCTTCCGGAACTGGACCCAATGGTGGTTTTAGCAATGCAGATGGTTCTGCAAATACCAACTTTGGCGGCAGCAATGCAAACGCACAGAGTGGATCGTTTAGAAATCAACGTGGCCCACAATTGTTCGCCACTGGCCAAGGCTCTGGATTCTCTGGTTAGAATTCATATTAAAAAAAAAATCTTATGCACAAGAGGAAAAATAAAATTTTCCTTTAAGCACTCTTGAATGAACTGTTTTTGTTTTGTTTTATTTATCAATTTGTTGGTTTGTTTGCTTGGAGCACTCTTGCACGCTTTCACTCTGCATTATCTATGTGAAGCCAATTTTGTATAATTTATTTATAGGTGTTCGGGGAAGGAATGGATTACCGCAGCGACGTGTGAAGCAGCGTAGCGAACCACGCACATTTGACACGATTTTGAATCTCTTTCAGTGGCTTTTCAATGACAACACAGACTGCAATCAGTGCCCTTCTTACGGATCTTCATATCAACCGAAGTGCTGTCCTCAATGCTGCAATTTTATGCCACAACCGTTACCACCTCCGCCGCCACCACGGCCACCGCGGCCTCCACCACCACCGCCACCTCCGCCACCACCACCGCCTCCACCACCAATGCAAGTTACATCAACTTTCTTCTATCCTTGGTACTATCAGCGACCATCATTTCCATGTTGCCCAACATGTATACCGCAAATTGGCGCATTCCCCTGTGGTCGCAATGTCGGCCGATTTCCGCCACCCAACTACTACTACTACTACTACGGCTGACATGCAACACGATGCTACTTTCATCCGAATCCTGTAAAAACGACTGGAATACATTGAAGCCAGCCCAATTACCATTTAATCCACAACCCGCTCACTCTCCTATTCCCATGATAAGCTCTCGAAATTTATATCCCGATTAACGGCATATTATTGTTTCAGCCTACTTTTCCGTTAGTTTCAGCCTATGGATCTCGCTCTTTCTCCCGAAACATTTAGTTTGTTTCACCGTCAGGCGCTAATTCAAAAATAAAGGAGCAACTAGGAAGTACCTATATCTTTATCTACCAGCAGCCTGGTAGGATGGTAGGGCTGCAAACGACCAAAAGAACAGTCAGCCGAGAAGAAATATTGACAAAGTTTTCGGGCATAAACTTTTCCAGCAAACAGGATACAATGTTATCTATTCAAGGTGGCATCTTTCACGTATTATATTGCTTTACCTTTCGTCCTTGTGCTCCGCCATACTTCATTCGTTATTGTATCATCCGACATGGCCAAAGGAATTGTTTTCATTTGTTTTCCTTTCTTTTTTATTTTTTTTGTATTTGGAGAATAAAAATGAAAATATATGAGTAGTTTCACTGGCGACTAATTAATACAAATTTTTCGAAAGAAAAAAGATGGATGCAGATGGAAGAAGAACTCGTATAAGAGAAATATGCGAACGAGCAAAACTCTAGGTGAAAATGAACTTTAGTGAGTTCAGCTGGGATTTGGAGAAAGTTTCGAACCAAACTACAATAGCTCTTCGTTGTGGCATGATGATGGAATTGAAATTTGAAAATTAATTGGTAAGTTGTGTATTTTAAAATATTCATGCATATCCACACTCATTAAAATTTGCTTCGAGCCTGGAGCACAACAATCAGTGGATGGATTTTCTCAGCAAGCTAAAAATTTAAAACCGCTCAACAAAAACACCCAGAAACTTTCTGGTAAGCTTTACTTTTCCTCTCAAGTTGCATGTATGTTATCCTGATTGCAGTGAACTATTTCGTCTGTACTCACAAGTGAGGAACGAATAATTCTATCACCAATTCCAAACCAGCACGAATGCAGTCGAAAGGTTAAATTTGTTGGCGGAGCAGTTGTCACCCGATGTTCTATGGCTGTAATTTTTTTTTGGAATGAAAAACTTTGGCTCTGCTTTTGGATTATGTTTGAAGAGATATCGGCTAAGTCGTAGCCGCCAAAATTAATGACCATTTGGGCCCGATTTATGGCATTTTCTATTATTCTTGCCTGAACTTTAGGCGATGGATATGCTCTTTGTGGAGGTGTAATGGCTCTTCATGTGTTATACGCAGATTTTCGGTGCCCCAAAAGTGATAATTTTGTTTATTCACATATCCATAGAGATGGATAAGGGCCTCGCCGCTCATGATGATGTTGATGTCAGTAGGTTACACGCGCTTGGCGATCAACGGCTAACAGCTGGTGCACTGTCTGTATTTTGTAAGTGAACATCTTACAGTCTTCCACCTAAATTCTCTGTAAAAACCGGTGATTGATACCCAATTGCATGGCACGTCATCTGGTCGATACTCCTGGGTCGTCTGCGACATCTATAACACAGCTGCGATATTCTCAGTAGAACGGCTGCTCCGAGGCCAGCCAGAGCTGGCAGCATCTCGTGTTGTCCCATACTTTTCTAGGCAAGCGGCTAAAACGTCATAGTGTTTGGCCAGTTAGTGTCGAACGAACGGGAAATGTGCGCCAATAGCGTGATGACTTTTGCGCAACCTAGTATTTCTGCCGCCCCAGGTTAAAAACCTTCCAAAATCTCGTAACACAGTTCGCAGTAGTACCAATAGATCAATTTGGATTGTCTAACTATCAATCAAATTGTTTATCTTTTAGTCAATCCAAAGTTAGCATTCAGCATTTGGAAATTAGGCACATTCTGAGGGCCCCTCATTGACCGGGTATCTTTTGTTTGAGCACCAAAATTCTGAGCTTTTAATTTTTCATTTATACGCCTTAACTCTCCTAAAAGCTCTTGAATGCCTGAGTCATATCAGGACTGTTCGCATAGCATCGATCTTTAATGGCACCCCACAAAAAAAAACTCCAACGGCGTCAAACAACTGATAACACGATTATTGAACTTAGTGTCCAATAAATCGATTGTAAAATGGCGGAGATGTAATTGCGCTTCATCTAAAAAGATGATTCTTGAGCACAACTGTCGTCAATTTCAAGCTGCCCTAATACCCAAACAGAGGAGCTATAACGAAGTTCAGATATCTTTGGCGCGTTGAGGTTCTCGAGCTTAGAAGCACGCTTTCGGCTATAGATGCAATGCTCTCCGTTAAGCGCACAGGACGAACACGAGAATATATTCAGTTATCAATCAGCAAACTAGTCCCACGAACTTTATTCACAAACTTGCATACACGAGCTGCAGTGAATGCATTTTTTCGAGGTGAAGCATAAACTTAGCATCAAAGACATCCAAACTAGACGTAAAATGATTAAAGGCGGCCGAAGCTACTTTAGATGCTGATTCAGGAAAAAAACGTTACAGGAAAACGTTTCCGGCACTCCCTCTGTCGCTGAATCTCTCCGCCCAATTTGTCCGAATGAAACAAATGCTCCAACCAATAAAGACCTTCGGTTCCAGTGGAGGAAAATCGCAGGAACCAATCAAGGCCATCTGTGCTTTCACAAGCACACGGTTTCCGGATAAGGACAAAACAACAATAAACTGAAGTCGTAGTTCTGGGGCTAATACGATGAAATCTCCGCTGAGAAATAAACCAGAGTAAACCGATGGTGTAATCAGCACAAATTGCAGTTCTGTTGAACGGAACTTAGACAACGCTGATGAAGCAACCTTCAAGAAAAGCCGGAAACATCGAAAAGGACTATTCCGGCGTACAAATAAGGATGTCGCTATCTCCTCTCTGGTATTTAAATTTGAAAAGTTTGGCGATGACAACCGCTTGAACAACACTTAATGCAAATACTTTGAGTGGTCGAAAATCCCAGCCCTGGAAACTAAGGCTAAACTGGGGCGTTATCTTCTGGGTTCTTCTTGTGTGGTTACACAAAACTTCTGCCAAGATCACTAAGTGAAGAACTAACTCAAGCGTAGAAAAGATATGACCACGCCAGTATTCATCTATTTTGTGTTTTCAGATTTATCTTCAGCATTCCAAGTCTGCCACTGTATCCCCATGGATGTCAAATAAACGCTTCTGTGGTTTCAGACATTTAAATGGGTCCATACCACCATATGGCGAGCGATAGGATAGACCAAGAACCTGTCTCTATGTGCTGAACTCACTCTCAACATCTAAATTTGGGCAATTTCGCAACACAGGATTTAGTTGCTGCGATATAAGCTACGAAACAAACAGAGAGTGAGAGAGCGCCGTTGCGTTTGCTTATTTTTCCTGTTATTCATTCATTATTACTACCCCAATCGAAGGATTGCTACACAGATGGCACACGCAAGTGAAAGGGTACCTCAACCCATTTAGTCTGTGAAAGTGGAGGCAGCTAGGTAATCATCGAGCTAGCTGAAGACGCTCGTAATTTGAGGCCTTGGTCCACCCTGGAAAAAAAGCGCCACTTTAATTAAGTAAGTCATAACTTGCAGCTTTATATCTTCGGCCATGTCTGTGCGATTTAGTAATAAGAGGTGTTCCTTATACCAATACTGAATACGACATTTATCTTACCATAGATATCGCCCTAAGGCCATGTCTTCAAATATCAATGTTTTCGCCTCAGCTCCAATTCTCTCGCATGCATTAAGACAGCAGATCCTATTGCCACATATTAGCATGTACCGCCAGTAAAATTAAGTCAAATTGTTCGGAGTGCTTTAGCTTTTATTGCTTTAAGCATGCCTTTGCTTGCCAGTTTATCTGAGTTTTTAAATGATCCAAATGACAAAAGAAGGTGGTGTAGCCATTGCTTGGAAAACCATTATGTGGCGTACGAAATATCGCAAAAATCGCTCAAGTCAGTATCAGCTCATTTCATTTCATTTCATTTCATTTCATTTCATTTCATTTCATTTCATTTATTTCGTTATAATGGTTTGTACATTAAGATTAAACATCTTTTTTAGTACTGAGCGCAATACATTAGCATTATAGGTTTTTGATGCATGAACATATTAAAACTTTACTTTAGGTGGCGCTACGTCCGGGGTGGACCTGAGCCTCAGTCAACAAGCTTCTCCAGCCAGCTCGATCCCTGGCTAGCTGTCTCCAGTTTCGCACGCTAAGTTGGCTGAGGTCCTCTTCCACTTGCGTGCGCCACCTGAGTCTTGGCCTTCCTCTACTGCGCTGTCCCTCGGGGGCGGATTCGAAGACTTTTCGGACCGGAGCATTGGTGTCCATGCGCTCTACATGACCCAGCCATCTCAGTCTTTGGATCTTCACTCTTCTGGCTAGGTCCATGTCGCTGTACAGTCCATACAGTTCGTCGTTGTATCTTCTCCTCCACTCACCGTCAATGCAGACGGGACCGAAGATCGCCCGAAGAATTTTTCTCCCGAAGCAACCAAGAACACCCTCATCCATTTTTGATAATGTCCATGCCTCTGCGCCATAGAGCAGGACCGGGATTATTAAAGTCTTATAAAGGGTGACTTTTGTTGTCCGAGAGAGGGCTTTGCTACTCAATTGGCTTCTTAACCCAAAGAAACAGCGGTTGGCAAGAGTTATTCTTCGCTTGATCTCAGCGCTGGTGTCGTTGTCTGTATTTATAGCGGAGCCTAGGTAGACAAAGTCCTTAACTACCTCAAAGTTATATCTGTCGAGGGTGACGTTCTGTCCGAGACGTCGGTGTTGGTTGTCCTTTTTGCTTGACAGCATATACTTGGTCTTGCCCTCATTGACCGCTAAACCCATTTTCGCCGCTTCCGTCTCAATACTCGCGAAAGCGCCACTGACATCACCCTGCTTTCTCCCGATTATGTCAATATCGTCAGCGTATGCGAGTAGTTGGACGGACTTTTGAAAGATAGTGCCCCTTGTGTTTGCTCGTGAGTTTTGCACTATTCTTTCAAGTACGATGTTGAAAAATTCGCATGACAGCGCATCGCCTTGTCTAAATCCTTTCTGAACATCAAAGGTCCAGAGAGAACTTTACCGACCTTGATAGAGCAGCGTGCATTCTCCATCGTCATCCTGCACAGACGGACTAGTTTTGCTCTAGACATTGCTCTATATAGCTCGTCTCTATAGATGCTGTCATACGCGGCCTTAAAATCGATGAAAAGGTGGTGGGTATCGATCTGAAGCTAATGGGTCTTCTCCAAGATCTGCCGTAGTGTGAATATCTGGTCGATGGTGGACTTTCCTGGCCTGAAGCCACACTGATATGGACCTATTAGGTTGTTGACAAACGGCTTAGTTAAGGAGACTGATGCCTCTGTAGTTGGCGCAGTTCAGAGGGTCTCCTTTCTTGAGAATTGGACAAACAATGCTGAGGCTCCATTCATCGGGCATACTTTCGTCCGACCATATTTTACAGATGAGTTGGTGTATGCTCCTTACCAAGTCATCGCCTGCCGCTTTGAAGAGCTCGGCAGTCATGCCATCCGCTCCAGCAGCTTTGTTGGACTTAAGCTTCGATATGGCTATCTTCACTTCATCCAGGTCGGGTGAACGGAATTGTTGGTCATCATCGTCCGGGTTGAAAGGTTGATTCTGCCTGACAGCGGTATTTGGTCCGTCATCGCCGTTATACAGTTTGCAGAAATGATCTTTCCAAATCCTCAGCATCGACTGCGATTTTACTACGATGTTCCCTTGTTCATCTCTACAGGCTTCGGTTCGGGGTTTGTTTCCGCGGCATGTTATTTTTACCTTTTGGTAAAACTTCCGAACCTCATTCCTGGGGTAGCATCTCTCAATTTCCTCGATTGCGCGCTTCTCATGCTCTTTCTCCTTCCTCCTGAGAAGCCGGTGCACGTATCTCCTCTTCCGCTCATAGAGCTCAAGAGCAGCTCTGGTCTTTCTAAGCAGCGCCGCGTTATATGCATCTTGCTTAGCTGCATGTGCTTGCCGGCATTCATCATCGAACCAGGGGTTTCGTTGTGGTGGACGAGTGAAACCCAGCACATCAGAAGCGGCATCTCTGATGGCGTTTTGGCAGTGTTTCCAATGGTCTTCGATGCTTGATGCTGGCGGCATTGGACCTCTTAAGAGATTAAGAGACACTCGATCGTAAAAGGACTTGGCGATCTCTTGCGATTGTAGCCGTCTGACGTCGAATTTTCTCACAGCATTAGTTTGTCTTGGCGTAGTTTGGGATATCCGCAACCGTACCTTGGCTACAAAAAGGTAATGGTCCGAGTCGATGTTGGCTCCTCGGAACGTACGGACATCCATAATGCTGGAGGAGTGTCTTGCGTCGATCGCTATGTGATCAATCTGGTTGACTGTTGATTGATCAGGGGTTCTCCAAGTCCCCTTGTGTATGTCGAGATGTGGGAACCGCGTGCTAGCCATGACAATGTTTCGCCCCGCCTCAAAGTCGATTAGCCTGAATCCGTTATCGGAGGTGGTGTTGTGCATGCTATATTTTCCGATTGTTCCACCAAAGACACCCTCTCTTCCTAGCTTTGCATTAAAATCACCGAGGACAATTTTAATGTCATAGCTAGGGCATTGCTCGTAGGGCTTGTTGAGGAGCTCGTAAAAGGCATCCTTGGTGTCGTCATCTTTCTCCTCTGTGGGGGCATGCGCGCATATAAGGCTTATGTTGGCGAATTTAGCCTTGATGCGGATTGCTACGAGGCGCTCGCTCACATGCCGGAAGCTGAGGACTTCTCGTCTTAGTCTGCCTCCGACAACAAATCCGCATCCAAATAAGCGTTGCTTTTGCCGTCGATAGCAGTTGCCGTAGTAGATGTCGCAGTTTTCCATCTTCTTTTTGTCCGTCCCATCCCATCGCATTTTTTGGATGGCGGTTATGTCTGCTTTGCAGCAGTCTAGGGCCTCCGCTAGATGCTCGGCTGCACGTGGTCTATTAAGGGATCTAACAATCCACGTGCATATCCGAAGCTCGTTGTCCTTAAATCGTTTGTGTGGGTTGTCAACAGTAGATCCGTCCATATCCGAGGCTTGTTGATGCTTCGTAACTTAATCTTTTTTAAATGGCCGGGCAGTTACCCCGGTGGCACAACCCCCAACCTGGAGGACCAGTTCCATTTTGAGTGCCTCTAGGACGAGGGGTCGGTTACACCGAAGCCAGTAACCCGTTCCGGGATGTTAGCGCTGCCGTTGGCCCTTATAGGGCTCGTCCGCCACCATCTCTTTTCCAAGACCCTGACTAAGTCCTGGAAATCCTTTCCGGCCTGAGCTCCAAATATGTCGGAGTAGCCCGGATAAGGTCTTGTTTTGTTTTTCCGACACTTATCCTGGTTAATGGCGTAGGAAACTCGCCATTTGCCCCCTTCACTTCGCAACCTCTAGTGAGATCCCCAGATGGCGCCACGGGGAGGCGTGAAGTAGGACTTATTAGTAGAGCTGCAAGATGTTCGGCTGCAGAGGCTCATTCTCGTCATTTAAGGAACCAGCACCTGTGGGAAGATGCTACTTCTACGAGGCCTTATACTAATCGTTGCCATCCGAACATATTAAAACTAAAAAAATAAACTTAACCTATGGAAAAGGAGTAAGAGTGAAGAATAGTAAAAAGTTTGTAGAAACAGAGGAAGGGGACAGGGCTATTGTGGGCGAGTTGAGGAGGAAAAATGTCGAAAAATTTCACTTTTAAAATTCGAGCTACTAGATATGGCTTTGATATGTATAGGTTATGAATTCCAAAGTCTAACAGGGTAAATGAAAAATAAACGAGAGGAGTTAAGGTAATTGCTACGTAATGGAATAAGGCTAATGGTTCTTGAGGACTGAGTGAAAGTAAGCCTGTTGTACAAGTAAGACGGGCACTTCTTATGAATGATTTTATGTAAGAATATGTAGTTCCTGGCATTGATGTATTCTTGTAAGGAACAATCGAGTAAATCCCTAGCATGCACTGACACATGGTCATGTCAACGGATGCGGTGAATGTAACGTATAGCATCATTGAAAGCGACTTGCAGCTTATGCTGTGATAATGAGTCAAGATTACTGTAAACAACTTCAGCGTATGAAATAATTGGTAATACGAGTGTTAATACTAGCTTTTTTCGTAGTTCCAAGGGAGTGTAGTAAGCACTGTGCCACAGTTTCCGAAGGCACGCATTTATACGACCAATCACTAAGTAAGTGGGGTTATAGCCACTGAGAGAGCGATTAATAACATAGCCAAGACTGGTTACAGTTTCAACAACTTCAATTTTGCTATTATTTAGATAAATATCTGGTAAAATATTTAAGTTAAAACTTTTCTTGGAAATAGGGATTATTTGAGTTTTAATCGGGTTCGAGAGTAATCCATTTGATACTGACCAATTATAAATATTTTTGAGCTCCTCGTTTAAAACAAAAACAAGCTCTGCTAACTCCTTAAAGTTTTTAGCTAATGAAGTTGTGCGTCGTCTGCATAGAGGTGTACTGAAGCATATCTGCACACCGATGGGAGGTCATTTATGAACATGCTAAATAATATAGGGCCCAAAATTGAACCCTGAGGAACGCCTTGCACAATTTCTTTAAGAGATGAGCAATGTTCACCGCAACTAACCTTTTGCGATCTACCAGAAAGAAAACTTCAAACTAGCTTACACGCCCTTTCGCTAAACCCAAAATAATTTCTCAGTTTCCAACATAGGATTGAATGATTAACTTTATCAAAGGCCTTTGAGAAGTCTAGCAAGCAGAGGAGCGAAACAGACTCCTTGTCGAAATCCTGCCTTATTTCCTCCAGCAATTTCACCATCGCTGTGGAACTACTGTGGTTAGCTCTAAAACCGGATTGCCGGGGGCTCAGCAGTTTGTGTAATGATAAATGCTTTGTTATGTGCACTGATATTATCTTCTCGAAGACCTTTGATTAGCACGGTAGAATACTAACAGGTCTAAAATCAGCTAGGGATGATGAGTTAGTTTGCTTAGCTATTGACAGGACTCTTGCAACTTTCCAGCATTGTGGAAAGGTTGAGGTAGTAGTGCACCAGTTAATGGCATGCGTGAGATGGGAGACAATATTTGGCAATATAAGTTTAATGAAGCGCATAGGTATTCCATCCTCACCCTTGCCACGCATTTAAAAATTTCGTCTTCAGTTGCTACTACAAAATCATCCAACCTTGGCACAGTAAAGTTTTCATTTTGACTAAAATTAAAGTTGCAATGACTGGGCCCTTCACCAAGAGAGAAATCGTTTAAATCATCGGGATCATGAGAGCATTTGGATTCACTGGTAGCTTTAGTGGCACCGATTTCACGAATATTCCTCCAAAGTTTCTTAGGCGGAAGGGAAGTGTTCAATTTGGAAGCGTAAGAAGAAGTCGAGTTGTTACGTTCCGTCTTGTACTCAGACCAGGCAGTAGTAGATGGTATATGCTTCCATTTTCTATACAGCTTGTTTCGGATTTTTATAGAGCGAACTACTTCAGGAGTATACCACGGACACATTTTATTTATAATTCTGACCGTTTTCGTTGGTACACACTGATCAAACAATTGAGTCTTTGTTTGAGAATTGTTTGCAGCACAAAGACTTTTTCATTTGGGTCAGCGCTTAGACGGCATTGCTCCCAAGGGGCAGAACGGGTAGCAGTCTGGAGGGCAAGTAGGTCAATTGAGCTAAAATCTTTATAGGTAAATGTATCAGGCTCAGCATTTTTCACCAAGTTAATATCATAAGTGCAGATAAGTATTGGGTATATAACTTAATTCGTGGGGTTTTTTTTCCAAAATTTGAACGTTTACTTAAGAAAAACATGTACAATAGTATTATTCAAAGTATTGCCCATCTGGAGCTATGACTTTTTCCAATCTTTCTGGCAATTTGCGGATCCCATCCTAAAAGAACTGCGCCGGCCTGGCAGCCAAGAATGAATCAAGCCAATTTTTGATATTCTGCTCTGATGTGAACCGTGTTTCAGTGAGGGCGTTCTGCATCGACCAGAACGAATGGTAGTCAGAAGGGGTCTGTGCTATAAGGCGGGTGGGGTAAGACTTTCCATCCACTGTTTTCCAAATAGTTCTTAACCGGAATAGGAACGTGGGGCCGAGCGTTGTCATGATGGAAAATTATTGCCTCGTGTCTGGTCACAAATTTCGGGTGTTTTTCGGCTACTGCTCTCTTCAAACGGATTAATTGTGTTCGGTAGCATTATCCATTGATGGTTTCACCCGGTTTTAGCAGCTCATAATACAGCACACCCATCTGATCCCACCAAATACAGAGCATTATCTTCGCGCAATGGATATTCGGCTTTGCCGTTAATTTGGCTGGTTGGCCGGGTTTCACATATGATTTTTTGCGCTTGGGGTTGTCGTAATGTATCCATTTTTCATCACCATTAACAATCCGATGCAAAAATGACTTCTTTTTGTGGCGTTCCAGCAGCATTGCGGACATGTAAAACCGACTTTCGACGTCTCTCGGCTTGAGTTCATGTGGAACCCAATTTCCTTGCATTTGAATATATCCAGCTGCTTTTAAACATTTTGAAATGGCTGCTTGAGTGACACCCAAAGATTCTGCGAGCTCTTCTTGTGTTTGGCAACAATCTTCATAGAGTAATGCTTCCAGTTCTTCATCTTCAAACTTTTTTGGCTGCCCAGGAGGTTCATCGTCTTCCAAGCCAAAATCACCACTTTTAAATCGTGCAAACCACTTTTGGCACATTCGCTCAGCTAGCGCATGTTCAGCATAAACTTCCACCAAAATACGATGGCTTTCGGCAGCAGTTTTCTTCATATTAAAGTAATAAAGAAGAACTCCCCGCAAAAACACTTTTTCAGGCACATAGTTCGACATATTTGAGTGAAAAAAAATTATTTTTGTTTACACTTCAAATGAATGATAAATACTGAAATGACGTACAATGACAGTAGCTTTCCAACGCATGTTCCAATGGAGTGATAGCAATGGAATAATATAAGTTACGCCATCTCTTAGCAAACCGCATGAATTAAGTTATAGACCCAATAGATCATGATCAGAAATATCAAACGATAATTGATCAAACTGCAGGACAAGAGATTGATTAACGACAATAAAAAGATCGAGGAGGCTGGGTAACCTATTTTCAGCGAAACGGAAACGGGTAGCGTATGTAATGTTGACAATTTTCATTCCTACAGACGAAACTAAATCTTTCATTTGAAAACAAATTGAGTCTTCTTTTAATAAGTTAGCGTTAAAATCGCCACAGATTATAGTGTGATCGTAGTGTGCACAGTATTCGGAAACAACAGAGAACAAGCAACTAAACATTTGGTATTGCAATCATGTGATTCAACAAGTATATATTCAATACCATCACCACTAGACTTATTGATCACATCGCATTTAATGTTGGACTTACAATATATTGCAACTCCGCCTCCGGTGGTATCAGTTACTCTGTCATTTCTAAAGATCCCGTAACCTGGTATTTAATACGACAAGTCAGATATTTTTGGCCTGAACCAGGTTTCACTTACACAAATAACATCAATGCAGGAACTAGAAAACAAATATTTTAGATAATCCAATTTTTCGTCATTTAAATACTCGTAGCATACCTTTAACCCCTTATGAGACTTAACAAGAACATTTAACATAGTGTACGTTGACCTTTCATTCAAAATGTATTGTTCACCTAAAGCAGATGCAGCCATTAAAAACAAATAAAAAAGTGCAATTCAAAACAACAAGCAACGGGCAAAGATTTGAGTAGGTAAAGAGAAGAGAAGAAGGATAGAAATAGAAAATATTGAGTAGTCTTACTTAAATTTTAAATTATAAAAGGACGAATTTCAGGTATTCCAAAGAGAACTGCGTCACAAGCAGCTTCCTTTTTCTCGAGAGCTCTACATCGCTGTTGAAGAGTAGAAATTTCCATTTTATGCATTTGATTAGCTGTGTTAGTTTTTTCTTCTAGCAAATCTATGCGTTGAACAATGTTGACAATTTTCGTGTTAAGCTCGTCGAACCTTTGAATCCAGGTAGTTTTGATGTCTTCCAGTTTGAGAAGAAATTCGTCATGCAGTTTGGAGATGTCATCTTTAAATCCATGACACACCTGAGCAGTCTGCTTTGCGAGATGTTCCTTTAAGATTTTAATTGTTATAGATGCATTGTCACTATTAGCACTTTTAGGAGCAGGCGAAGGTGATTTTTCGGCTTGGGATGATGCTGTTGCTCTTGTGCGAACGACGGTGGGATTAGACATGTTGAGTGAGAACGATCGGTGGAAGTGAAACAACGAATCAATATTGAGGTGGCGTTAAGTCAGTAAATAAATTGAGATCACGAAAATCAGTTTAACAAAGACTGATTGGACTTTTACAAGAATTAAAAATCAGGAAAATGTTTAAGATCACTTAGTTCATAGTCTTTATACAAAATAAAGTTTATTTGAGGTGTTCACACTATTTTAGATTACTTTTACCGGACGGAAAGAAAAATACGACTATTTGAACTTAGAACACATCACCACGCATTCTCTACAAATAAATACTAAAGACGGGTTTCACAACGAAAAGCGTCCGTTAGGAGTGAGCTCTTGTGATACATTTCATTGGAGTAATAAGCGCTAAAGATCAGGCTGATGTCGGTGGCCATTGCCCTTGTAACGTGCCTTCAAGTGACCTTAATCACGAAATTATCAATCCTATTCATGCAAGCCCTTTCGTAAAGTGCTTTGTTGGGATATTAATTGTTGTGCTCTGATTCTGGTGTTCTATACAAACTCAGACAGGCCTTAAGACACTATCTTTCAAACACCCGAATCATTTCCATCTGAGATGGCGCTACATTGAACCACACAGGAAAACCATACACGATGACTGGCCTGATTAGGGCCACATATCATAAGACCTTCACCCTGGGCACAAGTTGACTGCTGTAAAACAGCTTTTTTGTCAGGGCTAAAGCCTAATTGGCCCCAGCGAGAGACAAACGTCTATATGTTTGTCAAAGTACAGATTCTTATCGAGCCAGAGATCAAGGGATCTCACTGCGTTTCTCACCACTAATCGCAGCCCGTGTTGTCCAACGATAGCCAAATTTCACCAGCTATGTCTAGTATCCCTAGAAGTCCATCTCAATGGAGTCCTAAACAATATTGTTTCCTACTTAATTTTCAATTTCCAACCGTCGCAATATGACTTAATATGATCGATGTCATGTTGCAGAAGAGTATTCATGACTTCAATTTTGGACATGATCTGTTCGCCACTAAATCGTCTGCGTACGCTATAGAGTAATTAAGGGAACCTACTAAATCACTTTTGTAAATGTTAAACAGGATCGAAGAAGAAAGACCTTGCTCGAAATGACGTCACTACATTTGACAACGAACTTCTTTCCCATAAGGATATGATAAATCATATATAGCAGAGGTTTCGGCATGCCCGTTCTAGTCAACTTATAGCCATTCTAAGGCATTCCCAAAGTCAACGACACACGCGCCCGAACATTAGTTCTTGCATTAAATCCATTGTATGTCGGAGACCAACTTTGACGTAGCATGAATGGTGTCATGCCTCGCCCTAAAACCAAACTGATTTTCCGGAACTATACTATTTTCCTCAACCCACCTTAACCCTTGCTAATATTCGGAAGTAAACTGATTAACCGAAGGTTACCAGGGTTGGTTCTAACTTTATCCCTTTTCGGGATAGGAGGTTACACTGCTGTTTTCCAATATGTCGGACATATGCACTATTCAGCGCATTGTTAAATACTCGTAGCATAGTAAAAATATCCACCGCTTCCAAGGGTAGGTGTCTAATACAACGTTTGGAATACCGTCTACTCCCGACGACTTTTTGTCAGAAACTCGAAGATGCACAGGACAACAAATTCGAGGAAACTCGCTCATTGACGACGATGACATTTGCGGCGTTTTCTTCACTGAATACGGTAAAACTGTGATTCTCTGACCACAAATTTTGGAATTCGTTGCGTAAATAATAGTGACTTACGTACGCCCTTTTATCAATGTCGTATGTACGATGAGCCGGATTGTTCACGGTTTACAAGGCTTTCAAAAAAAACCGCCCAGAATTTTATTGTGATCTTTCCGCCTGAACAATTTATTTATCTGCGGGAACATATTCGGACTACTGGATTTTATAGCCCGAATCTTATTGCCCCAGTACAGACTTTTGATCACTGACTTCAATGTTCTTATTTCTTTGTCTTGTCTGTCAGTACACTGTCTGTACAGTTCCTTAGGTCTCGTGAGCAGTCTACTTTTGTATGCGTATAGTGGGTTTTTTGTTAAAGGTCTGTACTTTTTAATCTAGTCTTTGTCGGAGCATTCTGCCCGAGGAATAGTCTGCTTCAATGTTCGTTTGATAACGTCAGTAAATTACAACCAATTTCGTCGTTGGTCGAGTTTCTGTTTGTCGGACGATCGTTTCCATTCAAATGTAAATTCCGCCTTAGGATTCTGGAGAAGCGCGACCACCATAGTCGTATGAGTACACTTGATAGTACTGCTCTACCAGCGTTTGCTCATTTGGGATCCGTATTGTAGCTGCGTAGTGATCACTTCTTCTTATCCTTTTATTAACCCTTTCCTCGTTATACGAACTTATGCGTAACGAGTTTCCCATTTTTACTGCATCGCTGCTGCTCCGCTTATGGGGTTGGCTAATGTCGCAGACCGCAGAACGCGTCTACATAATGCTCGGTCCTGGATCGCTTCAGTGGTAAACCCCAGGCGTTGTTGCGCATTTGCCATTTGAGAAATCCAGGAATTCTTTTTCCGACCTCGTTTTCTTACAGTTGGAGTGACCGTAGTTGATAGTGCCTTTTTAACCGGATTTTACGCAGATCTTCTTTGAACGTGGCAATACCAACTTATTCTATTCGCCTCAAGCTGTTCGGTTACCGAATTCTCTATATATGTACACTTCCTCTTATACGCGTAGATCTAATACAATCGCGTTTAGTGACTCCACTAGACATCCTTAACATTTTCATTTCCGCTGCCGTCATTTTGTTTTTAAACGCTTCTTACATTGTCCAGCACTGTGAACCGTATGTAAGAGCTGGTCTAACAACCGTGGTGTAGAGTTTCCCTTTTAATTTAAGTGGAAATTTTCGGTCGCAAAAGATTCCCGAATTTTCCCGCCATTTCATCCATCCCACACTCACTCTGTGGTTTACGTCGTCGTCACATTTCGCTTCCATGTTAACGATTGATCCTAAGTACTTAAAGGTAGTGCTTTTCGGAAGAACTATTCCGTCTAACATTATATCCGGAACAGGTCGCAACGGATGCGCAAATGGGCACGTCAGATGCTCCGTCTTTGAACGACTTATTTTAAACCCGTTTCTCTCTAGCGCATTTCTCCATGAATCTAAGGCGTTCTGTAAATCTTCGACGTTATCGCTTAGTATAACTGCGTCGTCAGCGAAGAGAATTGGCGTTACATTTGCTTCGCGCATGCAGTCTTTTAAAAGATAGTCGAATACTACGTTAATGAGGAAAGGGCTAAGTACGCTTCCTTGATGCACTCCGACATTAACTTGAAATTCTCTCGTTAGTCCAGCAGAGCTTTTAACCGCAGTTTTCACGTTTCCGTACATGTCTTGTATTATTCTAACATACGTTTCCGGTACGTTTTGAGACCTCAGCGCAGCCCATATGAGATCCCTAGGTACTCGATCGAATGCTTTCTCGAGGTCGATAAATACATAAATAAATGCTTTTCCATTATTATTCGTAGGCTTTGGATAGCGTCCACCGTCGATCTTCCTTCAACAAATCCACACTGGCTATTATCGAGCTTTATTATTTGCCGAAGACGTTCGTTTAAGACTCTTTCGACGATTTTCATTGTGTGTGTCATAAGCTTGATTGAACGGTAGTTGTTGCATTCTCGAGTGTCACCTTTTCCTTTGTATGATGGAACCAAGAAGCTACTTCTCTATGATTCGGTATAGGTTGTCCACATTTTAATTTATTTAAAAGTTTCGATAGCCAAACGCTACCGATCCCCTCCATCTTCGACCAAAACTCTGATGGAATGCTGTCTGGTCCCGCCGCTTTCCCCCGCTTCATTTTTCCAATTGCTATACTTATTTCTTCGATTGAAAAGTCCGAAACTTCCTCCTCCAATAGACCAGCTGTCGGCACGATATCACGTGGAAACTGTTTGTTAAGCAACTCCTTGCAGTGTTCAAGTCACCGGTCACAAATTTCCTTTTCATTTGTTAGTAAGCGACCGTCTGCGTTTTTGATGTATTTCGGCGAGGTTATTTCCATTGAATTTTCTCTCCTCTGTGCAGTGAGCTTAAAAATATTTGGCATTTTAGTACTGTACGACGTTTGAACTTCTTGGATAGCTTGTCTTCTATCCGCCGATCGTGAGGATATTTGTTCCAACTCCTGGTACAGGTTTTCCGCTTCTGCCGCTCGAGTTCGAGCCAGGACTTTCTTTGCGATCTTTTTAAGGCGCTCGTATTCAAGAGCCAGTCGAGCTTTTTCGATATCGTCGCTCTGATCGCATTTTGTCCACGCTTGGAATGCAATCTTCTTGTCGGCCACAGCTCGTTTGGTTTCGTCATTCCACCACCATGGAACACTCGCATACAGTTCCGTGTGTTTAGACCCACGTCTAGTCTATTGTCTATAAGAGCCAAGTCCAAAAAGGATTCAGCTGATGGAATATTCGTCGCGTACAACTAAAGTTTGTATATATTATATTGGCTCCACCAGTAGTATAATTGGTTACCCCTAAGATCTCCGGCCAGAAAGATTCAGATTCAAGCTGAAAGCAACGAAAAAACATTTCGAGCTCAGTTATAAATCGAATAGGATTGAGTGCTTCAGGTGCGTAAAATAACACCACACACAATCGCCTTTGACTATGAAGGGGAATGCATAGGATGCAGGCTTCCAACACCCGGGTTATATGACCCTATGGCGTATGACTTTGCCTAATAAGAAACCAACTTCATCCCCTCTTATGAAGTGAATTCGGACCCTTCTATAAACATTGTAGCCACTGTAGCCAATTCCGTGACTATAGTTAAGTTTCACTTACCATAAGCACATCTGGCTGTGGGTGCAGTTTTTACCTCACCTGTAGTATTCACCTAATCTTGCACCTTCCATTTATCATCTATTTCGGTGTCTGCAGAGATCCAATAATAGCACACTTTCGTCTCGCTGGAAGCTTATAATTTCCACTTGGAGGAAATCACAACGTTCTACGAAAGAAGCATTATGAAATTGCACGAAAGCTGGCAAAATATGTAAGCTGTTCCTAACAAAAAAATATTTATTCTTTAATTGGAACTGAAAAGACAGAGGAAACTTTTTGGTGAATCCAATACTTTGACCTCTCACTAAAAACATTCGAAAAAACCATGGTCCAGTCAAGAAGCACATTTAGACCAAGCCCACGTAAGCCGATAATGATTGCTGTAACCAATTAATTATTCCGTAAATTACGTTTACGAATAAAGGTAGCTCGTTATTAAAACTGGCGTCGAACAAATTTTTACATTTGAAATTTTTTGTTACTTTTTATTGCCATGAATAATGTGTTGGTATACATTAAATTACAAATTCCATCTTAGAGATAATTATTACAAACTAGTTATGGTAACGGGAATGATTACGACGGGTTTGCTTAGATCCTCGATTTTCTTGGTAGGGATACAAGTACAATGAACTGTCTTCCAGGGGAATATTTACTTTTGAGCGGAGGGCAGATGGTTTGGGGGAATCTAAAACGAGTTGCTCATCGTTTTCCTCGTCGCCATAAAGAGGTTCGTCTTCATCAACAATCCTGATGTTTTGTTGATCCTTGGTTGCAGCCAAAGCCTGCAAGGCTTGAGTTATTTCATTTTTATTAGATAATTCAGTTGGGATGGCCAAAGCAATGTCTTGGTTGCTATTAATGCTTCCATCAGCATTCGCTGAAGTCAAAGAACTTTCATAAACTGGAATCAAATCAGCTTCTTCTCCATTTTCTGATCTCAATAAAATCAAGGAGATTGGTACGAGTTTCTTTAGTTTCAATAACAAAAGCTTCTTAGCAATGATGGGATTAGGAAGCACACGTCCTTGTTGAATGTCCTTTGTTCGAATCCTATTTCTTGATGCGTCTGCTAATAAATCTACTTCAGAATTACGCTCATAAAATCCTGATGACCCTGTTTGAACACTACGCGAATAAGCTGTAAGAAATTACAAATTTATTGATAAATTAGAAAAATGTTGATTTGTACAAAAGTACGAGTAAACATACCTTGTGAGGCCAAACAAAGCAGGCAGCAAACTGCAAAAAGACTCTTCAATGCCATTTCTATTGAACTGATCACGAGCAAGTGTTTGTATCGAATGTCTTTCTCAGCAACGGCTAAGTCGTTTTATACTGCAATTTAGAATTGCATTTGAATATCACCAAAATGGAATAAGAACTAACTAATCATCGCGGAATGCTAATAAGAATACGCATATTGATAACACCATTAATTCTACACCAGCGGTCCACTATGTAAATTATTTATAACCCAGGGTTACTGACCGAATTAATGCGGGTTTCGATGGACCAACGAAGAATTTCGTCATTTAGAATTAATTCTAAAAATCCCAAAAGAGAGATGCCATTTATCAATAATAGCAACAAATTTGATACTTAATCTTTTCAACTCATTTTTGCATAAAACAAGAGGCAACTGGATACTCAAAATAGGTTTCTTCTTATTCGAATACTTAAAACCAGTATCGATTGATATAGATATATAATTTATGTATCCTGAATCGCCCTAGTTATGTAATGTGTAACAAAATTACAAAGTTTTCGATACAAACGTTTTACTTGTCAATGTTTCAGGAAAAAATCGTTTAAGATGAACTTGAGGCTGTCAATAGAACAGATTTTCTATACCATATTTGTATATAAGATTCATAAAGTAGTACATAAAGTTATAATCTTGCAACCATCTTGACCAAGGTATCACTAACTCAACCTCGGGAGGTTTGGGCATTAACGTATTTTGACCTCTTCTGTAACTTTTGTGACAAGTAGTGGAGCAGCTATTACTTATCTCTTACAAGATTTAATAACTGCGAGACAGTTGGACATGTATCGAAACAGAGCAATCATGAAACGCATGATGTCAAAACAAACAGCCGCCTAGTTTCGCATGTAGGTCTAATGGACTAATTCAATAGAAAATCTTCCTCTGTACCAAGTACGAAACAAATCGGAGTTCCTACTAACAAGCACCGCAGTTTGAGCTGTAACCAACTTGAGAAGACGGATTCATATGCATCCTAGTTTTTTTTTTACTAGTAATCGACTACACACGTAATAGTGTCAAAGCGCTATATTTGAGTGGAAAGTCGGAAATTTTTATAACTAGAACCTGTCAACGCCTCGATGTTAGTAATTCGTTCGCATCTGGAATCATAGCTTATTATAAAATCACTGGCAGTGTTGCAAAACCCTATGGCGGTAGTCGGAAAACAGCTGCATCTGCGCCAAAAGTGTTCCGGAAATGGAGATACTGAATTGAATGAAATTCTCGATGGAGTTGCAGGAAAATTACTGCTTAGTTGAAGATGTCAAAGATAACAATGAAACGCATATTAAAAGATGAGCTTAAACTAAAGGTCCCGGCCCATAGAATCTGTTCCATCCGTTACATTCGCCGCTTGTGTTTTTGGACCGTAAGTCAATATGAATATGAGTGTTTACTTCGAAAGTGTTTTGAAACCTCTCTTATTCAGAAAGAATATTGCTTCCAACAAACCCTTGCATCAGCACAACCAAGATTAGTTAAATAACAAAGTCCCTTGCTTCATTTCGTCGACGTGACTCCACGATCACTAGATGCAAATGCACTTGGCTTTTCGATATGGGACATTCTACAAGCCAAGGGTAGCCTTAAAACATATGCACTCAGGAAAGACCTTTTTCAGACTCGCGTACGTACATCTTGCAACTCGTTTGTCAACAATTCTAAAAGTTGCAGTTCAATTGTACACCGCTGAACAAGATCAAAACAAGAACACTATTGAATGATTGCAATTCTATGCTGAAAGTTTCTCATGAAGATCACTTTTTTGAGGTGTCTAAGTCGAGTCATTTGTTTCATCAGGGAAAGCTCTGTAAAATAGTAAGAGTGCTAGCACATTTACAAACGATACAGAAAAAAAAAATTAAGAAAAACTCTTTACTAATTACATATTTGGGCAATGCTTCGGCTGAGTCCATTAGGTGTATGATTCATGGCCATATATGCACCTCGAAGTTCATTCTTTAAACAATAACAGCAGGAATTCGATTTAGCTTTTAACACAACATAGGGCATGTGACTTCCTTGGCTGTTGACAAAATTTCCCCTACCAGTTAAATTTTGAGACAATCTTTCGGCTTTATACTCGTATATAACTTCCATAATCAGAATAGTTTGCAGTTTATCACCATACACCAACATATCACCACATGAAGTTATATAGTGGCATCAAATTGTCAGATCTGCGGTATACATAGTGTTTACTTTGAATCGAATTTAATGAAATGGTGTCATATTACGTTAGCCGGATCCACAGATTTTCTGGATCAATTACTAATTATTTTTAAGTATTGTTGGTCATTGTTGTAACTCGTGCTCCAGACACATTTTTTCCAAAACTCAAACCCATAATGTCACACAACAGTGCATGTTGATGGGTGTAAATGAGTGTTATGAATCACTTCTAGACTTACTTCACTCCACAAATGGCAATTTCACTTGGTAAGAAACCTACTTGTTGAGAAAATTGGGATCGACTACAACCTGCTTAATAGTTCAATCCTCAAACTACCGTCCCAAGACAAGCTCTCGTAGCTTTACTTCCTGGACTAGGTTAATCTTATACGGGTTTAAGCAAAGAACGATTTTTAAAATTCTCTTATAGTGGATAAATAAAGACCAAAATTGACAAATCTGAATCATTCATTCAGAACCAGACGGCCTTTTAACTTTGCGTTATGCTGAGCGCATGCGGTTTGAAATCAATGCACATCATGAATAAGAGCAAGTTTGGATGGTCGACTTTGAGAACCAATTGAAAACAAATTTTCAAAATAAGCTTGAATGATACGGCATACATGTTGTTGATACACATTCAAGCACATATCACATATATATAAATAATTGTCAAAGTTGTCCCTGTTGTAAAATCCGTTACTCAAAAATGAAACTCTCGAACACACAATCTATTCAACTTAGGCGATGAAAGCCAAAATCTCCGTCCACTCCACCAGAACTGGGTACAGACAGCAATATCTAAACGCACCCCAAAAAGGCTGCCAGGCCGAAGGACCACTTCCAACAAGGAATTAGGTTCATATGCCTTATGAATGAAACCATCACGACCCACTAATCTGCGCTAACTATATTTGTAATAATCGGTTGTATTGTATGAACGCCTCCAACCATTTTTCAACTATCTACCATTATCGATTCCAAGACAGCAACTATTGAGAAGAGCCATTCAGAGCCGTGTCTTATTTTGTAATTTCTATCTTATTCATTGGATTTTACTAAATGACTGTGGAGAACGCCTGACTTAAAAGGACAAAGACAATGTAGAGCTTCATTAAGAAATTTTTTCAGCAACTCCTTCATATTTCAAAAGAATTGTCTCGGACGAAGTTGTCATTGGTCATTTTCAACATTCGATTGTTTTTCAATTCCGTTTGCGTTGACTATCCGAGCTATGCAATGACATCTAAGTGGACAGAAAAATGCCCATAACGCTCCGGCACAAAAAGTCTTTGATTCTTATCCGGAGAGCCAATAAAGTAGACGAAGACAGCTTCTTAAGTGGCGCTGACTACACAAGCATTTATTACTGCTAAGATCAACGCCGTGAGCCCCCCATCACTGCCAGTGTAAAATAAATTAATATGTAGATTGTACGAAAAACCTGCCTACTGGGGCACTTTATATTTGGGTCACGATCCATCGAACAGCGCTTTGGTCTTTCTCTTCAATGTTTCACACACGCTTCATTGTGAAATTGGGTCATCTGCTATTCGGACCGCAGAACATACCTATCTCACATGATTGGTACCCTCGTTATATAAATACATACATAAACGGTAACCCGTTCTATTGGACCTAAAGAGAAAGGCACACATCTTTCTATTGTGTGATTTTCTGATTTTTTGATTGCTTGGTGGGTAAGTTTTGAAAATTATTTGTTTTATTTGTATTACTACGTTGGTAATGCATACGAACATATGTGTCAGTTAAGATGATCGTACATCAATGCATTTCAAATAGGAAATATTACATAAAACCTTGGTGTATCCAAATCCGTATCTGTATGCATATAAAGAGTGTCGAGGATAGATTTCGAAACTGATTCCCAGTGTGGGGGTGGACAAAAATGCATCCTTTCCTAGATAAAGCAAGTTTTACGTTGCCTATATTGCGTATCATTATGTATGAAAAAAAATTGTCGGCCCTGAACATTTTAAAGATACTCGTACGATAAAACCCAACGCCAAAGCAAAATAAAATTTTATTGAGATCTTGAAGAGCACAGATTAGGTCGGTCCCGCCCATCCACAAATTTTTACATTCGCGTTATAACTACTATGCAAGTGTATAGCCATATTGTGTAGGGACATGCCATTAAGTTGTTCAAGAAACTCATTCTTCAAAATTTTTAAGCAAAAATACCAACTAAGCGTTGAAAGAAGTCGATATGATTGTCCACACATTGAAAAACGTGGCATTGGGATGGATGGTGAATTGGGACCTATGTTTTTTGGGTCTTTTAATATAAAATGTGCATTTTGATTAGTCCAAAATAAAACGCTGTAATAAAATATGAGCAAACATTTTTTAAGATATAGTCTCCATTCGCATAAATGTGTCTGTTCCCAACGTCATGGTAGGGAAAATATTTAATTTTTTTTAGAAATTCCTTAATTTATTCGCTACATATCATTCAAGGGCTGCATGGTATCCTCACGATTTCGGAAGCACTGGTTGCTGAAACTCAAAAAGATGGTAATCTATTAGCTATAAGTCTAGGGAATATGGATTCTAAAGTTCCAAGTTACTATAACTTGTTAGCGGTCAATTGGCAAACATGTGGTCTTGAGTTGTCGTCGAGAATAATTGGACCACTTTTCTTAACCTGCACTGATTGGCTGCGCAGTAACTTTTCGTTCATTGTTTCTAATTCTATGTAATTTAACTGTCCAGTCATTGTTACACCTGGTTGTATGAACGAATAATGCACAACTCCCTCGCTAGTTTAACAATTTGAGAGCATAACTTGTTTTTCATGAAGATCTTGTTTTGGCTGCACTCCTCTGGTTTTACTTTACCAGATAGTAACAAACCAATAGATACCCCAAACGTTGTAGCGAGACACTGAATAGTGGTTGGCGGTTTTCACCCTACTTTAAATATCATATCATCGTTATGAAGCATGAATAGAACAACCTCTGGGTTCATTTCTAAGGCTTCAATTTCAATTTTAAAAAGGGGAATTATTAAACCAACGGCCTTCTATGCTTTCAATGCAAGCATCCATGCTGGAGAAAACCCTATATTAAATCGAAACAAGACGGTATCCGCAAGTATCTTAAAAAGTAAAAAATGGAGTCAAAATCTTAGATTACATAACTATTTAATATTTCCAAACACGTCTTATTGAACTGATCGCCCAATCATCTTAAAAAAGGGCATTTCAAATTGAAGGACCTAATACATAGAGTCTGGGCAGTACATTTTCGTCTAAAAAGTAAGAGGAAACTCAAAACGCTTTTGAAATCCTGCAATAACATTTTGAAAAACCGGGTTGTAACTTGAGGACAGGTCTGTGGTGTATATCTCCTGAATTTGTCATAAAACTCCCCAAATAAAAGTCCCACTTGCTTTTGAATGTCCATTCACTTGCCTTAGAGTGATACTTAAATAATTTGTGAGGATGTAAAATATCCTTTCACGTAAATGACCTGGCAATTCACTTTAAGTGTATTTTCCCTGATATTCCATCCTATCTCATTTACCATTACTGTTTCAAAACATTAGATATAAGCTCTTCATTCGAGAATCTCTCTTAGAGAATTTTTTTTATCAATATAGTCGTCCCAACTACCAATGGATTTTGTGAGTCACTCTACAGTCTTCTACTGCACAGAATACTTTTCAAGAAATTTGTATTTCAAATGCATTGTGTGATAAAAAAAAAAAATTGTTTACAACTAACTAAAGTTAATTTTAAGATATCTTATGTAAAACAGGCAAACCTGGAAGTTACAAGATCACGAAGAACATGCCTCCTATCCATCAATTTCAAAATAGGCAAAGCAGGAACTCACAAAGCCCCAAAGGCATGCCTTTCATCCATGTTTGTTCGCCCTTAAAATTAACCGGGTGAGACTATAACCAATAAAATAAGAAAATAAGACTGCATTTTTGAAAGCAGCTCTGGGAGCCTAAATGAGGCTTTTACGCCGAAAAGAGTGACATCGTAGACATCATATTTTCCATGAGTATGTTGGTATCCGAAGACTTTGTCTGAAGTGGGTCCCGCGTTTGCTCATATTTGACCAAAAACAACAATGTGTTGATGATTCAAAGATCTGTTTTGGGGTGCTTAAACGAAATAAAACGAAGTTTATCATGCAGTACGTGACAATGGATCATACATAGATCCTTTAACCTGTTCGCAAACCTGAAGAAAATGCTCCCCGAAAGTGGTGAACTGAAACCTATTTTGAAAAGTTGGATTTTGGCGAATATAGTCGAATTATCTCAAAAAATTGTATTTCCATATGAATGTCTCGAGACTTTTTAAGCCACCTGTTGAAAGAAAACCCCATTTTTGAGTGTTATAGTTTGGCAAGTTGGGTCGTATCTTGAAAACTACTGACTTGATTTAAAATAACCAGAAACTTAAGTTCAATAATAGCCCACCCTCAACCATTCGAAACAAAAAAAATTTAAGTTTTTGGAAAATTATCCAGAACACACTGTTTCTGGATTCGGATGTATGGATTCGTGTGTAGGTACGAGTATACATACAAAACAGTAATAATTTAATAATGTTCCCCACTTTACTAACGTCTTCTTTTAAATTACTGCTAATTGGTTAAAATGTGAAAGTTTACATGGAATAATGTAACATCTATTATTTGCAACAATTTTCAATGTTGCAAACATTTACAGTTGGAGAAATAAACGCAAACAAAACAAATTTAAAACAACAAATATAACTGACATTTAAGTATTTAGAAAAAAAAGGAATTGCATACCTTTAGGATGTTAGAAAAATACATTGGCGCTTAGACCGACAGATTTTCAATTTTTCGAAACCCAGACGGGGTCTTGGAAAGAGATGGTGGCAGCGAATGAGTCCTTAATATATCACCGGCAGTGTTCACATCCTCGAACAGGTTACTAGGTGGTTCGGTTGGGAATTGCTCAGCCGGGGAAACTGCCCGGGCACCGAAAAAAAACAAAAGTTACGAAGCAGCACAAGCAGCGTTGACAACCCCTTTAACCAAGTCAAAGACAACGATCTTCGGATATGCATGTGGAATCTTAGCTTCTTAAAAATGCAATGGGATGTGCCGGACAAAGAGAGAATGAAAAACTGCGACATATACTACGACAATTATTATCGACGGCAAAAAAAGCGCCTATTTGGATGTAGATTTGTTGTAAGAGGTAGGACTTAGGCAAAGAATTTACATTTTCCGGCATGTGAATGAGCGCTTCGTAATAATCCGCATCAAGGATAAATTTGCCAACATTAGTCTTATACTCTTACCTTTTGTAGCTTGCACAATACCATCTCTGATAACGAATTAAGGATAACAAATCCACGTTGCTGAGGGGCGAATCGTTGTGGTAGTTAGTTGGGAATCCATATTCCATTAGAACTACTAACTAATCAATCAGATTGAGCACTTTATCAGATTGACACTTTTCCAGTATTATAATTGTTCGAAATCGACTCTGACCAAGCTTCGGATGCAGTTATTCCGAACATCAAATAGATAAGCGAACATGAGTTAAACGATCAACGAGGGCAAGACCAAGTATATGCTGTCAAGCAGTAAGGATGCCTAACACTGACATCTCGAGCAAAACGTCAACCTCGACAGGTATATGCATACATATATTTGAAGTTGTTAAGGACTTCGTCTACCTGGGCTCCGCTATCAATTCAGACAACGACACCAGTGCTGAGATCAAACAAAGTATAACGCTTGCCAATTGCCTTTTCTTTCGGCTGTGAAGGTAATATGACTAGAAAAGCCGTCTGTCGAATAACAAAAGTGACGTTAATAATCCCAGTCCTGCCCTATGGTGCAAAGGCATGGACATTATCAAAAATAAATGAGGTTTCTCTTGTTAGCTTCGAGAAGAAAATTCTTGGGGTTGCTGACTGAAGGAGAAGATACAACGACGAACTGTATGGGCTGTACAGCGACATCGATTTAGCCAGAAGTGTGAAGGCTGAATGAGTGAAATGGGTGGATAATGTAGGGCGCCCTTAAGGGACAGCGCAGTAGAAGGGAATCTCAACTTAGGTGACGCACGCAGGCGGAAGGAAACCTCAGCTAACTTAGCATACGAAAGGCAGCTTGCCTCTAGCGCTGACTAAAGACTCTTGTTGGCTGAGGTCTAAGTCAATCCAGGACTGTAGCACCACCTTAACACCGTAAGTATCAGCTTCGTAAATATGAGCTGGTTTTGACCTGGTTCTGATAAGGTTAGACGGAGAGGTTCAACACTCAACTCAGTGTATGTTTTGTTGATCATCCCCATTTGAGGGTTTTGAATAACCTGGCATTACTGGCTTCACGGCTAAGGTCTTTACACAAGGCACTATATCCGAAAAATCTTCTTTTATATTAATTTTTTTTGGATTTGTAAAGAATCCAGTCTTCATCCAAAAAAGTCTAAAGTGATCTGTTACAAAGTTGTCTTGTTTGTTTGCGAAGACGATACCTACAAATTTGCGTTTCACCGATCTACTGATGATCTATAGGATTTCTTTCTAGCTGGGCATGTCATTTCATTGGGGAGCCCGTATACTCCCCAATGCTCCGAAAGAAGACCGTATTTCTTTGTACAAAAACCAGGGTGTTCCCTTTTCTATATCATTTGCGTAAAACGACCAAAGTTTCATTTATTTTATTTTATCCAATTCAAGTCATTAGTGCTTAACGATGTTAAATAATCTGTACAAATGGCTTTTCGTCTTCCGAAACGGCTGTCTTGCAACCTTGCAAACATTAGTGTATTATTTTATTTATACCTTAATGTACGTACGTCTCTTATTCATTAATGTGTTCGGTCGGAAAACAACCTTTTTAAAACCGCATTTATCTGGGCCTTAGTCGATGATACGAATTCACATGAGTATGTTGGAAATAAATCCTTATTCAAGACCATAATTCAAGTTGTGCTCTACTTCTTTTCCAAAATGTTACTATTCGCACTGTGAACTGAGTCCCTTTTTCGGCAGTATCATATTAACGTTAAATGTAAGTACAAACACATATGAATGTGTGTTCAGCTATACATAAATATGAGTATGTACACTACATACATATGTATGTAAGATTACAAATTAACGCTTTTTCACTATCCCTAAAAGGTATCATCTTCTTTCTGCACTACTCAATCATCCGTTCTCGTAAAGCTAGAGACCTAGAGCTGAAGAGCTCTATGTATGATTCCCTGAACGCATTAAAACGGATATTCCACACACAAGCAATTTTCCTGTGACATTTCTATCTCCATTCAATGGGGATAACAGTAACAAGCATGGTGACGAACAAAAAACATCCTTTCTGGGGATATCCACTACATGTTGCATATAGAATATTTATACCACGCCGAACAACGGTGACAACAACATACAGCATTACAGTGAGAGTTTTGTGAGTTTAATACGACATCACGTGATGTGTAATAATGTTTTGCTTGACACGGAGCGTGAGGGTCGGGAGGAGTCAGGTTGGGCTCAGCCGTTGGATGAATGGTGCGATAAAAAGAGAAATACAGCTTCCTCTGCAGTGGGGTAACACTATGGACTATCGGTTCGTCCTTATAGATTTTTGTCTGAAAACATAAATTTTCGGGTATATGGAGTAATGCGAGGTGCACTAAGGGATCTGTTTAACCACCCAACGGCGGCGCCCTACCAATTCCGGTAGGGAGAATGTCATCATAAATTATACGCATTTCAATGGAAAAATGAGTGATGTCATGTAGAGGTAGAGCGTGGAAGGATGATTTAAGTTTTTCTTTTCTTTAATCCTCAAGTGACAGTTGGTCCAGTCCAACTGGGACATCTTGAACCAATTTCTGTTGTTGCCTGTTGTTCATGACAAATCTTTTGTCGCCCAACAAAGGACTTATCTTCTTTTTACCATAAAAACAATTAAAGTTTAAAATAATTGGAAGTTGAATGCCTACGTACGCATAAAATCCTTGATATCGCTGTCATCTTCTTGATAACCACAAAATTGGAAAACTTAATCAACTTTTCACAGGAATGCCTTAACGAGGCCTTGTAAATGAAAGCTTTCTTCTTCTTTAAAAAAAAAACAAGAAACTTTGACACTTCTTGAATTACTTGGGAAATTACCTATTTCTGTCTTACAATTCTTTGAAAAATCACCCTCCACCACTAGCGTGTGCTATTCGTAATGACGATACCTCCTCGATTATAAGCTCATTATTTTTGCCGCGGAATGAGGTGTACTAGCCTTCGCGGACGGCGTCACTCTAAATATGCAGAGCAAACTCTCTCTCCATTTCTGCCGTAATCCAATATGATTGTAGGTTCAATGTAGAACATACATCCCAACGTCATACCCTGGGACGACCAGGTTCGATGGACGGTCGTGAAACCATTCCTCAATTATGGTAAAAGCGTGTAGTGACCTACACTACAAAGATGGGCTTACATCTTTTAAATACAAGAAACATAAAGTCGATGGGCTGCATGCAGATGAAATTCATAAACACTTAGCAAGGAAGGAATGAAACATGCCAGTCTATTCACGAACCTACGCGACGTTCAATTAACTGAAACTGAGCTCAGAATTTGTGACTATTGTCGAAAAACTAAGATATGTTGCATGCAGTCAACCAAAGAGGAAAAGCAAAGAGGCAAATGCAACTTTCAGCTAGTAAGAAAATTTACAGCTTGGCTATCAAATCCGGCAAGGACATCGGAGTGGAGATCATGCAATCATTCAATGATAAACATTTCTTCTTAAGGCTTAGAACGCAATTTAATAGTTAAGCCCCTCTCGAGTAACCAGCAAGATACTACATACGACACTCATCCTTCTAGTTCTGCTTTACGGTGCAAATGAAAATGTTCTCAGCCACTTCGACACAAAAATTCTTCTGATAATTTTTGGTCCCATTTACATACATAGACATCAGCGTCCTGTTCCGGGAAGGTTTCGACTAAAATCCACTGCGATTCGTAACGTTTGCGCAACTGGAAGACAAAAGGCAATGTTAGCTGGAGAGCCATGTTGGCTGAAGTCCTGGTCTTCCCCGGACTAAAACTCCATCTAAGTAACGAAGTACATAAGTAAGACCTATCTGTTGAAGTGTTAATATTCGAAATATCTTTTACAGAAAAGTACGAATAAAAATACCAAGTCATTAACAGCAAGTACATATCCATCTCTTCGAGCGGTTCCAAAACAGACAAAGGCCTTGGTTCAGGGGTTTTATCTGAAATCTTCTGCACGCGCCAATAACAATAATACTACTTTTTCACCCCTAAGGCTCAGCTGTTTATCTGTCAATTACACGCTGCCGGTCATAGGTTTTGTTACGTGGCAAGACCACCGGTAGTTCATACCAACAATTAAAACAAGGTACCGTTGGAGTTAGTCGGACCTGACTTGTAGAGGTAGGCCCCCTTGTGGGAGCGTGAAGGTGGGTGTGGTTTAAACCTAAATCGCAGGGAGAATGCATATGCTAGTCTTAACCGATGTAGAGTTTCAAGATCAGTAAGAGCTTTTAGATGCACCTCGACTCATATACTCATATCAAGGTGGAACCTGTTCCCTCAACAACGAGTTTCAAATTGCTATCAAAGGAATTGATGGAGAGCGAAGCAAGGTGTATCCTTGCTCCGATGGAAGTATGGACATCCCTTGAAATTAAGTCTCCATTTCAGGTGTTAACGTGAATTATCATGAGACCTTCTGTTAATCCGCAGGTGACTAGGCTTAGCTCAAACGAACTAACCTCATCAGATATCGCTATATATGTATATTGGATCATTGCAAGCGTTTGTATCAGATTTGAAAATAAAACAGAAGCGATTATAACTATCTACTAACGTTTTACAAGCTTGCGTATTTCCTTTTCATAGAAACAGCGTGATTTTTTTTTTTCAAAAAACGTGGTACGATCATTTTCGACGAAACTAAATTTCTTTAAATTCAAACCTTTCTAAAGGGACCAAAATGGATGAAAATCTCAGGGAGAAAAGTATGGGGAATACAGTGGGTGCTGAGGGATTTCCCATTTTAACTCATTCAGTTTTTGCAGCGTTTGTCGGGCGACACGTTGGCTGGCGTTATCATGATGGAAGATGACGCCTTTTCAATTAGCCAAAACCGGACGATTTTCTTTAACTATCTCATTAAGTTTAAAGAGTTACTCACAGTGTGTTACTTACCTACCTAAGCCTTGATTTTGGATCAACTCAGTCGTGGTTTTTGGGGTTTGGCTCGTCTGAGAAGCGCAGTTCCGATGATTGTTGGTTAGTTTCAATATGATATTCATAGACCCATGTTTCGTGACCGGTGATGATGGTATCGATATCATTTTTGCCCAAAAAAGTATTTCTTTAGCGACAAATTCAGCACTCTCGGCTGATGACCCGCCAAAACCATCTCATGCCCAAAACTTCGTCCGTAACTCGCTGTTCCGATCAGAACGAGACATCAAGTTCGACTGCTATCTCCCTGATGCTCACAGTATGATCTGCGGAGGCAATATTCTTTACTTTTTGATGTTAAGGTCAGTCATACTGGTGGATAAACGACCGGAACGGGGCAAATCATCAACCACATTACGGCTCGCGTTAAACTCTTTGTACCATTTGTGCTTGTGTTTTCGACACCGTCAACTCCGCGTAGGCTACCGTTAACATTTTCAAGCTTTCTTCACACAATATTTTGTTAGAAACACATAACTTCAGGCAAACATTGTGCTCAACTAAATTTGGCATTTCGAAATTCGCAGAATTTAACAAAAACTGACTTTTTTACAATGCTATCATGCGAAAACTTCCGTCAAATGGTGCTCAAGTACATATATGAGATCCAGATGACAGATTAACCAACCTAAAAAAACGCTTTTCACAATATATCAGGCGCGGTTTATTTGATTGAGTAATTCCGAGTATTCGCCGTAATTATTTAGCCAGATGAAAAGCTCGATCGCACCAAACAGATACCAGTACTATCATTGGATGCAAACTAGCTCTTACCAAGCGTTCTACGCCTTCACCTGCCTATTTACAGCTCCTTTTTCGTCGTACGTTATTGTACAGAATCCACTTCCCGTCACTTGTTACGACTCGATCTGAAAAAGGTTCGTTTTCATAGCGTCTGGCCACGCAGACACGGGCCAGCTTAATTTTTTCCGCCAAACAATGCGGGACCCACGTATTGAGTTTGGAAGTGAATCCCAGTTTTTTTTTTTTGGCGAAATACTGACAAATGGTCAGTATGAAGACTCTCAGGAATCTACTCGGTTGAAATCTTCGGACTAATTTTTCACTAAGGATCGCGCAATATTGTCAACAATCTCGGAAGGCCGTCCAGAACGGGGTCAGAATGTCACATTATCTCTCCGAAATCTATCAAACCGCGTTTTAACGGTCCTTAGCGCAGCAGAACGATCCGAATAAACGCTGAATGTTTTTTTGTTGCAGTTCCGACACTCACTTCTTTTCGAAACTCGTACAGCACTACGAAGGCGTAACTTTTCGTTCTCTATTTTAAATGATTTTCGTTTTACACACAATCCCACAACCATTCCATCATACAGCAAATTTTTGGCCATGTAAGAAGATCAGGCACGAACTTTTGCAATAATCCAAAACAGGGACAGACATGGTATTAAATCGAAGCCGGTTAGAGGCTGCATTGCATGTCTAAAAAAGTTGGCTAAGAAGTATAAAATCATAATCAGTCTAAGCACCTGGCAGATATCAAACGACCAATCATCTTCCTTCTCGGCAACACCAATGTACGAGATATGTAGATACAGTCGAAGACTGAAAAGGCCACTACACTCACACATATGGACTTAAAAAGTCTCAGGACCACTACCCAGAAAACAAAAACTCATTCATGCAATAAAATCACATTGGGAAGGTTCATTAAAATTTCAAAATTTCGATTTGGTATTAATTCGTTGCCATTTTTTCTTCAATTTTTAACCAGCTCCATTTATTTCCAAGATATTCAAAATTCTGTAAAAATGCTTCATACGTGTCACAGATTTAATTAAAAAAAAACAAAAACTACCTCCATTCGAGTAATAAATTAATATCACTGGCTTCACAAATTCTAATCAATAAACTACGAGTAATGTAGCACTTTACATATTTAATGCCTTATTTCGATTTAAAAAACACAAATGTTGCATTCCTCACATTTAAAAATATTTAAATTTGTGTATTGATATGAATGTGTATATCCATTCGATAGCATCCGAATAAAATAAGTGGAATTTTTGTCACTATCGATTTGGTACCCCTACTTCATATAAATCAGCCTACATATGGAGTGTAAAATATGTTCTGGCATAAATTTATTGACATACGCTCAATTTGGATAATTTCAATCGAGAATTGTCAATCCCTTTGCGGGTATGGGGAATACATTCAACCTGAGACCAGAGCTTACTACAGGGCCTGACTGTCAATCAATTCGAAATTCTAAAATTGTTTCTATGTTTATGCCATTTTTTGATGATTGATGGCTTTTCAAACGATTCCCAAATCAGAATATCAACACAGCTATGTGACGTTTTAAATGAGTCTAAATTTAGTAGGCAACAGACTGTGATTAGTTGTTAATTTGGGTAGGTACCTAAATGAATATTGAATTTTGTTAAATTAACAGGAATTTTATATAAAGTGAATCTGGATCCGATAAATAGACTGCTTGGATTTGACTATAATCTAACCGTCATCATTAAACTGTCCTTAGCTTAGTTGAAAAATATTTTTTTGTATATTTTCAGTACAATCGACCTAGGTAACTGCTACAAAGAGCGAAAATATCATTTATTTGCGTGCGGGTTTTTTGTAGCGACAGACTAAGAAAATATCACGGCTTAATTTGCCATCACCAGCCTGATATGCCCTTGCACCTCCACGAAAGAATGGTGCTTCCATGGATTGCTCAACAAAACCCGCGAGCAATGGCCTAAGTATGACGTGTAAATTGTTTTAGGTGGTTTTGACGCCCAAATAGCAAAATACGACACCTTTGGTAGCTCAATAAATTATGCAAAACCTACCCAAAAACACGTCTGGAAAAGGGCTTAGTCCAACTGAGTAGCTGCGGGGCGGAATATGACTAAAGCTGAGACGCTGAATATTCACGCCCACAAAACTCCTGGTTTGGTGAAAAACACAGGCAAGTAAGCTGTAGAGATGAGCAAGGTAATGTATTCAAAGAGCCACAATCAGTGCTGAGAATATGGAAAAACTTTCGGCAATGTACGTATTGTTGGGTGGCACGAACCAAATCCCGCATTCATGGTGGACCATTTACAATAATATCAGACGAACACAGTTCCTGTTCGACCAAAGTACCGAAAAGACACTTACTTCAGGTGGCGCTACAGTCCAGGGTGGACCTGAACCTCACACAACAAACTTCTCCAAACAGCTTCATCGTTTGCTTACTGCGTCCACCTGAGTCGAGGTCCCCCTTTACTGCACTGTCCCCAGAGAGCAGAATCGAGGACTTTTCGAACCGGAGTATAGGTGTTCATGTGCTCTACATAGCCCAGCCACCTCAGTTGGTGACCTTCACTATTTTGCCTGAGTCAATGTCGCTGTGCCGCTCGTACCGTTTTTTGTTTTATCTCCTCCTCCACTCACTGTATTTGCGAAATATACCGAAAATCATCAGAAGAATTTTCCTCACGTAGAAACCAAGAGCACCCTCATCGATTTTTGATAAAGTCGTACTTGTTCGCACTAGAGTAGAACTGTAAATATTGGTATCTTATATGGGGTCACTTTTGTTGTTCGTGTGATGGCTTTGGTAGTCAATTCTCTTCTCAGCATTAAAAAGCAGCGATTGGCAGCAGATCCTAGGCAATATTATGAAGATTGCCGCCGATCGTCGACCATATTTTACAGATGAGTTGGTGTGTCCTTCTTACCAAGTCATCGCCTGCCGCTTGAGGACTTCGCCAATCAGGCCATACGCTCCAGCAGCTTTGTTGGACTTCAGTTTGAGATGACTATTTTACTTCGTACACGTAGGGTAGACTGTTGATAGAATTATTGTTTTTTACAGGCTTCAGCAACTACAGTCTTTCTATGCAGCGCAGTTTTATATGCATCTTGCTTGGTTGCATGTGGTAGCTAGTACTTGTCATCAAACTAAAGATTTCGTGATGATGGCCGAGTAAAACTCAGCAAAAGAGTCGAGGTATCTCTGATAACACTTATCTTCGAAACTTGATGCTGGAGAGGACCTCTTAAAAGATTAAGTGAGGCTCAATTAGAGACAATATAAATAAATTATAATTGTCGGCAAAACGACGACAACGGGGTCGTCGAAAATATTAAACCGCAATAGTTAATGTTTGCACCATCAAACGTAGCACCATCCTGTTGAAAATAAAGATCGTCTCTGCGCATTTCTTCAATCGGACCGATGATTACGAATACACCAGACCAAAAACCACACAAAACAATACATTTTTGTAGTGTTATGATTGCAATAATTTTAGTTGTGATATCGATTTTGGAGGTTATTCGGCGACAATTGGTACTACTGTAGCAAGGTTTTTTTTTTAATTCATTTTTATTACTTCTTTCATTATTAGCTTACATTCTAGATAAAAGTGCTTAAATCTAATTTCACAATGACTGTTGCTTATTTTAGCTTACTTGCTCTTGCCGAACTCTCTAAACTTCGCCTTTCGGCCTTGAAACTATCGTACGACTAATGGTCTTATCTATCAATACATGCAAAATGTTTCTAAGAAAATAGTTTTAGAAACAACTTAAATACTTTGTCATTTTCTTCTAATTTTTGTATTAAACTTAAAACTATGCCCTGTTCTACTTAACCTACCTAAGCTTATTAGTTTAACTTAAATATAGTCAAGGTGGTGAGCTCTCGTAGACTCTCACTCCGGGTAGTCACCATATCGATTGCGATTTCCAGGCGCCTGGCAATTCTCAACATCATGCAAAAGCACCTCCCAGACTTAACCGATGCCATGAAGCATCAATCGATTCTTAGAAGTGCCGCTGTATGTTATCGAGGCCGGCCTTTCCACGGGATCCCCCTAACCCTCCTTAATCTAACTTAAAACTAGGAGAAGTATATTACCTGAGTATCGTCCGACCTTGAAAGGCGTGACTACCCTCCCTACTTTCTTAAGCCACCAGAATTCAGCATCGACCCGATCCCTTTCCGCAATGGCGGTACTTAAACGGCGGAGCTCCTGACCGTACGCGATGACTGACGTGATTAGGGTCACATAGCAGATGACCTTTACCTTGGAAACAAGTCGACTACTGTGAAACAGCCTTCTTGTCATTGCAATGACTGTAGCAATGATCTCAGTAGAGCGTCCACTTTTTGGTCTACCAGACCTTTTTCAAAATCCACCATTTTCATAATAAGTATAAATAGCTTTAGTGTATTGTTTTAGAGTATATAGATCCATGGTTACAATTTGCAGATCTTCAAAAATTTCAAAGATAACATTGAAAAGGAGGTAACGTTCAGAAATTATTTACTATGTAACTGACATCTAAGAGCGACTTCTGAAAGAACGTTTATACTTTGGGGTATGGAGTGTTCGGTTGATATTCTTAAAGTTCACATTTTTGCCGACCCTGGGGTCGATAAGATAATCACACCCTAAAAAGGAGTTTTAAGTCTTTCAAACCCTCAACGTTGCTGAATTAAATGTAAGCAATAGAATCGGAAAGGACAAAAATACTGTCCCAATTGTACAAATGCAAGGATAACGCCTCTCATGTCAATCTAGGACTTTGAGCTACTACATCTATTAAGTCGTGAAATTTAAAAACAAAATTGCTAGTCAGTCAAAGTTACAGACATTCCCTAACAAATGTGCATACATAATTAGGTACGATGAATATTTGAATAATTTGTTGTCCAAACAGTACTCGTATATCGAACATACAACAGGTTACGAAGAGAGAATAATGTGTCAATCACACAATAATACGCGCGAGCTTACTCCGTTGCCGCAAAACAGTAAGTAGCGATGAATCAATGACATCCAAAATGTATTGCTTAGAGCTAGAGTACTTTCCAATAATCGGAACAACATAATGTGTCATTCTTGCCCTCATATCAATTAAGCCCAAAAACTTCCGCCTAGAACAAACACCACTGCACACCAAAATCAATCTAATTATTGTATATTCAAATAAATTCTTATATCCGGACAATTTAAACAAAAAAAGTGCGTTTTTAATTTTTATTTCAAAAAGAAAAGTATAAGTTATACGTTTTTAATCCCGTACACCATTCGTGTGGAAAAACTTAAAGTACAAAACTTTGGAAAAACACGTACCTCTACCTATCTGGAGCACATGTCAGGTGCCTGTAAGAGACTTCGTTTCTGGGAAACCTCAAAACCATATCCGCACATATCCAATGAAAATTTCCATTTTCCCCCAGAAATCGCATTCCAGAGCAAAATAACTGGGTTGGCTTTGCTTTAATTCTTTCCGTTTAGCTACGAGTATGTACATGTGTAGGTGAAAACAACAGAAAACCAATATACAGGCACACCCCTCCAAACCAACATCTTCCAAATATACCATTTACGTGGCTTGACTGTGTTTTACTCCTAGGGGTGCGTAGCTCGGCGCCAGCTTTTAATTAAGTTTTTATACAGATGATGGCGATTTATTTCTCAAAAGGATGCGAATGCGAATGAGAATGAGAATGCGAATGAGAATTGCTTTCAACACGGTTTGGGTGTTACATTGGCGGATAAGTTAAACAAAAACCCGTGCCCCAAACTCTTGGAAAGTTTTCCAAGTTGCTGATGCCGTTTCTTTGGCTGTTGCTGTTGCCATTGCCATTATCCTTATGTAAACTGTCACAATGAAAGCAAACTTTTAGATGTTAATAGCCAACAAAGACACACACAACGATTCTATTGGAGCCTTGGACCAGTGAGCAGACTACGCACGCTGATTTTGAAATAAGCACCAAGTAACGGCGCCTTTTATGTTGTATACCATTAATCTGGAGGCGATTCTAAAAGAATACCCTTACAGCACGAGTACGAGGAGAATGCGATTGGTATCTAGGACGTTTTCTTTGGATTGAAGTTCCTTATTGATGTGCTCTACTTTCCTTTTAGCTTTACAGACAAATTATCAAATGATTTGCAATCAGGTAGATAAGAGGAAAACTTTTAATTGTTTTCTTTTATTGCTTCGATTCTACGTGCTAAGGCCGTACGTATTCGGAAAGAGAATTACGTCAGGAAAAGGTCAGAACGTAAAAGCATATGCAATTGATACTCGTATCTTTGCGCAAATTGTGTGCGGTTACCATATAACAATGCGGCAACTACAATTCTACGTCACCACAAATTAATTCTAGGCAATTATATGGTATTCTTACAAAGTATCATTGCTTCTCTATGGGTGGCCACAAATATAAGCTGAAACATAAATTTGGCAAGGTAAAGATGTAAAATATTGCCCACAACTTAATAAGACTAGAATACAGCGTATGTTAGGCACTATACTTACATGGCGATTTGATTTTTGGTCTACCCTATTTGATAGAGGTAGTGCAGTGTGTATAAGTTCGTTCGGGTTTAATTCCTAAGCCACACACCGAAAAAAACAAAAAAATAGTTCTCAATATCATAGAATCTCTCTTTCACTCGTAGTAAGTGTCAGCCCTACTAATTTTTTTTTTTTCTATACAATGGAATGTGCTCTACGTATACTCTTCTTGCTATAAATTACATAAAAGCATAAATTACATATTTTCATCTTAGATTTAAATCAAGAATTAATTTTTTTTGTGAAAAAAAATCTTTTCCAATTAAAATAAATTTGCATACTCTATTTAAAAAGTCAATGCCTTCTTATTCAAATTTGTAATTCATTATTAAAATTCTATACCAATTCTGGATCCTTAATCTCATCAATACTCATAAAGGACAAGGCGAAGGAGCTACGGCACTAATAAAGCCTTTTCAAAACAAGCCCAACAAAAAAAAAACTGAAATTATAATGAGATATAAATCGAAACCCAAGTGCTGCCGTAACGGAGGAGATAATCTGTTGGATAGAGAAGACGACGCAAAAGAGTTTCGAAGAAAAAGGAAACAAAAATAAACGAAACTAATTATACTTACAGCACGAACTAGCAAAAACGAAGATACAAAACAAAAGATATTCGTAAAATGCAAATATAGCCAAAGAGAGTTGTTTCCATCCTCAGAACTATTTTATAGAAAGTATTTGCAAGAGCTATTCTGCAACTAATATAGGGACTAAAGCTTGCTGGATGAAAACAGGCGTAGAAAAACAAATTAATAACGAAAAAATCTATCATTGCCACCCGAAAACCTGTTGACATAAAAAATGTTTTATCAGAATTTCGGTTTAAGACCCAGTTATTGAACCATTTAACCCTACGTATCAAGGGAAGAAATCGATTAACTTTACCGCTTAAAAAAAACGGGCATGCCAAAAACAAATTTGCACTGCTACCAAAATCGATAGAGCTTCAAAAAAATTCATAATCGAAGTAAATAGCTTCGGTACAAAGTGTTGATCTTGTGTCTTAAAGGAAAACAAAGCAGTCCATTACAAAAATGACGACGACTTCAAAATAACATGACATTGAATGGAATTTAAATACACAGCATTTGTTCGAAAATTGCTCCTGAACCATCGAAATTGGAAAATGGTTCATTTTTCGTACGAATATCAATGACAACTGACATTGTACTGAGCACTTGTTTGATGTCGCCGAAGATGTTGCAAAATGTCTAGAATTCCTGAAGCTCCTCAAAAAATCGAGAAGACTTCGCTACTTCAGACCGGTGAGGTTAGTACCGGCCTAGGACCCAATTTCACAAATTGTAAATAATATAAATTGGAGGCTTTTGCATATGCCAACTTTTAGTGGTTAAATCTCACCCTCCATTTCCCGTCAATGGACAAAAAACAACAAGTAGTATTTTCCTCTCGAAACGGCCCAGGGCTTCTAAATCCTTTTTAAATTGTGTACATGTCTCTGCGCTGTAGAGCAAGACAGAGATGATCAAGGCAACTGGCATAAAGCCAGTTTGCTCTTGCGACATCGGCTTGGTCAGGGGTCTATGGATTCAACGCCTAAAATGTCTCGGCCATTTAGAGCGAATGGACAAAACAGCTCCGGTCCGAATAATCTTCAAGTCCGAGCCCCGGGGACTCCATAGCGGAGGACGGCTAAATCTACGGTGGTGCGAACAAGTGGAAGGGGACCTCAACCACTTGGAGTGCATCACCGATGGAAGAAGCTGATGAAAGACCGTGTCGGCTGGAAAGGCTTGTTGGTCGAGGCTCAGGTTCACCCCGGACTGCAGCGCCACTTAAGAAGATAAAGAGCCTATTGGTCTCATTCTAGTGCCCAATATTAAACTCGAAAACACGAAAACGCGAATACCAACTCTTAGAAAATCACTTACTATGCCCTGAGAGCTGGGTCCAAAAATAAAAAATTGGTCGAGAATCCTCATTCATACTTGGTAATTTAAGACAACTTCGATATCTAGAACGGCAGACGTTGTCTTATTATATAAGCTTAAGCGAGGCAATCAACAGCAACATGGCATCCATTCGAGAAACAAGAGGAACTCGAGAAAATCTGAAGCCGCCTGATTTTCCAACTTCGCCAATGTCGTAAGTTACTTTAACATTTCCTCCGTTATCACCGCCACAATTACCATCATCTACGTATGGTTAATCGTCATTGCCGTACCGTCGCCGCTATCGTGATATTCCATTTCAAACGTCGTGACACAAAAGTACCGTACTTAATATAGCTGACTGGTAGATATATATATATGGTAGAGCGGGTGCCATACTAAAAAAGCAATATAAATTGTGAGATAAGTGCAATACGTTTGTCTCTGAACACAACTATAAATACTTTCTTACTTAATTAAGGTGGCACCGCATTTAAAAATGAATTGGGCCTCAACCAACAAACGTCTCCAGTCAGCTCGATCGTCAGCTAGCTGCCTCCAGGTTCGCATGCAAAGTTGGTCGTGGTCGCCTTCTACTTGCGTGCTCCACCTGAGTCGTGGTCTTCCTATACTGCGCTGTCGTTCGGACGGGTTCGAAAACTTTTCGGACCTGAGCATCCGACTTTTTACATGACCCAGCCATCTCAGTCGTAGGACTTCCACTCATCTGGCTTAATAGATGACGGATTGGATTTGTCCAAAGAACTGTCACCTGGAATGTCATTACTTAGATTATTAGGTCCTATATAGGGTCAATTTTGTTGTTCGGTATGGGGCTTTGCCGCCTTAGACAAAAGAAGCAGTGATTGGAAAGCATTTTTTCTTCGTTTGTTCTCAGTGCTGGTGTCGTTAGCGGAACTTAGGTAGACAAAGTCCTTAACTACCTGAAAATTATATCGGGACTGCCCTGGCAGTGGCGAAAATCTAAAAAGCCACACTTGCCTACATAGCTTAATCTATGCGAGGAGAGTAGCATCCATATTTAAGAATAATCAAGCTGATAGTTTGCAGAACTCTTAAGGCAACGGGAGTTGAATTGGTCAAGAGCGCATACACCATCTATTGTATTTTGATTAGGACTCCTTAAATGGTACGCAGCATAGAATATTCCAAGTAGATGCACTGAACACTCAAAGTCTTTATTCATTTATACTTAAAATAATATCAATGCAAAGACCAAACGGAGAAAAAGTTTAGCGGTCCTTTTTTCTTTGAACTAAGAAGACCAGTGAGCACCAATTAGCTGATAGAGGACCGGTTACCCGACCTGACCATTAAAATATCTGATTGGCTAAATGACATTGAGGAGTGCAACTTAAGATGATTAACAAGCAAAAGAGCTAACTCAAGGAGGATTTTGTTCGAATTTCCTACAGCTTGACTTGTGGCGAAAGAAACATCAAAAATTCAGTTGGGTTCAGTCAAGTCTATAAGGAACAGTGGACAAATGCTTAACCCAGCTTCAAGACAGTTTCGACTTCTTTATGTACCCCGCCTAACGGACAAATATTTATCGTCATCACAACTTATTGACAAATAAACACATATACTCGCTCGAGCAAAAAGGAAGTTAATGCCATGTTATAGCCTTAACTTTTCAAGGTAATCCAAGAAACTTTTTTCCAATTAAAACAAAAGTCTCATTTGTATTGACAACCTGAGACTACAACACTGCCATATCCGAAACAGTCGAAAGTATTTTGTTTCTTGGAAATAATTTAACTTGTCAAAATATCGCACGTGCCCACTAACATTACAAAACAAACAAACGAAAAAAAAAAACGGACGCATACCAGAGATGCCAGTAAATTTGTCTCCTTTTTCCTACCTCTGCCTACTCTAATTTGATCTACAACTTCACAATTTCACCATTTACCACCATTCACCCTAGAAACTGTACAAAAGTGTAAATTCTTTTGCCCGAAAGAATTTCCTAATTAAATTTAGAACTTTTCATCCTTATGTCAAACACACAGCAATCAGGACAACAGAAACAGTTGAAAGCGCCAGTAAAACGAGAGCACACTCTATCTACGATAACTTCCGCAACCAACCGACGCGACGGACTGTGAGTGGTATGTAGTCCGACTATGATAAAAAAAAAGCGCAACATTTGCCAAATATCCGAAATATTTAGCAAACGTAATCTGAAATTCCATTTCACCGTATGCTTCGCAATTTAAGAAAGTGTCGCCGTGAAAAACGAGTAAGCACTAAGCATTTACAAAAAACCATTTGGATGGCATTGCGGGGCGGTGTCATGGTTGTCAGCGAAAAAAACATCACAAGATGCACATAACCAAGAAGAAGGTAGTAGGTACTTAGAAGTCCTTAATGGTTTCTGTGTGCTTTTTTGTACATGCTCATATCGTATCTCTGCCTTTGCTAAAGGTTTTGTGAATTAAGGAACAAAGGATATAAAATGCGACCACAACACTCGTACGAGCATGTAGCCAATGATTCGCTGACATGCACTTTGGCCATGAGAATCCTTTAAAACGAACAATTATCACATATTAGAGGAAAAGCCAACAGCTCTTGCACTTAAATGAATTAAGGCTGCATCTAATTAGAATTCTTTGAAATGACATAACAAACATATGTATGTATCTATACACCTGTAGTCATATATATAATACGTATGTACTCTTACATACTCGTATTATGTATGTACATGTGTCCTTTCCTGTGCTGTTTTTCAGATATGTATCCGATCTGGATGAATAGATACCACAAGTGCTGAGCGAATATAAAACGGATAAAGGTATTCATAATCAGAGTCTACCCGAACATATGGAACCAGGATCCATGTGTTGCGGTTGCGGTAAGTGTTTGCTATTGATGCAGGGTGGCGCTTTTGAAAGCAATTCTAAAAATGGGGAGATCCTTGCTCAGTGCTTTCATTGTAAAAAAGTTGAAAAATGTTTTATATTAACAAGAGCCCAGAGCAACGGACAAGGGGCGTTCAAAACATTCTCAGTATCATCGTTTAAACAAAGTCACCAATACTTTGAATAATTTATGTTTATCGATAATTATATTCCTCTTTACGTTTTTTTTAATTCCGGAAGTTTCTGAGTGTCAGGTCTACTAAACTGAAGAATGGGTGGTTGATTCATTCGAAAAGCCACCACAGTTTTTCTAGAACTATTGCTTTGATTGCCTCGTTTAAACTAGGCAGAGTTGTAGTGTTAGAAGCTGCTTTTATCGTTTTGTTTCTTTCTGTGCGGCCCAAAATACGCTGGCCATGATCTTACTAGCCGATAGTGCGATTTTCAATTCCCTCTGGGTATCCATGGATTCTACCTATATGCTATTGCATGGATATTCTTGGTCTCAAGTTAAAAGTTTTTAGCCTAACGACGGTCTGATGGAAAATGCTCAGAGAATCCTCGCACGAAACTTTCTCACCACAACTTGGCTCGTTGAACATGGCAAAACCACCAAAACCGAAGGCGCGTACTTGATATTCGGTCTTAGTACGAGAACGTATTCGAAATAGCTCGAATTTGCTTTCCAGCGTTGGAAAATGTTCACTCCTCGTATAAGGACGAGCTTTAAAACCTCAATACAACGATGTCCAGTATTCCAAGCTATAGTCTATAGATCGGACTAAAGTTTGAAGTCTCATGGATTGGGTCTGGGCAACCAGATGGTCAATCGTCCGTGGAAATGAAGTTCGGAACGTGGTTTTAGTATCTTACTTGAATAGTTTAACCTTATGATCTGGAGCGGAGTCTTGTTGGAAGGTTTATTTCTAAAACGAGTTTATGACACTTTTCTCGCAGAAATGGAACTCGCAGCTGGGTGATGGCCACGTCGAACTTATAGAACTAAATCAGACACATGTGGTAATGAAAATCACGCATTCTATCTTCAACGGCAACAATTTTTTCGTCAGAAAAAAAAATTCGTCTGTGAAAGTTCTCTGCAAACTGGCAAAGCAAGGCTTTCTATTTTAACTTACGTTTCTGTTTCAACGCTTCTAAGAATACATGGTCGATGTGTGTCTTGTATGTGCTAAATCTTCAGCCACATTTTAAAATGTGGGATATGCTGTCTTTATTTGCAGTGCCATAAGGCATTACTTCATGGCGTGCGTCGCCTTGAAGACCTTGCGTATAGAAAATTCGATTATTTTAATTTTATTAAATGTTCTTTAAATTTACGCCTCTGACCTACTTAGGTCGCTGAATTCTTTTTCTATTACTATCCATAGAACAGTTTTTCTCCTTTCGAATTACAGTAAATGCGCAACGATAGTATCGGCAGTGGGTGGTTATAGTTACAGATACAGATAGCACAGCTAATAAAAATTTCTGTCTATATCTGCTCTAGGTTATGTTTAAATCTATAGCTCTAAATACTTGAGAAACAAGTTCCTGTCTTCCAACTCTTATCGTTATCGCATGGCACCTTAGACGTTGCATTTAACATAGTGTTTCATAATTATACTTAAGCACATAAGCCACATTGCCAGTATAAACACTATATGCAGAACTTTGAAAACATGGCAATGTATCTCCACGTATATGGACCTGTCTCTTTCAGTGCTACATTGACTGTCTAGAACTGGGTCGTACACGTTGATAATATGTGATATATGTTTTACCAATCAGTGTTTGTTGCACGTTTACGTGTCACTTTTAACTCTATACAGTTCAACTTGGACTGGTCAGTGATCCAATCGATTCTCATCATTGCCAACTGCCAATTGCCCGATTGTACGTCCCCGGTTCATTCTATCTGTTTGCACTTCGCGCGTGAATGCCAAAAGAATGATAACAGGGCAAGCGTCATTCACTTAGTAAAGTATCAAAAATATTCTTTCCACTTGCTATCTCTTGCGATGGTAGCAGTTTAACGTTAAACTTCATTGCAGTATTTGCTACCTTTTCGATATTCCACAGCTTGGCTAAACAAGATAATAGTCAGAGTCGAAGTGTTCAGACAATTTGGGAGAGTGCCTTGCGTCGATCGCAATGTGGTCAATCTGATAGATCAGGAGTTCTTTGTTAAGTCATCAACAAAGCAAAAATCTATTCATTCTTAGTGATATAAATTAAGATACATATTTCAGCTGAATCCTTATCGTTTTAAATTATATTTCCGTCAAACTATTTGCACGGTTGTTTGAATTTGTCTTCTCTCTGCCAGTGATTCCTACTTTGTCATGAACTTTGCCCAGAATTGACTTTGGGGAATTAGTTCTCCAAGTTTAGGACATTGAGACTGCTATCTGTAGCCTTAAGCCTCGAAGCCGATGGTATTCCGGCAATAATATCGAGAAACTGTTGCAATGGCATCTGCAAACCTCTGTTAATGAAATTCAATCTGTCACTTAGGTCGGATTTGTTCCTTGAGGAGTGGAAGTCCTCGTTTTTGATGTCTTTCTTTACATCTTATGCAATTGATGCTGTTGAAAATAGATGCCAGTTCGACGCCGTATATATGAACTTCAGCAAAGCTTTTGACTTGACAAACCATGTGCTGCTGATAAAGAAGCTTGAAAACGTTGGATTTCATTTTACCAATGTTGAAGTGGATTTTATCATTGTTAATTGGAAAATTTAAAAAAGTTTGCATTGACAATTATTTATCAAGATTAATTTCTTACACGTCTGGAGTTCCACAAGGAAGTCGTTTGGGGCCCCTTCTGTTTATTATTTTCATCAATGGCATTGTTAATGAATTAAATTTTTTTAATTGTTTACTGTATGCGGTTGATCTTAAAATTTTCTTTAAAATAAAAACTCTCAATGTACAAAGATCCAGTCGGACCTTAACAATTTGTCGACTTGGTGTGTTAGTAACTGTCTAAACCTAAATGTCAGTGAATGCACAACAATATCTTTTACTAGATCTCAAATACAAAAATGTTTAAATTACTCTATTGATTTCATAATTCTAATAAGAGGCGACGGTATTAATGATCTAGTTTTTTTTTATTTTAAATTAACTTTTGTATCTCATGTCGAATATATAGTTACAAAAACTAATTCATACATTTCGGTCCCTGTTTTTTTCCCTAGTGAGGTCAATATTTGAATACGCCGATGTTGTGTGGAATCCAAATTATCTGTACCTTTCTGACCATATTAAAGGAGTGCAAAGACGTTTTACAAAATATATTTTCTTCAAAATGCGTTGGTCTTTCAAGCTTTCTCATAAAATTCGATGTCAATTATAAGGTATAATGACTCTTAGTAACAAGAAGTCATATACATGGCATTATGTTTGTCAGAGATGTTCTACCTTCTTGCATAATTAGTCCTGCACTTCTATCCTTGTTAAATATTCATGCTCCTGAAAGGGTGTTAAGCGATTGCGACATCTTTTACCGTATGGGGCACAGAACAATCTATGGGCAAAATGAGCCAATTTCTAGATCTCTAAAATTGTTTTTATAAAATCAGTAGACATGTTGGTTTTATACATCTGGAGAGACCGTTTCAAATTCATTTTAATAACATTGATTAAGTATTAGTTTCTTTTTACTATTCCCTTATTTCTACTAATTTTTGCATGTTATTATATTTCCATCTTTGTATTTATTATTATACTTTCATAAGCTGTAAACTGAGCTTGTTGGTGAAATAAATGAATAAATAAAGTCACAGCCGCCCAGACCCTGACAAATGGTCTTTATTCTGGTGGCCATTCAAGTTTAACATTTTCGTAAGACCTTTCTTCTTCTTCTTCTTCTTATCCTTTTATTAACCCTTTCCTCGTTATACGAACTTATGCGTAACGAGTTTCCCATTTTTACTGCATCGCTGCTGCTCCGCTTATGGGGTTGGCTAATGTCGCAGACCGCAGAACGCGTCTACATAATGCTCGGTCCTGGATCGCTTCAGTGGTAAGCCCCAGGCGTTGTTGCGCATTTGCCATTTGAGAAATCCAGGAATTCTTTTTCCGACCTCGTTTTTTTACAGTTGGAGTGACCGTAGTTGATAGTGCCTTTTTAACCGGATTTTCCGCAGATCTTCTTTGAACGTGGCAATACCAGCTTATTCTATTCGCCTCAAGCTGTTCGGTTACCGAATTCTTTATATGTAGACTTCCTCTTATACGCGTAGATCTAATGCAATCGCGTTTAGTGACTCCACTAGACATCCTTAACATTTTCATTTCCGCTGCCGTCATTTTGTTTTTAAACGCTTCGTACATTGTCCAGCACTGTGAACCGTAAATAAGAGCTGGTCTAACAACCGTGGCGTAGAGTTTCCCCTTTAATTTAAGTGGAAATTTTCGGTCGCAAAAGATTCCCAAATTTTCCCGCCATTTCATCCATCCCACACTCACTCTGTGGTTTACGTCGTCGTCACATTTCGCTTCCATGTTAACGATTGATCCTTAGTACTTAAAGATAGTGCTTTTCTTAAGAACTATTCCGTCTAACATTATATCCGGAACAGATCGCAACGGATGCGCGAATGGGCACGTCAAATGCTCCATCTTTGAACCTTATTTTAAACCCGTTTCTCTCTAGCGCATTTCTCCATGCATCTAAGGCATTCTGTAAATCTTCGACGTTATCGCTAAGTATAACTGCGTCGTCAGCGAAGAGAATTGGCGTTACATTTGCCTCGCGCATGCAGTCTTTTAAAAGATAGTCGAATACTACGTTAAAGAGGAAAGGGCTAAGTACGCTTCCTTGATGCACTCCGACATTAACTTGAAATTCTCTCGTTAGTCCAGCAGAGCTTTTAACCGCAGTTTTCACGTTTCCGTACATGTCTTGTATTATTCTAACATACGTTTCCGGTACGTTTTGAGACCTCAGCGCGGCCCATATGAGATCCCTCGGCACTCGATCGAATGCTTTCTCGAGGTCGATAAATACCATGTGTAAATCCTTAGACGAATCTCGGTGCTTTTCCATTATTATTCGTAGGCTTTGGATAGCGTCCACCGTCGATCTTCCTTCAACAAATCCACACTGGCTATTACCGAGCTTTATTATTTGCCGAAGACGTTCGTTTAAGACTCTTTCGACGATTTTCATTGTGTGTGACATAAGCTTGATTGAACGGTAGTTGTTGCATTCTCGAGTGTCGCCTTTTCGTTTGTATAATGGAACCAAGAAGCTACTTCTCCATTGATTCGGCATAGGTTGTCCACATTTTAATTTATTTAAAAGTTTCGATAGCCAAACGCTGCCGATCCCCTCCATCTTCGACCAAAACTCTGATGGAATGCTGTCTGGTCCCGCCGCTTTCCCCCGCTTCATTTTTCCAATTGCTATACTTATTTCTTCGATTGAAAAGTCCGAAACTTCCTCCTCGAATAGACCAGCTGTCGGCACGATATCACGTGGAAACTTTTTGTTAAGCAACTCCTTGCAGTGTTCAAGCCACCGGTCACAAATTTCCTTTTCATTTGTTAGTAAGCGACCGTCTGCGTTTTTGATGTATTTCGGCGAGGTTATTTCCATTGAATTTTCTCTCCTCTGTGCAGCGAGCTTAAAAATATTTGGCATTTTAGTATTGTACGACGTTTGAACTTCTTGGATAGCTTGTCTTCTATCCGCCGATCGTGAGGATATTTGTTCCAACTTCTGGTACAGTTCGAGCCAGGACTTTCTTTGCGATCTTTTTAAGACGTTGATGTTTAATAAACATTGTATTTAAAACGGTTAAGCCGTAAGCCCTATAGGCTACAAGGATGTCTTCGCCAGCTGAATTTCTGGTTCCAAAGCCTTTACCGCCGTGGCAGTCCTCATAATCAACATTTGTTTCTCCGACGCGGTCATTTAAATCTCCGCCTACGAAGAGCATCTCATCGATAGGTATATTTCTAAGCAAATTACCGAACTCTGACCAAAATGTATCTTTTTCCGATTGGTCGCATCCATTTTGTGGGGCGTACGCGCTAACAATGTTCCACGTTTCATTGTGTATGACGAGTTTAACACTCATCAAGCGGTCGCTTATTTTCAAGATATCAACGATGTTGTTTAGAAGATCCGCTGCAACAACGATTTCAACACCGTTTCGTCCATTGACCGTTCCATGGTAGAACATCTTAAATGCCTTAGTTTTTAAATCTAGAAAACGCGCTTTATTTCCTGTATTACACCACTTTGTTTCCTGTACGCACAGGATTTGTAGAGTTCTGCGACGCATAATAGCTTCCAGTTCTAAACTTTTTGAGGTCATCGATCCGACGTTCCAATTTGCAAACCGAAGTTTATGAAAATATTTTGGAAACTTCATTTTGCCCGCCCCCGGAATCCGTCGGGCTCTGACACATGCACTTCTGCTTGCTCTGGGATCACCCGAGTGCGTTGCAATCGTGGTGCCCAGCGGGGTAGTGCTATTAATTGCGATCATTTCAATGAAGTGTGTCTAAAGTTTGAGTGGTTTGACACTTGTATGCTCATTTCGAATTGATTGACTGTTTTTTTACCCCACTGGTAGTCTCCAGACGTGGGAACCCACTGATTGCATACAAACTTGTGGGAAAGTTTTAAGGTGTTAAAGTGTCACAGGCTCATTTTTGGTGTCATAGTTGCCTGTATATGATTTAGTCCCATTTAGTCGCCTCTTACGACAAGCTGGGACGCACTGCGGCACTATTCTTTATCCGATGCCGCACGGATTTTTTTACCTTTCTGTAAAATAAACGTGAAATTATAATTGCTAAATTTTTTGTTTAAAAATTGATGAATTGAGAAAATCAGAGAACACGTTACATGGTTGCCTTTGATATCTATAGATCAGCAGCTATTTTCTAGCAGACCGTGAGCCAATTTCGCAGAATTCACTTTCCGAACCATTTGTGGCGCTGACGCATTTTTTTCCGATAATCACCATATGCTTCGAGACACAAACGATTAATTGACATTTTAGTGCTGGCTCTAGAGATTCGACTGAAAAAATTCCGCGAAAGTGAGATGTAAATTCTTCTGCACTCTTGTAAACAATGAAACCAGCTGTAATTTTCATTCCTTTTTGGAGAATTTAAGAAGGATAACTTTGGGCCGTGGTACTAGCCATCGCTTCTCACTCGGAGGGTCAAAGTTCGAATCCAACTCATGACAAGTTTTTCATTTGTGTAATTGGAACTCAGTCAGAAAAATCTGCGTGTGAAGGCATAACACTGGAATGTAGATTTGGCTGTTGTAGAGTTTCAAGCACAAAACAACCGTTAAAATTTACAACCTGAATCATTCCGAGTGAAGAAAAACTCTCCGTCCTATTCGGACTCCTACCCCTGAGAGTCAATATCGAAACCAAATATACCTGAGTTTTAAACCACTACATCACAACAATGCTTTCCTTTCTCCTCCTTCTATCTTTCCGCCCGCGCCCAGTCAACAGTAAAAGGGTATCATAACCCCCTTAAGGCGCGCATGAATTATAAAAAAAAAAACTATCCATGCAAATGGGATTGAATCTTGTACCTTGAACGACTTATTTTACAAAACAAAAATCTCATGAGTTTTATTGTAAAAAACAAACAAAGACAATTGGGCTGAACTTAGGGATCTTCGAAAGAAAGATACCTGGAGATATATATAGAAGATGGCACAAAGAAGTTGAAGCAGTCTACCCACTAGTAGTCTGCGGCTTAAGCTTTTCGGCAATATTAACAATGATGCTTCATTTAAACGAGTTTTCAAATTACAGTCCTTAACATCGAACCTTTTATTCAAGAACGATACTAATACTGATGACATCTTGGCAACTGTTAATAATTTAATGCAGCTTACATATTTGGTCTTTACCAATATTTTTATTTTCTTAATTATGCGAGTTCGTTACTTGATTATTGTTTAATATTAATTTATTAAACATTGTAGGTACATTAAATTTCCAAGTATTGCTAGCAAGTTGGTTAAGGTTACAATTAAATATCTTTACTGGATTGGTGCTGATACAACCATGCGTACATTAATAATATTTCTACATTGCATTATCATACATAAAAATTCAAGACACTAAATATTTTATTTCAATTCTACCTTAGATGGACTATAATGTGAAAGTATATTTTTCCCCATGTAGGTGCGCTGTATCATTTATTTCCACAGCAACAAATTTCTAATTTGTTCTCAGCTTAAACAATTAATCACTTTCAAATATATCAAGACAACAATCCTTTCATGACCTCCTTTGCTGGCAAAAACGCTTTATTTTCATACACATGCATTCGCACACATCTACACATGTGAACTAATAAAAACAATTTATTAATTTCGATAGTTTTGACATCACAAATTCAGAAAACGCGAGCCAAGAAATTTTCTACCTTTTAATTGTGTCAGCCTACCGGTGAAATCTCACTTTGTTATTCTTCTTCCACCAGCAAAGATGAGCCAATCAAAGAATAAAATTCGATTGAGAACTCAAATCACAGCCATCTAATCCCAATTCAAATCCAATCAATCCAAAATCCCAATAACAAATCACAATTCCTCGAAACGAAATGTTAATTCCTCACCTCAAACAATCCACTCATGGTGACTCTTTGTACCCTAAAGAAAAAAAAGCAACATAATTAACCATCCGTTGACCCGACTCAACTTCGTCCGTCGAGTGATAAAAGCTCTTGATGCCCCAACTATCCAACCAGTTGGTAAACAGTTTTGAATGTCAGAAGTCACATCATCAATACAGAACCGATGGTGCGTGTGAGCCAACGTGTTACAGGCTGCCGGCAATCCGGCAAAATATTATGTCTGACCATTCTAGTTGGGATGATTGCGTTGGCAGTGGGTGAAACTGAAGGCACTCCAAGCAAGTTAAACTTAACCGCCAGTGGTATGTTTGATGTTTAAACATTTCTTCTAACCATGTTTACATTAAAGTCTTTTTGAAATTATAGAATCGCCGGGGGAACTACAAACAACTACAGAGTCACCACCCATAAAGACAGTCACTATAGAGGATGAAAAATTGGTAAGCCTAGACTTAGGTAAAGCGGAGGATGAATCTACACCAAGTCCACCATTTTCCAATCTCTGGTTTAATGCTGGCCAAAGTCTTGGATCTGCAGCAAACTCACTCACTGGTTGGCTAAATAGCAGGTTAGTTCCACAAACCACTAGTACGACAGCCAAACCACCAGAAGTAATTGTCAGATTACAAAGCAACAGAGCCAGTAGAAGGCCACTGATATCAATTGATCAAAAGAAAAAAACACAGCCCAACCGAATAAGTGCACAGCAAAATAACGAAGACGAAGACGATTCGGAAAATGAAGATGAGGATAGCGAAAGTGATGATGAATATGAAGACAACGATGAAGAGGAAGTAAGTGTCCAAAACTCTAATAAAATTCGTTACCCAAGCAACGATGTAGAAGAAGACGATGAAGATAGCGATGATGAAAATGATGGCCCAACTGAAGAAGATGAAGAAGAAATAATTGATGATGAGGAGGAGGATATCGTTAAACCAACCAAGAATCGCAACAATAACAAAAGGAAACCTATTCGACCCCAACCAACAAACAACAGACGACGCTATGAATACGAAGACGAATTTGATGAATATTACGATGACGATGAAGACTATGACTACGACATCCCACACAGGCACTCAGGACGTCAACAACAACAGCAAAGTTTCCTAAATCGCATTCGACAGTTGGCTCAAAACTCGTACGGTTCGGGAAATAAAAAACCAAACCGTGTAAATCAATCAAACAACCCAGGTTATCGTCCGGTAAGAATTTTGCAAAATGGTCAAATCGTTCAGTTGGCACAGGATAGCCCAAACAAACAACAAACGAAGCGTCGAAGAAGACCATCCACAAATCAAAATACATTTCAACTTATTCCAATCAACAACAACCAGCTGCAAGGTGCAAGCCAAAGACCTAAAAGAAAAAGAATTAGCAAACCTGATCCAGCAAGTCAATTCGTCATTCCCCTTCCACAAAATCCTTCCTTCGGATCGCAAAACGAACAAAAACGACCCAGCCAGTACATCACCATACCATGGTCGCAGCTTGGAATTTCGAAGCCTCCAGAAGGAACCAACCAAAATATTCAACCAGCTGCACCCATCTTTGTAAATATTCCACAACAAAATCTAAAACGACGAAGGCGTCCCGTCCAGAAACCAACTCAGGTTGTGTCGGCACCTTCAAGAAAAAGAACTGGTCAGCCTATCAGATTTCGCACTCAAGACGGCCAAATGGTATCTGTATTGTCCGACGAAAACCTAAGAGATATCTTTAGGATGCCAGAAATTCCACCATCAAGAACGCCACCAGAAGAAATATCGCCAGTTGCTATTGGAAACAAATGGAAACATCCACTTACAACCAATAAGCTACAGTCAATTGAAATCACAACTTCTGAACCAGATACTAGCGTTAAACCTGAAATCGAAGCAGAAGACGATGAAGATGAAACTCCAGATGGAGCAGAACCTTTCATTGTGGTAGGCGACGATAATAGTACCGACGAAGCCTCGCCCAGGCATGGAATGTCAAAACGTTTTCTACACATTGGGGGAATGAAGCCCTATATCGATGTTTTGAACAAGGGAAGGTTTTTAATCAAAACTGGAAGACAGCTACGTATGGACACTGATGGCAGACCAGAGAGTAAGGTCACATCAATAAATCCAGAACGTACACTTCTTTTGGGAAATGATGAAATACTACCGCACGATGTTACCACAGATCCTTCGGCACTAACTGGTGATAATGCCTCAAAAACCACGTTTCCGTTGGACTCTGAGAACACCTCGACAACTCGTAAACAACTGACGCGGTAGAAATCAAATTGCCTACATTAGATTTAATAGTAAATGTATATATAAGACTCATCAAATAAAATTTAAGATATCAATGAATATTTACTGAATTACTTTTCTAAATCTGAATGGAATAGAGACTTTAAACTAAGCAGGTAACACGGTAAGAAACCACATGTCCTCTTTGGTATGTAATTCGTCTCGAGAATTTTATTTTTTTTCTTATTATCTATGTCGATGTTAAGTGAAATTAATGGTCTCACAAGCCTTTTCCATAAACGTAACCAAACTAAGTATCCATAATATGGCATACAAAAGCTTGTGGAAGTTTTGCATTTGCAAGTGAAGCTTTGTGTTCATAAGATGCACTGTCGAGATACTGTGGGATGAACATGCTGGATTCTAAATTTTCGCATACTGTTATAAATAATGACGAACAATCAGTTCATAAAAAGCAATGCCGTTCTCGATATTCAAGCATCCTTTGCACAGGATTCAATTTAAGGTTAACACCTGCGCCGGAGGTCATGGGCAATGCCGGCGTTTCTAATGCAAAGCTACGATCAGAGCTATGACATATGGTCTATTCAACTTTAGTTCAAAGTCAGAGTGGAATCGCTCAGAAAACCATAAGGTGTCTGCACTAAATTGAACGCAAACACTCTCTGTCTCAACTTTAAGTCTCACTCCCAAGTTAATCTTATCAGAAACAGCTCACAACCAGCTCGTTTTAGCAAAGCTTGAAGTCAGCTAAATAACACAGTACGCCGTAGTTTGTATCTGTCACCAATTGTGAAGACGGACGAGGCCTTCTTCTTTCATTTCTCCTTTACTGTCGCTCACTCGCGTTCTGTGCAAACATTTTTAGAGCACTCAAAACCCCTTGAGCGCGCGTCAACTATTCAAAAAAAGGTGTTGAGATGTTGAAGTTATCGCTGTGGAAAAAACTTCTTGAAGCTTAGCTTGTTGACCTTAAAAATAATCACGCCACGCTTAAGTCTTATTTCTAACTTTTCATCGTGATAAGTAAACCTGCGATATATTGGGTCTATTGGGTCCATCGTGCGGTTTGCTAAGAGATGGCGTAACTTGTATTATTCCATTGGAACATGCGTTGGAAAGCTACTGTCATTGTACGTCATTTCAGTATATGTCATTCATTTGAAGCGTAAACAACAATAATTTTTTTTCCACTCAAATATGTCGAACTTTGTGGAAGTTTATGGTGAACATGCGCTAGCTGAGCGAACGTGCCAAAAGTGGTTTGCACGATTTGAAAGTGATTAAGGTAATTTTGGCTTGGAAGACGATGAACGTCCTGGGCAGCCAAAAAAGTTTGAAGATGAAGAACTGCAAGCATTACTCTATCAAGATTGTTGCCAAACACAAGAAGAGCTCGCAGAATCTTTGGGTGTCACTCAAGCAGCCATTTCAAAATGTTTAAAAGCAGCTGGATATATTCAAATGCAAGGAAATTGGGTTCCACATGAACTCAAGCCGAGAGACGTCGAAAGTCGGTTTTACATGTCCGAAATGCTGCTGGAACGCCACAAAAGGAAGTCATTTTTGCATCGGATTGTTACTGGCGATCAAAAATGGATCCATTAAGACAACCCCAAGCGCAAAAAATCATATGTAAAACCCGGCCAAGAATACCCAATACTTCCCCTAGCGTAAGTGAACTTTCATACGCGTAGATGGCTAATTTTTCAGATTTGGGTCGTTCATTTCGTGACCCTCTTTGTAAGTTCTAAACAATGTGAAATTCAGTGAAATTTTACACGAAAACGTTAATCATTTTACACATACATACTCGTAGTAAACTTTGCGTATAAATTGCCCCAATTCTTGCTGTGTGCAGGCACTTTGCAGCCAGCAAAACATATCGAAACTGTGTCACATCTGCCCAAGCACGTAAGCGTGAACGTTGGACGAATTCACTTTCGCATCCATGTAATAGAAACAGCATTCAATCTCAATCTCAATCTCAAAACCACTGGGTAAAAAAAGTTTACATCAATCCTTCAATTCAGGACTCTTTCCAAATAGATAGAAAGTAGGAAACTGTTAGCGCAAATAACTTTTCAATGACAGCCCGTACGGTTTTCATATCAACATTTCTATATGATTGATTTGATGGCATGTCATCCTGAAAAATTGACCCAATTGACCCTACTGGCGAAAAATCTGCCAAAAACAAGATAATTGCGGTTGACACTTTAAAAGCATTTGACAAAATTCGGCATCAGAATAGTTGGCCACGGCTCGATCGTTACAAGTGGATTCTCAAATACGAACTACACACGAGTCTGCAGAGAAAAATGAGACCGAAACCAAATGGTACCAGACTCCATATCCATTTTCGCGGATGGATCAAAGATGGAGACAGGAACCATTATTAGGATCTTCTCCGATCAATTAAGCTTACAATGCTTACGACGCCTGCCGGCCGGCCTACAGAGGTGTCTTCCAGGTCGAGAAATTGGCTGAAACAGAAGCAGGCAAACTAGCAGCAATAAAGGTAATATCCCACGAGGATATCACTATTTGTTTTAACAGCCAGACTGTCATCAAGACCATGAAACTCTGTTGCGAAGAGCTTAAGGCTATTTGCGTCCCGCACAAAGTTACGCTATGCTGGATCTCTGACCACAAGGAAGTGGCATACAATGGGCATGCAGACGACCTAGCTCGACCTCCCTACTCCCTAGAAAGTAAGAATCATGCAATCTTTAATTTGCACTCTTAAAATACAAGTGGAGCCAACAATACAATCAAAGGCCAATGAAAGGTGGAAACCCTCCAACCTGCGAAACCACAAGACTACTATTTTCAGCAAATTCATAACAAGTAAGATTTTCATTAAACGCAGAAGTGAACCATAGGTTTTTGGATTTCTTAGATCCTTACCGACGATGACGTCTGCAAAGTCTATGGGGGCATAGGCTCATGGCAGAATGTCCTCCACTTTTTGGGTATTCCACTGTTCCAGCCTCTAATCTAGTAGCTTGGCGACTATTCTAGAAAAGGGTATTGCAGCAATACCTCCGTTGCCTTTTCGAATTGGAGCTAAAAGCTGGCTTAAAGAAAATCATTGCCAGCACCACCGTGTGCATTCAAAGGGAACACCACTTTCAATCTGCCGAAGAATACAAAAAACGGATGTTCGCGCTGAGTTCAAACGTGCGATATACTCCGTTGGTCGTTGTTGCAATAAAGCGGTATCTTAATCCAATTCTCATATTAAATTTTATCAAGTTGGAAAGGAAAAGATAAAAAACCGATAGAAAGTCACAACTTCGTGACTTCGTATTTATAATATTGTGGATGTTGAGCTTGTTTAAATCAAATCCAATGACAAAATATTTTTAATTAAATTTTAGAAACGTTACATAACTGTGATTCCTGTAAATTAAAATCTGTTTACTTCTAACAACTGTTTGGATCTAAAAAATTTTGATGTTCCTCACCCTTAAACAGATGCAACCACCTATAGTATGTACATAAATAGCCAGAGGTCAAATAACATTCGTCCAAGTTCAAAGTCTATGAAGCTGAACATTTGCCAACTTCAGAAATTGTATTTATCTTGATTCTTCTTCGGCGATAAACATCTTAAGATCACAAAATGACTAACCGTAGAAAAGTGCCTTCGCAATCAGAGACTACAATACAATAGGCACCTTAATTTCTTATAAGAAACAGAGATGTAAGCTCATGTGCCGGCCACTTTTATCCGCCCTGAGGCGAAACATGCCCAACAGTTGTTAATCATCAAGTCTTCAATAATTCATTCAGGTTTAAGGTAAATACATGCGAATATGTTCAACACAGTGTACCGTCTACGGGGTCACATATGAATGACCGGAAAATAAAAGAGGCTCATCATTCTGCCCTTAGGTGCTTAGCGTACAAGGGTTATTGGCCAAAAGCATAAACACTTCGGGTGAACGATCAGTTAAGATATCTCGATCTATTTTTTTTTTGTTTTCATCAATATATGATCATCCCATCACAGCATATCAATTTTTTTTAGCTTAGATTGTTTCGTTTTGAAGATCTGCGATCGACAAGAATACAAAAATCAAATTTGGGAATTTCGCTGAGAGAGCTCATGTAGCGTGTGAATTGCCTACAGCCAATCTGTTGACCTCTTTCTTTTTTGTTTTCTTTTGCTGTTTTGTTTTTTTCGTGACCCGAAGTGACATATGAAATGTCACAGCATGATGTCTTTCGTTAGTTCTATCTACTATCTTATCCACAATGATCAAAAAATAATCACATGGCTAACTAGATAGCTCGAGCAACAAAGTCTGTTTAGTCAGTTTTCGAAAGCGGCCAGGCACACACTTTGAAAGTTAATTTCTCTGATTAAAATGTCACAAATATAGGTTGGTTAGAAGATTGCCCAACTAAAGGAAATGGCAACTTTAACTCAAATTTACACAGAATGAAGTTTGCGTGCTGATTATTTGCTCAGCATACTTGATGATTGCCTACCTAAACAATCATTCACCTATCTGGCATGTTAGCTGATCACAGTCACATTTAAGCCTATTTAGAGGTCTTATAATAGAATTTCGTACCTTAAAGGTTTTAATAAAACTATTTTCAGTCAGTTTTGACATTAATCATTATTCAACCCATCAATCCAATCAGAGGAGACAAAGCAAATCCATCGCGATGATTGAACCACGATGCGTGTTTTATCCACTTATTTTTTCTTTCTTTTCTGATTACGCACTGGGTAGTCCAAAAACTTGAAAACAATATTCGTTTGCCCCCTTGTAGGTACAAAGATGTTCTATTCGCTTACATGGATTGAAAATACGTAGAATAAGAACCCTCAGCTGTGTATACCCCTCTGGCAATACTTGTGTTGAGTGGAAGCCATTGACCATTGAGGAGCCAGTAGTATTTCGTTTCGGTCACTGAACTATGAATCTGAATTTTTGCATAAAAACGGCGGAGATCCCATCCAAGGCATACAGTTTTACGGGACTGAGCTTACAATTAGGTCTTTCACAATACCATGCTAATTGCTTAAACTAAGCATAAATCAAACTCCATAGAAGCCTGACAATGAGGACTGTAGTCGCTGTGGTAGTATTACTTTGCGTGGCAGCTGCATGCGCAGGTACTCAAATTTTTAATAATCATAGTCAAAGGACATTCTGTATTAAACAAACTTTTTTGTAATTCTAGAGAGAAACATCCTTCAACGAAATTATATAGGAAGGGCTGTGGGTGGCAATCAACCCTATTGGTACCTTGGCGGACAACGAACTAGATCGAATGCTGTCCATGCTGTTCAAATACCAGTTTCTGCAGCTGACTTCTTAGACGACAGCGAAGACGACGATGATCAGGATGAACGTTTGGCATTGCTAAACGATGATGAAGATGATGAAAGCTCCTTTGATGACGATGCCGTCGAAGAAAACCTTGCCAATGATGATTTTGAGGACGAACCTAGTTTTAGTAACAGCATTGTTGGAATTGTTCCATTTGGAGGTAATTCACTATCAAGAAACTATTGGCGATCTGTACCCGCGGGTAAAGGTGGAAATGGTGGTACTTTCTTGGTGCCCAATGGTATTATTGAACTGGGAGGACGAACTGGCATTGATGAAGAAACGGGTGAAACAGCTCTCTTCCTACCACGTGAAGCATTAGCTAGTATTCCAGATGGTGGTGTTGTCGCTTTAGTTGAAGATGCTGAGACCGGCAAAGCTAATAAGGTATATGTTCGCAGGAGGCGTAAGGGTCCCCGTCGTGGTAACAAAAAGCGTCGTAACCGTCGCCGTGGTGGAAGGAAACCCAACAAAGTTCGTGTAGTTCGTGTTCCAACACGAGGAGGTAATCGCAGACGTCGTCCTATCAGAGTTTAGATTCTTAACACTGGCAATGACAATAAATAACGATCACAAATTTCTACTAAGACTGTTCTTTTACTTAAATTTTGTACGTTTATGTTCATTCAATTTCGACGAGTTTTCAATGGTGAACTTTAACCGATGTTTCAGTTTCAACTTCTTAGTTCAACAAACTATCGAATTCATCATTATTTCAAACAGAACTCGTAGATTAAAGCCAACAATCTTGTTAGCTTTGCAAGGCTTTCATCCAAGATTTACTCCTTGGTTTTACACTTGTGATTTCTATAAGTCCTAAATAACGACAGCCTCTGATAAGTGCATTCAGTCCATAATGGATATGTTATAATATATATGTACTCGTAAAAATGACCTAATTGAACTCTTTTATAGTGTGATACCCATGATCTCTCACTCACGCAATTAATATTATTCGTTGCTTTCCTAGAACCAATCGTACAATGCAGTGTAATAACTTGTAAGGCTTGAGCAGTGTGTTACAAAATCCGCAGTGTCCTACCACTCATAGATTTTCCTCTGTAACCGCTGTTTTCTTTTACGCCTTTTTATCAAATTCTTTATTGAAAATTCTTTCTTTCATTCTTAGAGTGACTGAAATGAAAACTGAGCATACCAATGCATTCCAATAAGCCCCAAGACTGTAAGTCAGTGGCAAACAATCTCAATTACTGAGATCACTTTGAGCTACTAAACTATCCACGAAAGCACGCAAAAATGATAAAAAGCAAAAGGAGGGAAGAAAAGGAAATTCTGCACTTTAAGAATCCTGAACAACATCCGAAAGTTTTCTAAGAAATCTTGCATTAGGGTGGTACGGATGCAAAAAAGCCATATATACGAGTATAGCCAAGAAAGTATTAGGTATCGAAAAAACTCTTTTCTTCTCCACAATGAGGTAGTCGCTCTCTCAAATGCAGCAATTCGCAGATGAAAACAAAAACTCCGCCGCATTTGACGGACTTCTTCTTCTTCTTTAAGTGGCGCTACAGTCCGGAGTGGACCTGGACCTTAGTCAACAAACGTCTCCAGCCAGCTCGATCACTGACTAGCTGTCTCCAGTTTTGCACGCTTAGTTGGTTGAGGTCCCCTTCCATTTGCGTGCGCCACCTGAGTCCTGACCTTCCTCTACTGCGCTGTCCCTCGGGAGCGGATTCGAAGTCTTTTCGGGCCGAAGCATTGGTGTCCATACGCTCTACATGACCAGTCATCTCAGTCCTTGGATCTTCACTCTTCTGGTTAGGATGATGTCGCTGTACAGTCCTTAGAGTTCATTGTTGCATCTCCTCCTCCACTTACCGTCAATGCAGACGGGACCGATTGGTATTAGGCCTCGTAGAAGTACAGTCTGTTTGATAACATCGTACACGACAAAAATTAGAGAAGAACTTATAATAATAAAAAAAAAATCAATTGTACTGGTTTATTTTGTTTATTTACTTGAATGCCTTTCAATTAATTTGTTGTCCACTCTACTCCATTATCAATAATTGCTTGGAGTCTTCGAGGCATGCTTTCTACTAATCTTATAGCATAATCTTGAGACAAAGATCTCCATAAAACTCGTATTTTTCGTGATAAATGTTTGACCGCCGAGATCTTCTTTCCTTGGAGCTTTAGCTTCATGAGTGCCCAAACATTTTCAATGGGATTTGCATCCGGCGACTGTGATGGCCAATCTAAAACATCGACGTCATTTTCTTGTTTCCACGCACTGCACAAACGACTGCGATGTTTCGGGTCATTATCTTCTTGCAGTAACCAATTCTCATTCCTTCTTTTAAACCACCTTTGGGCAGATATGATAATAAAGCGGTCTTATAAATTTTGACCATGTTGTGTGCGTTTAAGTTATTTGTAAACATGAACAAATTGCCAAATCCTTGTTTTGAAAAGCATCCCCAAACGTGCACCTTTGCCGTGTGTTTGACGGTCCGCTGGATTAATTTATTGGATTGTGTACAACAGGTATGAGTGATAGGAGACCATGCCCAAAAATAAGCTTCATCTGAAAAAATAACGTTGTTCCAATCTCTGTCCAAATTCTCCTTGGGCCAACTGAGTCGTTTATCTACGTGTTTTTTTGACAGTAGTGGTTTCTTTATTGTGCTTCGAAATTTTATATTATTGGCTAGTAAACGTCATCGTATCGTATCACAACACACATTTAGACCCCTTTTACATAAAATCCCTTGTCCTCCACGTAACGACAGAAGAGGATTTTTTTCAAACACGTGTAGAATCATTTTGTCCTGCTTTTTTGTTGTTTTTGGCGTAGACCCACGATCCGGCAAATCATCCACATTTTTAACTTGGGAATAACGGTGCACCCACTTGCTAACAAATGCTTTTGACTTTTTCATGTCTCGTCGTCTCTGACAAAAATTGAACACTCTTTAAATTTTTTTATTCAAAGCATCTTAGCAGAAGTATGTTTTTATCTGCTAATGCAAATGTCACTTCCAAACCGGTTTTCATAAACGAGCTTTGCCGTATACGATCTTATCAAACGGACTGTAGCATCTTCCGACAGATGCTGGTTCTTAAAATAACGAGAATGAGCCTCTGCAGCCGAACATGGGGTGGGTGGGTGTCCGTGGCTCAAGTGGTAGTGAACTGGCTTCCCAATCGGAAGGTCCGGTGTTCGAATCCCAGCCATGCCCGAAAGACTTGTATTTTTTCAGTCAACAAAAATCAAGTAAGATGTGTAGTTGACCTAAATACAACAGGAAGCCAGCTCTCACTAACAACTTAGTCTCCCATTAAATGTTGGATGCCACCCATGGAGCAAAAGAACCACTGAGCCCAAACAGCTTTCTTCTCTTTCTGCCTTGTTGCTCTGCTAATAAGCCCTACTTCACGCCTCCCCGTGGCGCCATCTGAGAATCTCACTGGAGATTGCGAAGTGAAGGGGACAAATGGCGAGTTTCCTGCACCATAAATCAGGTTAAGTGTCGGAACAGTACCTTATCCGGGCTACTCCGACATATTTGTAGCTCAGGCCGGTAGGGGTTTCCAAGAATTAGTCAGGGCCAACGGCAGCACTCACGTCCCGGAACGGGTTACTGGCTTCGTTGTAACCGATCCCTCTTCCTAGGGCCACTAAAAATGGAACTGATCTTCCAGGTTGGGGGTTGTGCGGCCGAGGTAACTGCCCGGCCACTTTAAAAAAAACTAAGTTACGAAGCATCAACAAGCCTCGGATATGGACGGATCTTCTGTTGAAAACGCACGTTTCGACGGACTTACCGGCAATTTTTTCATGTCTTGAGGTGATAAATTTTTTGGAAAAAATGCTCCTAATCATCAATCGGGTGTGAAAGAATGGATGAATATTTAATTACAAAAATGTAAGCTCAATGCCCTGCAAACACAAGATAGATGATTTGTTATGTTGTAGGAAAACCGCAATATTTCCTTGTTAAATACGAGTACCACATGATATCCTGTTTTGTTTGAACCACACACATGGGCAGTAGCGTGGCTTCTCCTACAGCTAATCAGCTTAATCTTCCCATTTGGATAATTCTTCTAAAAGAGCTATGAAATCCAAGTTAATACAATATTAATACTTTAATCCATTTCAAAGCCGCACATTATACCTGGGATTCCATATAAAGCGCACTCCCATTTGACTTTTTCAATTCACTGCCTAATTGCTAGTGTTTCAGAAGGGTATTAAGGATGAGGAGGATCTTGAATAATGTACACTTTTTCATCAAGCAAAGAATTAACTGGTTATCCTGTGGAACCAAATGCCAATATTGAGAGCTATGAATTTGAAGAGCTCACGTATCGGATTATCGAATCTTTACTGTTTCACGCTGTTTAAATCTTAGTTTGCCGAAATAACTGAGTTCACAATTCTAGACTCCAAATACTGAAATGATTCCCTTTAAATCGTTGGTTCAGCCACATCTACTCCATACCCCTGGCGTTGACCAACAAGCTGAAATTGCAGCGACTTGAAATGTGGTTATATAGAGAAAATCCGAATGCTAGTTTTCCTAATCAACTTATACCCATACGACATGTTGATTTGATATTTCAATAAAATAATAAGCACCGACGCTGCTATACATCTTCCCTATCTTTCCAACTGCAGTTCAAAAGTAGCTTGATAGTGGCCATGGCCAGGTTACAGCAATGCATGACGAATATAAGGAGCAGGAAGGCCTCGCTCCTTCAACATTTACCGACATCTCTCCGTCTTGACTTTCGTATTAAAACTTCGAAGGTTTCTTTTTATTCCTGCCGTAAGGATATTTGACATTTGGCTAAATTAAAAACATACAAAACTTTATTTGTGTATTTTTGTCCATTCTATTGGAGAAACTAGCTCCACAATCGCACCCAAACCTTCATTTTTATTTATATATACATATGTATAAAACACGCGAAAGAATAGGTACATCTCTACTGCACCTCTTGTACAAGACGTCCTTTTTATATACAATATTTACATGAACTATTTTAGATCACATTACGCTGACTGAAATTTAAGTTTCAATTGTGTTTAAAACGAGACTAATCGACGATTTCCTTAACATATGTGTACGTAAACGACTCTATCAGCTGACACTCTTAGCATTTATTCAACGCAATCTAAATATTTGTTTGCTGTTTCATCTAAAGATACTCGTAGTTGCTTACAATAGATAGAAAATAATGCATAAACCACCGTGAATGCATTATTGTGGTTCTACACCCCCTGGTTCTGGTCTTATTCTCATCCTTTTCTCGCAATGTATTCAGATTTCCTTTTAATGTCATCATTCACGAACTTTTCGATTTTACATACACTCTTCGTTCTCTGAGAAGGAAACGTTTCCTCTTTTTCTTTTCCCTTATAAAGCACAAAGTATATATTTAGTTGCAACCAGGTTACATGCCCTTACACGCCGTTACACTATGATAAGTGCAACCAAATGTTTAAGTATCTGGTTCAAATAAGTCGTATTCCTCTCCAATCTACAAGTACATAATGTTTGCTTCTTCTCAAAACTCCAAGAAATAAAACAGAAAACAAAATTCATTAGCCCTTGCTTTGCATAACTTCAGAAGACAGGAATTCTCAAATTATTAGAAAATGAACTAATTAGAAAACTCTCCTTGTATAAGGCCAACTTTCAACAAGTGCTTAGTTTGTCAAAGCAACATATTTCGCTTCACTGATTGTTTGAAAAGAATATTCCAATGGAAAGGGCATCATTGGGGACTGGTCAACAGAATTGATTAAAAGAATTTATTCAAAGCTCCAGGCGATTCGATTACCATAAATTATGTCAACTTAAGATACATTTTCTACGTTCTTTAAAGTGGTGACAAAATAACTGATAAAAGCTCCTCACCCAGACACAACATCGACATTTTGACTTAGCAACTGGTCAAGCAAAGGTCAAGAGGTTGCAATGAAGCTTCAACTTACAGTCTTAGTGCTAAGCTGCACTTTTTTAGTGTTTTCGTGCGCTAATGTCATCGAAGGTGGTAAGTGTAAGAAGGCAGAGAAATTCTAGTTTTATCTGAAGAAATCCTTTTTGTCTGTAGACCAAAATGTATTCGTAAATAAATCCGAGGATAATTCACCAATTGAAGACAAGATTGAAGCTATCGCAGAGAAGCCAAATACAGTTACCTCCACAGAGATCGAAGAAATTCTTTCGAAAGTACGAACTGCTGCTGACAAACCCTTTGAAGATGAAGGAGCAGAAGTTCAAACTGAGCAAATTAGCATTTCGGAAGAAAATACTTCAGGCAATGTAAAACTAATAAAACAAAAGGTCTGAAGCTCAAACCAATCTGATCCGTCTCTGTTTCTTTTGTTTTTTTAAGAGTCGAAAGGCCAAGCAACTAATTGGATTTATTCCTGCCTACGTGCTTCGTGATGCTGTCCGTTTCACCCAGGAAGAACAATATCAAAACCTTCGATCGTTGCAATATGACGACGATGATGATGACGTTAACGATGAAGAAGACGATGATTCATATGATGAGCTGGAAGAAGAGCGTGCTATACGGCGTCGTAAGCGTTTTCGCAAGCGTAACCTAAAATCTCATTTGAAAAAATCTCGCCGTCATAAAAATACCAATAAGCGCAAACTCCAAAATCGTAGAAAGTATAACTCGAACAAGAAAACGCTAAATCGTCGCAAAAACAGTCAAAGGCGCCCCACTAGGAACAAGCCAAGGAGCCAAAAAAGGAAAAACTACAAACGAAGAGGCAGCTACCAATAACCGAATGAAAAAAAGTGCATCTACTTTATATTTGAATGTTCAATAAATGAAGGAGTAATAATAAAGATTTCATAAATACAATTAAAACGTTCTTACACCCCCATATACTCGTATCTTTTTATTATATTTGTCTTAATTGACGGTGGAGGGTTCACCTTCTTTTTACATAAATGGTAAATATAAAGAGGCGACCAGTTCTTACATGTCTCTTCACACTTTCCTACTACATGTATATGGGATGATAAAGGTCTTATACATATTGAAGTATTTCGAAATATGACCTTACTACTCAATTGCCTTCTTAGCTCAAAGAAACAGCGATTTTCAAGAGTGATTCTTTTCTTCATTTTATTTCTGCTGAGTTGTTAGTACAACTTTATAGTAGAGCCAAAGTGGACAAAAGCGCTTACTACCTCGACATCATAGCTGTCGACTCTAACGTTCTGTTTAATACGTCAATATTGTACGAGTATGTTCCTTCTTGGTGAAACCATGAAACCATACATATACTCGTATGTACTTGGTTTTGCTCTTTTTTACTGGTAAGCGCTTTTTGTCAGCTTCTGATAGCCAGCTGTGTTCCCCCAATTATGTTAATATCACCGGCGTACGCTAGTTGCACAGACTTTTGAAGGGTTGTGCCTCCTGTGTTCGTTTCGAAATTCTGCATAATTTCTCGAAAAAAATGTTAAAGAAGTCAGATGACATCGCATTGGCCTAAAACTACTAAAGGTGTCGGTTAAGTCGTAACCGTAACTTCTTAATTTTTTTTATGATCTCCCGGAGTATATAAATTTGGTTAGTTGTGGACAATCATTGTCTGAAACCGCACAATTAGATTATATGTTGGGCTCTTCGTAGTTATACAGTCTGTAGAAATAGTTTCTTCATATTCCAAGTATAGATTTCTTCTTCTTTATAGCCTACTATATGAATGCACTTCAGTTGGCATGTTATCGATGTTCGATACTAGATGCTGGCGGCAGCCATAAGAGTAATTGCGAGATTTCGGAATATGCGTTTGGCGAAGATTTAGGCGGTCTCTTGCGATTGCATCTTTCCTGGGATAAACTTTTGCACAGTTTTTCTTTTTTGCTTTCGCGCTTGGGAAATCTGCATGGCTGCACCTGGCTACAACAAGGTTAGATCCCCGGAACGTGCACACGTCCAGAATGTTGAAGGTCTGCCCTACAACTATCTGCATATGATCGATGCGATCTTTACTCAACATTCATTTCATTTTCACATAGTTCACAATTATAGCAAGAGAAAATAAAATATTTTATTAAACATCGAATTGAAAGGAAATAGTTTTTATAATACTGTCAAAACATATGATAATATCTAAGAGATAATTAAAGAGTTAATCAGAAACTTTCGTTTATTATTTGAGAGCGGTATTTCCATGCAATTTAAACGTAACTGACTAGAGTTAGCCAGCTATTACCGCCGTTTAAAATAATTTTTAATTCATCCATAGTTAGACTAATTTTTCCCTAGTGGGCGCGTCTAAAGCAGCAGGTTCCGATAAAATGTAGCATGTCCTCTGCTGTATGTCGATTACACAGTGTACATTCGGTGGATCGGTCGCTTCGATGGGGCGTATAGTTTAAGTACAATAGCTCTCCTCTCGCCTAGAAGATTGTGGAGATACGAGTAGTATCAATACTGTCTTTGTCGTGAAAATAATTGTTAATTAGCTTGTGCTCCAGCGTCCGATATACGTTCCTGGATTCACTTTGCCATGCTCGTTCATGGAAAAGTTAAAAATTCGTATTTCCATAGAGTTTCCAAGGGTTCTTCCCAAGTTTCAGAGTTGTCGCTGTAAAGTTGCACGTTGCGTTCCAAGCGCAATCTTGACCACCCGCCAAAGGATTATTTTAGGAAATCTTAGCGGGTGGTATTCTATTATCATTTTCATGTAGCTGAAGTGAAGTTTAAGAGTATATAGAGGAAGTCCAGCCTTCAAATGAAGCATGTACGTTGGAGTGTTTTATGGTAGACGAAAATTTTTTTTAACGAAGTACTCGTATCTTAACAATTTTTCAACGTCATCATACTGGAGAAATCCTCAGACCTGTGCAGTATAGTACATTATGGTTCGTACTGCCACTTTAAACAGTTTGTACTTCACACTTGTTGCGACATTATTTTTGCCAAGGAGTCATTTTCAGTTGCAGTTGATGGCCATTTTAGCATTATGTAGTTTGGATCTGAAGTGTTTTCCAAGTGAAAGTTTGGGAGTCATAATTACTCCTAGATACTTTTACTCTTTGACCTTTTCTAGTTCCTCACCTTCTCAGGTACATTTCTCATCCCTAGCGTATCTACCGCAGCCATTTCTGGAAACCATAATTTCTGATTTATCGGTGTTAACCTTTAATATTGCTGTAATTTTTGGCCATGAGTTGCATCATATTCGACGTTTCTGCCAGTAGGATGATGTCATCTGCGTACATCAAGCATTTAATGTTTATTCCAGTAAAAACAATTCCTCTTGGAAGAAGGCCAGTAATGTCATTAAGGAGTATTGAAAAAAGCAAAGAGTTCAGTTGTTTGACGCCCATTTTTATATCAAACCAGTTAGACAATTAGTTCCCATCCCACACTTCCGCTTGGTTTTGCTCATACATACTTTGTAATACTTTGAGAAACTTCATTGAAATTCCTACGTTACTTAGTTTCAGGAAGAGAGATAGAAATCCGTCTGTAGAATCGAAAGCAGCCTTAAAATCCACAAAGAAAGTGTGTAGTTTATTTCCATTATCAAGATATGTCTTAGCTATGCTTGTTAACGTGAATATGCTGTACACAGTGGAATATTCTTTGCGAGAGCCTGCTTGGAATTCACTAAGGAGTCCATTATTCGTTATTTAATTTGTTAAGCGCTTGAGAAGTATTGCAGAGAAGATTTTCATCACTGTTATAACAGATAATCCAGATTTTTAAAGATTCTGAAGATAATGCTTTTCCTGAAGTTATCATCTACCGAAGGGTCGAAAATCTGATTGAAACATCCAGTAAGGTGATGTTGAAATTTCTCCGTGGAGTACTTATAAAATTCGTAGGGTATACGGTCTACTCCTAGTTGGGAGTTTTAGCAAATTTTCAAAATATACTGCTTAAAGCTCTGCTTTTACTTGTATTCGAGAGCGATTATTGATTTCTTTGTTATTCTATCTCTTAGCTAGTTTCCAAAAGTCACAACTGTCTCTTTGCCGAAAGATTTATTTCAGATTCATATTAAATAAGATTTGATCTCAAACTATTTTAACGAAAGATGTCACTGAATTTCCAAAGAAGAAGGCGTTTCTAGCATGCTGAAGCTTTGCAATGCCGTTCCGCAATACTTAATCCCTTGGCCATAACTTTTTATTACCTTACCGGCAAAATCTATCTCAAATACGACAAACTTTCTAAACACAAAGGACAATCAGGCCATACAATTTAAACAGATATGTAGATACATACATATATCTCAGCACGGGCTCTAGAATGCCTCTGTCCATGATATATTCTCTTTTGCGGAATATGTGCCTGAAAGGAGGTTTATTTTCATGCTTAACTAGTTATGAACGCAAAATAAATCACCAACATTTTTATTACCTCGAGCTGTTTTCTAATTGATAACAATACTCATATGCTCTATTGTGTCATATGTCATTCGCAGTTCAAGAGTTCATCACTGGTCAAAGAATACGTACCAGAAGAGGGACAATTTTTCGAATTAGCATTTATAATGCAAATCATTTAACGTGTGTCACTGGCTTTTATCAATTTTATCACAGGTGTTAAGTCTTGGGGCGATGTAATTAATTATGGAAAGGGTTATCAGAATCATTGTGATTTGTCGCAAAATGTTAATTCAATTTGAATTTTCCTGCCTGTATATTTTCCTGTTCACAGTATAAAATAGACTCAGACAACTTTTGAAAGTCAGTGTTCGTTAACGTTCGATCTTGAGATAATATGCAAGGAACTTGTTAAGATGAGAATCCTCAACATTTGTCTGATATTGTTACTGTTTGCAGTAGCAGTTATTGAATCCAGAGGTTGATGTTTAACATAAAATAAGACACTGAATTTACTTGATTTACTTGATTATATTTTTCTTTCAATAGGATACAATGAATTTGAGAAAATTCCACCGCGATACCGACTTTATAAAAAGCGTGCTCCGGTGGGTAAATATGAAAACGTTCAGCCAAATGCAAGGATAACTGGAGCAATTAAGGATCAAATTTTATCGATATTGGCTAATAAGCAAACAACAACAACAACGACAACAACAACCGCCGCTCCTACTACATCAACCACGGTAACCAGTCCAACCGCCCCAACCGCCCCAACCTCTCCAACTAGTCCAACCGCTCCAACTAGTCCAACTGCCCCAACTAGTCCAACAGCTCCAACTAGTCCAACTGCTCCAACTAGTCCAACCGCTCCAACTAGTCCAACCTCTCCAACTAGTCCAACTAGTCCAACCTCTCCAACTAGTCCAACCTCTCCAACTAGTCCAACCTCTCCAACTAGTCCAACTGCTCCGACTGCTCCAACTGCTCCAACCGCTCCAACCGCTCCAACAGCTCCAACCGGTCCAACTGCTCCAACAGCTCCAACCGGTCCAACTGCTCCGACCGCAGGTGGTGGTAGGTCTCAAGAAAGGAATAAGTTCTATTATAAATTCCGTGATGAAGATCTGGAGGACGAAGAGTTGGGTGCAAAAGATGAACCTCTTGATGACGATGATGAATACGAAAGTTTGACACGCAATTCCTTAGATGACGATACAGATGAAGACGATCAAGATCAACCTGATGACGATGAATATGAAAATGACGATGATGACGATGATGACGACGTTGAAGATTTCAACGAAAATTACAACGAATATGATGAGGACTCTCCAAACAATCGCAACCGTGTTGCCATTAATCAGAAAAATACATTAGCACGCCTCCCGTCAATAGCCAAGGGCAGAAGGGGCAGCTTTCAAAGTTTGCTAACCGAAAATGATCAAAGTGCTTTGAATCCGAAAAATGTTGGACGTGCATCCAATCGAAGAAACCGCGATAGGGAGTACATCAGACGTCTTAACAGAGTTATTCGTCGAAATAATGCCAGACGCAAAAATAATCGAAGACGACAAAGGTTAAGGAAACGGCGTTTGAATGCTCTTCGAAGGCGACGAAATAGTCTTCGCCGCAATAGGCGACAAAAAGCAAAAAGAAGGAGAATCCAACTGGCTAATCGGAGGCGACGTTTGCGACTCCGTCGTCGCAGGGCAAATAAGAACCGTAGGCAAAGACGTCGCAGGAGGCAAAATCAACGTAAGCGTTACAATCAGTACTTAAACAGAAAACGTCGCCAAAACAATCGAAGAATTAACCGTCTACGTAGACGTGGAACTGGACGCAGGAAGAGAATAATTCGTATTGTTAATTAGAAATCGATACTTGCAAAGGATAATGAAATAAAGACAGTAATTGACAAACGATTCGTTTGTGTTTTTACTACAACTTTACGGATACATGTATGCGCCGTTTTTTAAAATAAAATTATTCAAAACAAAACAAATTTGCCCTTTTTACAATCGTTGTTACTTAAACGGTTGGGTAGTGTACTGGTGAACTCTTCCTTAACAAAGACATACTTAACTACATTTTGCGAAAAGATTTTTTTCCCCACAATCAACAGATGAATTCGGAATCAGCCTAGTTTGAAATAGTAAGGAGGACACATCCATCTAAACACTTTTGTGTTCGTCTTGTCATATTTTCCAAAATGATATTATAAAAAACCAAAATTTCTTTTTCCTTCCTGCCTGACTTCGAAAGGCAAAGGGACATTGGGAGACTTTTCCATTGGCAGAAAGTTCCAAGTTCGAGGGTATGATACTTACAGTTCAACATGTCGAACAAGCAAATTTATCCCACTGCAATCGTTTGACTCGTGTCAAACTCTATGGATGCATTAATTAAGAACTCACTTCCTCTTCTACTCACAAGACATCCTTAAAAATCTATAAATACTCGTAAAAAGTAAAAAAAGCCCAACACAAGTTTTGGCATAGTATCTAGGAAAGGTGAATACTCGAGATTACGTCACGTTCTGTTTAAAATAGTAAGAATCTCGAATATGACTAAGAACCCGAATAGTACATACACTATTAAGGCCTGCTTAGCTCCCGGTGAAGTACCTGTTTTTTTAGACTAAACAAATAACCAAACCAACTTTGCCGTTTTATAGATAGGGCTTAACTAGCGAAGCACGGTTTGCTTTGGCTAGATTCTGTATTCCAAATCCTAGAGAATTGGCATAGTATTTCGATAAGTGGCCTTCCACTTTGTCCCACTATCGGAAATTATAGCAAATGGTATAGGAGTACCAAAGGTTCAAGCTCTTCGTTCGAAATCAACTGTGATGGGTCCCTCTAATCGGGGATGTCACTATTTGAATCGCCACTTGTATAAAAGTACATACTTGAATTTCGACATTGAACAGCAACAGGACTTTGTGCGCTTCAATATGCCCCAGATGGATTAGTCGGTTTTATTGATTCTTTCTGCTTGGTAGAGCTATATCTTTTTGATAGCTCGTCCGAAACGGGTTTGGTTGCGATATTGTTACTCGATGGCCTTTCGTTGTTATAATCGTTATGTTAAATTTCATTACCTGCTAATTTATTTTACTGCTGAACTGCAAGTCCACTTAAAATGTGTTATAAATAGGTTCTTACCACCCGTTGTCTGTAGATCACCTAGCCGTGATTGTGCAGATTACGAATTTATTTTTGTATTTCGTCTAACTAAAAGATTATTTCGGTTTTCTTCGATTGCTCCTTATTGTTTCCACGACAAAAGATTCCCTTTGTTTTGACTCTTTTAAAAAACTCCAGAATTTCCGAGTTTTAATGCTTTCTCTCTCTCTCTCTTTTCTAAATTAATTTAACATGCTGAATTCTATCTACCTTATTCCGACACACTAATTGCAGATAACTAGATCGTTGAAAACTCCTCTTACAAATCAGTTTGAAAAACAAGATCTCACTAAATGCAGCCGGAAGACTAAATTCACACTACGGCAGATCTTGGAGAAGACCCATGAGCTTCAGATCGATACCCACCACCTATTCATCGATTTTAAGTCCGCGTATGACAGCATCTATAGAGACGGGCTATATAGAGCAATGTCTAGTTTTGGCATCCCTGCCAAACTCGTCCGTCTGTGCAGGATGAAGATGGAGAATGCACGCTGCTCCACCAAGGTCGGTAAAGTTCTCACCGAGACCTTTGATGTCCATAAAGGATTTAGACAAGGCGATGCGCTGTCATGCGATTTTGTCAACATCGTACTTGAAAGAATAGTGCAAAACTCACGAGCAAACACAAGAGGCACTATCTTTCAAAAGTCCGTCCAACTACTCGCATACGCCGACGATATTGACATAATCGGGAGAAAGCAGCGTGATGTCAGTGGCGCTTTCGCGAGTATTGAGACGGAAGCGACGAAAATGGGTTTAGTGGTCAATGAGGGCAAGACCAAGTATATGCTGTCAAGCAAAAAGGACAACCAACACCGACGTCTCGGACAGAACGTCACCCTCGACAGATATAACTTTGAGGTAGTTAAGGACTTTGTCTACCTAGGCTCCGCTATAAATACAGACAACGACACCAGCGCTGAGATCAAGCGAAGAATAACTCTTGCCAACCGCTGTTTCTTTGGGTTAGGAAGGCAATTGAGTAGCAAAGCCCTCTCTCGGACAACAAAAGTCATCCTTTATAAGACTTTAATAATCCCGGTCCTGCTCTATGGCGCAGAGGCATGGACATTATCAAAAATGGATGAGGGTGTTCTTGGTTGCTTCGAGAGAAAAATTCTTCGGGCGATCTTCGGTCCCGTCTGCATTGACGGTGAGTGGAGGAGGAGATACAACGACGAACTGTATGGACTGTACAGCGACATGGACCTAGCCAGAAGAGTGAAGATCCAAAGACTGAGATGGCTGGGTCATGTAGAGCGCATGGACACCAATGCTCCGGTCCGTCTTCGAATCCGCCCCCGAGGGACAGCGCAGTAGAGGAAGGCCAAGACTCAGGTGGCGCACGCAAGTGGAAGAGGACCTCAGCCAACTTAGCGTGCGAAACTGGAGACAGCTAGCCAGGGATCGAGCTAGCTGGAGAAGCTTGTTGACTGATGCCCAGGTCCACCCCGGACTGTAGCGCCACCTAAAGTAAGTAAGTAAGGCTAAATTCACAATGGGATCACTGCAAATGCAATCGCCGATAGTATGATAGATAGAGATAGTATGACTCTCCAGGTTGCCCACCAAACTAATGCTTCCCGACATTTCCCAGAGTTCAGGGAACATCCTGCTTTCCCTCAGTAGAAAAAACTGCAATCTTGCTCTTGATGGGCGCTAAATCTTTGCTGTGAAAGTGATGACGACACAGCAAAGCACTGGTATTAAACTTGTTGCTAACTTGATAAACCGTTCTTTTGTGTCAAATTGTTTTGAAAAATATTCCACGACTACAATATATGTATATAAGCTCCTACACCTAATTTCTAGAATATCCTTTGCATTGTTGGATTTAAATAATGCTTGCATACTACATTTTCTATGTTCCTATTTATACGAGTTTAATAAATCAAATTCCTGGCACGATCCAATGATTCAAACGTAAGGAAAAAGCACTCTATTTCCATAAAATAAAAGACAGTGGTCTTCATTTAATCGATCCTTTATGATCCAGTAGAATAGTCTGGGAGCTGGCTCTTCGTGACCAAAATAACAGCCTTCCATGGCTTTTGTATGTATTTCTAAAGCAAGGGCCATTTGTTGGTATCTTTTTAAAAAGCAAGGGCCATTTGTTGGTATCTTTTTAAAAAGGCTAAAACATTATTCAATATCTTCCAACAATTGGTACTTTACTGAAAACAATAAACCTTCTTAAATTATGAAATATTATTTAACTAAGACAACTATTAACTACCTTGGCTAGCTTGGGAGTACGCCATTTTTCAATACATTTTTGATTGTTTCAACCACTATTTCCCAAACAGCTTGACCAATATTTTTTCCTGAGTATTTGTATCGTCTCTGGAATGTTTGCATAGCATCAATCTTTAATTGCATTTCAGCACCGTGGCAGCCAGGCAATTTGGTACAATTATTGAACTTAGTGTTTAATAAACAGATTACATTGACTTGTATTGCACGTAGCTCCATTTTGCTAGAACCATAGCTCGAATCATAAGTTCAAATTCCCAATATTTGGCTATAAAAAATCGATTATCAATACTTGGTAGCACTCTGTATTAACTGTAACTTTTTTTTTGTTTATTGTCGTCGAAGGAGAAAATTTGACTAATACATAATGCCAAAAACAACACCAAACCATCACACATTCAGAATGCATTTTTGACTACGTCGGTCGCCGATGTGCGATGCGGCGCATTTTTATATCTCAAAAGGTGGTCTTTTGAACAAAATTGAATTTTATAGGCAAATAATCCGAGATCTTTATACAAAACTCTACTCGGGCTAGTGCAACTGATATTTAGGTGCTGAGATCTTTGACGCTTTGAGCTTCTCGAGTTTACGCACACACTTTTGCAACAGCTGCAATATTCTTCGTTAAGCCCACAGGACGAACTCAGGAATGCAGCGTGCATTCTCCATCATCATCCTTTCACAGACGGACGAGTTTGTCAGGGATTCCAAAACTAGACGTTGCTCTGTATAAATAACTCTTCTCTATAGATGCTGTCATACGCTGTCTTGAAATTGATGAATAGGTGGTGTGTATCGATCTGAAGCTCATGGGTCTTCTCCAAGATCTGCCGTAGTGTGAGTATTTGGTCGATGGTGGACCTTCCTGGCCTGAAGCCACACTGATATGGACTTATCAGGTTGTTGACGAACGGCTTCGGGCGTTTACAGAAAACGGCAAATAAGATCTTGAAAGCAATGTTAAGAAGACTTATGCCTCTGTAGTTGGTGCAATTCAGAGGGTCTCCTTTCTTGAGAATCGGACAAAAAATGCTAGCGTTTCTTTCATCTGGCATTCTTTATAGGTGAGTTGGTGTATGCTCTCTCCCAAGTCATCGCCTGCCGCTTTGAAGAGCTTACCAGTCGGTTTTATTCGACTTAAATTTAGATATTGTTACGTATCTTCACTTCATCCAGGTCGGGTAGACGGAATTGTTGGTTTTCATCGTCTACGTTGAAAGGTTCATTGTGCCTGACAGCGGTATTTGTTTCGCCATCGCGTTATACAGTCTACAGAAATGATCTTTCCGAATCCCCAGCATTGGCGGCGACTCTATCACAATGTTCCCTTGTTCGTCTCTGCAGGCTTCGGTTCGGGGCTTGCGGCCGTGGCATGCTCTTTTACCTTTTGGTAATACTTCTGAATCTCATTGCTGGAGTAGCATCTCTCAATTTCCTCGACCGCGCGCTTCTTATGCTTTTTCTTTTTTCTCCTGATATGCTGATGTTCGTCGATGAACTCTTAAGCGACTATAGCTAACATGCGTGCAAAAACAACACAACTGTTGACGAGATTTTCATCATGCCCTCCTTAATACTGGTCCTTCTTGGTAAGAACATATCAATTGCTATTCGTCCCGATCTCCAGTTCTTCAGTATGCCATCGTCTGACCCAACAACCATCGCCAATTATTTCCCTTATTCCCTTTATTCCTTTATTTCGAGTACCTAAGGAACTGTCCATTAAAATCACGACAGCTACTAGCTTCTAGTTAAAATAAAAACTAAAATATGCAGCACGTCTTATTATCTGCGCACGATTTTTTTATTTTTCGACACAATCTGCTAGAATTCCTCTGTCCTTTTGCGCAGATCCCCAACCCTGTTGATGAATAATGATAATAATGATTGTAACCAATGATACTCGTAATTCGAGCTGTGTGCAGTTTTTTCTGCAATTGTAAGATCTTTGTAGATATCTGTAGAATAAGCTTAGCTACAACTAGGTAAATATGCGGGACTGTAACAACTGATGTGACAAATTCGCTTGACGGTTGAATAATCAAATCAGATACTTGTTTCTTTACAACATTAACTCGGGAAATTGTGCCAGCTTGCAAAATAAATTGGCTTAAGCCTGTTTTCAAAAGTATTGCCGTGTGAGCAATGCTTTTTGACAAAGCTAGTAAGAATGTTCTACTTTCCCAGCCCACAGTAGCAAGCAGCTTTAAATTATCCTAGTTTTATATGACATCAATTTTAGAGATCCTGTTTCTTAGAGTAACAAGTGTCAAGGGGCTGTCCTCAGCAAACTTTTCCACTACCTACGAAGAATTATGATTATCTCTAGCATATTCTTTTCATCCTCTACTATTAAAATGTGAAGCCGCACCAATGTAGCCAATGTCATCTTCTAATACAAAACGAACGTAGAAGCTAGTATAGATCTGAGGACTCCTGATTAGCATTATGCCTAAAAAACATGTGCAGAAAATCTACTTGCAGTACTGCCAGCAGCTCTGTCCGTGAAGCAGACGTGCAGATATATTTTGAAGCCAATCACATTGATTGCTGTCATTTTACAGCCATCTACTTTCACTTAAGTGTGACACTGTCGATTGCAGCAAATTTCGAAATAGAGATGTGTTGCAGAACAGCGCTGCGTGCAGCATTTATATGTAGCCTAGCGAATTAAAACATGTGTATTCTAATTTCACTGCACACAAAATTCTGCTCATGTGTTTTAGGCATTACAGTGTAAGTACTTTTGAGTGCGCCAATTACTTCGCTGCTTAGATTGCACTTTGCTTAAAAGAACTGTCTTAACAAAATACTATATACCGCGAGTATGATGAGTGTTGCATATACTCGTACCTGCATTAATTGACAGATTTTTAAGATTTCCCTTTTATGAAAGTTCATTAGTAGGCATAGTATGAGTGTGGCCAATATCAAGACATATTTGGCTCAATCTGGCCATCAAAACATGCGCCGACATCAAAACGTTGAAAGTTCTGCGTGAAACAGCCACATGTCGACATAGCAACACAAAATTGAGGTTCAATTTACCTTTCATTCAAATCTTCATCACATCCAGGTTACAAGAATAATTCTCTTTTCTAATCTCATTAAATATAGTAAAAATCTCTCTACGCCCGTTGGCAATTACATGCCGTTCATCCAAGTATGCCCGCAGGGTGGGCGGCAGATTGCGTTCCACAATTTTCATAGAATACCACTTCAAGAGGCACAACCATACTTAGGTTTAGGTAAAACGCAAACAAGACACAATGATTGATTTTTGTTGGTTTTTTCATTATTTTTGTTTTTTTTTTTTCTAACCCGCAACTGGGACTCAAAAATAAGTGGCAGAGCTCGGACGTTATGGAATTGGTATAAAAGGAGTTTGGTCATTCACATTTATACATTACACATTATTTGCTTGACGAGAACATTAGCAGCAATCTCATTCACTATGAAAATTGTCATTTTCCTAGCTATGGCAGCAGTTGCCCTAAGCTCTCCAGTTGAGAAGAACAAAGGTATGTGATAGAATTGTTGTTGTTTCGAAACGGAAACATCCTAACCAACTACTTTTTAGGTCGACGAGCTTCAATTTTTAACCTTCCAGCTAATACCAAAGTAAAGGTGGAGGACGCTGAGCATTTTCTACGTCTTCAAAACGATTATGATGATGTTGAAGTTGAACCTGTTGCTGGAGAACTAAGACAAGCTGAAGCCATCAATTCAGGAGTAACAGGAATACCAGTCGAATCTCTTAAGCCTGATACATCCAATGGCAGGCTGTTCTTTAAGAAACTTCTCCTTTTCGGAAATATGTTCGGTAGTACCCAAAGCACCCAGCCAATTATCCCAATCATTATCACTGGAAGTAACTCTGGAACTAACACTGGCACCACACAAACTGTAACTTCAACAGGAACAATTACAGGAACAGGAACTGTTACAACACAGCAGAGGGGCGCAGACTCTGATGGCGAATACATGATTGGTGAGGAAGATGTTTATGAAGACCAAAATTTCAATGGTAAGGCCAGCGCCAACAAACGACAAAACATTGTCAAATTGCGACAAGGCGCAGGCGCAGGTAACCAACAGCCAATTAGTTTTGTAGTGCCGCCAAAGTATATGCGTTATTTGAAAAATAACGGTAACGCAGTTGTTCTCAACCCAGTTAAGTACAACAATGGTGGTTACAAAGTGCAAAAACTTCAATTGAATAACAATGGTAACGTGAAAAGAAAACGCTCCAAGAACTCAGTACGTCGACTTGCTGCACAGCAGTAAATTAAAGAGGTTAGATGCTCAATGCTGGCTTCGGCAATGATAAACAAAGTTTTAGGCGTCAAATAAATTCAAATGTTGCACAAAGTATTTTGGCCTTTATTTTATGTATCACATACTCATACACGCTGTTATACTATCAAAAAGTATAAAAAGGTCATCCTCTTAAGTTGCATGTTGACACAAATCTCTGGCCCAGTCTTATAGGCTCCATTGTCGGGCGTTATATCATTCAAAAGCCCCGTTTTTGGCGTGAGTGGGTTCTGGCAATGGACAATAGAAATTGATACGATTTAGGTTACACTTCAATTGCCCCCTTTTTTTTGGAAGTTGCATGAAAAAATTATTTATATGTAAATTTTATTTATAAAAAACGGAATTATTATAAACGTCAATTAATTTAAGACGTTATATCTAAATGGTCCTAAGAGGGAAATTACAGCATTTAGACAGGGTCATTCATTTCGTAATTTCAAGTTGGTAACGCTGGCATTTGACACCTGCCAAATTCAGCTGTCATTTGAAGTGTCATAATATTAGTTAGCGTTTGCCATTTACAATATTGGATCGCTTACAAATCAAATGACGCGTTAAAATTATTAAAACTTACTACAAAAGTGGTGATTCAAGAGCAACCACTTTTCGCACATTACGCGATGACTACACAAGCAATCAGTAAAATTGTGAAGAAATTTGAAGAGAGTGGAAGCGTTACTGGTGTCGTAAGGCCTGTGCATCATCGTAATGCACGCTCAGTCGGAAATATTGCTGCTGTAAGTGCAAGTGTTGCTGAAGATGTGAATTCATCGATTTTCTGGCGTTCGCACCAATGGAACGTGTCGTACACCTCACTATGGCGTATTTTGATTTTGGATTTGCATCTCCATCCTTATAAAGTTCAACATACGCAACAATTAAAGACGCCGGTAGATTTTTTTTCTGTGGGGCTATGCAAAAGACCGCATTTACGCGAATTATCTCCGAACTCTAGACGCATCAAAACCAACATTACTCAAGTTATGGCCAAGATTCCGTCCGAAATTTGCGAAAAAGTGGTTAAAAATTACCTAAGAATCGCATGCTGCGAATCTTCCCGAGGCGGCCTGTTTTTTTTGAATGATATTGTTTTTCACACTTAATGGCAAAGTACAAATTTTATAATGAATTAAAATTTTCATCAAAAATGTATCGCTGTGTGTGTTTTATTTAGCTTTACTTTCGAATTCGAAAAATCATCCAGAAATTCTGCTGATGATGATAGGCCGCATAAGACAAAAGTGAAAAAACTGCGACGTAAACGAACACTATAGTGACTGCTGACGAACATAGAAGCAAAGTTGAAAACGCATTGTAACCGAAGACTGGGTTCGTTTACCTCGGAGGAGGTACGAGTAAATACAACTATAAAATAGGTGTTTTCAACGCCAAATGAAGAAAAAGAGCACATCTTTGCTAGCCTAGCATCTAAAATCAGGTTTTTTCTATTGTACACCTGCGCGGAATATCACCAAAGCTTGCCTTCTTCATTTCAATAGTCATTAAGTAATATGGTAGCAACTTTGTCATAAATAGTCAAATACTGGAAGGAAAAATATTGTTATGAAGTTTAACATTTAGCGGCGCAATTAACTATCATCGCTTATCCCTCAACATCTCGTCAAGGCCCATGTAACTTCAAAAACAATATTTAGGTAAGCAAGCAAATTTAATACACACTGTCGGTTCTGAAGATACGGGTAACCATATCAGCAGCAGATCAAAGTGCGGCTGGCAAGCATAGTCAACTATTCAATTTTGGCGATGAAGGCCAGATTTCCCTCAATCCGACTTAAATACTCGCAACCTCTTATAGATTTTAAGACTACTATGACATCATTTATGGAAACGAGCTACATAGGGCCATGTCTAGTGGTGGCATTCAAGACAAATATATCACAATGACCATGGAGAACGCTCAGTCTTTGCCAAAAAACGATTTAGACAATATGATGCGCTGTCGTGTAACGTCTTTTACATTATATTTGGGAAAATTTGGTAGGTACCGATGTTCGTTGGTTTTGAATGTATTCAATTTATAATGACATGGAAATAAAGAGCTCGATAGGGCTTTCCAAAAGGGAGTTTTTTCTATTTAGAAAATATTCATGATATTTATCAGTACTTCCAAATATGTGCTAGAGAGTGATCTAATCAGCATTCATAGCAGGTCATGTGCAACGATTGAAGGTTTGTAGAGACGGAAAGCTAGTGGCAATTTCGATGGAGCACTGGTCGTAAAAAAGTGAGACAGGGTGTCGATAACTAATAGTTTGATAGGATTCGTTGATACGAAAATTGCACTGCAGGTCATTGAGAAGTTTTGTGTTTCGAGATATTTCATGAAATACGCAAGTACAATGGGTTTGTAGTGGGAGAGAAAACAAGATTCATCGGTTTTAGGACCTAGACTAGTGGACTAGTCGCACTCAAGTGTACGCATATACAAAGCACAATCTGGAAATGTTGCCCTGATTGCTCAGCAGCAATGTATACAGCAACCTTGGAAAGTATATAAAGACTGATTTTGCCTGGTTATTAGACTTCGTCCATCAATGACGTAGTTTGATAAAAGCAGGAGCAGAGCAATAGTGGTCTTATCGTAAGTATCTTTAGAGAACGCCACTGAAGGTTTCTACCATTTGCCGGCCATAGGTCTTGTTGAGTGGCAAGACAATCGTTAGTTCCTACTAGGACTTAAAACACTGTACCTTGGAAGTTTTGAGCCGTTGTGAAGTTGCAAATAAGTGTTGGATACTGTGACCCTTAGATCGAAAATAGATATAAGGTCAGCCCAGACTTTTACCATGGTTGAAGCTGTCCCGTCAATACAGTTTCGCTTTGCTATTACTGAAATATGGCAAGCCTTGGCCAGGCGCATTCTGGCTCCCATGGATGTATGAGCATCTCACACAGACAGGTGTTCACGTATAAACAAATAAGATGCTCTGATTCCGATGGTATATTTTCAACTACGTTGCTGAAAGGTAGAGATCAGTTGCTGCTAACTCTGGCATACATACTGTACCGTTGCCGAACACTGATTTTAGCCTTTATCCCGGAAAAATGCATTATTTGGTCGGAAAATTCTTTGACTTATCAATCAATCTGACTTCCTTTCTGATGCGTATGCATTTTTTGTCTAACAACCAACCATATCGACCTTATGGGACTTCACTTCAAAACCTAGTGGTCAGATGGAACCAGTTGGTTCGAAGATACCTTTGACAATACATAGATGATTAACTAGTTTTGTGGAATAAAGCAATACTTATTAGTTAACCTGTGATCAGTATGTATGTGATATTCCACAAAATGGTTAATATTTCCTGTATGAGACCTTTTTTTAGCACGCCTTAGGGTCTGCTCAAGACGCACTTTTGAATTGAGTAGTTTTCCTCACCTTTGGGGTCTCTATTCGGGTATTGAAACCTAGTGATTTTCTTTAAACTTTGAGTAAAACATTCAAAATGAGAGCCCAGCACATTAGAGACAACGTTTCCGAAATGCTAGCGGCAGTGATGTCACTGGTCTTTTTTTGTTGATACTAATTGGATTTGACGTTTCGAGATATAAACCAATACACGATTAAAAATGTCATTTGGCGGCTCTTACCATAGTATTAATACGACCTTGATTTTCTTAATTCTGTTTTGTCATTACTGCCACGTCTGGAATATCCAGAAAACACAGCAGACATTGGCATGTCTTGTGTCGATCCCATTATGGCATTTGGGAAGTGCAATGTAATCTATACTACTTAGCACAGGAAATTGTCTTTAGCTACATACGGAGACACCCCTGTTTACTTAAGTCACCTATCAACAGAAAGGAACGACGGACATTCAACCATGAACATAAGACCAACGAACTGATGTAATCCAGGAGGAATATACAATAAATATAAATATACAAATAGTTGCAAAATCTTTTTGTCCTAAGTAGTTACCCATTTCCTTATGTGGAATTTCATAATCCGATTGATCGATTGATCCGGATTGAAACCTCCATCTTAGAGGACATATAATTGCATACAAGTCTCACTGACAGAAGTCCAATAACAATGACAACCAGATGTTCACATCTAACAGAAAACTTTCTTACATATTCACGCAGCAAAACTCAAACTTTTTTTCTGTTATTCTTGAATTTAAATGAATACTTTGACGTTTATACATTCTTACATATGTCTTTCTTACGTTAAAAATACTCAACTGGCTCATCTATTAGATACAGTTTCTTACTGCCAAAACCATCATCAGGATAATCAGCCTCGGTAAAAGCGACTAATGATACAAATTTTCTATTTTCATCTACTGTTGTATCTGCGGACCGCAAAGTTCCCGTCACACCTAGTTTTCGCACGATTTTCTTTATATAACGCTTCGGCACTTTTAACTGACTTTTTATATAACGACGGAATTTTCTCCACTCCTTGCTTGACCGATCCTCTTCATCTTCATCTTCTTGAATACCTCGATTGGAGAATGAATTCTCTTCACTGAATCCTTCTTCATCGTCGACTACATCTTGTATTAAAATTTGTCTATATCCAAGATCTCTCGTGGATGGAATCTCATCTATCGGTGCTCTGGAGCACAGAGGGTATCTCCTTCCATTTGCGTTTCTCAGCGACCGCAGCTCAACTGAAATAGTTATTTAAGATATTTTTCTTTAATTGGCACATGAGACAAACATACCTACTCGTACACCGATTGCGAGGCCCAATACTAACGTGCAACTAAGAAATCGAGTAAATGATAGCATTCTTAACTCGTCCAATTATAAGCTCGAAGAAGTAAGGCTCATTGAACCCCACAATGTTCTCTAAAGCAAACAATCAATTGAAAATGTAAACATTAAGGCTGCTTCTTATATGAACCAGAACCTTTAGCCTGCGGCTAATTGTTCACGAGTTCTCGCTAAGCGTGATTTGTTATTTCTAAAAAGCCGACTTCGACACCTTCCTTTTGCATGAAATAAGCACAATGGTCACTCAAGTGCTTGCCAAAATACCCCTCAAGCCAAACTACTAGCTGATTGAAAAGTACACTTTATTTCACAGCATTCACTACCTCTCAAAATGGGTTACAGTGAATCTACTTTTCTCCTCTCTTTTTTGAGAAGTAAAAAGATATCAATATCTATTACGAGTATGTGCCTATACCTTTACCTGGCATAAAAGGTAGTCCAGCATGAACGCTCGCACCGGTGCTATTCTAATTATTAGTTACTACGTCCGATGTCCGTTTCTTCCTGACAGGTTTCCATGGTATTTGGAGCGTATCCTGATACGGTGTGCTAAATGTCATACATACGGGTGTACCAAAGCATACAAGTAATAATAGTCATTTTAATTTCCGTCCCATTTTATGGTCGTCTGATAGGTCTCGACGGTTGGATAACTTTAAGTTCGCATTTCGGAAAGGGACAGCTCAGATTTCTGCGCCAGTCTGTCTGTCGTCCTTTGGTGTCGAACTCTGGTATCTACACCGCTTTCAGATATAGCGCTACCAACTACATCGACATCAGTCTTCATCGCCACTTCCTTTCATCGTTATTGTAGCTGTGTATCATGAGAAATTTAAATTGGATAATTGAAGCGATGGATCTGTAAAATAAGAGAAGCTTGCTATAGATGTACGCAGCCTATCCTGGATGAAGGATGTTGAGCCGCCGAAAAAACAATATTTACAGTGCCTTCATCGTATTGCTCAGCGAGTAACTCTCACTATCTCACACTTCATCGTCCTTTATTTATCAATAACAAGAAAGCCTGATGGTCTCAATCCTCGCTCGCATGATATCCGTTTTCGTTCAATTCTGTTTGATGCGAATCGATTTTTTACAAATAACACATACATTCACATAAACGTACATCCTGTTGCTGCTGTATCCATGCCTGAAATGTTTGTACGAGTATATACAAACATACGAGTAAATTGGTAAGGCAATCCATTTTAAATATTTATCGTGGCGTTCATTAATAATTAACAGGATACTGATATCAAGGGCAAACCTTTCATTTAGATGCTTATGTTAGACCTAACATTGTTGACACTGCTTAAGGTATGTTAACTTCGAAGTTATGTATGTATGTGTATACAAATAAAACATGGACACCCTAACTCTGTATGCAAGTCGCGAGAATCTGGCAACTTCTAGATACCTTATCGACATTCTTCACAGACACAATTCCCAGTAACCCAGTGTCCCTTACACAAAAAAAATACTTGAACTGAAAGTTTTGTGTATAGGTACAACCAACCCCTGTAGGATTTTTCTTCAATGAGGGAGCAATTTCGGGACAGAGGTATATTCCCTGTCCTGAAGTTTTATCCAACATTTACTAATTGGTAAATACCGCTGTCAGGCAGAATCAACCTTTCAACCTGGAAGATGATGACCAACAATTCCGTCCACCCGACCTGGATGAAGTGAAGATAGCCATATCGAAGCTTAAGTCCAACAAAGCTGCTGGAGCGGATGGCCTGACTGCCGAGCTCTTCAAAGCGGCAGGCGATGACTTGGTAAGGAGCATACACCAACTCATCTGTAAAATATGGTCGGACGAAAGTATGCCCGATGAATGGAACCTCAGCATTGTTTGTCCGATTCTCAAGATTCTCAAGAAAGGAGATCCTCAGAACTGCGCCAACTACAGACACATCAGTCTCCGTAACATCGCTTACAAGATCTTATCTGCCGTATTGTGTGAACACCTGAAGCCGTTCGTCAACAACCTGATAGGTCCATATCAGTGTGGCTTCAGGCCAGGAAAGTCCACCATCGACCAGATATTCACACTACGGCAGATCTTGGAGAAGACCCATGAGCTTCAGATCGATACCCACCACCTATTCATCGATTTTAAGGCCGCGTATGACAGCATCTATAGAGACGAGCTATCAAGGTCGGTAAAGATCTCACCGAGACCTTTGATGTCCAGAAAGGATTTAGACAAGGCGATGCGCTGTCATGCGATTTTTTCAACATCGTACTTGAAAGAATAGTGCAAAACTCACGAGCAAACACAAGAGGCACTATCTTTCAAAAGTCCGTCCAACTACTCACATACGCCGACGATATTGACATAATCGGGAGAAAACAGCGTGATGTCAGTGGCGGTTTCGCGAGTATTGAGATGGAAGCGGCGAAACTGGGTTTAGCGGTCAATGAGGGCAAGACCAAGTATATGCTGTCAAGCAAAAAGAACAACCAAAACCGACATCTCGGGCAGAACGTCACCCACAACAGATATAACTTTGAGGTAGTTAAGGAATTTGTCTTCCTAGGCTCTGCTATAAATACAGACAACGACACCAGCGCTGAGATCAAGCGAAGAATAACTCTTGCCAAACGCTGTTTCTTTGGGTTAAGAAGGCAATTGAGTAGCAAAGCCCTCTCTCGGACAACAAAAGTCACCCCTTATAAGACTTTAATAATCCCGGTCCTGGCATGGACATTATCAAAAATGGATGAGGGTGTCCTTGGTTGCTTCGAGAGAAAAATTCTTCGGGCGATCTTCGGTCCCGTCTGCATTGACGGTGAGTGGAGGAGGAGATACAACGACGAACTGTATGGACTGTACAGCGACATGGACCTAGCCAGAAGAGTGAAGATCCAAAGACTGAGATGGCTGGGTCATGTAGATCGCATAGACACCAATGCTCCGGTCCGAAAAGTCTTCGAATCCGCCCCCGAGGGACAGCGCAGTAGAGGAAGGCCAAAACTCAGGTGGCGCACGCAAGTGGAAGAGGACCTCAGCCAACTTAACGTGCGAAACTGGAGACAGCTAGCCAGGGATCGAGCTGGCTGGAGAAGCTTGTTGACTGAGGCCCAGGTCCACCCCGGACTGTAGCGCCACCTAAAGTAAAGTAAGTACTAATTGGTATGTTCTTGACTTCATCACACTGTTCCAAAGTTATTCCATTTCTAACTTAAGCTTGGGCTGAAACCTTAAGCTTGCTGATATTTTTTCGAAATGACTCTTCATTTCAACTGCAATAGCAAGGCACTCATTACTTGTTTCTGTAGCCAGTTTAAAGTCATTCAAACTACCCGTACGAGTATATGGAAAAAACATCGTTGTACTCGAAGTTAAAGTGTTCGTCTATTCTGTTATGATTTTATCTTTCTTAAAAAAAAAACTTCTTCCAAAAATCCCATTTTGTTATCAACTTTTTCGTGAAGTCTTTGGTCATGTCATGGCAATAGATGAGGATTGAAGCAAACACAAAGTTAAAGATCGATTACTTAGCTATTGCATCAAACTCAGCCTTATGACAAAGGTTTCACGCTTATTGTCGTCTAAATAACCAGCCTGACTTGAGCGCATTATTTTTCGAGCCATTCAAGGCAAAGTACTTGCTTCCTGCGTTGACCCTCCGGATAGGAATCAAATACTCAATTGCCTTCTCATGTCAAAGAAATAGCGGTTGCAATGTCTACTCGTAAATGTTCGTTTAATTTTATGTTACGTAATTATCTTTAGAATTTAATAGATTTATTTCAAGTTTAAGCAAATTGCTTATAAGAAAAACGTATTGATACACTAACTGTTGCTCTATTAGCGGGTGGAAAGAAAATCACTGATAAGTCTCCAGACATATTTTTGCAGAGGTGCCATTATCGGATGTAATAGAGGACCTGGGTTTGACAAAGTTGAAACTATCTATTGTGTCGTCCTGTACGATTCATGGATGTTGAAAGTTCTTTTTGGTATCCTAGGCAAGTACACCCTTATTCAGCTTTTGTTCCAATATTTGCAATCGCAGCAGTAACAGCTCTGTAATCAATATCAAAGTGTTGGTTCACAAATTGTACGTAATTTTCTCACTCGACAGCACGTCGATTTTTTTAACCTTTTTTTGAGAGTGGCGAAGTTTAGAGGGCCGCTTTTTACTTAGAACCGACAAACGGTTCCGAGTTCCAATTATCAGGTATACGATGGTTTCCTTCTACCAAGTCTTGGAAATGAGTATACTCGTAGGTATGTGATGTTCAATAAAATCTTCTGCCGCCTTCAATAGTTCGGCAAGTTGAGCATTCGCTGGTGGAAATTTTGCCTTTCATCGCCAAAACTTAGTTAGGTAGCTCCCGCTATCTATCTTTTCTTCGAAAAATCGAAAATTATTCCCTCCTCCTTTCCTCATAGAGTACGCGCTTTCTTTCTTTATACAGTGCAGCTTTTTAGTAGACTTTTGATTGCAACCGGCTTATATTCAGCTCATAGGTATTTCTAAAAGCTCCTTGGCATCGATGCTACTGATCTTTGGCTATTTGGTGCAAATTGTAAGGACATTGATAAAACGTTGAGATATACGAGTACTATATTCCATATCGCAGATTCTGTTGATGGACATTCATCCTTTTACCCACCTGATATGTATAATTAAAGTCTAGTGATTATGGTGGTATTACTATGATTTGTTCGATTTCTTGACATACGGAACCACAGCGGTTTCCTATTTTTTATTTAGCGCTGCGTCAAATGGAAAGTTTCCATTTTGTGGCAAATATCTTTAGCTTGGATTTATCGCTCCATAAAACCCTGTTAAAATCTTATTGGGTCTAGTTTTTAGGCTTTTTGGCCCATTCTAATTTTTTCTACTTGTTTTGTGGTCGCAGCAGGATTTCCTGAACAGCAATTCGTTTATTTAATGCATTAATTTAATGCAGACACAACTCGAGCATGTGGAATCCTTGCCATTGGTTTCGATCCTTCAAATTACTCTTCGTTTTCAGTGTTATTCCCATTTAGTACTTGTCTTAATATGTCTTCATCATGTATCTTCATCTGCTACGGAAAATGTTCAATAGAAGATCATCTTGAGGATTAAAGTGATCCAAATCTTGGCCAGATGTATCCTCTGGTTTGAATCACGAAGGCCACCGATGTTTTCAAGACTTTTTAATTAGATTCGAAGACAGTTGTTGCCAACTTTGAGCCAGAGAAAACACGGCATCTTTCATTGCGTTTTTTTGTTAAGAATTTTAGAAATTGTGCATTCTGGATCAACTTCTTGCGCCCAAAACGTGTAACAGGAGTTTTTTCTTGTATGACACTTTAATATTCTGGATCACGTTTTGGTCTATCGGTTGAATTAGGGCCGTACTAATAGGTGGTATGTACAAAACGGTGAAATTTTCGTCAATTGACTGCAGATCTTCTTCTAGAGGATGCGCTGGTGCATTATCAAGAACTAAAAGTGCTTTGAGCGGTAGATTGTTTTCTGATAAATATTTCTTAACTCAGCCACTCTAAAAATATTGCTTTTGTAACCCAAGCACTTTTTTGACCTGTGTAATGTACCGGGAACTTGTTAACTCATCCAAATGCACGTGGCCTTTGGTGCTTCACCTACAACCAGCAGGGGCAGTTTGTGTGTTCCGCTTGCGTTCGCACATAGCATAAATGTAATCCTCTCCTTCGATGCCTTTGAACCTGGTGCACTATTATCTGACCCAGAAGCCAAAGTCTTATCCGGTATCACTTTCCAATGCAGGCCTGATGCATCGGCATTATAAATTTGATCTGCAATCAATTCTTTCTCTCTAATTATGTTCATTCATTTCTGTTGGGATGGCTTCACAGCTTCTTTATTATTCGACAATTTCTCACCACTAACTTTCAACTGGCGTATGTATACCATGCCTTTTCTTGAATTTGTCTTACCATCCTCTGCTAGCAATAAACTCTCCTTTTCCAAGGACGGCTTTTCTTTGCTGTTTTAAAACCACGTAAGTAAGTAAGCATCTTCAAGACGGGGATTTTCAGGCGTTTTTAAAGCTTTTGTAGCTCCTGGACATTTTTTTGTATTTATTACAAATGACCGTATTTTTTCCTCCTTAATTTTGATATCAAAAAGAGTCGACTTTCCAACGTTATACTGCTGTGCAAGAATTGTTAAGGAAACATCTTCTTTAATCTTGTCTAAGATCTCGCATTTTTCTGATATTTTCAACGTTATATGTTTTCTTTTCTTTGATGTTGAAGTCATGATTCAAAACAAACAGAAGATGATATACCTAGTCAAGTCATAAATACTGGTACACAACTGAACTCACTCATTACGAATGCAACACTGGGCGCATCCATTTCGTATTGATTGCGATTTGACAGTTGATATTTATGCTTCATTGTAACGTAAAAGATTTTTGACATTAATTGCTTACAATCATGGAATGGGGCGACATCGAAAATCGTATTGTTGTAGTTGGCCTACTTAAATACAACATGGAAAGAGGCGATATCTTTCGGACGTTGCGACCGCTTGGAATCATTCGCAATTTTGTGTATCGTGCTGTGAAATTGTTTGAGGATACTGGTGGAGTACGAGACCGTCAAAGATCCGGCCGTCCGCGCACTGTGGGAACTCCGAAAGCGATCAAAGCCGTGAAGAAACGAATCGACCGAAAACCGCTGCAAAAAAAAGATTTAGAGATTAAGGCGTATATTCAGCCAGTATACGAAGAACGCTCACAAATAAATTCTGTTTACTGACGAGAAAATCTTCACCGTAGAATTGTTCAATTAGCAGAACGATCGTGTGTATGGTCGGTCTTCCAGAGAAGCATCCCAACTCATCCCGAGGGTTCAAAGAGGCCACCATCCCGCGTCTATAATGGTATGGTGGGGAGTGTGCTACGATGGGGTTACCAAGCTCCAATTTTACGAGAAAGTAGTGAAAACATCGGCCAAAGTATATCAATCGACTGTCTTGGAACCCGTTGTGAAGTCTCTCAACCAGTCAATATTCAACAACAAGCCATGGACTTTCCAGCAAGACTCTTCTCCAGCTCACAAGGCAAAAAGGACTCAACTGTGGCTCAAAAACAACGTTCCGGACTTCATATCAACGGATGATTGGCCAGCTGGTAGTCCAGACCTCAACTCGTTGGATTACAAGTTTTGGTCCGTATTAGAGAGCATGGCTTGCTCTACTCGACACTCAAATATTGAGTCGTTGAAGCGAGCCCTTGTCCGTGCAGTGGACAATTTCCCCATGCTTGAAGTGCGTCTCGCAATAGATGAGTGGCCACATCGTCTTAAGTCGTGCTGGAAGGTAAAGAACAAGTTGTTCTAAGATTTATAGCCATTGAATAACCCAATAAAAACCAAAAAAAAATAGTTTATGAAATATTAAATCGTTTTCATTTGGCTGTGTCCCAGTATTTATGACTTGATTAGGTACAAAACGACTCACCAAAGTGAGAGATAAACAAAATAACAGAACGAAAAATCGACGTGTAACACCCAAAGTGATTAACACTGCGAATTCAATTTAATCGCTGGGTGATAACGTCTTGCGATACCTTGTGACCAAAGAAGACGAGTCGTTCGGATTATCGAGGTCCTACTGTATAATAAATAAACTCTCCACTTCGGAGTGTTATTACCCCCTGTTGCAGGCAACAAATTTCCATTTCGAAGATTTTTGACCGACTACAGTTAAAACAACGCCCTTACTTATGCTGCAGAATTTCAAGGAAAAGATCAGAAATCGAATGTTGCATAGTTTCCGACATGAATAAATTAATTAGTTGTTGAAACTTAAAAGTAAATAAAAACTTCTTTCTTGCAACAGTCTCCAGAGTGAAGAGTTCATTAATGATGTCACTGGATATGGATGGATGGATTTCTTTTTGTTTTATTACCGTCCTGCTGTTTTAAGCAACTAACGCCTTTCATGGTACTGCACGAGTTTGATTCATCCCACAGCGCCAGTTCTGCTTACTAAAAGTTCCCCACTAAACGCGAATTTCCGACTGGTGTAAGTGATTTTTGCCACACGAGTGTTGGACACTTTCTCTTTAACCCCCTCCAACATAATATAGTATAACAGATAACGTCAATTCTTCTCGCACACGCCTTCTAACAGACAACATCGTCTGATGCCTATGTATTTTGGGCATAAAGCCATAAAAGCGTATCCACAAGGTCAAGCACTCATCGTCAATTTATTGACAACCCGAAGCAAAGCACCTGCAAAACAACTGTACTCGTATTATAGTTGTAGTTGTTTTTTTTTTTTTTTTTTTGTTCTTCTTTTTGGAGCATTTCAGCACGAGAAATCAGCTGAGAGAGCTTTGGCAAACGGGTGTGTTTGGACACACAGCTATACACTTCTCGACACATTCTCACGCGTGCATACATCGTACTCGTACATCGCTCCATCTCCACCATCTCCAGAGTGTTTTTGTTCGTGTAGTAGTCGAGCGAGGATCAGTTCACCGATAAATTCACTGTAGTTCGTGGTTCATGGTTATCTAACCGGCCGCAACGCGACAGCAAGAAGTCAGTTCAGTGTTGGTGGCTCGGACGAATAATCTATTCAAATTGCTTTCCTTGTAATTACAGTGCCTTGATTAATTATATCAAAATGCCCGGACCGATTTTCGGAAAACTTGCAATTGTTACTGGTGAGTATAGCTGAAGGAAAGTGGGTGTTGGAGCGATGGTCGTAATTGGCACACTTCTGCTTTCAGGTGCTGGATCCGGTATTGGACGAGCTGTTTGTAAGGTACTGTCCCGCGATGGGGCTCGCATCATTGCGGCCGACAGAAACCTTGATACTGCACTGGAAACAATCAGCGAATTGGGCTCAGGTGGGTTTCGCAGCGTTTATTTGATTGGGAATGCATTTTCCTTAATTAGTTGGAGAGAAAAGTGACAGATAAGACAAAAATGTCAGATGTGTGTGTTATTTTTAGTGATAACGTACACCCCAAGTGTATGCAACAGTTTTTATTTATTCCATTTTATATATCAGGGTTGTCATAAGGTTTTTTTTTTCTCCAATTTAATTTCATGAAAATGCTTGTAGTCGATTTTAATATGATAGTGACGGGGAGATCAAAAGATTAATTATTACCTTTTAGCCATTAAAAAAAAATTACATCTTTTTTAATTACCCTCTGATGAGCAAGAAATCATTATTGGAAAAATTAGATGTTTCAAAGTTGCGTTCTCTATAGCTTGCTATAAAAATTGAAACTTCTCTCAAATTAACCTCAAGCAGTTTGGTGTGCAAATGATGGCAATGAGAAAAATTAAAAAAACAAAGAAAATAGTAAAACGTTTACTTCGTTGGGAAATGTAATCAATTCGAATGTTTGCAGAGCTGCATTTTTGATTGAATTCAAATTTTATTTCCCTCATCAGGAAAATTTAGTTTCATTTTAATTATATAATTTTTTAAAGATCGGTAATACATACATAAGTGTGTCTACATTTACAGTATTTTAAAATGAAATATTATGTTTTTACCTGTAGTAGCATTGTATAATAAATACATTAACTGAGGAGCTAGTAGAAATTGTGAACGTGTCTCTTCAGAAATCTCATTTCACTCATTCAAACGTTTTTAAATTGAGGTCACTTACACAAGAGCTGCATGCCGAGGCAGATTATAACTTTTTTTTTTTAATTCATCGGGATATGCGCATTTATCTCTGTACGACGCGTCGTCGATTGAGCCCCGATTTGGTATAAGATATTCGCTTTACTTTTCAACCAGTATCTTCTACGTAGAGGCATGTCTGCCACATATCTGCATTGCTACTTCGCCATTCGTAGGGTTAGCAAAATGTACGCACCTTGAGCCCATTATATAGGATGGGGATTGAGGATCACTTCGTTAGTGAAGCCAACAACATTCTGTTGCTGTTATAATAATCAGTCTTAAAACAAATAATTCACCACTCCTTATTTTCAAACGAATTTATTCAATTATTAAAGAATGTATGAATTTTATGCAGGCCCGTCACATCTTACAACAGCTCTGTCATCGGCGGAAAGAGATGTCGTGTTGCAGATTCGTTAATAAACTGCTGCAGAATAAAATATTATACAACATCAAAAACGCAACGTACTTTCTGCAATTCCTTGTTGAAATGGAATAGAATTTGGGCACTGAACGCCATTTATATGAAATCCTTACAAACTCTATCGAAGCCATTTCCAAATACATGCAGACGATATGCAGGTCTTCTTCGTTGTTCCCCGATCGATTTCTATAAACTTTCAAGTACTTCGTATATTAAACTGCCTCCAAGAAATGCATCGTATGCGATACTCCGTAATAATATACGAGTAGCTATATGCGGCCTAGTACGAAAATGAAACTTTTGAACTTATTTAATCGATTAAGCAGCGTCTTAAGCATTTTTATTACCAATTTTGGAGTATAAACGTTGATTGCTTACAAGTATATGTCACCTATGAACGTACATATGTATAAGCTTTAGGGCCGCTTTAATCCGCGAGGGGCCTGAGCTTCATTGCATATAGTCGATTTAATGCTGCAAAATCTACTAATTCACATGTATTTGCCGATTACGATGCTACAAAAGAGTTTTAAACTTCCTTAAATTACAAAGACTTTTATATTGATAATTCGTTTAAGCCATGAAATTGATTTTGTTGTAGATAAGCAGAAGTTAACCTTCTAAGACAGCTATAATATTCCCTATTATTGCAACTTCCTAATCGTTTCTTCATTGTGTAGGGCGGTTCTTTGCTGCTTAGTTTTTCATCCTGCAAATGTTCACTCGCCTCCTTTGCTCACATACTTCGTAAGCAACTTTCTTTCTTCTTTACAGTACCATCTTAAATACCTTTTGCTTTGCTGCATATGCATGACTGTACACTTTGGCAAACTGGGTCTTTCATCGATTTCGGGTTATGATCAGATGAGTACCAGATCTTTTTGAACTACTAAGTGGGTGAAACGTTTGCTAGCTTTGACGACATCTTGCTTGCTGCAAGTCGAAAAGCCTGTGCCCACCTTTAAAACTGGTTTCATGTCGTTTATAACTGTGCCACCAAGATGTTCTTCTTTACTAACTTTACGTAAAAACCACCAAGAAAGATATTAACTTAGCATTGATGCTCAGGACTTCTTACCTATGTAATAATAAATGAACATTGAAATAAGCGCTGCTTTTGGTTACTACAGAAATCACCATAATACATAGATGTGACAGTTTTGAATCTTTTTTTACCTGGCCCATCCCATAGAAATCTTGAATGGCAGTGTTCGATTTGTAGCGGCTTAGGGCTTCAACCCTTGAAACATTCACGTACACATCCGGATGGTGCTGTCCGTCTCTTGTTGAAGCTGTTAGTTGTCTTAAAATATATATTGATTTACGTGTTCGAGCACTACGTACAACTTGGATAGCCATATGATTTAGAGGAAAGTGCTGGTAATCCCCTCTGGGAGACTGCTGTTTGCTCGAAACTCCCCGATGACCATCTCTAAATCCATGATCTAGCCAGATTTTTACGTGGCCGAGCACTTAACCCGGCGGTAAACTTTGCTTGAATTTGTTTGTAGAATTCCTTCGCGAAAACATCAGTATTACGCTTTATTTGGTCCATTAGTGGTGGGTTTGTAATGCAATTCCTTACTCTTCAGAGGATTTTTCCGTCGTTTATACTCGTAATTTTTACTAGTGTCTAAATTGAACGTGTCTAGAAAGAAGTATAATAATTATATTGTTTTTTTTTTTTTTTTTTTTTTTTTTTTCAGAATCAAGTGCCATCGAAGTAGATGTCTCATCTTTTGAAAGCGTCTCGAAAGCCGTCAACACTTGCATAGAGAAATACAAGAAACCTCCATCGATTGTTGTTAACTCAGCTGGAATTACTCGCGATGGATATTTATTGAAGTTGTCTGAGCGCGATTATGACGATGTTTACAATGTAAACCTTAAAGGAACATTCTTGGTAACCCAACAGTTTGCCAAGGCTATGGTACAATATAAAATTGCCGGTTCCATCGTTAATTTGTCTAGCATTGTGGCAAAATTAAACAATATTGGGCAGTCGAACTATGCAGCTTCCAAGGCTGGAGTTCTTTCATTCACCGAAGTAGCAGCTAAAGAATTTGGAAAATTCAACATCCGAGTTAATGCCATTTTACCTGGTTACATTGACACTCCCATGGTAGCAATTGTTCCGGAACATATTAAACAGCAAGTAACTCAAAGATGCCCCTTGGGCAGATTGGGAAAACCAGAAGAAGTCGCCGAAGTAGTCTCTTTCTTAGCTTCAACGAAATCTTCATACATTAATGGTGCCTCTGTTGAGGTCACTGGAGGATTGGGTTAAATGACATCACAGTATTCAGTTAGGAATGCGTAGTTTAGCAACACTGTAAAGTAATCCATTTTTGTTTCGAAAAATTCATTACTGTGCATTTATATACGTTTGGCAGCTTTTATGTTTCTTGTAATTCTTGTATTCAATAAATTTAAAGCATTTATTTTAGTTATTTGTTTCATGTACTCGTATGTGTATACATATATTTTTAAGAAAAAGCTACAAAGAAGCATGCTGATAATAACGAGGAGTCCCTTTCCAGCCTTAGGATTTGTTTTTTATAATGTTGGTCCGGTTATACTCGGAACTCGACGAATAGTCGCTCATGGCCTGACATGTCTTAGGATTATCGACATTGAAATGACTTCAGCTAGCCCTCCAAAAAAAAACAGTCCAGAATCCCCATAACGCCAGCGAGATAAGGAAACCATGGTATTTCTGATTTCCACCAAATAGTTACATTTTGCAATGGTCTATTTGAAATGAATTGAGAATTCTCAGCTACCCATGAGATAAAAATTTGCCGAGTGGCTAAAACAGGTTTTCTTCGCAAAACTTTCACCAACTACCCAGTATCCAATCGGAGTATTAAATGTCTCTGCACTAATAAAAGACGAAACGTCAAAGTAAGTGGCGTTTTTTATTGTGTGGTTATTGTTTATGGCCCAGATCCTGCCCATTTTAACTTGCATCTTAAACGAGGTTTACCTCTACGGTGTTGTCACTGCCAGCTGGAGTCGAAGATTGTTCGGACTGGGGCGTTAGTATTCATACGCTCTACTTGTCCTGGTCACCTTAGGTGTCATCTTTCTGACCAGGTCTATACCATTGTACAGCTTGTAGACTTGGCCGTTAGGCCCCTCCCTCAACATTGGGGCAAACATATGATTTCCAATTGTTGAGTTATTTCCAAACTTAAAGCTCTGTTCGCGAAATTTGAAGATCTCTTCGTAAAATTTAGGTTAAATAGGCCATCGGCCACGTTATTGTATACCTATCGTTATTGTATACCTATCGACCGGATAAAATTGCTTTAAAAATAAGTTATTGTCGGTAGACATCGGTACAATGCGCTGAACAACGATAAGAACTTTGGTTTCAACGATATAGTGCTCCACCCCATCCTAAGAACGAAAACATCGCTTTATTGAGAACACGATTTGGCAAAACAGTCATTTCAAGAATGATTTGACACCATTGGATTATTTTCTATGGGACAACATCAAGACACTAGTTTATGCTGTATGCCAGCAAATTGGACCTTTAGAATTCGCTTTCTACAGCGGCATAGGCCCGAAACTATTTTTCAAATATTTAATGGCACGAAATATTCTTCCGAAGGAATTAATAATTCATAAATCGCAATCAGCTTACTGAATTCTGTAGGAATAAGGAAAGCGCTGAGATGTGTCAACCTGGCGACACCCAGTGTTGCAACTATTTCTACACATCATTTTCTCTTAGTTAACCTCCAAGTGAAAAGTATCATTTACTGGTCAATGTCAATCAACTTGCTACACTTATGAACACGAGTACAGCAGACAGAAATAACAGCAATATAAACGGGACAGCGAGTGAATTCCCAAGATAGAATCAACGGTGAAGTAAAATCGAAATACAAAACAAAAAAGACCTTATCCGGGCTACACCGACTTACTTAGAGCTCAGCTCGGAAAGGAATTTCGAAAGTATGTGAGGGTCTTGGAAAGACATGGTGGCGGATGAACCCTTAACAGACCAACAGCAGCGCTCACGACCCCGAATGGGTTACTGCCGACTGGACGACTAAGGGTATCAAAACATGGAACTGCCCCTCCACGTTGAGGTTTTTGCCGCCAGTGTAACTGCCCGGGCATGGAAAGAAGAAGAAAATCCCGAACGAAAATGGACGGATCCACTGTCGACAACCCCTGCAAATTGTTATCGGGGGCAAAAGCAGCGCCTATTTAAATGCAGATTTATTGTTGGAGGCAGATTCAGGGCAGAAATCTCGAATTTCCAGCAAGTGAATTAGCATCTCATAGCAATCCGTATCAAAGCTTTATTTACCAACATATGCGCGCAACATTGGCAATGGCGATGGCGCGATAGTTAGCTCAAACTCCCGAAAGTAAAATTGCCTACGAAAAAGCTTCTAAAGAGTGCCGTTCGGACTCGGCGATAAACCGTAGGCCCCGCTCAGATGTGACAAACACAACAACATGAGCAACACAAATGAGTGTCAAGAAGCTAGGCCATGGCCCATACTGGGCTGCCAGCGCCACAGTGTTTTTTTTTTTTTATGCGCGCACCCCAACAGAGAGAAGATGACGACACCAAAGATGCCTTCTATGAGCTCTTGAACCGCACGGCGCGGTTCTCACATCTTGATATTCACAAGGAGGCTTGGGAAACTCTTGATCAATCAACCGTCAACCAGATTGATCACATCACGATCGACGCAACACCCTCCCTCAGTATTATGGAGGCCCGACCGATCCGAAGAGCCAAATCCTTTTCCGATCGAGTCTCTGTTAATCTATCAAGAGTTCTACAGCCGCTAGCATCAAACATCGAAGACCAGTGGCAACCCCGGTTTGATGACAAAGATGCATACAAAACGACGCTGCATAGCAGGACTAGAGCTGCTCACGAGCTCTTCAAGCAGAAGTGCAAAGAAGAACATCGGCTTCTCAGTACGAAAAAGAAAGAACATGAGAAGCACGCAATCGAGGAATTTCAGGGATGTTACGCCAGAAATGAGATTCGAAAGTTCTACCAAAACATGCAACGGACACAAATCCTGAGCTTAATCCTGTAAAAGCCAACGATTCTACCAACAGTCAGTATGGACTGAAATGAATATATTAAAAAATTATCTTTTAACTTTATATGCAAAACTGAAGTTGACTAGCAATCAATCAAGCAACTCAGAGAACTGCAGATTAGTTACGTTTTTGTAAGGCTCATTAAAACGCTTCCAAATAAGACTAGGCCAAAGGAATAACAGCCAAGATTTCCAACCTCAAAGACAGGAACATTTTCCTGCATAATGTAGTTTGAAGAATTGTTTCATAGATTCTTGTTGTCAGACAAAGCTATGTCTATATTGTACTGCTACTACATTATACTTACGTATGTAGGTTCTATAAACAAACACACCCATCCAAAGCTAATTGGCTTCGAATAGCTTGTGCCGCCAAAAATGCAGCGTGCTATGAAGTTGGTATTGTATACATATGTTAAGTATTCGTCAACCCATCCACGCAACTCTATGTAATTCAAAACCTCCGACTGGCAGGTGAAACAAAAAATAAACAAATAAAAGTCATAATTTTACTTGTTTTGTTTTGCAGAACAGCCGGCCCTGAATACACAGTTACTGACAACGCATAAATGTAAATCATCCACTCGTACATTAAAAAGCCTTTTTAGGCAAGGGTTTGTTTTTCAATTCGCAGACAAGATGAAATTCAATATACCGCCTACCCCCCACATACATAGGATACACCAAATAAATTCAATGTCACTTTTGACTAACTTACCTTTTTACCCTCATTCTTAAATTTTTTTTATTTTTATTTTTTGTGTTTTATCGATTTTCCGATAGCCAAGAAGGATTTTCATGATCAACCACCACCCACCCCTTTCGAGCCCAACGAAGAAACATATAAGTGTGTGTTGTTTGGCTTCACATACTAATACCACACCCTTCCTATAAGGACTGTAAATAAAAGTAAAACATCAACCACCATCGTCGTACACACCTACAAATAGACAACAAATCAAACAAAAATAAAATAAAGAAGGACGCGGAAAGCACAAGGACTCGAAAGCATTATTTAAATAGGAAATAGAAAAACTACATTTTACATTTTTTTGTTTGTTTAAAAAAACGCTTCTCTTTTATTTTCGTCTTTTACTCATCGTTTTCTTAATTTCTAAATTACAATGTGAAAAATATATTTTATGTATTGTATGTATGTATGCATGTATGTATAACTATAATCATGTTTTTATGTAATATCATCGTAAATCTTTAGAGAATAACACAGTCTAAAACTTACGGTCCTACCTTATAAAAAATCATACAAAAAATATCATAAAACGAAGAACAACACACGAAATGCACTTTAATAAAAAAAATTCCCTATAATATAACGGCGTTGTATTAAGAATAAATATTTCTTTTTCCTTTTCTTTTTTTGTTTTTCTTAAATATATTTAATTTTCTTTTATTGAAAAAACATTTAATTTTGAAATTCTATTTTTATTTTTTTTTTTTTTTTTTTTTTTTAATAGTAATTTGTGGAATTACGAGTAAATGTTGGGCTCAATCTCTGGCAACATTGTTTTCTTTGGGGGAAATGACGCGACAAAAGGGTGGTAGAACTACAAAAACAAATACAAATACAAATACAAATGAAGCCATTGTAGGCCGTCGTCGCTTTAAACCTCTTAGAGCATTGAACTCACTGAAGTTGAGGGTATCTTTGTCTTGCAAAAAAGTACATATTTCTCTATCAAATTACATTCACCCCTAAAAGTGAAAGCTGGGGATGTTAACAAACTTATTGGAGGCATATTTATAATACATACAAATGTGAAAAGAGTATGCCTCTATGCTGCCAATAAATAAGAAACACAAAACAAAAATCGTTATTAATCATAGCATTTATAGGTATAAGAAAACTTAAAGGAGTAAGCTTTTATACGCCGATACAGATTATAACTAGGTTTATATCAAAATGGTTCTAGAAAAATATGCATATACATTTATATGGGAGCTTAATAGCTAAAATAAGAAAGCACTCTGGAGTCGTTATCTATACATTTTTTTTCCTTTAAATCTATAAATATAAGCCATTTAGCAATTGGACTGTTTTTTTGTTTTTTTTTGTTTTTTTTTTGTTTTTTTTTGCTCTAACAACAGTAGCGAGATTCTTAAAAATAATTAATAAGCATTCTTTTTTTTCTTTTAAATAAAAAATTATTTTACTTTTTCTTTTTAATACTATACATATTCTTTTTAGCTCTAATTCGATTTTGTTTTTTTTTTCGGTATGAATAAGACACTAAGAAATATTAACTAAATTGTATTTTTCTTAATTAACAACTTATTAGCTAATCAGGTACTAAATCAGGCCTAGAACGCCTATATTTTAAATCTAAAATAATTTTTTATTTTTTTTGTTTATAATATTTTCTAATAAGTCAAAAAAAGCTATTCGAATTGATTGATCGTAGTTTAACTCTTAGGAGAAATTGCTCGCTTTTAATTCAAGCAATTATTTCTTGTGTTTTTTTTTTTAATACTAAATATAATTCTATGTGTATGTATATAATACCTCAATATATAATATATATTTATATAAAAAAAAAACATTTTTTTTTTCTAGGTTTAGTTTGAGTTTCAAAAATGTAGTGTTTCTGTTTTATTCGCTTTGTTTACAATTTGGTTGTAGTTATGCTTAATGCTTAAGCGTGTTTAAATTGGTAATGGGACGCAATTTCGTTAGAATTTGTTTTAATATTTTAGTAAGTTTTCTTTTATCTTCTTTTTTTTATGAAATGAAGCTCTTTTGTAATGTAGTTGTACATAATTTTGGAATTCGATGTTTATGTTGTAATGCAATAGGTAATTGAAGCAATTTTCTAAACCATATGACATAACAAACAAGGATTGCTTTTAGATTATTTTGAAAATACTGTTCGAAACTAGTAAATAATATTGAGAGAGGAAAATATTTTCTTTTTACGCAAGACGTAAGAATTATTTATCTAAGAGACTTCACTATTATTAATCGATGTTCGAGTCAAGTGTTCAAAAAAATACAACAAAATTAAATATCCCTTTAAATTATGACTTTGAGAGGTCATATAATTTATGAAAGAAGTTAAACTTGTCACAAAAGTATATACTGTCAATTACCTAATTCAATTTAAAACAAAAAAGAGCTCCCCTTTGAGAAAATTATAAACTTTTGAATATATTTGTGATAAATTCCTCCCTTAAAAAATGGTTATATTTTGCATTTAAATAAAATACAGAATGATTGAGATATCGAGCTTGAATTGAAACACAATCTGATTTATAGGACCACCGCGAGCTCGTTTACAGCAACCGATTGTTTTGGAGCCAATTTTCATCCACTCTTCCACATATATCGGTCGGAACATTGTCCTTTAACGTTGTTGGCCTGTTGATACAAAACAACGACTTAACGAAATCTCATAAAAAGAACACTAACGGCGGAGAGATTTGGCCATTCTACCACACCAATTTTCGAGAGGACGCGGTAACCAAACCTCCACTTGAATAGATCAATTATTTCACCAGATGTGTGACACGAGGCACCATCTTATTTGAATCACATATCGCTGATGTTAAGTCCAATTCTGGCTAAAAATAGCCTTCCAACAGCATGATGGCGAACTCCAGTGACCGTAAAATAGCTTATATTTTCATTAAAGAAAAAATACGGTCCAATCACTCCTTCGGCATTAAATTCACACTCTTTGTAGATGCTGTCCAATAACGCATATTTTGCTTAGTGAAAAATCCATTAAGCCAAAAAATAGCTTCATCTCTGAAGATGATTTTGGAAATGAAATTTCGAATTTTCTGTAAACTTTTGCCTTGAATGATCAACGGCGTGAAATCGACTGATTTAGCTCATTTTGAACTGAAGCACTACCTATATATTCAGTACATTGACTTAATGGCACAGGGATATTCAGTAATGAATATATCGACTCGTATTTATCCACTATAGCACGCACAGCCTGTCGATTATTACGATCGAAAATTGGAGAAAGGGCACTTAAAGTTGCTACCACCGACTCAGAATTTCGGCAGAAATTTTTGATAACTCCAACACGTTGCTTGTTCATGACTGACAGATCATAAAAAAAAGTTGAAGGGTGAGTTTGAATTAAAATACACAATTGTTATGTCGTGCTATTGAAGAACCCTTTACAAAAATAGTGTGTAGGTGCTAAAAAAAAAAACATTTTTATTGACATCATGCGATTACCATTCAGATTCAGATTTTTAAATGAATGCTAAGCGCAATCGAGGCTTGTTTATTTATATGGTATACTCGTAATTATTGGCGACGCGGAATTATTTTCAACTAATATCCTAAAAGGCAGACGGTACGAGTATTCTTGCCGTGTCTCATCAGGAAATAAAACTACGGACGGCATGATAACTTGATAGGAAACTACAGTGGAACTACCAGATTGATTGGCTGCACATAATAATCTCATTCTTATTTTCAAAGCGTAACAACGAAAAGTGATTTTCAGAAAAGTTTCTATTTCAGGATAAAATTGCACAACATTAATTAGACTGCTAATAGTTCTAAAGATACTTCAATACTAATGCGATTAAAATTCTTACGTTGAGAGGTAACGAGAACTTGTTGAAAGAAACAAACAGGGAATTAAAAGACCTTGCTATCGATATATTGTACATATATTTCATCTTCAATATTTTTATGACTGGAAATAAAAGCTGTGTTCCCGCGTATGTAACAGGGTTGAATTTTCAAATGAGACATCTTCTGATGCCACCAGAATTCTAAGACAAGGTGATGCACATTTGTTTTCTGCTGGGAATTTCAGGGAGGTATCCCTTGAAAACTAGTGAAATTTCAAGAATCGGTGTTACTTCTTGATTATAATCAGCGTATAAATAAATACAAATATAATGTCAGTACAAGTACGCCAACCGTATTAATATATTTTTGAACTGACGAGAAATCTCTGTTTGTAATGATACCAAAGACACTATAAGCAGAGTATTGACACACTGTCAAGCTCCAAAATATATTCATTTGAAAAAAAACTTTAATTTCTACATGAGGATAATATTGACTTTCTGCAAAGCCATTTAGCAGACTTTAAATCAAAAATTGTTCAAACAAATTTAACGAACTTTTTTTTCACAATCATTATCAAAAAATTTCATAGGGACCTCTACACTACAAATTATCTTCCTAAAGATTTATATACAGAAGGCTGACAATTCGGCTAGCTAAAAACCAATATACTACTCGTATCAAAGAAACTTCGTAAAACTTTCTCACTGCGAATATCGGAGCACATTTTAACTTAGTTAATATATAGAAGTATACCTATACCCACAGTTTTGAAAGGGAAAAAAATATTTGTATGCATGGTTTCACTTTATCTCATTCAAAACGAAACAAAAAAAAGGAACCAAAACCTTTATCGATTAGCTTCTTCCTCCAGCGATTCGAACTCCATTATTTGTGACAACGTACCACTCGTAATCTACCTTTTCCCTAATGAATTTTGAAAGCATGCTTTTAAAATAAAAAGCTACTACCCGTATTCTTCGTTTTCCTTTAAATATTCTAGTGGCTTTTAGAGGACCTTTCAACAACCGAGTCATCCTCCTTCATTATGTCATAGGTTTAAAGTTCGATTTAAAGCAAGAAATGATTATTTTTGTTTTTTTTTTGTATGAACATGAGTCACTTCACTAAATCGTTGAGATCAGTCTTAAGATGGTTAATCCATACACGAATTGTAGTTTGTTTTTTTTGTTAAATTAGCCTAATATACAATAGTTAAATTCGAAAGCGACAATTGGTATTCTTAGGTAAGCCCATACATTCTAAACTGCTGTAGGAGGCGGCAGTAGTGATGAATTTGAATTTCTTAAATAAGGATTGCCATAGATGGCGCTATACCTTGGATCGATACTCAATGAGTTTTGGGCTACATGAGTTGCGGTGCTATTGTTGCTACAACTGCCATTAGGCGATGAGCTTACCACACTTCCGGTTGTGGTTGTGCTTTGTAAACTTGGAAGACCATTGTCCTGCCGAATATCCCTTGATCCGATGATGCTGCCCGTAAGGCTGCCTCCACCATTTATGAAAGTCATTGGCACATTGACGGCTGGCTGTTGTTGCTGTTGTAAATGATTGCCAGATTTTGTTGAACATGTTGTCAGGTATTGTGGCGGAGGACTATAATGAGTTGTGTAATCAGCATAAGGCACATATCCTGCAGAAATGTCCACCTTAAGATCACTGTAATTGGATGTACGATCACCAGCTTCTTTGGCGGCAATTTTCGAAATCTGGTGCTCGCTTATGACATCGGCTGGTGGTAGCTTACGCTTTTTACATTTGAAATAGATAATTATCAAAATAGTTAAGATCATAAGGATGGCCACTGAGGAAATTCCACAAACAATTGTCATGAGTAATGGTACACTCTCTGAAAGGACAAAAATAAAACACAAAACAACCAATTAATTTATGGAATCTGAAATAAAAAACTTTTCGAACGTACTTTGTGCTTGTAAATTGATTTCCACTACATCATTACCATAGTCGTTAACCACAGTACAATTGTACTTGCCATAATGATATGATTGGCTGTCCCTAATAATAAGTGTTGATTTAACCCCTCCAGGCACTGCGTCTACCAGTATTGAGTAATCATGTCCCGATTCGGAGCTTATCTCATGGCCATTAAATGTCCATGACACATGCCTTGCTCGTGGCACTGAAGTAGCATAACACTCTATCCTAGCAGTGTCGCCAACCAAACCATATTGGTAGTGTGATGAAGTGATCACAGGGGACCCTTTAAGGTAAACATATGCGTCGGAGGATATCTCTGGATAACCTGGAACATTAGCTTTGCAATAATAACGACCAGCAGTTTCGTTTGTAACACTAAATGTTAAGTTGGAACTGCCACCGACAACCTGCAAAATAGTCAACCATCGTTTAGTATTTTTTTCATGTATTCCTTATGCCAACCTACCCTATCGATGGGATGTTGAATCCATACAATGTCTGGCATGGGATTTCCATCAACCTCACAGTTAAGCGAAACCACACTGCCAATATCTGCTTCTATGGACTGCGGACGTTGACGGAATTGAGGTCCATCTGCATTGGAACAGAAACAAAAACAGACAATCATTAAAGTTGCTGCCAATTTAAAATGCTAACATCTGAATATCTTACAGCTTATGTCCAGAGTTTCACTATCTTCACTTTTACCCACAGAGTTCTGTACTTCGCACTTCACTATCGCATCGTGGAACTTACGTGTTACATTCCGTATAACCTGATGTTTAAGAATAAAAGCAAAAAGAAAAGAAAAAACAAATAAAATTAATTCAAAATTTCAAACGAAGATTAAAGTTAGTGTGAGAAAAGCAGCGCAATCTCTCATGAAGACCACTTAAGATGCGGTGCAAAAATCAAGACACTTGTACAGACAATGAAAATGAGTATTACCATTTCAGTTTTCTGGCCGCCGATAATTGGTTCATCATTGATGAACCAACGGTAACGAACTTCTCCAGGATTCGCATCAGCTTTGCATTCCAATCGCACCTGTGCAAACTCAGGAATCCTGCCGCCAGACAAAGCACCACCAATCACACTCACTTTAACTTTTGGAGCATACTTTACCTACAAATGAAAAGAAAAAAACAAAATGAGATTAATGCTCGAATACATCCAACCAACTATGTAAAATAGTTTACCTCGACACGTATTTTCGAAGATCGATATGTTCGGTCGGCGGTATTCTGCGCCTGGCATGTAAAATTCGTGTTGTGGTGTTCCTTTCGTGGAGTGAGCCGAAGTACCGATTTAGCTGTGAAGCGCCTTAAATCTGGCATTGGAATCACAGTGTATTCAATGTTGTCATTGATTACATTTCCCAAGCCATCAATCCAGGTTATCTGAGGGAAGAAATCTCTTTGTAACTTTTGTGCGATGGCTTTTCCATGTATTAGACTTACCTCAGATGCCGGTTTACCACCCACTGAAATACATTCAATCTCCACCTTACGGTCCTCTGTTGTCATGATAAAGTCACCCTGGGAGATTTTCGGAGGTTCTGGTGCAACCAATACTGTTAAAGTTGCAAATGTTGATCTTATAGCCGGTTGACCATCTGGACCTGGACTAACTTGGCATTGGTATTTTGCATCGTCATCCAACATTACTGGATAGATATCGAGCGAATAGTCACCCTCTTCATCACTGCCAACCATGGAATACCTCTCGAAGCCGCTTAAATTTCTTGATGTACCGAGACCAAAATCATCCTTTGTCCACTGTAACGTGCCCTGCTTGTTGATAACCCGACAAGGCAGCGTTACACGAGCACCTACAACAGCAGTCTGGTCCTGTGGCTCCATAGCGAAACGCTGATTATCAAAGTTGACATAACTCCCATGGTTGTGAGTGTGCTTCCCCACAACATCATAAGGAAGCAGTACTACAACTATGATGACCTGGACTAGAGCTGTAAATCTCTTGCCTGGTTTCCTTGATTTTGGCACGCTGGTTTCTTTCATTGTATGTACACAATGCACTGAATGCACTGAACAACCCTAAACTCAAGGGAAAAGCCCTCTTTTACTCAGTGGGTAGGTGACTAGGTGTTGGATAGTTGATGGTGTTCTATTTGAAATTCCGCAACTGCAATTAGAAAATTAAAATAAAACATCCATTCCATTCCATTTCTGTAGATTCACTGAAAAGCTACGAGTATTTTTTGAATTTTTTTTAGTTTTGGTTTTGTTTTAGTTTCATTAAGTAAACCAGTAAGGTACCTCATTCCTTTTTATTACATTTAACTCGAGCTCTTAAAAAGAATAATTTCGCAGTACCACAATTTAAACCAGTCCCCCTGGTGTGAATTAAATTCTCATTACAAAATAGTTTTTCGCGTCAAATTAGTTTCACTTTTTTAACGACCTAAAATACTATGCTCGTCCAAGAGTTCCATGGCCGGTTGCGTAGAAAAATAATAAGTGCAGAGTCTTTTATACAGGTATGAGTACAAATAGAAATAATATGGAAGCACTGAGGGTGCTGAGGGTTATACTATTATACATACGAGTAGATGATTGTGTGCGCATATATACACATAGATACAGGCTTATGACAATAGCCTTCTCTGGAGACAATTACACGGAAAATTGTAGTACATACTTAAGACAATAGAAGAAAGTTTCAACAGACGACTGTTACGGAATCTCTCAGATGCAATTCATAGTCGGTGGAAACTTCGTTATCTATTCAAGGGGAAGCATTTGACTCTAAAAATGAATCTCAGAGAAAATTGAGCACAAATTTGATGTCTTCAATTTTAAATTCAGAATTTTAAAATGTCATTTTGTACAATATTGGAAATTTTGAGAACATCAAGGCTATTATTTCCCTGACTTGGGACCTCTTTCAAATACATAAATATCATCCCCTGTTGGAAGAGCTAAACAATTAAATACATTTCGATTAACTTGAGTACGTTGAAAATATTGTAAGTTTACCATAATCCTGCCACTGTAAAAGTGTTGAACTGCCAGGGTTCTGTTTAAAGTATTTCAGTTAAGAAAGTTTCGTATGTGACACAAGTTTTCTTCAACGTTAACTTTATGACCCAATTTTCAACGACTTGGCCACACATTTCGGCCGAAACGGCCGCTATTTCTCGTTCAATGTTGGCTCTAAGCTCTTCCAACGTCGTCGGCTTTTTGGCATAAACCAATGACTTAACGTAGCCCTACAGAAAATAGTCAAGCGGCGTTAAATCGCACGAACGAGGCGGCCAATCGACTGACCCATTTCTTGAGATAACACGCTCACCATACTTACTTTTCAATAAATCGATTATAACGTGCGCTGTGTGATCCATCGGCTTCAATTCTTGAGTCAGCTTGAGCTTGTACGGGTGTAAACCAAGATCCTTACGCAAAATACGCCATAATGTGGTCTGAGCGATGCCCAATTCTTGAGAACGCCGTGGAATTGACTGATTTGGATCGTTTGCTACGGACGCCTGAACGGCAGCAATATTTTCAACACTTCGACCAACCCGTTGCCTCACTGATACGGCAACATCACACAACGAACATGTAGACTCAAATTTTTGCACTAAAGTTGTTATTGCCCGTCTACTAGGGCGAGAATTACGTGGAATAAATGCTCTCAAAGTTGCAGTCACCGACTCCGAATTTCGGTAGAAAACTTTGTAACTTGCAGACATTGCTCGTTCGTGTACTTTACCATGATGAAAATTTTGAGTTTACTGAATAAATTGACAGTGACAGTTTGGTGATTAGTGAAAGAATTCGTTCACAAATTAAATTCAAAGTTGTCAAGTCCCTATTGGAAAACCCGATACTACAGCGTAACCTGCTTCAACATTATCGCAATTAATGCAGCATTTGGAAACCAGGGCGACATGCGAGATTAACGCAATTCAAAATTTACGGATAATATTGATAAAACTTCGAGATGCCTCGAGAGATCTGTGTGTCTTCTTCATCGACTTGAAAGAGTCATTCGTTAGAATTCTCAAAATTCTTAAATGCAAGTGTCCAAAGTGAATTGTTTTTTAACGTTGTGCAAGAATATCTATTGAAGCACAATAACAAGTCCGGAAATACTTTTCTTCTTTTTGTCGCCTAGCTTCTTGAACTCTTGTGTGTTGTACATGTTGTCATTTTGTCCCATTTGAGCGGGGCCTACGGTTTATCGCCGAGTCAGAACGACACTCCTTAGGAGCTTTTTCATAAGCGATTTTTACTTTCGGGAGTTTGCCATTGCACACCGAAAGAGTGACGACGATTCGAAAAAGTATTGGCGATTCCGGGGATCGAACCACAAATCCTCTGCGTGATAGTCCAATGGGCTAGCCATCGCGCGATCGCCACTACCAACAATTTAGAAGAAGTCATCTTAAGCAAATTGCATTGACCCGTCGCACAGAGAGCTAATGTGCTGCGGCTTAAATAGTACGAAATCTCTGCAGCATTTTGTGACAGAAAAACAAACTTTAACCAAAACATTGTCCTTATACGACATGCGTCCGCCTTTAGCAAACATATCGCAGTGTTGGGCAATGCATTACAGGAAATGGAGTTATCTCATTACCTGATTGATCTTTTTGACATTTATGTTCAATATTGTAAGGAAAATTACCGTGAATAGACAGAAGTAGAAGGGACTTTTCATGAAATGTAATAAAGATTACGTAGTCCTCATTATCTATAAACAAATCTCGCTATTCAACATAAAATTTTGTACAATTTTGCAAAAGATATCGGTGTGCACATTAATAGTGTTAGTGAAAAAACTTAGCCCACGAGATCATAGCATGCGACGAAAGTTCGTGGATTGGTCTCTCATTTAACTTAAAGTCGAAAGGAATATGTCTCCAAAACAGTCTTCAGGAAGCTACAATACCAATTTAGAATTTTTTTTCATTGGCAAAATCAAAAAATTTTCTTTTAAACCTGATGGGCAGAAGTGGAAATGTATTTCATAACAATGATAATCAGTCGTGGCAACATCCTATCGACATGTGTATTTTAAGCTGTTTACAAATGTTTGATGTAATAACACTTGTTTGCATTCACACTTTTATGTTTGACACTATTAAAGACCAAGTTGATATGAAAGTGCACTACTTCATTAGAATTCCAAAATTTCGCTTGTCACATTCAATTTTACACAAAATTGTAATCGCATTTCCATGGCACAAAAAACACAAGTTAATTCGAATATTAAAAATACATATTTTAAAATGCAATATACGAACCACTTTATCACTGCTGTGCAGTGAATGTGTTCTTGTATCTATGTATGTCTATTTGGCACGGGTTCGATTTTTTTTTTTAAATTTTATTCACTGATGCAAACACCTTCCATGTAACATTATCTTCAATATAGAATCAGTATTTCAATTTAAAGCAAAGGTATGAATATTTGTGTTTCAACAGTGCGATTACAAGCCAAACTATACCTTAAAAACTCCACAAACTGTCTAAAACCAGTGATGCAAATGGGTTGTGTATAAAAAGTAAGAAACTTCAACCTGGAATATGATACGCTTTCTTCTTGAAGGGTTACTTGTTATTTTTTTTCGTACCTGATGAAGTTTGATACGTGCCAAAAGCAGACGGCGACTGGTTGAAAAAAAAAATCCAATATTGTACCCTTAAAATCAAAGCATGTGTCACTTAATTGCTGTTACCCTCGTCGGAAGCTTTAAATGAGTCAAAGTGGCTTGGATAGAAATTTTAATGTAATTTCAAGAAAACGTGACTCACTTATTTAGACCTCTACAAATTACACGCCCGCTTGCAATTGATGACTACTCTTATTAAGCGACCTCTGTGGGTAAAGTCTTGTATCCTAGATGACAAAATAATAAAGGAGACAAAAGGTAATGGCAAAGGAAGCAAAAAACAAAAACATACCCAAGCAAAACAGGAAAGTAAGAACAAGTGCCTTGAGGAGGTTTTTTAATTGCCAGCAGTAGGTACACAACCAAACCTACATACTCGTATGTATGTACGAACATAGATATACCCTAATAAGAGTAGGTGTGTGATTTTTTTTGTTGTTTATATTTAAAGGGTGTATGAATGAGTCAGTGGGGTCGTGAGTCAAGTTATGCACCCCCATTCCATTAACTTTCTAATTTGAATTACGAGCATTTTTATTTTTATTTCCCTAGTTCCTATGAGCAGTTCTGGGCACAAAACCTGACCAACAACAGCACCCTCTTCTTGGGGTGGTCTTTGGTCTTCCAATTGAAATCAGACATGCCTAATTAGAGGGAATATGTACGAGTACGTACTGTGTTAGTTACTCACTTCAATTAACGTATACTACCCCTCTTCGGAAATGAGTTTTCTTCTTCGAAAATATTCAACCATACGTTGTCGGTGAGTGGGTGGAAATAGAATCGAATTCCTTCTTACCCGAGGAGAGAATTATCCTTAAATGAGCAGAAAGACCTCTATTATATTGGCACTCTCTAATTAGTATTTAGTAATTGGCAGTCAATCTTTTATCGCTTCCACTATACACTATACATATTTTATTTTGTTAAGTGGTGTTTGTGTGCAGCAGTGAAATATTTCTGCCACCAGTGCATTTTATTGGATTCCCCTTAAAATATCAGTTGAATCTGTCATTTTTCATTTGCAATGACACAGCATAAAAAATTTAAATGGATATATTGGTACTCATACATTCCAATATTTTAAACTCCACTCACATTTTCACATGAAATTGTTTGGATTTAAACTCAAACACAGTTTGGCTATGGATGGAAAAGATTCTATGGACCATGGTAAGGGCGGTTTACATAATGCATTCTATGCTAGTCCAGATGCCAATGGCCCTGCATAACAAATGCTTTTTCTCCCCTTCTATCACCCCTTTTCTATGACTTTTATGTGCTCTTTGATTATGTAATGCTAGGGTTGGGGGTTTATGTTCAGTCGATACGATGACAAAAGTTTTACAGTCCTCGTTTGGTAATATTTTGTTTTCAACTTTTCCTTTTCATTTTATTTCCCATATTCCCCTCGAATAGCTCGCATACAAACATACCAATGAGTGTCCCGGAGCCCGGGCTTTGAGTCTCACCCTCAAAGAAAAACTCATTTAAACAGACAACAAAGTGAATTGAATAAATGACACAAAGGGATGAATCGATTATGAGTCATAGGAAACAGCCCCATCAGAGAATTTTTTTTTTTTTTAATTTCTTAAATTGTCTGTATCCACCCTACATTAAGAGTCAAAAAAATAACATATTTCGACATGATGTTGCCCTTCAGGGATTTCGGGGTGGGCAAGCCGATTGCATATCAAGCAAATTAAACTCATTAGCCGCTTGGTTGGCCTAATATCCTAATTACAAAATTATGGCTTAGATTACAACATATACTGAACACAAATGCTCCGCAACACGTCCAAATGTCAAAACAATAAAACACCAAAAGACCAAAGACCAAAAAACAAAAAAAAAAACAAAAATATCGATAAAAACTTATCGACAACTGTGAAAGGGAGATTACAACCCTCTTAACGGCCTGCTACTAATGACAAAATTGTATCCGCCTTCGCAGCACGAAACGGGGTTGTGCTCTGCTAAATGACAAACTAAATCCGATTATAACCAAATACGTACAAGTACGAGTATACCATAATGTGGTACCAAGAAAGACGGTCGCAGCATAAAATGGTCTCTTTGGGCACGAAAATCCGAATAGTATGAGAGTGTTTCCCAAAACGAACACTCCTTTGTCGATATTTGAAATTCGCCAAAGTCATGAATCGCGAGATTTGACAGTTGTCAATAACTGAATCACGTTCACATTTCTATCATAAATATCTACAATAGTTAGTATGGTGCACCAGCAAAAATTTCATTTATATAAATTTTCTTTTCTTTTTTACCTTTGGTCTAGTTGAAATCGATTCATCAACATCACCCAGGTGGTAGTTGGAACAGGTATTGATTTATCACTGCAGAACAATTTTCGTACATTACACGCGCAGAACACCTGTTTTCGTTGGTCGTATACTCGTAGATTCGTTGCTCCTTTACCCTTTTATTTCGATTTTATTTGACGCTTGTAACTAATTTCATTGCCTTTGGCCGTCTGATTTCTGGTTTCTGGTTGGAACCACCACCAAAGATTGCGATTTAAGAGCAAATTAACCGAGCACAGATGAATTTGCAACTCCAATAGGTATAGTATATGGGAAACGTACTCAGATTGGTACCTACCTACGGATACGAGCAAAATAATTCCCTTCATTGAAACGTGTTCTGCTCACGGTCGTTACGTTAAACTTGTTATGGGTCTTCATTTTCATGGCTCCATCAGACGGTTTCACTCTACACTTCTACTACTTCGACTTTGATATAAAAAGAAAGAGACTATAGAAACAGGTCGGCTGGTGTGTTGGGCGCCCGAAAAATCCAATCACAAAATTGAACACCTGATATTTTTATGTATGTCATTAAAAAGCCAAAAGGGCCATACTTAGGATATTTTTTGATGTTTCTCTTACCTATACGAATTAAAAGGAAAAAGGTTCTCTTTTTTTTTTTTTTTTTATAAATTTTTAAATGAATCCTTTTGTAGTTACGTGTTGCGCAATCAAAGTACTCTGCGTGTTGAAAAGTCAGCTATTGATTTGCATGCATGTTATTCATCCATTGGTTTTATTATCCCATTTTATTTTCTTAAACATAGACATAGACTTATCAGGAGTTTACAGGAAGCAGCACTTAAAGTTACCTTGCAACCCTAGAGCAAAGAGCTTCGCCTTATTTGAGCGTTTCTTTGCATCATTTTGTTAAGAAAACGACTTCTGTCGATTGGCCTGCAGCATCTTTGCGTCGACATCTCTTATGTTATTTGACACTGACATATGTCTAAAAGATTCCCTTCAGAAATTTACAAAAAAAAAAAAACAAACAAACAAAAAGGGTTGTACAGTATACACGTATTCGTATGAGTACATGACATGAGGAACATTCAAATTCAAGTACGATACGTTGCCGTCTCAAAATGATGAGATACTTATAACATACACCTATATACTCGTATGTACTTGGACAATTTAACAAAAGGATTGACGACAGTCACGTGACTTGGGTCTACGAATTGGCAAACTTCCAGAAGTGGAGCTCATATTATTTCTTTCTTTTTTTTATCTCATATTCACATCATTCGTGCGATCATTAGAATCTGGTTTTATTCAGACAAAATCTTCTTATTAACATAAAACGTTAGGACAAAACAAAAAAATATTATTTTAACAAGCAATGTATTTGTCTATACTATACTTAGTTATGGGGGCAACGACTTACTAAAGGAAAACGCCCTTTTTGACATATTTCACCTTAGAAAGGTGCCAGCAGGAGGTGTTAAGCAACTTTTTAAAACGAATCAAGAGGTTTTTTTTTATAATATTGTAGAAGAAATCACTACTATCAAACATCTACTTGTAATTTACACAGCAGCGGAGGCCTTTCAATTCATAACGATGATAAATATCGTTTCACTAACATGCACTTAAAATAAAATTATATATTAATAAGTTAGCTTCTGCATATCCTTGTTTAGACAGCAATGATCAATTGAAAATAAAAATGGGTAGTCACGGAAATCGAGGTGAAACCTTGCAGTTAATTGCTTCATCGATCTGAGACAACTTACCAAACGTGTCAAAATAATTATTACCGGTCATTTTATTTGTATTTCTTGCTTACACGTTTTTACATTCATAAGTGCATTTGCATCCAAAACATGTGTACATGTATAAAGATGCAGAATGACTAATGTGAAATTCATACAAATGCACTTGCCCATTTACGATTATGACACCTTTTATTACCTTGGATGTGAACAATCAACAGTGTTAAGTTAATCCGGTATCTTTTGAGTGAGATTTAATATGAAACTCTCATTCTGAATGCGAAGATCTCTACGCAAATTTAATTGAGCGCATATTAAAGGTATATCCTTAGCCCGGAGTCGATTTTAATTATGTATGGATAATTCATTAGACTATACCGTCTCAAATTGTTAAATAGCACTCCAACAGGGCTAACAAATTATTCGACTTCCCACTGCTTAACGTCATAAATAGCTTAAGTAGGAAGATTTCCTTCAAATGCTCAACACAAAACAATCCAACTTTACTTTTGAAATACAAGCTCCACTGTCCAAAGTCCGTAAGCTTGAAGATTGTAAGTTTTACCTTACCGATTTTGATAAAGTCAGTAGATCTGCATCGTTCAAGTAAAGAGTGTTTTATAAGTCTGTACACATGACATTTCAATTAATATTCCTTTATTTGTTAAAAGCGTAGAAAAGACACTCTGCAATTAATTTTTAAGCACAACTTCGAAGATACACATGCCCACCACGGCAGATTTTGATGACTGTCATCCAAGAAACAAAGTTTTCGACCACTTTTTCAAGCATTTGTGGGGGTATATCCGCAATAACACAAATAATGTTGATTTCTTATGCGTCGATTGTTGTTGGTTTGCCAGCGTAGACTAGTGACTTCAAAAACCTCCAAAGAGGAGGAGGACTCAGAAGGAGTCAAAACTCAATAACTGGTCCAGCCTACTCGAAATAATGCGTTCATCGGATTTTTCATTCAATATGTTAATTGTTTCATTTGCTGCAGGCACGTAGCGCTACCCTGCTGGAACCACATCTCTTTCACATTTATGCTATTCAATTGGGGAACGGAAAAGTCATTAATCGTGGCTTTATAGCGAATTCCCTTGATTGTAATACGCTGGCACAATTTTTTTGAAAAAATAGTGGATCCAATGTCAACTGGCCCATGCACTGAAATATCGACGCAAACGGTTCAATTTTTGGCACGCGTTGGATCTTGTTAGCTTTCTAACCAAGATATTTACAATAAATTTAAAGTCAAATTCGTAAAAGCATATTTTGCGCAAAATGTGCAAAGCACAAGATTCGTAAACGCACAACGGAAAATTACTGCAAAGCAAACAGTTCTAAAACGTAGTAGATTCTGTTTTTTTACGCGAAAGCAAGAGCATCTGCGCAACTGTCAAAGGAATGTTGCATACTTGCTCTATTACATGTGATTTGCAGATAATTTTCTATGCAAGTCGTGCGTTTACGAATTCGCCCTAAAACCTCTTCAATACTCACATGTCGGATGCAATATCTTACAAAGAAAATTTTATGCGAAAATGGTCAACAATACGGTGAAATTCGGTCTCAAATGGTCAGTGGGTGTAATATGGTGCAATTTCTCTATAAGTTTGACGAACATGAATGGCTGAATGGCTAACAAGACATAACTTTTGTTTGGTGAAACAACGTTTTGCGTAAGTACTCGTATGCTACTGCTTCTATTACTTGATTTGCTCAGGCAATATAATGGGTTTTCCAATAAGGACTTGACAACTTTTTTTTTTTTAAAAAAACGCAAACCATTTGAGATATTTCAAATTCCATCTTCCAATTCGGGCCAAAAATAATTAGTGATCATGGCGCTATAACGCTGACCTTTCACAGTAACGTGACGTTCGTTATCGTCGACGAAAAAAATTTGGCCCAATAACGCTGCCGGCATGCAAACCGCACCAAACAGTTATTTTTTGTGGATGAAGCGGTGATTCATGAAGCACATGTGGATTTTCACCTGACCAGTAACGCATATTTTGCTAATTGACGAACCCATTGAGCCAAAAATGAGCTTCGTCACTGAAGATGATTTTGCGATGAAATTCACCATCTTGGCGTATCTTCTCCAGAGCCCAATCGGAGAACGTACGTCGCTTTAAATGGTCCTTCGGCTTCAATTCTTGAGTCAGCTTGATCTTGTATGGGTGTAAACCAAAATCTGAGCGTCTGAACAATGCCCAATTCTTGAGAACGCCATGGATTTGACTGATTTGGATCGTTTGCTACGGACGCCTGAACGGCAGCGATATTTTCGACACTTCGACCAACCCGTTGTCTAACTGACACGGCAACATCACACAACGAATATCTAGACTCAAATTTTTGCGCTAAACTTGTTATTGCCTGTCTACTAGGGCGAGAATTACGACCGAAAATTGGAATTAACGCTCTTAAAGTCGCAGTCACCGACGCCGAATTTCGGTAGCACTTCTATTAAATACTATCTCATAACCAGAACTCAAGTTATGTCATAACCACAATGTCAAAAAAGAAACATAACCGCTTATAGCGACATATAGATTTACTTAAGCCTACAAATACTTCTATAATGGGCTAGGAACTCTTAATTTAATCGGTAGGGTTAATTCATTGAGTGCTGCCTCGAAGCAGCTTTACCTTTATGGCACGCGTTAATTTAAATAAAAATTCAAAAAATCCGCAGCTACTTTCTCAGGAGAATTGAGGGTGTCGAATACAATGCAGTATTGTGGCACCATAGCTATGCTCTGAGGTTACTAAACAAAAGAGCCCTAGTTCGAAATTCACCCAAAACCAAAAAGCCGGAAATGCTATCTTTTTTGTCTGACGTTCATGCCAAACTTCCATCTTCTGCATTAAAAAGAGCTCTGAAACTCCTACTCTTCAAAGGCACTACTCTAGGGTTGTTAATTCTTATATCAGGAGACAAGTATTTAAGACTAATAGTTCATCCCACTGAATTTTCCCCACAAAGTGGAATAAATTCAGAATGGTGAAGCTTCTAAGTGGTACCTAGGGTATGATATGATTTCTAAAAAAAATTATCTTTACCGTGTATTTCTAAATTACAAAATAAAGACATCCAAATCTAATACCTATGATAAAAAAGAAATTGAATTTAATCTGGAAAAGGCAAGCAACAAGAAATCTAATTCTCGAAATTCTACTTATTTCACGTAAAAGCAAGCTCTTCAAGAACTCAAAGGAAAATGCAAACTAACTTCATTCAATCTGCAATGATTTCACTAATATTTCACGCGAAAATCGCGGAGGAAATTCCATTTCAGTAGTCATCTTATATCTACATGCATAAATTTATATTCAGCATATCATTCAAAAATAAGAAAAAATTTAAAAAAATGCGATTCAATGACAACATGATCAAACTAAATTGATTTTAAAAACTAAAGAAATTTTAAAAGCGAAAAGAAAAACGCAATCGACAGGATGTGCTTTTCATTTGCGTTATTCGCCCTCCCAGGCAAATTCCAAAGCTAATTCTTCCCATCTGTAGTGCAGATGTGACCCAGAGTTCATCCCTGTCGTCTGCAAATTGAATTCGCATTATTGAAGTCATGGCAGAAAAACAGAAAAGAGTACAAGAGAGAGAAAGAGACGTGTCACCCCCCACCCGTCCAACATGTCTACATTCCAGAGATTTTAAATCATTCCCCATTGGATGGATAACTTACTTGTACTCGAACTTCGTCATCTTCATATTCGTTTCGTATCGTATCGTATCGTATCTTCGGAAATCCTTTTCCCAATGTTTCCGTGCTCCAATAGTCAGATGGGAAAAGTGAAGAAAAACGAATAAAAACGAATTGTTGTAAAGAAAAAAATGTTTCTCACCATTCAAGTAAGCAACCTTCTTCAAGGGCGATAATGTTTTCTCGGATTCTCAACCCCTTCAATTCCTGATCACTAGGTTTATCTAGTGCCGACGACGCGACGTTCAGAATCAGAATTGTATACGTCAATTGTATGAGAAAACGAACCAAACAACAAGATTGACAGGGAAAAAATTGAGAGCATTCCATGTACCGCATAATTATATAATTCTCCGTTTAATGACAGTAATATGTCATGCATTTCCGCTACTCTCATGTCTCAGCTCAATGTGATTTTCACTTGTTGCTCACTTGCTGCTGTTGCGAGTTCTACTGCTTCAGGCGACAATCTTGTGTCAGTCAACAATCCTGTGCAGAAGATGAACGTTTACATAAACACTGGTACATGCATATACCTATACAATACTTCTATTTCTCGTTCTCACACTTGAATCTTAAAGATTGTGGATTTTTCTTTCGTTCATCATCATCATGACTCTGTAGATAGGATTAGAGAAGATGACCTAGTCGACCTGGCCGACCTAATGAATAGTCACACGTAAGGGAAGTCCACAATTTCCAAATAAGAATCAAATGAAATAACACCAGAGTCGTAAAAAACAATACCTAAATGCCTGGCAATAGTAGCACCAATGGAGAGATTTCCACGGAAACGACAATCACAGTCGTCACTCAGGTGCGTACGGATACAAATACGAGTACCAGTGAGTACGTATTACTACCTACCTTTAAATGACCTTCCCACCACTGTCAGACAGACGACGACTATCTTGCCAGATGATTGCTAACTTACCCAGAGATGCTATGAAATTCGGAAATCGGACATCATAGTGCTGTTTATCAGAAAACAACATGATTTCTATTACTAAGAATGTTGGTTTGGTACTGCTGGGATTGTGGGACTGGGACTCCGTCATTACCCAAATAATACGATGCCCATTAAGCATAATTATGAACCATAAACACTCGGCATTGTAATTGTGGTCGTTTTTGTATACTATAGTATTGTATGTAGTACTTCCTTTCAATAAAATGAAATCATTTTTTCTCCATTCTCTGGTCTTTTCGAATTTGATTCCCAAGAATATTGCTGTGAACCGTTTTTGAAAACACACACAAAAAAAAAAAAAAAATGAAAACAGAAACCAAAAGAAACGTTTCTCTGTTTCTGGTATTTTTTTTGTTTTTTGTTTTTCCTCTTCGTTTCCTTTACGAGAATGTTTTCTTCGGATGTGATTGGGTTTTTAAGTGCCCTTTACCAAGGGATGGCCTTTAAGTAGTGGCAATTCTCAGACCCAACGCTTCTACTCGTATCTACATTCATATAGTATGTTTGTATCTTCATGCGTTTATTAAGATAATCTTAATTTTATCGACATGTGTTTAAGGGCCTATTTTCAAGAAGACTTTACTAAGAAGGAGTAGATACTAGTTTAAGTCTAATTAATCAAACCAAAGTGACTTTCACTTCGCATAACAGAAGCTTAGCATATTAAAACTTGAAACATTCTCATGGCTCCAATGCCACTCCAAACACTTTATTCCTCCTCTCCCAATCAATGCCGGTAATTCCATATGCTGTGACCTACATTTCACTGACTGCTTGCCGCCTGAACGTGTGCGCAGTTCTGAGTTCTGAGCGCTCTGAGTCTTACCTTTGTCAGAAGTAACCAATCCAGCAACCAAGTTATCAAACAAAGGCCAACTTCATATAATAATTTTCCTGGTCTTTTGCAAAATACCATAAATAAGTGACCCAACTATTTTCTGGTATTTTGGTGACTGGTTTTTTAATATTCACGTGCGTGGGCAGACCTACATATCATCTAAATAATTGAATTAAAAAATTCGATAATGCAGGCGCTTTTGTCTTGACTTGTATTGATTTGGATTTTGCATCCATAATACCAAAACCAAGACTTCGAGTAGTCTCGTATTTATGTTAATCTAAGAAGATGAAGAGAAAGTGCGACATCAAGCATACGAGTCGAAGAGTGCCTCGCAGCTGCATGCATCAATTTCAGGAATTTCGAATTTCTGTCCCCCAAAAGCCACCACTAGACTGTGATGGTTGTCGAATTTCAAGATTCAAGATACCTATACCTACTTGTGCGTGTGTGATCTGGAAATTAAAATTTTGTGGGTAGGCATTTTTCAAAACGAGTTTGTTTTTGTACCATTGACTCCAGAATTTCGTGGTGCTTAAGTGGACAGTTTTATGGACAAATATTTCATTTGAACTTATTTGAATAAAGTTTTTTTTTTTCTCTTCTCATTTTTGTTAAACAGTTGCTGACATTAAAAAATTTTCAAAATCATAAATCGTTAAACGTGTGGATATGTGATGTCTTCGAAAGACAAGTTCTTGTGGTGTTAAAGAATTAAATATTTGAAAGATTTGGAACATTTTTTCAGATAACACATATCCTAATTTGTTATGAAACCGATAGAATTTATAATTTCTTTGAAATGTTGAAGTTGTATTTGTTGAAAAATTTCCAATAGCACTAAAGAATTGTAAACTTATTTCAGGGAAGCAGAATTGCCTAAAAACAACAAGACTATTTTGGACTCTGACTAGAATAAATTTGCACAACACATAAATACATTCGACAATTGAGTTAAAAACAAGTTAGACCAATTTAAGTACGATACGTTCTCATTCCTATCACCTCTTCTGCAGCATGGACCTAGTCCAAAACCTGTCTAGAATTTTACTTTTTTAAAGAAGCGTCGATATTTATATTTGCAACCAGTTTCTACCCGAAAACAATTCTATCATACCTCGGTCATCTAGAGTTTCTTTTCCCAAAATATGATAAACAGTGTGGTTCACCTACATAATGAACAGGTGATGATTTCCTCTGGACTAAGCCTAATCGGCTTTGCAACGAGACAGAATATGTATCACCACGAAATAGCAAAAGCTTATATACAGTTTCCTCGCCTTGATATTCACAAATGCACATAGCGCTCTCCTGCTAATAAAACAGACAATGTCTTGTTAAGCCCCTTACACATCAATCCAAAGGTAAAGATCCATGGCATAGACAATAGACAAAGATGCAGCGACTGATTTGCTGCGTGTTAGCCGATTACCTCACGAATCCCTGGTTTGATAAAAAGTGAAGGCAAACACATTCACAACTCAAATAGAAATCTATAGAGATAATAAAGGGTAGAGACAAGGAGTTAAATCACAGCCAATGTTAGCAATAAGGAAAACCCACTTTCACAAACTGTCAACGACCAACATTTGGCTGTCAGGCAACACGAACTATTCAAACAGGTGGTGTAAAACAATGTACTCTATCCACCCACACAAATTGAAGTTGGGATAGCAAAAGCTGAACACCAGCAAAATAATGCTTCCGGAAGGGTCAATCTGACTAACCCTCTAGACTCTTAAGATCAAGTACAAGATATTGGTTGCCATATCGTGTCCCTAATCGAGAACTAACCAAATATTCATACTTGTGCATCATATTTGGAAGAAAACCCGATCTATTGTAGATCGATACTCATGTCCATCTCATCGATTTTAAGGCAGCTTAGGACACCGGCGATGGCGCGATAGTTAGCTCATTGGACTATCACGCAGAGAGTCTGGGTTCGATTCCTGGCTGGGTTACCAACAATTTTTTAAATCGCCACCCTTTCGGCGGGCAATGGCAAACTCCTGAAAGTAAAAAAAATTGCCTACGAGAAAGTTTCTAAGGAGTGCCATTCGGACTCGGTGACAAAGATGACAACATGCAGGAGCAACACAAATGAGTGTCAAGAAGCAAGGCCATGGCCCATACCGGGATGCCAGCGCCACAGTGCTTTTTTTTAAACACCATTTATATCGACAAGCTCGCAGATCATATATATGAAGTTATTTCTGGATTCACCATCCCTGATAAACTCGTCAGATTGTACAGAATATGAATTTGCCCTTTGATGTTAAAAAGCACGATTTTCTAAAAGTCTATACTACCAGGACTACGAGTAGATAGACACGCTCATGACACTGATATCATTTTCAAAACCCAATAGGCTATAACTGGGTTTGTAATTACTGAAAAAGAAGTCTTCAAAAAAGATCAAGTGAGTAAGGGGAACATCAAGCCCGAACTGACCTGTTTAGGAATTTTGTCTGGCTCCGCTATTAACCCCGAAAAAGACACTTTATCAGAAATTTAAGGAAGAGTAGCACTTACCAACCACTGCTTCCATGACTTACTCGTAAATAAGAATTTGTCCTGAGACTTTTCAGAAGACTTTTATCATCCCAGTCCTGCGTGAAAGTGCGGACTTTGCCGAAAGGGGATTGAGGCACCTTTTAGCCATTTTTTAACTAAAGATTCTTTTAGTGTTTGTTTGTGGAGTTATTGGGTGATGTGAATAAAAACTGAGTGTAAGAGTTCCCTCAGCATTTAGGAGGAAACTCTCCATTTGGTGTAAATAAAAATTTGTTTCGTTAAGTTTAACGAAACCCCTCCGCTCACATACTTTGACAGCTAAGTGTTATCTCTATTTTGGTGTGAATAAAGATGGAATGTATTGAGAGATCACTTGAAGAAGTTGAGTGTGCATAGGAGGTGACTTCAAGAGAGAAAATGTGAAAAAAGCTAAAATAATGGAAAATACTGTATCGGAAGAGAACAACTTTGACGGATTAAACCTCAATCCTCCAAGAAAAAGGAAATCTGGGATGGACGATGACGATTTCATCAAGTGTTTGCAATTTTATCCATGCTTGCTGGAATATGAGTAGAATCGAGAGCGCCAATTGCACTGGGAAAACTATAATTGGCTTGCCATTCTTGTTTAGCTCCTCTTAATTCCTCGACCGATGAAGGAAATTTCATCCATAGATTCGCTTTTGCACATATAGCACAACACACTTGCCAAACTATTTTCGATACAGTGGTTCTATGATTCCTAATGTCCTCACCAACTTGGAAACCCGGGTCACCAATTTGCAAAGGAATATTTTCATCTTCTCCATTCTTGGTATGGCACCACCACGGGTTTCTTCAGGAATATCGGAAAGGAACTGATTACTTAACTATTCCATGTTGTGAAACTCAAACCTGTACATGTTCTTAAAATTATCCCCTGTGTCCCCGAAGCGGCGTGAATTGATTTGACAGCTCTACAGCCAAGTTTTCAAACGTCAGCTTGAGGGTAAGAACCTACTTTGAGGAAATTTTTTATTTACACCAAATTGAGTGTTTCCTTTAACGAAAACACTCGACTCATGTCTTTTCACTCGGAGTGTTCTCTCAGTTTTTATTCACACCACCTATTGTTTATGATTTTGAATAATGTGATTTAACAGCGAGCTCTTCGATGAACAGAGCCTCAGTCGTCTAGCTAGCCGTATTGGATTATACCACGAAAGCCTTGCTGACCAGACTTTATTATTGTTGATAAATAATATTTTATTATAAATAAAATGATTTCATCTTCTTCCGCATTTTCGATTTTTGAGAATTGGCCTGTGATACCTCTACTGTTCTACAATTTATATGCAGTATCTTCTACAAATTTATGGGAGTTAGTTGTTCATCTCAATTGATACCTAATGTTGGCTTGTTCAAGGGACACAACCTTTAACTGGAGCTTTACTGAGTCTAACATAGCAAAAGACTTCAAGCGATTAGTTATGCCTTTCCTAGTACCATCTATTTCCTGTTTGTCTGCTTTGCAGTAACCTCAAACATCAACATAAGCTGGAACCGAGCATAGAGACAAATTATTGCATGACCGACTTGGATCTTTTTGTTGCCCAAGCCGATCTTGCTGCAAGTGCTAATCCATCGAAAACAAAAATACACGGCCTACTATTCTTCGAAAGATCATCATTTCTGAAAAATATAGAATTGACCAGATAAATAAAAGAAAAAGGTTGGTATCCGTCGAGCTGAAAGAAATCCCTTCTCCCACGTCGTGATCAATTTTCAAATTGTCTGTGTAAATTTCTTTTCGTTATTATCGCTCTCCACAATTAAGTACCTACCTATCTAAATTAGAAATCAAGCAACTGAACAACAGTCGGTAATCTAAGAGATATTATTCTTGTCTGCAAAAGATTTGAATACTTCTATTGTCAAACATTAGAATAGATGATTCTCTCAGCCTTACTACTACTCTTGTTACAAGGAATCTTCCCAGAATGTTACTACGACCACATGAAGAACTGCTTTTTATGAAACTTAATGATTTTGACCGCCACTCTATAAGCTCTTCTTCATATACATATCTTTAAAAACATATCTCATAATCTCTTGAATGTTTTCAAATGAAGAAAGGGTAGATACGAGTATGTATATTCGCCTGAGAAGGGTCAGCATAAACCGTCATTTCTCTGTTGTTGAAGAACTGCACCACCTCAATCCAATGATGGTCTACTCTTTTAAGCCCCGATAACTCTATCCTACCAATAACGCTCTAAATACTTTCTACTATGCCTAACACAGTTTGCCGTTTATCGCCATACTCCAAAAACTTTAAAAAGAACCATAAGAAGAAATGGAATTGTGTTGAACCGCAAGATCTTGTGGAACGATTCTTTGGTCCATTTCTTAATTTAATATTATGATTGCGTGAAGTACGTCAGTGGTTCATAGAATATTTTTGTGTAATTGAATGTCGTTAGCCTGTCTGCATTTGCCTCAATAGGAAACAGCAATTTTGCTTCTTTACAAAACTATTGAGTCAAAAGTGAGGCATGTCACTATACATTTTTTCCCAAAACTATGGGTAAGCCTTAGGCTATACAAGAGCTCAGTCTATGGAGTCTCGTCTCAACCTATGCTTTCATGACTTTTCGTCCTAAGCCAGCCATACGGGTTTAGGCCAAAATCCTTTCGCAGACGAACAAAGGTCAAAGTGTTACAACCGATACCATTGAATTGACCATTCTAGATCTTTGTTTACGATTTCACTCGACTTTCGCACTTTATAAGCAGCTACAGTTTGTTATCATCTTATATTATGTTGACATGTTATTGGCTTCATCTCATTTTGAGGGTATGTAGTACGAAGTTTACCGATAAAACGACGAATAGCAAGCTTAGTTGCCCGAATGAAAGGACCAAAACATCACCTATTAGCGCCGCGAAATGAAAATTGAACGGTTTCAAAATTAGTTTAAACGACATGGAAAAACTCTTTTTTTGTGCGATAGCTTATGATTGATTGCTTGCAAAGCATTACTGAGAATCAGGGCCGTAAATAATAACATAATTTGGAATCAAATCAAATCAAACATTTTTATATGGTATACCACCGAATCGTCTACCGAGGCCCGATGTAAACACAATTTAAGAAACACAATACGATGCGCATTGTAAACAATTTTGTAATGCAGCAATCTTTTAACCAACGTTAACATTATACTCGTATACTAAAGGGTGGGTTGTTTAATTCGTTTACGATCGTATCGATTGTCGATACTAAATAAAAAAACCTCTTTTGTTGCATTTAGCTTCCTGTATCGAGAGTCAGAGGGACAGTATGACGTCTTTTATTAAGAGGCTCAACATAGACTTTTAACATGGTCGAGTATTGATGTTTGAAAATGTTCCCAAAATCAATATTTCATACTGAAAGTATGTTATAAATATAAAACCTAGTTCCTTGAAAGCTTAGGTGTACACTAGATCTAACAGAGGCGAAAGCTCAAGTATATGGGAGGCTTTCTAGCGATAACTCTAGTTTTTTAGGTTGCAACATAAGTATTGCGCATAAGTATTGGGCAAATGCAAAAGTGTAATTGTCAATGTAATTTTCTTTATTAGACAATACTTCTGCCCACCTTCAGGTAACCACTTAATGCCGTCACTAAAAAAATTGTTTGGCCTCTTAGACACCTTTCCGAGATCTAAAATTTTTCGATTTAGGAAATTTGAAAATTTTGAAACAAATGGAAATCTAGCTGGTCCTAGATTCATTAGGACAATTAACCAGACTATTTTAGCCATCGTGCCGGGCTGCAAAGCTGTTCCTTAAAATGATTGCACACAGCGCGGGCGATGGAAAGTTAGAGGGGGGAAAGAAAGAGAGGTACCGATGGACGTTGGTCTTGAATGTTTGAAGGTTATAATGACTAGGAAATAAAGAGCTCGGCAGGGCATTCCATGAGCGGGCTGTTCGGCTTAGGAAAAAATCACGATATTTCAGGGTACGTTCGAAAGTGGGCTTGAGGGTGTACTGATAGGCAGTTTTAGCGAGACGGGTATTACGGTTGGAGGTTTGAAGGGGCGGAATGCTGCTGGAAATTTCCAAGGCGCATTGGTGGTTAAAATAGCGATAGAACAGGGTGAGACAGGAGACATTACGTCGGTGGTCGAGGGTGTCAATCGACTGTGTACTATAATATAAGCATCACTTATTAGTTTTATTGCACAGTTTTATCGAATCTTATCTAGTAGGCGCAAAGAAGTCTTGGGAGCACCTGACCAGATGTGAGCATTGTACTCCAATTTTCGCCGGATGAAAGCCAAAAGAGGGGGTGAAATATTTCTTACATCACTTAAGGAAACCTAGACATTTCACAGCATTTTTGACGACTTCGAACATGTGGTCATTCCAACGTAAGTTGTCATTGACACACATACCGAAAATGTTAAGTTGTTTCGTTTTAACGATGCAAATGCCGTTCATGGATAATGGCTGGGTAGAGCTGACAGCTGGAATGTCATTGTAAATGAGCGTTGGGATGGAAGATGACGCAGAATTTCTTATATATTTGACGAACGACCAAAAATGTTTACTACCTTTAGGACATTGTAGTATTTTTTGCTTCAGTTTTTGGTCGTACAGAAATTTCACACGCTTAAGAAAGGTGTTGCAGTAATTCCTGGCTTGTTTGAATTTTTTTTTCGAATCAAAATGGATTACTCCCTCAGCTACACCCCCTATCATATAAAATGTATGGAATGTTGTGCTGGTCTGTTTTGATCCGTGCGGCATCGGATAAAGAATAGTGCCGCAGTGCGTCCCAGCTTGTCGTAAGAGGCGACTAAATGGGACACCAATCATATACAGGCAACTATGACACCGAAAATGAGCCTGTGACACTTTAACACCTTAAAACTTTCCCACAAGTTTGTATGCAATCAGTGGGTTCCCACGTCTGGAGACTACCGGTGGGGTAAAAGAACAGTCAATCAATTCGAAATGAGCATACAAGTGTCAAACCACTCAAACTTTAAACTTCATGGAAATGATCGCAATTAATAGCACTACCCCGCTGGGCACCACGGTTGCAACGCACTCGGGTGATCCCAGAGCAAGCAGAAGTGCTTGTGTCAGAGCCCGACGGATTCCGGGGGCGGGCAAAATGAAGTTTCCAAATTATTTTCATAAACTTCGGTTTGCAAGTTGGAACGTCGGATCGATGACCTCAAAAAGTTCAGAACTGGAAGCGATTATGCGTCGCAGAACTCTACAAATCCTGTGCGTACAGATAACGAAGTGGTGTAATACAGGAAATAAAGCGCGTTTTCTAGATTTAAAAACTAAGGCATTTAAGATGTTCTACCATGGAACGGTCAGTGGACGAAACGGTGTTGGAATCGTTGTTGCAGCGGATCTTCTAAACAACATCGTTGGTATCTTGAAAAGAGGCGACCGCTTGATGAGTGTTAAACTCGTCATACACAATGAAACGTGGAACATTGTTAGCGCGTACGCTCCACAAAATGGATGCGACCAATCGGAGAAAGATACATTTTGGTCAGAGTTCGGTAATTTGCTTAGAAATATACCTATCGATGAGATGCTCTTCGTAGGCGGAGATTTAAATGGCCACGGCGGTAAGGGAACCAGAAATTCAGCTGGCGAAGACATCCTTGTAGCGTGTAGGGCGTACGGCTTAACCGTCTTAAATACAATGTTTATTAAACATCAACGACATCTCATCACCTATAGCAGCGGAGGCCATGAAACGCAAATAGATTATCACCTCTGCAAAATGTCGATGAGAAACCGTGTTAAGGACTGTAAAGTAATACTTGGAGAATCGCTAGTAAGCCAACACCGTCTGCTCATTACAGAATTTTTTACAGCGGAACCACCGAAAACACGGGCATCGTTTGGAAAGCCAAAAATCCGGTGGTATAATCTATCGATGGAACGAAGCGCAAGATTTATCGCACTGGCTAAAGAAGTACTTCAAAATATAAATGGTATAGCAGACTCACTTAGCCCGCAAGAAATGTGGAACAGCATGCACGAGGAATGCATAACACTCGCAAAGTCCCATCTGGGGACTATATCGAAACACCATTACGTCGGCAAAGAAACATGGTGGTGAAATGACGAAACCAAACGAGCTGTGGCCAACAAGAAGAGTGCATTCCAAGCGTGGACAAAATGCGATCGGAGCGACGATATCGAAAAAGCTCGACTGGCTCTTGAATACGAGCGTCTTAAAAAGATCGCAAAGAAAGTCCTGGCTCGAACTCGAGCGGCAGAAGCGGAAAACCTGTACCAGGAGTTGGATCAAATATTCTCACGATCGGCGGATAGAAGACAAGCTATCCAAGAAGTTCAAACGTCATACAGTACTAAAATGCCAAATATTTTTAAGCTCGCTGCACAGAGAAGAAAAAATTCAATGGAAATAACCTCGCCGAAATACATCAAAAACGCAGACGGTCGCTTATTAACAAATGAAAAGGAAATTTGTGACCGGTGGCTTGAATACTGCAAGGAGTTGCTTAACAAACAGTTTCCACGTGATATCGTGCCGACAGTTGGTCTGTTCGAGGAGGAAGTTTCGGACTTTTCAATCGAAGAAATAAGTATAGCAATTGGAAAAATGAAGCGGGGGAAAGCGGCGGGACCAGACAGCATTCCATCAGAGTTTTGGTCGAAGATGGAGGGGATCGGCAGCGTTTGGCTATCGAAACTTTTAAATAAATTAAAATGTGGACAACCCATGTCGAATCAATGGAGAAGTAGCTTCTTGGTTCCATTATACAAAGGAAAAGGCGACACTCGAGAATGCAACAACTACCGTTCAATCAAGCTTATGTCACACACAATGAAAATCGTCGAAAGAGTCTTAAACGAACGTCTTCGGCAAATAATAAAGCTCGATAATAGCCAGTGTGGATTTGTTGAAGGAAGATCGACTGTGGACGCTATCCAAAGCCTACGAATAATAATGGAAGAGCACCGAGATTCGTCTAAGGATTTACACATGGTATTTATCGACCTCGAGAAAGCATTCGATCGAGTGCCTAGGGATCTCATATGGGCCGCGCTGAGGTCTCAAAACGTACCGGAAACGTATATATACAAGACATGTACGGAAACGTGAAAACTGCGGTTAAAAGCTCTGCTGGACTAACGAGAGAATTTCCAGTTAATGTCGGAGTGCATCAAGGAAGCGTACTTAGCCCTTTCCTCTTTAACGTAGTATTCGACTATCTTTTAAAAGACTACATGCGCGAGGCAAATGTAACGCCAATTCTCTTCGCTGACGACGCAGTTATACGTCGATAACGTCGAAGATTTACAGAACGCCTTAGATTCATGGAGAAATGCGCTAGAGAGAAACGGGTTTAAAATAAGTCGTTCAAAGACGGAGCATTTGACGTGCCCATTTGCGCATCCGTTGCGACCTGTTCCGGATATAATGTTAGACGGAATAGTTCTTCAGAAAAGCACTATCTTTAAGTACTTAGGATCAATCGTTAACATGGAAGCGAAATGTGACGATGACGTAAACCACAGAGTGAGCGTGGGATGGATGAAATGGCGGGAAAATTCGGGAATCTTTTGCGACCGAAAATTTCCACTTAAATTAAAAGGGAAACTCTACACCACGGTTGTTAGACCAGCTCTTATATACGGTTCACAGTGCTGGACAATGTACGAAGCGTTTAAAAACAAAATGACGGCAGCGGAAATGAAAATGTTAAGGATGTCTAGTGGAGTCACTAAACGCGATTGCATTAGATCTACGAGTATAAGAGGAAGTCTTCATATAAAGAATTCGGTAACCGAACAGCTTGAGGCGAATAGAATAAGTTGGTATTGCCACGTTCAAAGAAGATCTGCGGAAAATCCGGTTAAAAAGGCACTATCAACTACGGTCACTCCAACTGTAAGAAAACGAGGTCGGAAAAAGAATTCCTGGATTTCTCAGATGGGAAATGCGCAACAACGTCTGGGGTTAACCACTGAAGCGATCCAGGACCGAGCATTATGTAGACGCGTTCTGCGGTCTGCGACATTAGCCAACCCCATAAGCGGAGCAGCAGCGATGCAGTGAAAATGGGAAACTCGTTACGCATAAGTTCGTATAACGAGGAAAGGGTTAATAAAAGGATAAGAAGAAGTTGTGCTGGTCTGTTTTCTGAAATACGCCATTCAACGAACTTTGCATCTCCCGAAACGATCCAGTTCAAAAATGGCTATTTATTTTGATGCAACAAAAGCACAGTTCAACCTTTGATTCTTTGTTGAAAATTAATTTGCGATGAAAATGAGTACTTTCGCAACTCTCTGAATTTTCCATAATTATTAGGTATCAATGGACGTGGATATGGTTCAACCTTATAATAGGATTTACTTATTAAGGTGGACCTTAGTAGCCAGAAGGCGACCCGTCGACGAATAGAAATATTTATTTGAAATGGCATTTTAAGATATTTTCATAAAAAAAAACTAACCGAAAGCCTCTAATACACCAGTTTGGCACCATCATTCACCATATAAGCCAACAATCAGGCTAAGGGCAGGGTTTAGGTTGGCGTGTGGCGTTTTCTTTAATAGACATACCGAAGTTCATAATTGTTGACACATACATAGGTACATATGTAAATACATATTCTTTCATCTTTTATGTGATTTAGTACCTAAAGGTGATTTCTGTTTCCATTACAAAAAAAAAACCAACCATATCAATCAAATCCGTCGTGAAAGAGGCTCACGACTGAATTTATTTATTAATTCCCAGTTTTCAAGAGGAAAGTAAAAAAAACATCCCTTTGGCCAAGCACGGAATTGCGTCGTTCTTACTTTTTGTTAACTGAAATCTGCAAATTTACACTTTCGTCCCGAGAGCATTGCTTATCCTTTGTTAACCAAAAATGATCAACATGCGTGCATTTATCCTTTTTTTGTTCCCCTCCCCAATTGACCGCAAAAAGTCAAAATCTGAAGGGACCTCACAAAAAACAATAACAATTGGGAAAGGGGAGAGAAAAAAAATATGCATACGAGCACACACGAGATGAAATCGAATAACGAAGAGGTATCAAATTATGAGATCAACAAGAAGTTAACGAACGGGTTTTAAGTATCATCATCTTAAGACCCAAGGCAACCTTGCAGTACCGCGCAGGTAGGTAGATAACAGGTTAGAATGATGCAGACAAAAAAATATAATCAGAGTGGACACAGGTCAAAAAAGAAGAAGAAAAAAAAGAGAACATAACACGGTCCAAAAAGAAGAGAGAAAACCAAAAACTCAAGCAGAAAAAAAAATTAATGAAAAACACGGCGAAACGAAAGAAAAAATCTCTCCATCAACTTCATCACAATCAGTAACTACAGGTTCAGATTTAGCTTCAGCTGTGGTCAAGAAGTTGGGGTCTTTTCTCGAAGAACCCCTCGTCATGTAGAGCCGTAAACTACGTAAACTACAAATAGTAGTACTGTCGTAAGTGATCAAGAGGCAGGGAGAATTTTGATACACTGGAATTAAATTACAGGACTGGAAACAGTGTCCAGTTTGCTCATGAAGATGACGACAACGAAAACGACGGGATCCAGTATTACTGCACATCAAGCAACCATGCAGGATGGAAAAAAACGATTTTAATTTGCTTCTAGTCGAGCTGTGATTGGTCCATTCGTCCAGGTGGCCACACGCTCGTTTTCAATCTTTATTTTGTAAGATTCGTTGTTCTTTCTTTGGTTTTGGTTGGGTTTGGTTGGGTTTTCTTAAGCCTCACGCGCATCGATCGGGGAGAAGTTATACGAATAAGCTGTAAAACATTTGGAACCTGTTCCCATCTTTGAATCTGAATCTGAAGTCACAACAGCAGCTACAATAGCGGCAGCAACCAACACCATCACTATCATCATCACCACCACCGCGCACACCGTCTTCATCACAATTGATCAGTTCGTTTTTTAGAAGAAAAAAGCGCCCTAAGTACCCATTCGACTATGTGTACACGTACGGCCAACTATCCATCCATCGCATCGGATGTGGAGGATTCATTGCGTAGAACAGATTAATCAAATTGATTCCGCAGCTGGACAATGCAGTGAGGCATTTAGCAATGCGAATAATGGATGCCAACTCTGCGCCAACTCGATCCCACCGTCTTTCTTCGTTGCGTCGACGATAATTACACAATGCACCTGTTTTGCTGTTACTGTGGCTATTGCTATTACTATTCCTGTTGCTGATGTTGATGCTGATGGTTTCTTTAAAAGATTTTCCACAAGAATAGGTACAGAGATTTCTCTATCGATTGACGATGGTAAAGTTATTCCAGTTCGAAGTAGAAACTCCCACCTGTTGCATTGCAGTTCACACAAATAAATCTCTTGGCCTTATAGTTTGCCTTTTCAAATAGAAGAATGCCCTTCACAACAAAACTTTATCCATCACTTCCCGGTTTCAACGACTGCTTGAAGTAGAATTTTCGGTGATGTGGTTGGATTTCCTTGAGCCAGGAACGGGTGCTCCACAATTCTCTATAAAATGGCTTTTGTTTGGATTGTTTATTTATGACATCTCCCATAGTGAAATTCTTTACAATTATAGTAAGAAAAGGTATGGCAACTCTGAAGCGCATCTATTAATAAGTCTCTAGAATGCATATTATAGTCATAGTTACTGGATTACACATCCTTTTTCGGATCACATGATGCTTAAATGCAAATTCACAAGAATAGATAAAGAGGCAGCGGGGCGCACTTTCAACTCTTAGAGTGGTTTCGAATTTCGGTTTCTTTTCAGCAAAGGCAGATTGTGTTGTGTGCTAGTTGTTGTTGTTCTGTTGCTGCTACATACTCGTACTCATAAGTAAGTGGAAAGTCGAGGGGTCACTTAAGTGTAATTTTCTTGAACGAACCATATGGCATGGTCTTGGTTTTGGTCTTGGGACTGGGCATGGGCCTGGGCATCTGCCGCATTAATGCTGCAACTGTAATTATTCGCCTGTACCAAAGTTCAGATGTCGCCTTTTGCGAATTGAGATTAACTCAGTTGTCAGACAGACATCTATGTACGAGTACAGTGTTGAACGAAACTTAAGCACGAAAACTATTGTATCTAATTTGAGAAAAACTAAAACTGCAAAAGGTGAACGATATTTATTTTTAAATCAACCATTCTGCTTACTGTTAACTTAATAATAAATATATTTAAAAAAAATTGTTATTCATTTAAAAATTTGTTGGACAAATCTACTCGTAAAGCACATTGTCAAAGTATTCAATTATAATTGTAAGAAAAAGTTTTCAAGATCAATATTTAGTGGAATAACCATTATTCTGCACAAGTTTGACAGAACCGTGAGGGATGAATTCAGTTAGATTATCTGTTATCTGCGATTTGAGTCTGCTCATAATTGAAGTTCAAATTACGACATTTCGTGTGATCCATTCTCCGATCTGCAACACAATCTATTAAAAATTCTCTTTGGGATTCAGATCAGCTGATTGTGTAATGGTTATATGGTTTTTTACTAAACTAGTCCTTCATAAGTTATGCGGTAAGTTTCGGATCATTATCATGTTGAAAGATCCACCTCAACGGCATACTACTGTCACCATGAGGAAGCATGACTTTTGGGAGAATTGTTTCCGAGGATTAAGTCGTTGGACTGTGAGCCTACGAACACTCGAACACTCTGAAAGCCATCAGATCGAAGTAAATTGAAATTTTATTCGTTGAAGAACAGCACCGTTTGCCATTTCATCGCAGTCGACTTGAAATGTGTCTTTTTAAATTCCAGTCTCAAAAGCCGGGTTAAACGTCTTTTTTTCGGTATCGGCGCTTTTCGCCGGAATCGGCTAATTATGAAAAATATTAACAATAACTGACTGATTCGCCGTCATAAAATTCCGACGCGATTTGTTCTCTTAGATGCGTAGAATATTTATTGCATGCCCTTTATCAGTACTTCGCTTTAATTTTTATGACCGAATTATAGTCCTGATGACAAACTACTACTTGCTTATACAAATATCAATGTGACCAATAAGTTTTAATAGTTTGGAATTGTTTTCAAAATACAATGACGAATTTTTTAGGGGCTTAGAAGAAGCGAAAACGTTTTCATAATTTGTTTCGTTATTTATTAGGTTTTTTGCAAGCTATGACTATTTTGCACTTAAGTTTTTTGTCCAATACTGTATGTCTATGTATTATACTCGTAGTACCGGCACTGCACCTCAAGATGCCACGACTATAAAGACATGCAATTCTTTCAGTTCTATTTTCAGAATTGAATCCACAAAGATAAACACCATTCCATCCCATCAGTGTCTTCTATTTTCGGTCATAGAAACAATTTTCGATTTGTTATTATTTTTGGAACCTTCCACAGTAAATAAGTTCCTCGTATTTTATGCCATTGCCGTACACGGTCTGGGAAAGACGTCCTGACTTTTCTGAATTCTGAATTCGAAAAATATATTCGTCTTTTCGGCTGTTTGTCCTTGGAGTAGTCATGGACAAAGACAAAGTCATAGACGGTCGATGCAATGGTGGTTTATTTATAGTTAAGGGATCATTTTCTCTGAACTGAAACTGAAAACTGGGGATAATGCCACGATGGGTAGAAAATAAACGAACTCGCATCCGGTGTAAGATATTCGTCAGTTTTCCGAGTACTCGCACACATACTAATACGAGTACATATTGTACATACATATTTACGTTTTATTCGTATTCATCTCCCAGAAATCCATGGAAATTAATGGCTTGTGGCTTAACTGCACCATCCCGATTTTAGGGGAGGCAGTCGTCTCCATCATTTATAGTTTCGAAATTCCATATTACAATTGCTAGCGTATGTAAAAACGGTACATCTTCATGGCGAAAAAGCAACAGAGAGTTTGGAACAGGAGGTGTGTTGCATCTCTCTCAACAACGGTATTGAATCTATTAAACAATAAATAACAGATAATTGTTTTTCGTCGGTATGTGGTGAATAGAGATGTTAACAATATACCGCCAGAGCGTTGTCAAGACTTGGGGGGAGTTTGTAAAATTAGAACCAGGTTTGGTTTGTAAGAGGGAAAAAATTCCCAAAATGGGAAGTTGTTAATACAAAATCTTGGATCTAGTTTTACTTTTTCCCGAAAATGACAACTCCTGCAAACTAAACTGGTGTGAACAGGGGTTCGACGAACACAACACACGTACGAGTACATACATACATGTGAATTATGAGTTGTTTATTTTTACACTGAGATAGTTTAGAGAGGGTTGTTACATTTTGTGTGGTACATCAGCTAAGTCATCTGTCGCTGTGTGGGGAGATTTATCAAAACCACCCCGGATAGCAACGAAAATTGAAGCCTTTAATGGATGGTAAACAAACCAAGTGCAATGTACTACAAAATTCGGCAATCCCACGTGGATTTGCATGACCAAAAATAAATTAATAGGTAGCGCTATGGGACAGGATTTCATGCATAAACTGGAAAAAATATTTTTGAAACAATTTGATTTCTTAAAAACGTCACAAAAATATTTTTTGGAGAAAGAGGTCATACAAAGGTAGAATCGAAGGAATTTAAAACACAAAAATACTGCAAATATAATTTTTGGTAAATTTAAAAAAAAAAGGAATTAATAGAACTACCAACAGTACATGATTCTTTATAGTGTCATTTATTTATTCACCTTCTCTTTCGATACCGTTAATATCTATATACAATCTCGAAAACATGCGTATAATCAAAGTATAGAAAACCTCATCTCGGTCAACAATCATTTCAAACCCCTCAAGTCATCCGGACATTGATTGGCTGTAAGCTATTAAGTTGGAGTGTCGAATCTGCTCAGCGTAATTCCTATCTCACTCACTTGAAAAGATCTAGCGGGCCCTTATCCTTTTTTTATGAAGTCCATGCCTTTGCGACATCCATAAGGAGTACGACGATCAATGTTTTACATTGCTACTTAATCCCCTTCTGAAGCAATCCAAATAGTGGCAAGATATAGTTTTCGAATAATTGGTTAGGTAGTGAAGTAGTGTAACTTCGGAGCCTAGGCAAACAAAATCATTGACAACCTCTCAACTGTGTGCTTTGTCGATAAAAGAATGTTGTTAATTCATTTTCCCTCATTTGACGCCTGATCCGCATTCGCCACTTTCGCCTTAACACTTGCTTATACCTCACCTGCAGTTCGTTCTGTACAGACTTTTAAAGGCGGTGTTAGTTTGCAAGTCTCGAACAATAATCTTGAGCACGATTTTAAAGACATTCACGAAATGTAAATTAGTCATTGAATTACTTGACGGTATCGTGATTTTTCTCAATATAAAAGCTTCCTTGAGCAAGGTAAGTGCAAAGGTAATTTCATCGGCATAAGTAAGCTTCAGAGGGAAAGTTATTCATTTCTTTACAAGCTGGCTTTTTGACCCATAAATTACCCCCGCATTTAAAAGGAATACCTATCAGACGCTGAACACCGCAATACTTGTCCTCTTTACCTTATACTTAACAGCAAAATAATTTCCTATTGAATTATCAAATTATAACTTGGACATCTGCACGAAATGCACTCGGCCCATCAAAATAGAAAGTTTTGCTCATAGTCCCGTCCAAAATTTTTAACAACAGCCCTAAAATAAAGGCTCTACGATGTTTTTTTTCTCTATATACCAAATCTTGTTCTAGATGTGGACAGCCGCTTGATCTACATAAAACCCAACAGTTGTGTCTTATTTTAATGGCTCTCTTCTATCTTTCGAAAGGAGTGCACTGCACTTAGATTTAATTTTTAAATAGGAAATTGGTATCTATCTGCGCGAAAGGGTTATTATTAACAAATAGACCCCATGCACTTTTTATCAGCCTTTTCCATGTGCTATAACGTGTTTGTTGTCGACTCTTGAAAAAATCACCCATTTTGCATGTATAATACATGTGTGTCTATCAACAGTGCACTACATACTACCCCACTTTCAGAGTTCAAAATAATGCTTCACTTCATGAACTTAGCTAAATCTGGCAAGCACATGGCCGCCATTCAGACGATTTCAATCCTGAAAGTACAGTAAAAGTATAGTCTCCTCTTCTCGCAAAATGATAAAATTCTTCTACCCATAGTAAAAGGTGGAACTTTTATGGTTGAAAGTATAGCAATCAAATAATCCTTATTTGAATAAAATTCAAAATAAATATCTGCCACAAAAAAACAAATTTTCACTCACAGTCTAGCGACAAACAACTTACCCGAACCATATCCTTTACCACCAATATCTAAAAGTACTGTGTTTCAGACCTACGAGACATTTTGAAATACACATGGTTTGCAGCTACTTACTACGGCTAAATGACAATTACCCCAGGTATGATTCTTCCGAACTGTGAGCGCTTATTAATGTTCTTTGATATAAATAAAGCAAACCACAGATAGAGAAGCGGCCCGAAATGTAATGTAAGTAATAAAGTCATCACAGATCATTTACGATTACGATTACATTGGCTCTGACTGTCACTGAACACTTCCTGGTATATGGGCACATTGTAAATCATTTCCGCATGAATAGTTAGAATGAAAAGGAACCAATTCCTTATTGTTTCACAAGTCTCCACCCTTTCTAAAGGAGACTACACCACCTAGTCGCTTTTTTCGACAATTTCAACCGTAGCCAAAAATGGGAGCTTTAGTGGTGATTGAATAGAACAACAAGGATATAAAAAAGCAGGACAAAAAGGTGAAGGAATATTAAAAAAACAAATTCATTGACTGAAATAAATTGTAAACGAAATGAACATTTTCCATGACCAAGTAACGAGTAACAACATTTCAATACCCATAAAAAAAAATGCAAGAATTCCCTATTACGAAGCATTTCCAGTGAAAATAGGAAAGTGCCTAAGGATTATGGTGAAAACGATAATAAGAAACCAGTGGGTTCTCCAGTCCAACACAATTTTTTTATGACTTAAATCAATAATTACCTCATAAACTACGTCACACACGAATTAATGTTTCCTAAACAACGTCGAAAGACTCTTACTCGTATTATTATATTCCTAGATGGATTAGAATGTTTTCATTTTAACCTGAAATTTAATGTCGCTTTATTTTATTCGCCGCCTGCAACACTAAAAGTCTTTCTTTTTTGTTATTGTAAATGTTTGTAAAGTCATTTTAATGGACCATTAAGCAAACCATCATTAAATGCTGCAGAAAATCTGCGCTACTTGATTTTAGAAGGACGAAAGGTGTCTCCCTTCAAAAGTTTAAACCAAAACCTCAACTGCAGAGAGCCTGACCACCCAAACTTAAAAACCAAATCAACAATAAAACAATTTTATATTTACTATGCCTTCGGTTTGGTTAGCCTCTTTCCCACTACACTCGGCCACAGTAAGTTTTCACCTAATGACCAAAGGAGCTCATTTCATTACCGTCAGCACCTGTGTTCAGGTGTTTATTTGCAGCGATTTCCAAGCTATGCAATCAGCGGTTTGGTCCAAACAACAACGACGTAAAAAAGAAAACAACATACGGGAAATGCATTGAGGTGTGTAATTATCCCAGCGTTTGCTTCTACCCCCCACCATCACACATGAATGTGTGCGCAATTTTAATTTATTTCCACCGATCGTTGCGCAAAAAGTTACAGTCAAAGCCATAAAAGAAAATTTAACTTCTGCCAACACCATGGTTACCGATGGACCGATGGAAGCTGCAGTCTCATTGCGCCGCAATTAACTCACAGAGACCACTTGCCGCCGCACTTTAAAACTTTCATATCTATTGCCACGAAAATTCTCATACTATCTTCTCTCATACGCTTACATATGTAAGTATGTATGAGTATACTACATGTAAAATACGGATATGTGCACAATTGACAACGATAACTACGACGACGGACGCCAACAATCCAAACCAAATGAAATTCGAACGCAACCATTTAAGTCGGTTTGCCTCGAGTCCAAGACCTTTGAAATTGCCTAAATCGATCTTAGTAAAACACTATCCCATTCAAGTGATAACCCCACCTCCAGCGATAATAGTCCAGTGCGTATTCTCGTCTCTCTGCGTGCGGTAATGTTTATAAATTCAAATTTTGAGATAGGACTGCCACTATGACTATATGAATATGGCTACAGCTTCAACTAAAACCACTGCAGTCAATTCATTTACATATTTTCACTTCACAATCAGAATCTACCTTTCGGGCAGACGAATAGACAAGTCGAAGAGCAAGTTCTACTTCTGGACAAACTCGATGAACCGCATTGAAGTAGAATTTAATGCAGTCCCTTCCTGGCCTTGCCCTCCTATTGCTGTAAACTAAGAAAAAATTTAAACTCTACAACGTACGAGTACTATATGTTAAGAAGTGAGCAAGAGTAACACAGCCTCTCTTTGAAAATCTCCTACCTAAGGGACTTCAGGACCAAGCTCTTTTCACAAATTTTGCATACTCTGCAGAAAATCAACATCATGGTGTTCAAAGTTAACTCAGTCGGTGAGTATTTTGCTTCGACATACATAATGATATACATACTCGTATGTATCTAAACTTCGACCACATGTGTGCGCTGCAGCTTAAGCATGCAAAAGTGTTCTTCATATTGAAAAGTATACACAACTGTGCACAAGCATAAATATGTACTTAATAAATAGATCTACATCAGCATTTTGGTAGGTACTGGAACCATCATCATCAACGTCACCATTGCTATGCCAACTTGCCACCGATACCCAAACTGAAGACGAGACATTCTGCTGCATTTAGAGGCTATGCATTACACGTACCCTACAGCTTAAGGGCTGCAGAGATTATATTAGTGCTTGTCAACTTTGTTGGTTAGCAGCAGCGGTTTTGGAAGTCATCTCAAGTCCTCAAGGAGTTATTTCTTCTTACCAAACCAATTTAACAACACGCGTTAATTTACATTTCATACAAATACTCATAACCTCCCTGACAACTCATATAAATACGAGTATATATAGTTACTCCTAGTGCTATGTGTTATGTCTGTGACATTCGAGAAGTTTTGTGACATTGGAAATAATTTAATAACCACAAACTTCTTAGAATTACTTTTATGTGGTTTCACATTCATCCTCTTGCAAGGAATGTGACAGACCACTCATATCATTTTTGCACCCATCTTACCACAAATACTCACTAGAGTCTGAGCCAAGACAAGTCTCCATCGATAATCGAGCAAACTTTTCCATTGCTGCAACGAAAACATTGAACGACTGTTTTAATTCACATGTTAATCATTCACATAACTATCTTTATGGTTCCCAACTACAAGAAAAAAATATTAAAAAAAAAAATTACAATTCAAAATATAGCAACTTTTATAAGAGACCTAAAAGAACAACACCTTGAGATCTCTCAATCTGCCATGTACGCGAAAGCCGTTTCTGTTTTGTTGATGTCGATGTCGATGTCGATGTAAAAATGACCTGAATGCGGGATTTGTACGCGCCGGCGCCGAACGATTACCCAACATGGCCGGAGCGATTAGAAACTGGTAAGCCCACTTTGGTCTGCTTTTACCAGTTTCTAACTCTAGCACCACACAATCCACAACGACCGAAATGATGGTGCTGTCTAATCACTGGTAGCTGGCGACTTCGATGGGTAGTGCGCAAAAAGTTTACTCAACTCCGTGAGATACAAAGAAATATAGTGGGCAACTTCGAGTATTCTACATTAATATTTTACCATAGTGTAGGGTGCTCTGTGTTGTTGGCAAAAGACATGAATTGCACATGACTCTACTGTAAGTATGTTAATTGTTTAATTGGATTATTGAAGTGAGAGAAAAACTTACTCTACAGAGCAAAGCTGTAACTAGCTTGAGGCAAAGTTTTGCAGGTGCAATGGACAACTATTTTTTAATAGTATCGAAGAAGGTAGGATTTTTAGCGTGAATTAAGAAATACATCTGCACTTTCTCCCAGGTAAGTAAAGCTCAAAAACTGAGAGTGAAACAAAAAGTTCCAAATGTTTCCTCCTTCGATGCTGAATGACAAAACAATGAATGAAAAGTTGAACCCCAAAACTTAAGGCACCTACACTAACAAATATGGGAGTACTTGTCACGGCCGTGATAAAAGCAGCAATCGGTCCATAGCGTAAACCAAAATTTGACATGGAATGCATTTACTTTAGACAAATTCAATAAGCTAATCGTCGTGATCAGTTGCTTCCAGTGTCCCTATACAAATTTTTAAATTGCTAGACTAGACTAGACGAAATACTAGTACAATATACGAGGGCGGGTCAATAAGTCCGTGACTTTTTGAATTTCTGACCTCTTTACTGAAACAGCAACACTGCTCCTGTCAACAGGCATCTGTCAGTTGACTCCTGTCAAAATTTAAACTTGCTGCGTCAGTTAGTTTGTGTTTGACAGCTATTTTTATCAGACTACTCACTAATTTGAGGAGAAAATGGAAAAAAGTGAATTTCGTGTGCTTATTAAGCATTATTTCTTGCGAAAAAAAACCATTACCGAGACCAAGGCTAAGCTTGATAAATACTATGGGGACTCTGCACCATCGATTTCAATGGTAAAAAAGTGGTTTACTGAATTTCGTTGTGGCCGTACAAGCACTGAAGATGCCGAACGTCCTGGACGCCCAGTTGAGGTCTCTACACCCGAAACAATCGAAAAAATTCACGATATGGTGTTGGCCGACCGAAGATTGAAAGTGCGAGAGATTGTGGAAGCCGTAGGGATCTAGCATGGCTCAGTGGTTTCAATTTTGAATGATCACTTGGGCATGAGAAAGCTTTCCGCAAGATGGGTGCCGCGTTTGCTCACAGTCGACCACAAACGCAATCGTGTAACAACTTCACAGGAAGGTTTGGCGTTGTTTAGTCGCAATATGGAGGAGTTTTTGCGCCGTTTTGTAACCGTGGACGAAACATGGATCCATCACAACACACCAGAGAACAAACAACAGTCAAAACAGTGGGTTTCTAAGGGTGAATCGGCGCCAAAGAAGGCCAAGGTGGGTTTGTCAGCCAATAAAGTTATGGCGACTGTTTTTTGGGATGCACGCGGGATAATCCACATTGACTACCTTCAAAAGGGAAGAACAATCAATGGGGAATATTATGCCAACTTATTGGACCGATTCAATGACGATTTGAAAAAAACGACCTCATTTGGCCAAGAAAAAAGTTCTTTTCCACCAAGACAATGCAAGGGTGCACACATGTGCAGTTGCCATGGCAAAAATCCATAAATTGGGCTATGAATTGCTCCCTCATCCATCCTATTCTCCAGATTTGGCTCCGAGCGACTACTTCTTGTTCCCAAACCTGAAGAAATGGCTTGGTGGAAAAAGATTTGACTCCAATGATGAAGTCATCTCGCAAACAAAGGCCTATTTTGAGGACCTCGACAAATAATTTTTTTTGGAAGGGATAAAAAAATTGGAGAAGCGTTGGACAAAGTGTATAGAGCTCAAGGGAGACTACGATGAAAAATAAAATTATTTTTTTATCAAAAAATCTGTGTTTTAATCCAAAAGTCACGGACTTATTGACCCGCCCTTGTACCTATATGTTGTCAATAAACAAAGTATCAGTTGTCCATCGTTCATGATAACTCTCATCTCAAAATAGTTTAGGAATTCACCTACACAAGGCACAGAAGGCACCTTAACATGTTGTCGCTATTTTATTAGTATTTTAGCAAAACAATTGAGTTCAAAATGTTTAACTCAAAAAGCAGAGATAATGTTACACAAAACCCTAAGTTCCATACAGTGAGGACCCTAGGATTTGAGAAAGCCGAAAAACGAAGCTGGTAGCCTTCGAAGGAAAAATTATTCGCCGCGTACTTGATCCCGAGTTACGAAAGGGCCGAATGAGGATGAACTCTATCTTCAATATGTTATCCATTAAAATAAGCCACATTAAGCGAGTTTATGCAAATCAAATGACATTTGATTAAAATGTACTCCTCACCGGGGATGAAAGAGAAGCTTATTGTGACAAAATACAAGCTGGCGCAAAATTAATCATTCAATTTTGTTTTTGAATTTATTTCTTACTAAATAAAATAAAATGATTTTGAGTGATGGAAATCCTTATTTGGACCTTTACAATTTTTTCTGTTAAGTGGAAAAGATGAATCCGCCAAGTGGCTGCCGCCAGTGTTGATACACATTTGCGCCCGTTTCATAGCATTTTCCATGACTGTCCGCAAGATTTCCTTAATTTTTTTTCTCCTTAAGGGCTGCGACTGTCTGAGGCTTAAGCGCGCGACTTCAAGTAGCCCCAAAGAAAGAAGTCTGGGATGGTTAAATCGGGCGATCTTGCTAACCATGCCAAATCGCCAAAACGGAAGATTACGCAACCAGGAAACGCTTCCTTCACAATATATATTGTGGCTCGTGCTGTGTGTGTGGTTGAACAGTCTTGTTGAAGCCACATGTCGTTTATCATGCACCTGTAACATTTGTCAGTAACAGTGATCATATTGCCGATGGCGTCCTCAAAAAAATACGGCCCAATCAATCCTCCCGCGTGAACGCCGCACCACACAGCAGCTTTGAGTGGATGTAGTGGCTCCTCGCCCATCACACCCGAATTTTCAGTGCCCCAGAAACAAAGATTTTGCTTATTGACGTAACTGCTTAAGTGGAAATGCGCCTCGTCGCTCATGATGACTTTCGACACAAAATCGTCCTCTTCGTTGTTGAGATTGACAGCGGAGTGTAGCGCTCCATTGCTTGTCTGTTTGTATTGTGCAGCTGTCTTGTTCACAAATGCCAAACATGGTTGGCGTACTACGCTATTTGAAAAAATTATAACATCTTCCGATAGAATGATTAAACTTGCGCCACCTTGTAGAAGCTGCATGCCTGGAATCGAAAGATCAGAAGTAATCAATATCAGATATTAGACTACAGTACTGTCAGATTCCTCTGAAAATTATTTAAATAGAAATCTCATATTTTACTGCAGATTGAATTTTAGAAATCACTGAACACCAATGTTGTGATTGACGGAAGGCTTGTGCATACAAATTTGTTTGCCATAAGGACATTTCTTCTGTACAAGATGGGCCATAATGAATGATCCTATTTTTCTAGGCTATATCTTTGAAATAGAACAAAACAAAAATAATGCGTTTTCAAATGTTTATTTGAGCATTCCAGTTCTTTTTCCATGATATCGCTTAAGTGGCTGCCGCCACTTTTCAGCGAACCTTTATAACTTCAGGCGAAAGGTTCTGTATAGAAAGCCGTCCAGGACGGTCAAATTGAATGATCCTGCGGTACAAATTTCCAAAACACGATATCAGATGACCCGGAAACATTTGTTTTTGAAAGTCACTTGTAGCTCGTCCAGTATGCCCTGTTACTCTTTCTTCGTGGAACCACATGTTCTCCAAACCCAATTCATCCAATTCAAAAATGAAAAAATTATTGATCATGGCTCTGCAGTGCTTACCATTCACAGGGACCGTCTGGATGGTTTCGACGAACTTTATACAATATCTTCAGCCACAACAGCGTATTCTCGGCCGAACGAAAAGTACTAGGTTTTCCAGGGCTTGCTATTTCAGTCTCTAAGAGTCTTACAGCTAAACGCCGTCATTTGTAAATAAACCTAGTCAAGTAATTAATACTGGTACACACCTGAACTGACTCATTACGAATGCAACACTGGGCGCATCCATTTCGTATTGATTGCGATTTGACAGTTGATATTTATGCTTCACGGTGACGTAAAAAGTTTTTGACATTAATTGCATCATGGAATAGGGCGACATCGAAAATCGTATTGTTGTAGTTGGCCTACTTAAATGCAACATGGACAAAGGCGATATCTTAAGGACGTTCTGACCGCTTGGAATCACTCGCAATTTTGTGTATCGTGCTGTGAAGTTTTTTGAGAATACTGGTGGAGTACGAGACCGTCAAAGATCCGGCCGTCCGCGCACTGTGAGAGCTCTGAGAGCGATCAAAGCCGTGAAGAAACGAATCGAACGAAAACAGAAAATCTTGTCACAGAAAATGCAAATTTCGCAAAAATCCATGTCTCGCTTTATCAAAGAAGATTTAGGACTCAGCGCGTACAAGCGACACACTGGACACCTGCTCACGGCCGCATTGAAGGAAGAACGCTCACAGACAAATTCTGTTTACTGACGAGAAAATCTTCGCCGTAGAAGAATCGTTCAATAAGCAGAACGATCGTGTGTATGCTCGGATTTTTTTTTTATTTATTTATTATTATATTATTTAGATTTTATTTTATTTTACCACGTCGTTTAGCAAAATTAATTTATCAAAGAACCTTGATCTTAGACTCGTATCTAAAAATTCGGAAAGGCATGTTTATCTTTAAACAATTTCAACTCAATACCTTGTCAGTAAATGGTGGTAATTAAGAAAAATGTTGCATCACAGCGCTCTTAAAATAAAAGATCTACATTGCATCATTTTTATGACTGATCCATATCTTAACCTATTAAATAAATGGCTTTAACATACAATTGAATTCATTCACAATGTCAGATATCTCCACGGCTTATCTCACAGTTTTAGGGTAAACGTACTTAACACATAACTTACACCAAGCGTTCGCATATGTTTTTCTGTGAGCAATGCTGTGTAATTGAAATTATGTGCAAGCAGTTGCATGAGACATCGAATTAGATTTGTTTCGAGGCGCAGTTTATTCTGGTATAATATCTGGGTGTCTACTAAAAGAAGGGTACGGCCATTGAATTGCATGTTGTGTTTAGCAAAAGGTTAAACGAGCATTTTAAACCACTTGATGGCAGTCAACAACTACGACTTTAACTACGGTACAAACGTACGAGCACCAATTTTCTATGGGAATTAACTAAAAATCAGTAGCCAACAACGAAAACCGAAACAACGATGCAGTGTTCTTGCGTGAAATGATAAAATGTGTTACCAATTACCCACAACCAATCTGATAGTGACGGTGATGTTGATGTTGATGTTGATGGTGAGTGGCGAGTGGCGAGTGAACATTGATTTTTATGATGCTTCAAAAAAGCCCCGTTTACCTGGTGGTCGAAAGCACTTGCTGTTTGTTGCCACATCTTTAATGTGAACTCGAATTCAAATCCAAACACGTTTTCAGCTTTAAAAAACCTTCAAGACTTTTCATCATTTTTTTCTTTTTTTTTCCATTCATTCGTTTGTCAATTTCAAATGACGCCAAATGAAATTAAATAAACGCCTACGCGTGATTTCGCCTCAAACAAGATTTCAAGATTTTGTACCAGTTTTGTAACAAGCGTGCGCGAGTCGCTTTGGTTCGCCACTATGCTGTTAGGTGACAGAACGGCGCCGCCGCCATCTACGAGTATACAAATACTCTACTCACATACTTGTAATCTTAATGTTAGTGTTAGCTTGAGATTTTTGCGTGTTTTAAGCATCGCTGTGTCCATTTTATCGAGGTTTCCGCATTTACGATTTCAACTTATTCATCTGATAATAATAAATAACAAAGATAAAATAGTGGATTAGTCTTTGGCCATCAAGACTGTCTGAGAGGAACCATAAAATTAGAAATGAAATAAAAATGATATCGAATCCATCGAATCGACATAAATGTTAAAGTGAGGGAAGGAACCTGCCCTACAACTTGAGATTTGGTGATGGTTTTCTAAGATACCGCTGATAATGGGGTTCCCTTCGATTTAACATTCTACAATGTGGCCTATCTAAATCAGCGTTACGCAGATTCCCAATTATTTTCTAATAAAAAAAAAATTTAACTATGCATGAGAATGGTATTAACTCTGAAAGCACATGAATACATATCTCAGCCTAGTCTTCAATCAGAGCTGAGGCATTTTATGGCTTTACATTTATGCATCTCATAAGTAAGTCCCGAACATTTGGTCCAAATGGTTATGAATCGTGGTGAAGCCTTTTTTTTTATTGATATGTATGTTTACATCACAAAAGAAACACCATACATCAACACACTCGTATATCTTTTTTTTTATGTAAGACATCCGCGGATTTATCCATAGATGAGTGAAGATGAAGCTTTTGGGTTAACCTCAAATACTGCCAATGCAAGGACAACGGATCTGACTGTTGAGTGCTTTTTTTTAAGCATATATTCAAATTTTATTTGAAAACGTATTAAAATGAAATTTCTGGTAATTTTTATAGAATTAAATATTTATAAGTGTTTGTGGTTTGAGTGGTTTAAAACAAATATACGTTTACGAGTATATGCGGGGGTGCTGTCATTGCCACTTTGCAAGACTGGTAGGTATACTCGTATTTTTATTAGACAAATAAAAACCAAAAAACAAAAAAAAACTTTTATACAATTTAAGAGCATTTTTTGACAAATCCTAATTGAATGGTTGGATTTGAACAAAAACAAAAAACCAACCAACAAGGAGTTGGCACTAACGAAAAAGTCCAAATCTAAAATTATTTGCTTCCGAGAGATTATAATAAATTCAAGACTTAGCAGTTTTAGTAAAATTATTTAAAATCTCATCAAGCGGTTGCGGTTATACTATATGGTATGTATGCACGAGTATGTTGTTTTTAAATATTACCTGAATTAATCATTCTCCATAATAGTTATAATGGATGGTTTTTCCACTCGGTCTTGTTGTTTTTTTTTGTTTTTTTTTATTTTATGATGTTAAATAGAGTTGGGCTTGAGCTTCGATAACGATCATTTTAAACGCCTTCATTTGCAAACACACATCAAATTATTCAAAAATATTCAAAAACTCAATAAAAAATGATACCAATAAAAATAGTTTCATATTTGTTTTTTTTTTTCTTTTTTTTTTTTGTTATATCTACACATGTATGTATTAATTTTAGTAAACACAAAAAAACAAAAAGAAAACAGTTTGTTGGATTCATTATTAAGTCTGCGAAATCAAGAAATGACAAATTTTGTAACAGTAGCTCGCAGCTTACTAAAACATTGCGTCCAATTTGTGTTTTCAGCAGAAAACGAGTTATGGTTTACATATTCTTTTATTTCTGATACAAAAACTGATTAACTTGAATCACAGAGGGGGAAAAAAATTTTGGAAAAGTATTCATAGAAAAAGAAAATCGTTTATCTTAAGAAATCTAAATTTAATCTTTTGCCGTGACAAAGAAATCAACCCTTACCATAAATCATTGTGATTTTATTATTCATTGTCTATGTTAGATCTTCTCAAGCGTTCTTTTTAACGAATGATTGGTCAGCTAATGTCACCGTTGGGGGGTCAATTCTATTAATTCTCACTTATTCACCTTTGAGTTATAGTTTCCACCTCAATCGTAGCTCTTTGCATATTTTGTCTTTGGTTTATCCTCGCAATTTAAGATTAATAGATTACAGAAGGGTGTTGCTCATAAACTCTAGATATGTCCGGTAGATAATTCCGTTTAGATAATTTTAATGAGGGTTCTCTTACTGTATCTCAGTAGAGAAATATTTTAAAAATTTGCATTCGCGTTTTTATTGTTTTTACTGAAATTGATATTTAAAGAGCCATCCTTGAATCTGTACTCAAATCAAGATGAACCGATCTGGAACAGATTTTCAAAAAACAACTATGAGGTGGATACCACCATGGGAGGCTCCATGCTTTCCACTGCAGTCAGCGAACACCTCAATCAAGATTTTTTTATGTACCAAAACACAGAAATGGCCGAAAACCTCGACCTAGCTGGATTGTTCCATCTGAGGAACTGATAACATCACAAAGAACACTTAACCGAATTTTGTATAAAGAGTGGACTCACAAAGCCTATAAGGTTGAACTGACTGATTGAACTTACTCCAGCACATGCCGAAAACTCAATTTAAATGGTTCGGCACATTTCCAACTTGTTAATAAGCTGAGGACTTAGAAGATCCAATAATACTAGTCCAAAATCCCCTTTATTGACGACATCTTCACTGGACGCATCACTGAACCCTATTGTTGTAGAAAAGAGTTCATCATAAAAACTTGGTAGCACAGACTCCTATATGGCATTTAGTGGTGGCTCATTTGTCGGTTGGTGAACAAACTTAAATTGTTTTGAAAAAAATTTGTAGGCGAATGGTTGACATTTTTTCTAATTTTTGGGAGAAATTCATCCGAAACGAAGATAATATGATTTGGGAGCACTGTTTTATATCCGCTTAATAGATAGCGGGGATAAATTGACTTAGCGTTGATCGCTATGTTATTGTTGTAATTAACATGCAAAATGCTTTTTAGGCGGATAGCGGACTCGCAAAAAAACACGACTATTAATGGGTTATGCTTTCCCCCCACGATGATCAATAAATTATGTACGAAGCTTAAAAATTTGATCTGAGTTTGTTGCCAAAAAGCAGAGCTATGAGTCCCAAATGTAGGGAAACAATTGCTCCGCAGAAACTAACTTGTGGTTTCTGCAGAGCAGGCGCCCTTAAACAGGGAACTTGATGATCATGTGCTACCATTTACAATTCACACACTTGTACAACAGATGGCAGAATTTAATTCAAATTGAAAACTTCATGAGCAGTTATCAATCTCTCTTAAGAGACGGTTCAACTCTCAAGTCCCTGGGCGTCGTAGTATGTATTAAAATAGTCTCGAAGTAGGCTAAGTAAACCAAACAATGAACGGCGTCGAAAAATTTATTTACTCCGGTGAAGAGTAATAGCCAACCATCAGCAGAAAATAGCCCAAAGTTAGAAAACAATTATATAGAACCTCGGCTTCGCTTTTCACTCTAATGATGCACACCAGAAATCGAAACTCTAGTCATTTCAGTTCTGCTCTAAGCGTTCTCCAAAAAACAAATGCTATTTTCCTGGAGTCATGAAATTTGTTAAGAGAAGATTTAGTTCTGATTTTGAAATCGAAATCTTTTCACTATTATCTATTGCTATAAAGGAAAACATTGTCGGTTTTAAAAAAAAAAACAATTTGTGTTCTCAATTCCTACTTCAATCCTCCAGGCAGTTACGAACAACTATTGTATTTGATAGAATATTGAACATGCGTCACCGAGTTTTTAGGCCATTTAAATTCAATTCCTCTTACAAGTCATTAACAAACTTAATAAAAATGAATTATCTTCCAAATGAACTTAGACAAAATGAGTTATTTGAGTTTTTTAATATACGAGTACTAAAATTCATTAGCTACCCTGTAGAAATGGTAATTTATGCTAAAAGGACACTCGATTGTAAAATTATTGAGAACAAAATCTCAGTAAATAGTAAGACAATCAACCACGTTTCTAATTTCAAAGCAACATCTTCACAAAGTCAAGTTCACAACAGCGCGATATTTGAAAGAAGTTGAATTCATTCCAAAAATATCATATAGTCATCCTGAGTTAATTTAACATTTTTTGCTTGGCGCTTTTAAACAAACAAACGTCTAATATATTCGTCAAAAACCAGATGCCATCATCAATACTAATCTATCAAATTAATCTAATATAACACATTGTGACTACATTATCACTTATTAGCACCCGTGCAAAGCCATTAAAAATATTTAAAATCTCCGGACATTAGTAAAATTAAATTAAAGAAATTCTCCAAAAACATAATGTTTACAATCGTTTAGAAGTGAGTCCATTGCCCTGTCTGATAAATAACTTTTCCATTTACCACAAAAGGCGTTTTGGGAACCTGTTCCTTGTTTCATTTTCGAACTCTTAATGTGCACCCTTTGTGTTATCAGCCATAAAAGTCTTTTTTAAATTTCCCAAAACGATCTATAAATTTTCTCAAATTGATCTGACCTGAACAAGAATATCTAGACTATTAACTCTGATGCCGATGTAAAGTTATCGCGCCATGATATTTGAGATTATAGTTGATATGGATGCTATCCAATGCAATGCATACGAACGTTGGTGGGAACAAGTGCATAAAGCGCTAAGCAAATGGGTGCGCTCAATAAATTTGACAACATGTACTTACTTGTGGTTTGTGAACACTCCCTGGGTTACATCAGAATACGAGTACTCCTGTAGTGGTATTATTATTTTTTTTAATTTATATACATATGTTATATCTTCAGCAATGAAGGTTACTTTTTCTTTTGTGGCTCACAGATAGAGGTTAGATAAATTTGACTTTTTGCTGTTTTTAAATTGTTCGCGTGGTCGCCTAACTTTACATATTCCAGGCCACATAAAAAGGACAACAAATCGCACGGTAAGATGTGCTCCTTATTAAGCCATAGGGCAAATTTCATTTGAAAATAAAACCGGTTCAGATGATATTTCTCTTACTATTTCTCTTTTAGATACTTTCTGAGGTTTCGCTTTTTTTTGTTTATTTTTCTGAATAATTACATTAAATTGTGTTTAGATGATTCATTTCCCCCAAATATTTCAGCTAAGTCCCAAATATCAAATAAAACGGTTAAACCAGAGATGAATTCGCAAATAAATTAAGGAAATCCGGTTCTTTTATATGATCTACTTAGGTCCGATTTCTTTCTAATGGAAAACCCATGCTAAGCATACACTTTCATTATGTTTTCAAAATTAATAAAAAAAATCATTGCAAATGAATAAATGAATCTCAATCAATTCAGCCGCTTGATCGGTCTGTTTAGGGTTTTAAATAAATTTCCAAATTTATTCTTAGCCACTTTCCGCGTCGACTTAAATGTCTTGACTTAAATTTCTTGACATGTAATTCGATATTATTTTTTTTTCTGTTTCTTTCTTTCAGACAAAATCGTCATCTTTTTTCCATTATTGCCTACGCGTCGCGGTCGGCCGGACCGCGCCTATAGTGGTCTTGTTCTTGGAGTAGACCTACACTTTTTTGAGATGAATCTTTTTCTGTAAGGGAAAAAAATTTTGTGTGAGACCTGACGTTTAAAAACATTATGTACAATATTCATTGCCAAACTCTACCCACCCCACACATTGTACTTAGGACGCACCCCGAGCTGCTATTAGAAAACAATACATTTGTTCGTTATATGAGGCCGGTATAAGGAGTCGATTACGCGCTCATTCTTAATTTGGTTTAGCATAGAGTCCATCTTTGATTGATTAATTGAATTCCCTTGTAACCGTGAGTATGTTAGTGGAATTGTATCTTCTACCGACCGCATTATATTGAACCCTACACAACTTTGATTGTGGTAGCAGAAATCGTAGACATATAACGATGATACTCGTACACACCCTCCGGCCAAGTTAGTGAATCACCGGGTAAAGGTTTTGGAAACACTGTTTGCTGCCGGTCTGTTATGGGTTACTGTGCCCAAGTGGATACACTGAACATAATAATTATACCTGGTGTTTGTTTTGTTTTCATTAAGTAATTTGGAAGTTTCTATTCGCTTGTGTTTATTCTTTTGGTATAACTACTCCGCGTGCAGCTTTTACTTGTATCTTTTACTAATTTAACAATGTTTTAACTGTTTACGAATGCATGTTTCACCGATCATTTGTGGCATTTCCCACAGATCCACGGTAAAGAATAGAAACAAAATGAAAAAGCTTAACGAACAATTAATTACACTTTAGTTAGTGTAGGTAGCACGTAATTTTTTATTTTTATTTTTATTTTTCTCCTGCGTATTGCCTTTGGATACACGAGTGTTCTTTTAGTAAAGCAATTAGAGAAGATTAAATGAATTTTTTTGATTTTCGAACAAAAATTCAATTTTATGATGTTAGAAAACAAAAAAAAAAAAATCTTAACAGCATTGCCTTAGTATTAACATTTTATTAGCTTCTGGAGATTCGCGTAAAACTTGAGGACTAATAACCTTTTAACGATACATTACTATGATATTTTAAACCGTAATTCCTCAAGTTGTATTCAGATTTATTTTTATTTTTTTAATTAAAATCAATTCAGTCATCAATTATTGAATTTAATTAGGTTTCGCAACGATTTATTGTAACAATGAAGAGAAAATACCCCCAAAATGTTACCGCTGAAACAGCTCCTAGTAAAAGCATGATAAGGAACTTAAACGGGCAATCTTTGATCTGACACGACCAAATGTTCGCAATGAAAATCCCTCTGAGCACTTTACGATTGTCATCGAAGGTACATCTGTATCTATTCTTCGATATGCTAAAATGTACTACATCGTTTCAAGATTTCAGAACTTGACCTAAAATTGTTTGCTTGCATCAATGTCATATTCTTAGATGCACTGTTTGATGTGAAATTATGACCGATAGAGTAATATATTTCAGATGGTGATAATCAACATCCACAAACCATCTATAAGACGGTGTTATTCACAGTTACAGCGATCCTTTTACGTCCGATACTTCAAAGCAGCCATAACGTATTGTTTCAGCAAGTTGAGGCAACAGCACAGATTGCAGCAGCGACAATGCGGATTCTTTGACAGTTTTGTGGTGTTGTGCTATAATTATTTCGCTTGGTATAATATTCGTTTAAAAATAAAAGAATGTTGGACCAGAATCGTTGCGAATTATAACGCGAAATGCTTTAGGAAAAGCTATTATTTATCACCAAGATACTCCTCGAATGTACATGACACCGCGCTGATTTCGAATTAGGTCCAATTCAATACTTTTAAACAATATCATATCACTTAGCTTGCAATGAAGTGTCTTCTGACTCCAGCAATTTTGCCTAACCCGTAAATTCTCATCTGCGCAACTGGACTGGACGGGACTTCTTAAAAAAATATCTGATGGACTGAATTTCATCCGAATCGGCCGAGTTCGACATTCCAAACAGAGGACGTTACTTTGTACACTATTCTAAATAAATATCAACGAGGAAAATTTTCTAGAATATATGAATATGGTCAAATTTGTAGCTTTCTTTCTTCCAAAACATGGATACAAATATCGGGTTTTCCAACAGGGACTTGACAACTTTGAATTTAGTTTGTGAACGCACTCTTTCACTAATCATCAAACTGTCCTGTCAATTTATTCAGAAAACTCAACATTTTCATCATGGTAAAGTACACGAACGAGCAACGTCTGCAAATTATAAAACTTTTCTACCGAAATTCGGAGTCGGTGACTGCGACTTTAAGAGCGTTAATTCAAATTTTCGGTCGTAATTCTCGCCCTAGTAGACAGGCAATAACAAGTTTAGTGCAAAAATTTGAGTCTACATATTCGTTGTGTGATGTTGCCGTGTCAGTTAGACAACGGGTTGGTCTAAGTGTCGAAAATATCGCTGCCGTTCAGGCGTCCGTAGCAAACGATCCAAATCAGTCAATTCCATGGCGTTCTCAAGAATTGGGCATCGCTCACACCACACTATGGCGTATTTTGCATAAGGATCTTGGTTTACACCCATACAAGATCAAGCTGACTCAATAATTGAAGCCGATAGACCATTTGAAGCGACTTACGTTCTCCGATTGGATTCTGGAGAAGATGCGCCAAGATGGTGAATTTCATCGCAAAATCGTCTTCAGTGACGAAGCTCATTTTAGGCTCAATGGGTTCGTCAATAAGCAAAATATGCGTTATTGGTCGGGTGAAAATCCACATGTGCTTCATGAATCACCACTTCATCCACAAAAAATAACTGTTTGGTGCGGACGATCGTCACGTTACTGTGAATGGTCAGCGTTATCGCGTCATGATCACCGACTATTTTGGCCCGAATTGGAAGATAAGGACTTGGACGACATGTGATTTCAATAGGATGATGCCACAAGCCACACAGCACACGTTGCAATCGATTTATTGAAGAGTAAGTATGGTGAGCGTGTTATCTCAAGAAATGGGCCAGTCGATTGGCCGCCTCGTTCGTGCGTTTTAACGCCGCTTGACTATTTTCTGTGGAGCTACATTGGTTTATGCTAACAAGCCGACAACATTGGAAGAGCTCAGAGCCAACATTGGACGCGAAATAGCGACTGTTTCGGCCGAAATGTGTGGCCGACTCGTTGAAAATTGGGTCCAACGAATCGAATGCTGCAAACGTGCCCGCGGTGGCCATATGAACGAAGTCGAGTTCCATTCATAACTGTGTTGATTTTACTTCAAGCCGATAATAAAGTTTTTGAAATATCTCAAATGGTTTGCGTTTTATTTTCAAAAAAAGTTATCAAGTCCTTATTGGAAAACCCATTATATGAAGATACGATGGATTACTAACTTAAGGATGAAAAAGAAGCTGTAGGGCCGCATTAAGTCAGATTCTGGTCGAAATCAGTCCTGAACACAACGAGAATCGATAGCACGGACAATTCAAACTGAAGAGATTCTTTATTCGAACCATAATGTATACGAATATGAAGCCATATGAAGGTAGCAGTCGAGATTTGAAACTAATTTAAGAAATGATTTCAATCGGATGCTCAAGATCAATCTTAATTTAGTGTCTCAAGTTTACAACCGACCGACTTTCTTAATTAGGGAAAATGTACGACTACGAGTAGAAGTAAGATACAATGTGTTTAAAAAAAAAATAACTAACAACTCGACTCAATTGTATCGAGGTCAATTAAGCTTATATATCAGTGTTGGATAGATCTTCAAAAAATTATTTAACAATTATTTTTCATCACACTAAACATTTGCGAATAATTTGTATATATGTAAAATGCTGGCCCAAAGTTGTCTGTTTTAATTGTATCGAGTCTCAAATAAACAACATTTTAAATTATTCTATTTTTCCCGCTTTAATTAAAGTTGATATTGCGAAAGTATTTTCAATTGTCAAACAAATGCAATACTTCTTTCAAAATGACTATAAATAACCTCATGTGATCTATCAATTAAAATACAAATTATCGTTTAATGAAGCCCAATTTTCTTATGCAAGTACTTAATCAGGAACAACGCGCGGGCGACATACTAACATTCGGACATCTTCTGACTTCTAACTGTCGTTCTAATCGTCTTCATCAATATGAACATGAGCAACGATATTCTTAACGAATTCTTAATTAATTCGAATTAGGTTTATCATTTGATATGTATGAGTATTGAAAATAAAAATAAAAACAACGAACAACCGCCGAACAAACGAAAAATATCCAACGGATTTCGAATTAATTAAGATTCATGCGTATGGTTATTTTCGTCGTTTATAACTAGTTTTTGTGTCTGCTCCTTTTTCTTTTGTTCTCTATGTCTATAGACATTTTTTATGTATTCATTTCCTTGCCGCACAGTCTTAATTATTGCTTAGATACGAATTAAAAAGTTACATCGCTTTGTAGATTATTAATTAATAGTTAAATGTTAGGTATACTCGTATGTAGTGTAGTGGAATCCAATTAAAACAAATAAAGATTATTTAGCTTAATTCAGTTCCCCTAGGTGGCGTTGCATCCAGCAGTCTGATTCGTAAAGTGAAAAAACACGTTTATAGATCACAAATGGATTTATGTTAATCGAGCACGGGCGTATTTATAGACGGCCGCATTGATTTATGAGCACACGTATCACAGCTACAACTCGATGATATCGAACACAAAAGTTTATTAGTAGTCAATTTAGTTATCCATTATAAGTACAAGTCAAGTTCAGTTCAGACTTATGCTAATGTACATACGAGTATCTATACATATGTTGATATATATACATAAATAGGAAACATATAAGTATTCATATTTTAGTTTACGACTTGACGACTTTGTGGCGCCAGTTTTTGGCACAAATGGATTTTTTTGATTATTGTGTCTTCTTACATGATTTTTTATGGCTTTTGAATTTGTTACTTAAAATTTATGTTCCAGCTGACATTTTCCTTTTCAAAAACTATGTTAATCGAAACCTACCTTCAATCACAGGGTCGAAATTGTCATAAAATTCGTTTTATTGTCTTGAATAGAACTCAACAAAACTTAGGATTGTTCAGTGGTTTTACTTTTGTGGTGCTCATACTCGTATTTCGCAACACTCGATTTTATAGTTCTTCTTTTCCTTTGTCCCGCCCTAATGAAATATGTTTCTCCCACGCATTTACATAATTTCTGCACCACTCTTAACCCACATATGCCATTTTCGACCCACTGAGCATATATGGGTTAAAGTTGTGAGAGAAGCCAAAAAATCGTTGATTCTTTTGCATTTGCACATTGCAACCAATGTGTCTTTGTAAAAAATGTATATAGCAATATCAGCTGATGCTCTAAGCTTGGCATTTTGTAAGATCATCACCGAGTCATAAAGAAATAGCTCAATACCTACCTAGTCATTGCAAGGATTCAAAAATTAGAATATGAGCTAAGTGCGGCTTAGTTTCTCCAAACCAAATATATTAAGTTTATTCCAATTCTCTAACCGCTTAAGTGTTACATAAATAGATATTTTCAAAATGAAAAAGATAGCTCATTTGGTCTTGAAGATACAAATGCCATCCGACAATGTGAGTCTGCTAAAATTATAGCTTTGTCAAGGGAAAGGTAAGGTGCAGAATGCAGATTAGCCCAATGGAGGTACTGTCCGGCAACGATTCGAAAGAAAGGCTAGAATCGAAGAAAATTATTTCAAAATCGGCGATAATTTGGGGAATAACACATGTTCAAAGCACTAGAGGCAACCTAATTGGGGTGGTGAGCAAAAAACCGTCATCCTGGACGAGAGGGAACTTTCCCCATAAATTTCGAAGAAAGGGCTGAAATCGATCTTCGAAAAATAAACAATATGAAATCAGTCGGAACAGTTGTAATTCAGACCATTGTCCTCCAATATCCTTTATCCTTCAGGCTTAGTAAAGAGTTTCAAGGAACGAACTGCAAACGTTCCTACGCAACATCTGATTTGGACAAGATTTTAGGCTATCAGATACAAAGTGTTGGTAATACAATTAAAAAGTAATTTTATTGTTATAGAGCTGAAGAAACTTTCTGAAACTATCTAAAACTACTATAAATCGAGTTTGACTTAATTCATTATGAAGAATAGTTTTGAAAACGATTTTAAATATTTAATTTTGGACGAAGCACATCCTGTCGTTCCAATTTTGAGCAACCCTTTGAACATTTGTGATTCTATATTAATTTTGGGCCCTTCCAATATCGAGCTAAATATTGACTTTCAAAACTTTCGTCAAAAACAAGCCCTAGATTGTTTTACCAATTCTCTATTAGCCATAACTTAACTTGGAAGATATCGTCCCAAGGACCAAAATTTTCTTTGAATTTGATTCTACAGTTAACAATTGTTCTACTAATGAATATTGTTGGCTACTGAATATTTGCATAAACATTTGGATTGAACCATATTAGACCCTTTTTTGCGAAGATATTTATGAAAGGGATAAACAATGTTAGAACTCACCGCTACAGCTAAATGAAAATATTCTTGGTAGGAAAACACTCTTGAAAGGGCCTATCTCTGTGAGGTTAAGTCTGCATCTCATTTTGAAGATATAATCTTTAACACTAATCTAAAAGATATCATTGAGTAAAGTCTTTAGTGTTTCCATACAGCGCAGCCGATGCAAAGTTAGGGAGGAACTGTACATTGGTTTTGAATGTATGCAGGTTATAATGAGTAGAAAATAATGATCTCGGTAGGCATTTCATAGGCTAATGGTTCGGCTTAGAAAATCACCTACTCTGTGGGCTTGAGGGTGTACTTATGAGCATTCATAGAAAGGCGGGTGTTACGGTTGAACGATTGAAGGGGTGAAATGATACTGGCAATTTCAGTAGAGCACTGGTGGTGGAGTCGTCATCGACTCAACTTTTCAGTTATCTCATGTATATATACAAACTTTTGAATAATAGATGTTACACTTGTACAGGCTGTAAAGAAGAGGATGAACCAGACAATCCCCTTTCTCAACCCATATCAACACTAATTGGGTAAAAATCACAGTGATTTGTATCCCAGACAAATTTTAAAAATATACATGTGGCAGTTAATTAGAAATAAATCAACTTATTTGAAAAAGGTTTTAAGTAAACCCTTTTTCATCAAGAATACGAGCAGACCCAGTAAAAATATCATTTTAGTATCTACAATGGCCGATGATGGCAGTTAATGTACTAAGGTAATGCAAGTAACTTTTTTCTCACTCCATCTCTGCTGAGTTATTTTGCAGAAAGAAAAAAAACAATCTCAATCCTTTTACCACAATGTGGCTCTATGTATACATATTCATATATAGATTTCCATCGGCGCTATCACATTTCATTACAGCCACACCAACAAACCAAGGCTTCCTTTTTTGCCCTTATGACCGGAATATGGTAAGGGCAGAATATTATACCATCATCAAGGTTGCCTGAGACAATGTTAATAAAATCAATTTAAGGGAGCCACTGTGACATTTACACAGTATGCTTTAAACAGATTGCTCTGAGGAAATGGACGTTTTAGTCTCAACCAATATCAGACTTTTGATGAATGCAGTTAGAGTTAATGGTTTGTTAACTTTATACAGATACTATATACATATGTGTATGTAGCACTATGACCCAATAGGCTGAGATATATTTTTATGTTAATGCAAGCAATTTATTTACCATTGCTTTGTCATTATAGAGGTCGACGGAAGCAAATATTGCTCAAATTTTAGTTGAATTTTATAGATCACAACTTTGAATTATAATTGCGATCATCGTTTGCAGTAATAGGCTTTAATATGTTAATATGTATGGATATGCCACAGATCAAGAGAAGACAATTTAACTGGTGAATGTCTTTTTTGATTGAATATCGATTTATATGTTAATTATTGTAAAAAAAAAATTAAGAAAACATAAAAGTAAAAAGAAATAAATATTCAAACAGAAGTGTTATGAGTTAATTTGAAGCTTGCTATTCATTAGAGAACAGATACTATTTCCATTAAAAAAAAAAAATTATTCATAAATAGCTTAACTAAGAAATGTTGTTAACAAGCTACGTATTAGTTGAAATATACATATATATATGTATGAACTATTAATTTCTGGAAAATATAAAAAATAATTGTTTATGACGCTTTTTCCTGTAGGCAGTATTCAAAATTGGTTGACTACATGTAAATTTTACTCAAAACTTCTAATAGATGTTGTACTAACTTACCGTTAAATACTTATTTAAATCCAATATAAATCATCGGTAGGAAGTTTTCGTATCTAAACAAAGCGAACACACAAAATTTTGTATCTTTTTCGGCACGATTTCCACCAAACTAATTCAATCCTTGATCAGCCTTATTGAAGCACATAACTTAACGATGCTTAGATATTAGAAATTTTCATAAATTTTTCAATCTAAGAGGAAATAACATTTCATATCCTGTTTACTGCATACTCTACACATTCACTTCCGTTCCATTTATTATAACTATTTCTTTTCACATTAACTTTTAGAATTTGTTTTCCTTTTTATTATATTTACTTCTATTAATTAGTTTTTATTTTTCCCTTTATTGGCATCTCATTCCCTGATGGACAATGATGAATAAATGATGGGAAGAATACAATCGATAAAGAATTCACTGCAAGGTTCGATTCAGAATGTGGGACCATAAATACGAGTAGTATCCATATTCCCTTGAGTGATGACAGTTCTTTTCTTTTCAAACCGACAATTTTTCTTTCGTATTTGTTAAATAATTACGATGATGATCTGTTCCGTTTTACTATCCACACACTTTAATAATATCCTTTTCGATTTTGCACCCAAATTATGTTGCATTTACATTTTCTTTTCCTATTGAAAATATATATATTTAAATAGGTATTTCAGATAGTTCTGATTATAGTTCAAAGGAATTAATTGATTTTGAGAATACAAAATAAATTTCAGTTAGAAAGAGCAGAAATAAAAAAAAAAACACTGAACGATAATAATTATAAAAACAATCCGCACAACATACGCACTATAAACTAACTCGCACCACTCGATTGCCAAGTATCCATCGACTGACTGAGCCATGGAACGCTCTGTTCGAAATCCGATTGTTTAACATCAACCCGGAGCAGGACCGATTCTACCATATAACGAACAGAAAAAAAAAGACTAAACAGAGTGTGTGATTTACGGTAGAAAAGAGAGTTTCTTGCTGCGCAACTGTGGTGGAAAGAGGTCTCTCTTTAGATTGTTCTCTTTTCGATTTTCGTGCTAACGAATTTGTTTTGAATTGGAATGGAACTGGAAGTAAATCGTATTCATATCGTAATTATATCGTTTATCGTATTTTGTATCAGAAATATCGTATTTAATAAACAATCTTAAAATACTTATAAGAGAACATTCTTTTATGTGTGTGAATACGTTTCTCTTACTCCAGCTTAAGCAATTCTTTTAGAAAGGTTTATAAAGGGTGTTTTTTGTTTTAACCCAGTTCGGAATTTCGACATTTAAATCTGTCAAACTAGTTGTCAGATTGCAAACTGTCAGTGTCATTTTTATTCTGAAGTCTTTACAATTTTATACTGATGACATACGCGCTTCAACAACGAAGAAATATTAGAAACTTGGTTCAAATTTTATGGTTCCTCCATGGTGCTCCAAACTTATATTGCACTTGCACCATATTTCACACGACATAATCGACCTTTTGAGACCGCTTTTCGCCGTATTATTGACCCTTTTCTCACAATACTCGTATTTTCTTTGAAAGATGAAGTGTCACCGAGACGCATAAGAAGAGTGCGTACTGAAGAGAGTATTGCATCCGTTCTGGAGAATGTTGAAGAAAATCCAAATGTATCGTTTCGATGTCGTTTACAAAGCTTGGTCCGTCCATGTTTTGAAAAAATGGTGCGCAAAGATCTTGATTTGAAGCTTAATGAGATCCAGCTCGTGTAGGAATTGAGGCCGAATGACCCAAAATTGGCATTTGATTCGCCGTTTTATCGAAAAAATGTTTTCAGCCAATAGACTCATTTTTGTCTCAATAGATTTGTCAATAAGCAAAAGCTCTAAGATCCCGAAAAAAACACAGCTTAGTGCGTTCTGTGGGCTGGTGGAATCATCAGAGTGTTACGACCAGGGGCCACGATTAATGACTTACTACCGATTGAATGACATGAATGTGCAAGAGATGAAGTTCCAGCAGGATAGCGCTAGTGCTATACAGCAGACGAAACAATCAACTTATTGAAGGAAACATTCGATGAACACATATTGTGGAGTACTGGACCTGTAATTGGGATTTGACTCCTTTTGATTATTTTCCTTGGAGGTTTGTAAAGTCACAAGTCTACGCTGACAAATCATCAACATTATTCGATTACAAATGCTTGAAAAAATGGTCGAAAACTTTGTCTCTGGGATGATATTCATAAGATCCAGTCGTGCTAGGCATATTACCCAAGTTATGATCAAAATTAATAGCAGAATGCATTCATTCGATTGAACACAAAACACTGCCTATTCAATCAATTTTTTTTATTTTTTCACAATCAGAGCTAGAAGTGGCTTACGTTCCTTCATGTGGCTCAATAAGCTTGAAAAATAAAACCAAGAAGTTGAATGAGAGATAAGATACTTATGTACCATATGTATACGTTTGGGCGCTCAGTTTATATCACCGGAGGTTCAATGTTTGAATGCACTTGCGCTATCCACACGCACTTGCACTTGTTTGCCTGAGATAACAAATAAAGTTACAATGGAGCAAACAAGTGACAATTATGCTAGTTGTTGCTATTGTATTAAGATTGTTGAAATGTACTCATACATATGTACATACAAATGTAGATAAATATATGTGGTAATGCAATTGAATACACTTTCTCCTCATTATATAAGAAAAATAAATATTAAACATACAGATCACACGATTCGATCTCGCATTGCATAAGTAAATCAAGTACAAGAAGTTTAATTTTGAATAGTCTGCAATTTTGGCAATGTCAAACTGTGTGCTGTCACTTTGTTACAGATGTCAAGTAAAAACTGCGGAAATAACAAAAATGCAAAGATACGCACTTCAATATGATGTAATTGTTTAAATTCACTTCAAAAATAGTAAAGATTTCGCTGAAACAATTCGAAAAGTTACATGTTTGAAATATGTTACACTTTTGCCATACTAACTTAGTGATGTGCAGAAAAAAATCAGGCCCATCGTGAAAGAACAACTGGGGACATGGTTTTGTAGGCAGAATTATGGCTAAAACGCAAGGTTTGATGCTTGTCAAGAATTTGGCATATTACCGCCGAATTTCGCATTATAACGCCTACTATGTTAAATTGACGAATTCAGACGTCGTTACCTTCCCAATTAGATGTCAGAAATGCATAAAATTGATTGAAAATTCAACCAAAAAAATCACTTTGGGTGACAAGTTATATATCCACCTTTTTCGAGGAAGAACGACTGGGGACATGGTTTTGTAGGCAGAATTATGGCTAAAACGCAAGGTTTGATGCTTGTCAAGAATTTGGCATATTACCGCCGAATTTCGCATTATAACGCCTACAATGTTAAATTGACGAATTCAGACGTCGTTACCTTCCCAATTAGATGTCAGAAATGCATAAAATTGATTGAAAATTCAACCAAAAAAATCACTTTGGGTGACAAGTTATATATCCACCTTTTTCGAGGAAGAACGACTGGGGACATGGTTTTGTAGGCAGAATTATGGCTAAAACGCAAGGTTTGATGCTTGTCAAGAATTTGGCATATTAACGTCGAATTTCGCATTATAACGCCTACAATGTTAAATTGACGAATTCAGACGTCGTTACCTTCCCAATTAGATGTCAGATATGCATAAAATTGATTGAAAATTCAACCAAAAAATCACTTTGGGTGACAAGTTATATATCCACATTTTTCGAGAAGCCTCTTTATCTATAACGTTCTACTTTTTCACTCATATTTCTTCGCAAATAATTCAAATGTGACTGTTACCATAAATTGACAATGATCAATAAATTTTTATGGCCGGTTCTTGAAGATGCTCGTACAGAAACGTACAAAAGCTACGTGCCAAATAAGACGTGGAGAAATTTCCTTTATACGAGAAGTTTCCTACGTATTTTATGAAATAGTGATCGAAAATGACCGCTTTGATCAACACTGCACGGTTTTCTTATTAAGAGTAACATGAAAAATGGAGTTTATACCAATGACCCAAGTCTAGTGCCGGACTCAAACCTACACCCATGCTGTATCGAAAATGTGATGAAAAAATGCATCAAAACGGCTTGCAACGGACTTCGTGGAGTCCACGATGTGGCTAACAACCAAAACTTTCATATCGTCGCCGAGCTCAGTGTTTGACTGGCATTTATTAACTATGTGGACAATTTTGTGAGTTAATGTGCATAGTTTCCCATACAAGATGCAAATAGCTCAAAATTGATGCAGCTTGATAATCAGCTTCGGATTCAATTTGCCATAAACATGCAAAACATCCTTGCTTGTGAACCTGTAGTTTGTGACCGTGTGATCGTGGCCGACGAAGCTCATAATAATCTGGGTGAAATTATTTGGTATTAAAAACTTCTAAGCCCAGAATTAATTTAAATTACAGTATGATGCAATATATATGCTCTTAGTCTGATTCCTTTTAATGTTTCGAAGACGGTAAAATCGAGATGGCTGCGATCAACACAGGTTATTGATATGTGATTTGTTGCCATGAGAACTGGTAAAAATGGCATGGAGTGTTACTTGTTTCAAAAAGAAGGCGCAATATAAATTATATTATTATATTGAACATGGTGTTTCCTAATCGATTGATTGAAATAATTGTGAATTCGAATAGTCTTATTTGACTCCGCCTTATACGTCTTAAGACTTAAGACTAATATACGCAACTAAATGGCCGGAATTTCACAGGGAACTTTCGAAACAAAAATGCCAATTAACTGGTCAATCCTTATGTGATCCCATTTACCATAAATAATTTCACAAAGTGAAGACTGTATTACAGTAATCACGACACAAATACCATTGTCAAGCAGAATGAACCTTTCAACTTGGTCGAATTGGACCACCGATTTCGTTCACCCCAGCTGGATGAACTGAATATAAACATATCTGAGCTTAAGTTCAATATATATACTAGAGCGGACTGCCGAACTCTTCAAGATAGGTGATGACTCGGTAAGGACCATACATCAACTCATTTGTAAAATATGTTCGGACGAAATATGTCCGATAAATGGATATGGCTTGTCTGATCCTCAAAATAACAGACCCTCTCTCCTGAGCCAACTACAAGGGCTTTCTTAACATCGTCTACAAGATACCATATTAACGTCTAGGGCGAAATGTCACCCTTGAGAGATATAACCTTAAGATAGTTAAAAAACTTTGTTTACCCAGGCTCCGCTTTCAATTCAGACAACGACAACAGTGTTGAGGTTAAACGATGTATAACTCTCTCCAATCGCTGCTTCTTTGAGTTAAGAAGTTGATTGACTAGCAAAGCCCTCTCTCGAACAAAATGTGACCCTGTATAAGACTTAAAATTTCGCGGCCTTTTCGCGACAATAATGCACCGAATGTTGACTTTTAAGTCGTCAAGTGTAGCTGGTTTATCAACATACACGAGTAACTTGAAATATCGCCACAAAAATTACTTCAAAGGATTGCGTGACGTAGGCGGTCAATTGATAAGTTCATTTCTAAGGACGACTCGCTCGACAAATGTTTATCCGAATAAGGATTGAAGGATTTGAAAACAAGCCCAATTATGACTCCGGCATGCAAACCGCACATTATAGTGACATTTTGGGATACATTAGTGGCTCGAGAGTCTGATTAGAATTGTGCTCACTCCAAAAACGATAATCTTGCGTTAACTTCCAATCGATTTTCAGTCATTCACTGAACGTACTACTTAAACGATGGTCCATTGGCTTTAATTGTTGCATAAGTTGGATCCTATAGGGGTGTAGGACAAGATCTTTCCTTAAAGTTATCCACGTAGTAGATGGGCAAATTGCTAAGATCGGCGTCGAATTGATAAATGTGAGTCCTTGGTCACACTCACACGGGCAATAGCTTTTTTGGTATGCCCAGTTTGAGCTCGTCTTGGATGAAAATTATCTATTACATTGAAATTTACCAAAGTAAACTAGTCATTAATTTTAGAGACCTGTTCCCAGTGTGGTACCTGGTTTGACAGATAACCCTATCGGAAGTTATATATCTCTAAAAAACAACACTCAGTATTTTTAATTCAAACCACAATAAAGGCGTTAGATGCTCCATAACAGTTTGCCACAGACTGTTATTAAAGACCCTTAAATGTATTAATCATACCAAAAAGGCAACAAATAACATCGACTTTAAAGAATAAAATAACACTCTTTGGACTAAACAAAAGTCTGCTTTGAGCCAGTATTGAAATTTTACAAATTTTCTACGAATTACAGTGTTGAAAAACTCTCTTGTAAAAGTGAAAAATAAATTCTCTTGCAGAATGTTGTTACGATTTGAGAATCTGTCACAATTTTATTTAACAAAGCTCTGGTATAGCTGTCCAAACATTTTTTTAGACAAAAATGTTGAATTGCTGTTGAACATCGTCCTTATCGCTAAATCGCAGGCTAGACAAGGATTTATTACAGCTCATCTTTGCTATTTAACAATCTGTGGTAGTTATAGTTTCATATCCTAAGCACCGAATAGAATTCGCTGTGCATTTCCACCCTTTTTCCTCCTTCAGATTTTTGCTAGAGTAAGAATTCCAACATCTTTCTGAAGGCACATCTCCCCATGGTCTAGACCAAATTCTTTAGTTTGTTTTTGGTAAAGCTGCTGCTCTTGTCTGTTTCGCTGCATGGTATTTTCTGTTAAAATAAAACGTTTCATTGAGGGGGTGGATGGATTTGGAATATAAAATGCTCCGTCAACAATGGTTTCCTGGCATTATCACTACAGAACTTAGGTGCCTGATTAGCATGGATTTTGCAAGACTCGATAAGAAAAGATTTTAACAGCTTCTTTGTAGATGTTCTTACTTTTTTGGTACTTAAGGATAATTGTATACGATGCATACAATAAGGTATTGTGGGTATCCAGAAAATGAAATTGTGCCTTGCGTTAATTGCATTGTAGTTAATTTGCTCGACTCCTTTTTGACCGGACAGCTACCGGATCTGTTCGTGTATGTTGGGAGTTGTAAATTCACGCAGCCATTTCACTCTATCGCAAAGTTAAATACACTATGTTCGTCTCCGAAGGCTTTGAGGTGTTAGATTTCATTAACAGATTTAAGACCAAAGATACATTCCATAAAAGTGAGTTCAGGATCGGGACAATGCTTGCAGGGAATTTTCATATTGGTATCGCAATTATATTTAATAATTTGCTCTCATTTGCGTGATGATCAAGATCTCTTTCTGGAGATTTGGAATTAGTCAAGTTATGAAATTTAAAATGTATCTTTTAACAAAAAACATAAACCACATAAAAGGAAAGCTCTTTTTTGTTTCATAATGATGTGTACGCATCTGGTAGCTACGATGTGATCGGTTCATTCGACCGCTTCAAGTCACCTGGCATCGATAAAATAATTGTATGCAATAGAGTATACGGCAGCTAACATAAATCGATTAATGTCAGTTGGACACTTGCATAGCAGAACTTTTGGCAAAGCTTTTGGCAAAAAAAAAAGGAAGGGTTCAACAGTGATGAAAATATCACAATCCCTCTCTCAAATGCAAGGGCAATATTTTCTGGTAAAACGTATTGAATAAATCTGTTTGCCTTCTGCAAAATTGGTCTATGTATTTAGAGGTAAATAGGTGGTTTGGCGAAATAATGGACTACGCGAGAATATGTTTCTGCTTGCTTGGTTTATTTAGGGGCTTTCCCTATCAGACTCAAATTGAGAATTTCACAATGCTGTCCGCCTTAAGAAGGATGTCTGAGGCTAACACATGCATAAAACTTTCTCTGGTTAAGCAATGGTTCTGGAAAACCAGGAAAAACAGGGTTAATTGCTTGTTGCATAAATGCGTGTCCATAATAATAGACGAAAGAGCTAACGTGTTTGCACAAATAGCCAAAGGTTTTCGTTGGCTTGTTAACATCAAACATGACGATATTGCTTGATTTCATATAAAATTAAATCATCAATATTGAAGGAGTCAAATTGTTGCAAAAATCGCCAATAATGCCACTGACTATCATATATCTTCAATTCTTTTGAGGGTATTTACCTTAAAGGCAAACTATTGGGTGGAAATCGCAATGGGAAAGCGGACCTGCTAAAGGAGTTTAAATTACCTTTGATCTAAGATGATGTCCCCTCTAATATTTGATTGTAGCACAACCAAACTGTGCATGAATTCTTGTAGTTAGTGCAAATAAGTCTAAACAATTATTGTAATATCGATTTATCCACTCGAAATAAATCGTGTTTTCCAATGCATAACATACCATATGTTCATACATCAAATGCACATATTGTGTGTTAATATCTTTGAATTGACAAGATTCTGTATCAGCCTGATTGAAATGAGTTGAGCAATCAGAGATAATCTAAATTACTTAGGAAATCAATAAACCTCAATCATAAAAAATGAAATTCTTCGGAAAGAACTGCATAATTGCATATTTCATCCAGCACAAAAGTCTTACCATAATTTAACCGAGTTATCTTAGCGCTTATTGCTAAGGAGTCTTCACATGACAATATGTTAAGTGCACTGGAGCGTGTGCATGTGTGCGGTGGTGGGTTCCAGGAATACAAATGAAACACATCTGACAAAGCAAGAAATCTTATATTATCCTCACAATTTGTTGCGAATGCATCTGCTCACTTGCTTGTATCCCCTCACAATCCTCTAGAGATGCCTAACTTATCATACGTACATATGTTCGTATGACTTGTCGTACATTCCTTCTATATGTACATATATAGTATATGTATCTCTTTCGTGTTGCTACTCGCATTTGTTTAGCAGTTAGAGCTTGTCATTCCTCGTAATGGATCCGGAAAGGTGTATATCGCGTTCGTAAAGCCAAGATAAATCTATTAATACCCACCATGATGCTGAGGAAGAAAAGTATCCATCCGGTTTTTTTTAAATGCAGTTGAACCTTGTCTTCTGCAAATGACTTTGTACGAGTTTAATCTTATTTCACTCGTTCTTTCGTCTTTCGTTTGCTTGATGCAACAGCAAATGTAGCAAAACATCGCGAGTTGATGATGAAGCCATGAAGGTCGTTGGAGCCGTATGCTATAGTACAATAGCGGAGGAGGCCAGAGTCAAATCCAAAAGCCAGATACAGATACAGAGCCAGAGTTACAGCCACCGCCATCGCCACAGACGCAGCCACAACCAAAGATGCTGGGGGATAAGTAGCATTTGCGCGTGCCCGAACCGAACCGAAGCTTCACTCGGCTTTCAAACGACTCTCCAGTCTCCACTCTTGGCTTTTGCTCTCTTATTTCTTTTACAAACATATTTCATTTGATCGTGTGGCGATCTCGATCTGCCGATCTGCCTTGCTACCGATCACCTTGTTTTTTACTTCTTCACAGTTTTACTACGGCTGGTGTGCGAGTATCTTTCCGATTGTACGAGTACTGAACCCAAACGCACGTTATTCGTAGCCGTAGCCGTATCCATAGCCGAGAGTCGTATCGTAGTCGTATTCGTACGCGACTTACGTGCATTGTTTGTACCTATAGCTTCATTTGTATGTTATTTGTTGCTCTGAGCCCATCCTACACAATTTGTTCCAGATTGGGTTTTGACGGTCTTTCGGTTGAGTCGTTTGGCTGCGACCTTTTGTATATAGATTTATACACAAATATAGTTTTTTTCTTTTTACTTTACTTTGATAAATAATGCGCTCATTATTTTCTTTTATTTCTGCCCATGAGTTGTAGGTTTTGATGTTAACATTTTGAAGCCAACAATCTCACAATCAATTAGTACGTATTATGTAGAAAATACTCGAACGTACTAGATACAATGAGTCAGGTGATTTATTGTGTAACCTCAATTTCGAAGGATCGCTACTGTTATCAGCATTTCCGGGTTTTTAGGTTGTCCACTACCGGCGTCCCTTATTTTTTTTCTTCGTAATTAAAAATTTTAAACACAAACTAATCATTTTGTTTTTTTTTTTATTTTTTTTTCTTATTTTTTTGTGCAAAGAGGTAGGTTTTACAGACATTCTTTGTAATGCAAATCAACGTGGTTGTGGTAGCATAACATTTACGACCTTCTGATTTATTGTTTGAGAAGGCATTGACATATTGTTGTTGTCTATTTTTTTTTTGTTGCTGTTGTTGTTTTTTTCCTGTCCACTAGACCTTCGTTTAAGTGGCTTGGATTTTTGGCATGTGGGCGTTGTCGGTTAACACCGTATTTATTGGAAGAGTTTCGCATTTTGTAGTTAAGGGTCTAATTTATGTGCAATAGCTACATTAATTTGAATGTTTTCCAATCAAGCGACGAGTTTGTAATGTGTGGCTCTCATCTTTCACAACACTTAATACAAATGACTTGGATTCGCTGGCTTTGTTTCTTTTCGAAGTTGAAACAAAGTCTTCAGAGTGAATGTGGACTTTTGCTGCTGTTTTTAGTTATGTAAATAATCATTCGACTTGATGGCAGTATTCCGCTGTAAATCTATCCGATGAGTCAAATTCAATCTCAAATATTTGTGTAGAAATTCGCGAACATACAATATAAAAAAAGGAACGTTACTGGTACGATAAATCTGTAAACTAATTTACATTTTAAATAAATTATTTCAACAAATAGTTCCAATGTAGTCGAATACCATTTCTTTGTAATTCGTAAAGTTGAATAAAAATCACCCTCATCTGAAAATTGAGGCTTTCATATCCAAATGTTCAGGAGCACCCTTGTCACATTTCGTTAGATAGCCTTCACGTTATCGAAACACTCTCCTTTCATCGCAGGCGTGAGCTTAGGGCCAGATCCCATCCTGCCAAAGTGAGGCCACATGCAGCACAGCAGTTAATACTTCTAAAGCTAACGATGTTGGACTTGCCCTCTATGACTATCATCTTTTTCAAAGTTAAAGAAAGACACCTCTAAAACCGGCAACTTATAAACCCTGATATTATGAAGAAAAAGCAAAGAGTTCTTGTTCCAAAATGATAAGAACTTCTTTAAAAAAAATGGCATTTCTGCTGTAGTGGATCAGTGAATAAAGACTATATGCCAAGAAAAAACATGGCCCGGTAAAGACGCTATCATAAGCAACTTCAAAATCCATGAAGAGGTGGTGAATATCGCTTTGATGATATTGAATTTACTTCACGCTCTTTGCTGATTGAATATTTGGCCGAAAGAGGACTAACATGATCTAAAACCAGACAAATATGTTTCTCTCAGGTTACTGACGATCGCTTTTAAATCTTGACATTAAATGGCACCTTCTATGCAGCAGTTAACAGACCCATGTCTCTGTAGTTAAGCGATAAAAACATCATCGCTTCGAGGAGCTCGACGAAGAGGATAGAGTAAGTTCTAAGACCAGAGTGCCGGGCGTAGAAGAGAAGTGAACACGCCTTAAAAACAAAGTCATTAGTACTGCTGATTCCATCTTAGGCATTAGTCGCAGAGATTGGAGCGACTGGTGTGATGATGAATGTAAAATAGCGACTGAACGTAAGAATACTGCATACTGAGCAATGCAGTACTCTCAAAACTCTCGGGCACGCAAAACGGAATATAAAAGGCTCAGAAAAGAAGAAGAAAAGGGAGAAAAATAAAGTCTGTGAAATGCAATGAAATGAAAAGCGAGGTCCGCACCAGGCGCGGAAGTTCTACCAATCTATCCGAAACATGACGCAGTACAGAAAACGCTGGACATACTGTAAAGACGGAGAGGGAAATCTGACCAATGATCCCAAAGACATTCTGGAGCGATGGAATGGTCAGCTTACCGAAGAAATTACGACGCCATCATTGCAAGAAGACAACTTCATACTGCAGCCACCAAGCATTGCAGAAGTACAAAAAGCTATAAATCGACTCAAATATAATAAGGCCTCAGGAGCTGATGGTATATCAGCCGAGCTGATCAAACATGGAGGCCCAACACTACACCAAGCAATGCATTATAGTGCACGTATGGGAATATAATGAGAAGCCGCAAGACTGGTGAAAAGGCATCATATGTGCCATATACAAGAAAATAGATATCACAGAGTGCAGCAATTAAGATATTCTCCTCTATCCTACAAGATCGGATATCCCCGTATGGGGAAACCAGAATCGGAAAATATCAATGTGGCTTCAGACCAAATCAACGATTTTATCAGATCTTCACCCTTAGGCAGGCGAGGGAAAAATGTCTATAGTTTAACATTCCAACGTACCACCTATTTATAGACTTAAAAGCCGCCTACGATAGAATGAGAGAATTCGCCATCCCAAACAAATTAACATGACCATGACCAACGTCTTAAGCCAAGTTCAGGTAGCCGGATTGCCGTCCAAACCTGTCAATATCTTCAATGGACTCCGACACGGGGATGGGCTGGTCTGCCTCCTCTTCAACCTGGCGTTGGAGAAAGCAATCCGAGACTCTGATACATCTAGAAGAATGACAATCGTCACCTAGTCCACCCAATTACTGGCCTACGCAGACGACATTGACATCTTCGGACGAAGTGAACAAGCTGTACAAAACTCTTTCATCCAGATCGAACAGGCAGTAAAAAAACCTGGGGCTGCACATAATTGAAGGAAAAACTAAGTACATGGTGGCTTCGTCTACGAGAAATGTTAGTAGAACAACAACAACAGTCAAGGTGAAGGAGCATAAATTTGAAGTAATGCAATCCTTTAGATACCTTTGGTCAGTAGTAGCCGATGAAAATAACTTGGTAGAAGAAATACGCAGGCTGCTGCTTAAATCCATCAGAATCTACTATAGTCTTGCAAGGCTATTAAAATCCAGAAACCTCACCATGAATTCGAAACTGCTGCTGTACAAGACTCTAGTCTCCCCAGTGCTTACATATGGATCCGAGACTTGGGTGCTTAGCCAAAGGAACTCTGACCTCTTAGCCGCGTTAAAGAGGAAAGTCCTACAAAGAATAGGTGGCCCCATATGTGAGGAAGGACGATTCCGAAGACGTCAAAATCATGAGTTGTATAAAATCTACCTCGAAACAGATATAATGACAAAAATAAAGCTCGATAGACTCCGGTGTAATGGGCACCTAGCTCGTATGAGCGAAGAGGATCCCGCTCGGAAAGTTCTCTGCGGTACAATTCACGGTAGAAGACAGCGTCGCGACCACGCTTGCGCTGGAAGGATGGCGTAGACCAGGAGGCCCGAAGTCTTGGGGTGGAAAACTGTATAGCGTCGGCACGCTATCGGGATAGGTAGAAGTACTTGCTGCATGAGGCCCGGACCAGACCCCAGTTGTCGCGCCGACGATGATGATGATGATGTGTCTTCTTTTCAAAATTAATCAGGAAACGTAAAAATGCTTTCCTTGGAGAAAATTATAAAATGGTCATAATAAATGCTCCCAACATACTCGTAATAATTTGATTTGAATAGGTCGGTGGACAAGTCATTGCTTCCTGGGGATTTCTTCGATTTGAGTAACAGCTATCGTTATTTCGTACCAGACCAGAAAGAGTCCTAAAGAGTAGAATATATGAAAAAGCTTGCACAATGGTTTTGTCAGCATCAAAGAACACCTCTTCAGTCGAGTATATACCATCGGGACAGGCGGATTTTAGAATTTTAAGATCTTTAGGTGGATTCGTCGCATTGAACATTCGACGCACTCAAGCGTAAGCGGAGACAAAGCAATATCTAGTAGTATAAGCTGGTCTCAAAGTATTCAATAAGGCAGATTGACTTTGTCCAAAGAGCTGCCATCTGAAATGTCAGTATACTCGTAAATGAGCGCTAGGATAGAAAATCTGGCTGATTTTCTAATATTTTCTTGGCAAACGACCAAAAATCTCTACTACCTGTGAGGTATTGTAGTAATTTTTGCTTAAGTTGTTTTTCGTATCGGAATTTCACATGTTTAAGAAAGGAATTGCAGTGATTCCTGGGACGTTTAAGCTTCTGTCGGAATGGGGTTTTTAGGGGCGAAAAAACATTTTTTCAACCCTGACACCTTCTCTTATAGACAAAGTCGTATCAGGCCATTTCTTTTGAACTGATACTCTTTGGATCTCATTCCAAGGATAATAGTGTATGTGGGCATATCAGCAGCGGAATCCACGTCGTAATCCAGAAAACATAACAACCAGCTAAAATTCCTAAAGAAGGTTAAAACTCCGCACCAATTGCCTTTCTTGCATAACCATACGGTTTTTTTATGAGAATTTGGACGAGAATTTACTTATATGACACAATTGTCCGGGGAATATAGACAGTAGAGCACATTAACTACGGTTCAATCTGGCTTGAGAGGCACCCTTAATTTTGTATAATGTTTGAACGGCTTGAAAAAAATGAACCTAAATTGATACCGATATTTGCCACAGTTGTTACGCGTAACCTCTTTTCTGTAAATTTTTAAACGTTACAACTACTGACAAATCAATGACATCTGAAAATAACCAGAAATAGAAACGGCACATCTTTTTTCATTAAAAAAAAAAAAAAAACTATTAACGACAATGGATGGAGTATATGCAAATATACATTTCCTGTTTAATTCGACCACTTTTCCTCTTAGTTCAAAAACCAGAGGCTTATATTTAAGTGATCACCTTTATGCATACCATCAAAATGTAATTCTTAATGGTGATTAAATTCTGAAAGGGTGCCAGTGGGCACAGAACGTTACGAAGCGCTAAGACTAAACCAATTTGACAAGTTCATCAGGCTGGTAACAGCGAAGGCTTAACGAAAAATTAGTGTCCCATGAATTCACTTACAACTCGCTACAGATACTCGAGCATTCAGAATGCAATTAAGTGATCATGCACTTCCACTCCAAAGCCACATTATAACGACATTTTTTTTTCTTCAGAGATTGTGCCCTCATAATGAACGGTACTTAAAAACCAGAACCAGATTAGATTCAACTATCGATGTACGAGTATGTATGTTTAGAATGCCGATAATAATAGTACGCCAAGATGACTAGTTAGCATCCTGATCTTGGTTCACGTTTTACAATTCACCTTCGTTCCATATAAACAAATCATGTCGCAAAATATTCATACTCATACTAACTCGTATACTTTGACCGTCAGATAAAAAGATATAAAATTGACGTCCAGTCCACACAGATACACAGATGCACTCACTTAAATATCGACGTCAAAGTACAAAACTATGAGAAATCGCAAGCTAAACCGCTCGACTTAATTCTCATTTTATGGGAACATAAGCTTCCGATTTAATTGGTTTGGTGGTGGTGGTGAGAGGGCGCTAGAGAATCAAATCAAGTAAAGAAGCCAGATTAACCGCTCGACTTGTTGCAGCAAAAGGAGCATTTCCAAGACAGGTTTGACTTCATTACACACCTGAGGTACTCGTACTGAAGCAATATAGCATAGTAATCCTACATATCTACGTAGCGACGACGACCAACAGGCCAACCGAACAACGACTCACAGCGCACAAGTGGTAAGTGGTAAAGCATAGAAATTCTATAGCAAGCCAGGGAATATCAATTACTTATGCTAAACACCTGCTGCCGAGGAATGTTGCCAGTGAACGAGAGAACTTCAGTGATTTAAACTCTTCGATCGTGTTGTGCAATTTTCCTATACTCGTATTCCTCTGTTCCATGCCATCCATTCATTGGCAATAAAAAGGGTCAGTTGGCTTGCCGAAGACAATCTCAGCGCTCAGCGCTCAGCGGCCAATCTGAATGGGCGTTCTAGGCATGTGGTTGCAGCAATTTGACACATGTCAAGTTGCTTTTCCTCCACACCCGGCATTTATCACTATTCAACCGACAAACTTAGTTTGTTATTCATATACAAAATATACCCATGTACATATTTACATGCACAATGCACGTACACACATACGAGTATATGCGTTACGTGGAAAACGCGTGGGACAAGTCAAGCATACCTAGGCGTAGTGTCACCTCAAAACCCAATATACGATTGACTAGCAACGGGAGTGCATTCCAAGCCCATACAACAGTGGAACTTTCTCAAATAGAGCATCCGTTTTGCTACTTTGCTCAAAGCTACGAACATACTCGTATGTACGAGTATGTGCATACAAAGTACAAATATACCATATAAGCATGCGTCTCCACAGAAACTGAAACTGCAAACTAAAATATGCACGGAGGTACTTGTAAGAGTGTTATTTAGGTGATTTAAGCTTCAATTGTAGATGCTAATACTAATGGAGGGTGGGAACATTGTTTCAATAATAATCGCCTCCAGCAGCTGGTTACTTTTAAAAGAGCTGCGAAACGAAATCAAATGTGCAGCACAATAGAATGAATGAATTGCACGCTACTCGTCATATGAAAACTGTAGCATTACTCCTATTCGTATGTTAGCATACCAAAGTGAAGAATGCTGTGACATGGATTGCAAACAAAACAATGCAACAAGTGAGCCTTGTTTCGTACATTTGCAACAATTTATTTCTAAGGCTTAGTTGCTTTCACACACCATTTGCGGCTCGTATGAGATGTAAATTAATTACAGCACCTTTCTGCTGACCCAATTTCATAGAACACCGTCACAGTTTCTTTGACTTTCCTTGATGTACGAGTACTCTTACATATGAAAGTATGGGTATGAACTTTACAACAATTGGAACAAGCATTCAATTTCAATATTCATTATACTACTCATACATGCTTATAAATATTCTATGAAATCGATTCTTTTATATAAAAATAGTCATAACCCATAAAAAAGAGCAAAAGCACTAGTAGCACTCACTTCTGCATGTTATTGAAACAAAACTCTTTGCATCAATAAATGAAAATATGGACGTCAAACAATAGTCGTAAATCAATTGAAAAACTTATCTACTCGTATCTGTGATCGGTGTCGGTAAAGCCCTTTCAATGTACATGAATCACGTGAAAAGGCCTAAAGCCGTTGATATATGTACATACGAGTACATATGTTTATACTCCATCGGAATTACAATATCATAGATGCGGATATCATTCACATGATTTAAGGAGATGTGTTTTATCAGTTGTGATTTATGTAGCCTGAAACCCATGGCCATATGGTAGCTAATTTAAAAAACTTAGACAATTTAAAGAGGGGCTTTCGATTGTTCTCATTCACAACCGATGTCAAAACTAGTTGTTCTCATTCGATTTCTAACTTCTTTAGGCTTGTAAGGTTCAGGTTTTTAATTTATCATCACAGCTCGAGCAGTAAGAATACCGGCAGTAAAGAAGTTCTTTGTTTCATAAATATTCTTAGCAGAGCACTTCAATGATAGCATAATTATGAGTGAAGCCCGCACATTATTATAGAAAAAGAAAACTTGTAAAATTACAATATCAAGAGAAGGTGACAAGATAGACAGGAGTGCGCTGCTAAAGCAAAAAAAAAAACGGAAATACAAGTCATCCTTGCTATACTCGTGGAACCTGCAACAACTAAAGGCCTCCGGTCATTTTACGAAATTACAACTACAAAACAGGAGCAAGGTAAAAAGTTTAAATTATTAAGAGACTTACCGAAAATTGCTCGTCTTTTCTCATAAGTAAATCGTTGTATTGCGGAGAACCTCGCATTTCAAGGAGGTAGAAACTTTCATATAATCTGCCTACAAGAAATCCTGCCAAAAGATCTTATTAACAGCCTGAAAATGAATTAAAAACAACAATTTGGTTACGTTCCATATCATCTAAAATAATCATACAACCTGATGAATAAGTTCGGGAAATTCTCTATCCGAAAGTCAACAACAGCAAAAGAATCTTTTCGCTTCACTTTATTTCACTTTAGGCAGCACTACTATTCGTCAAAAATCTGGGTATCAAGCAACAGGTATATTCAATTAGATAATACTCAACAACTGTCAGGATGGAATTGAAGCATCTACGGTTGATGTTCACTCGCTCAACATTTCCTAGTCATCTCACACCATTAATAAATTTGTTAAATTCTGACGGTCAATGTCATATTGTTCGTTATTTTAACATTCCCCCCGCATGTCTTTCAAACTTATCATACAAAATAACATTTGGAAAAGTGTACTCTTTAAACAACTCAAAGCATTTGATAAGATTGGAATTATAGCCATTGGACTCATGAGACATGAGTCACACTTTTTTGGTTCAAAAGGAGCAAGGCAAATCTAAAAACCCATCTGTCCTATTCATCTCAAATAATTATGCCAGACCTCACATTACTGTCAATGTCCAACTACGAGTGTATCTGGTTCCAACAGGCAGAATGCGGATCATACTCGCCTTTTGACCATTGACTTATTAAGAACTGCCTTCAAATACAAAATTCAATTGCTAATTGAATCGCAATCGTTTGATGAGATCGCCACCTTTTTTCATCTTGTCAGGTTAGGAACAGCATGCTTCAAACACAGCTCAGAAGTCCATTAGCCTAGGCTGTGCTTAAAACATATTTTAATGAACCATTCTACAAAAAAACAAAAAAGTTCTTTACTCGCATTTCTTCAAAACCAACACTTAAGAAAGGCTAGGCCATCTGTTGGTATCTTTTTGAATTGTATTTTATTTTGACAGCTCTTATGCACTCAAAAAATTTAAACTTAAACTCGGCATTATTCGTGGTAAGAAAGGAATCGATTTACGTTTGAACAGTGATGAGAAATATTGATATTTTAAAAGTGGATGCAGTGTTAACGAAACGGTGCGAATTTCGGTCGAAGTAATGCACCAACTGCAACCGGGTTGCGCAAGTTTGTGAAAACGGACTGGTTTGGTGATTGATAACAGAACATATTTCCGTGTTGTTCCTGGGCGCTCAACGTACAAGCGTCCAAGCCTGGAACCCTCAAGTCGCCAAAGATCTCAGCAACTAATCATCAGTCGCACTAAGCTAAAAAGAGTTTTGCATAGAGATCTTGGATAATTCTCTTACAGGGTCCAATTAACTCAGGAGCTGAAGAAAATGACAACCCGCTTCGTTGTCGCTATTCTATTTTGGCTTGAGGGCAGCTCGAAATTGACGACAGTTTTGCTCAAAAAAGTGGCGGTATTATTGTTAGGGTCAAAAGAGAACGCAACCGAGGAATATTTATCAATTTTTGATGGCCACAACTTAAGGTTTTGAAATTGGGCGAGCTACAGTTCTAACAAGATGGGACTACGAGCCACAAAAGCAGTCCAATCGGTTCATTGCACACAAAGTTTAATAATCGTGTTATCGTGGCTAGAGATGTCACGAATAGGATTTAGCCGAATACCGAATATTGGGCGACGCTCTGGGCCGAAGCGCCGAATATTCGGCGAACAAATGTATGGGAAAAAAATTTTATAAGACATACGATATATGTATGTACTTACTACGTTACCTGTCTCATTGCTGTGCATGCAATATCTAAGCAATATCTTTGTAACAGAGTAATAAAATTAGTGGCATTCAAGTTTTTTTCCCATCAAAGTTTGTTTCTTGCTCACATAAGCCCGTGTCTTTAAATAATTCCATGGAAAGCAGTGTAGGACGATCAATTCGGATGATCTTGCGGGATAGTGAAAATAGCCAAACTGCGACATCAGATGACGGGGAAATGCCTACTTTAGAATGCCAGATATGGCTCATCCTCCAGTCCCAATTCATCCAATTGAGGAACGAAAAATTCTCTGGTTCTGCAGAACTCACCATCCTTAGTTACCGTTTCCGATCCGCGCCGTTCTCCTCTAGTGTGAACAGCACACCATGCAGTGACTTTGGATAAATATAATGGCACTTCGTTCATTATTCGCTGATTTTTAGTGCCTCAGAAATGCAAATTTATTTTGTTCAAGTGTCCTCATAAGTATTAGGAAATCTTTTAAGAGGATAGGAAATCGGAGCTGCAGCTACAGACATATTCGTGCAATTTTTCTCTTATATATATCCTGTTATGTGGTGGGTGTAAATTTTGTTTTCAAAGTCCTTTTCAAGCACTGCTATAATACGAAAATCGTCTCGGTGGTGGAATCATCAGTTTTGACACTACAGAGAAAATCTCACGAACGATGTTGAGGAAAGGATGCATCTGTAGTTGGCACAGATAAGATGGTCTCCTTTCTTCAGGATCTGGTATAGGAATCCGGGGTTCTATTCTTCTCCAGTTTTGTTTTGATAAAGTAATTTTTACTTCGTAGACGTCGGTAGGACGAAATTGTTGTTCATGCAAATTGAATGCTTCGTTCTACCCAACAGAAAAATAATGTTGCAATGTAACAGTCTGCAGAAATGGTTTGCCATACCGTTCGTAGTGACAACGAATCCGCTACCAGATTCTTTCGTTGGGTGCTACTACAATCCAGGATGGGCCTCGGCCTCAATCAACAAGCGTCTGAAGCCACTAGATGACTTAGTTCGTATTTACAGGCTTCGTATTTGAAGCCAATCTTCAGTTACACCACAAAAAAATATGCTTTCTGTTTCTCTGTGTGCGCCAGCCGCAATTCACCGCCAAACCCAGGGTTTTGCAGTAGTTGTCATGTGGAACTGTTTGAAATAAGAGACGGAACTTTTTATTGAGGAGCTCATAAAAATATCGCCCTTCTTCTGGCTGATGTTGACGAATTTAACCCAAATGCGGATTGTCAAGAAGTTCTTTTTTAAACCCAAAACTTCTTACTAAGGCTTGTCTTTGATGATAAATCCGCATCCAAATCCAATCGATTGCCTTCTCGGTAGAAAATCACAGTGATATATGCCTCAGTTGTCCTTCCTTCTAATACCTAGTCCTTGTGATCACAGCGTTTTCATAATGTTCGTCTAAGCAGAAAATTCTAACTAACTTTATACCTTACCGGCAATTTGATAATTACAAGGAAACATAAATTTATCATCACCTCAAAGGTTCGCAATTTAGTAAAGGTATAACCTTGTGAAAGAAATCATTTTTACCTACTTAAATCACGCAGTGTTGATTTGTTGCCTCTGATTTACTCGTACATAAGAACACCTACCTACCTTCCTACCTGTAATTATGTATATGCCAACATCCTTTTTTCCAAACGATAAAACCAGTGAGAAGGAAAGCACAAGAATGGAGAATCACTTCCTTGCTTTTGTTTGTGCCGACACATTCTCACACCATCTTCATTCATGAAACCAACCTTCTGAGCAACCATATCAAACACTCATTTGCTAATTTAATGTTCCCAAAGCTACTGACTTAAAATAGACAACCAGCCAAGGGCCATCTTCAACCCCTTTATCCTGAGATTCGATTTATACATGCCATGGACCGAACTAGGACAAGATAATTAGTGCGGGTCCACAATCTTTTTTCCATCAATTAATCATTCTGGATCCGAAATTCCCTTTCCCAGAATCTATCCTATTCGTAACAAACATACCATAGAAACATAGAAACTATATAATATATACAACAACACACACACACTCTCTCGTTCATGTTAAAATCAACGAGTTGAACTCGCGGGGAGGTTGAATTACAAATCCGTTCCTAACATCAACAATAATAGCGACCAGGTCATCATCATTACCGTTTGCCGTCATGATTTCCAGATTTCCAGAAGCGGCAACGCCGTCGATTGGTAGACAACGAGGGAAAACACCTGCTGAATCCAGATTAATTTTTTGTTCACTTTTTTCTGAAGGGGGGGAAAGCCGAATGATTTTGGGCAAGCGAACCGATTCGAAAGAAGACAAAACAAGATTTCTTTGGTTACACATGCATCTACATCGAAGATTTTTCTCTGCACCAAGGGGGGCTAACCATGGAACTATTACAAACATATTCCCGAGTGTATTCGTACATGGAGGCACCCTAAGAACCGGTTGTGATATAATCTGTGGAAAAATCAATTAGTGGCAAATGACGAGTTCATTAGGAATGGTCAATACCATTGCGACCAATACAATCTTAGCTACCATCAGTATCTATTCCGTTGATATTTGAACTCGATTTGATCCGAGGACTTGGATTGAAGTGAATATACCCATCAGCTTATTTGAATAATTGAGACAAACATATCATTCAATTCATTGACCGGCCCCCAATTAGAATTTTGATAATCGCTTTCTCCTCTCTATACCGCCAGTCACCGCGTCGTCTATTCGCAAATAACAAAGACCCCACAAACGTTTCATTATAATTATTTATTTTTCTTTTTCTTTTTCTTTTCTATTTTTTGATGGTCCACAACCGAATTCGGGGTCTTAGATTAGATTTGGTCTTACCTTTTGATAGATAATGGTGAGAGTTAAAAATTCAAGGACGTACCACATAGACTTGGGGACGTTGGCGCCGACTTTGGTTTCGATTGCCATTGTTAGTTCTTTTGGTTGGACGCCTTCTCCTTCTCCCTAAAACAAAAAAAAGAAATCAAATTTAGATTTTTATAATTGTTTCGACCTTCTAAGATTTGCTACGTACTTCCAGCAGCAGCTGATATGACTTCTGGCAGAAGAATACCTGGCACAGGACTGCCACTTACTCCAGTACCAGTACCAGTAGTGGTACCAGTACCAGTACCAGTTGTTGTAGCCCCCGCATTCACCAATATAACATTTGCTGCTGCGCCTGTAGACAAAGCACCTTGTGGACGTAATGATTCCAATATTTGTATCTTTCGTGTGATTAAATTATTAATAGCTGTAGCCTCTGATCCAGTGGTGCTGCTGCTGCTACCAGTGCCAGTTAGAAAGCGATACTCCTCTATTTCTCCATCAGCAAAACTATTCGTATTTTTGTCATTAACAACTACGTCTGTAGGTTGTTGTTCCACCACCGTTTTTGATTGCCGGACCGATCTACCTTCTTTAAAACAGTTAGTCCAAATTTTTTGAAAAAATCAACTGCTTCTTACCTGCTACCAAAATGAAGCAATAGAAAATCGTTGCGAATAATACCATCAGAGAATTGCGTGCCATGTTCAATTCGACCGTAACATTTGGACTCCGAAAAATGCGCATGAAATCTTCCTTATATACGAATACGATCTTCTAGAATAAGGTCAACGTTTCGGACAGAAAGTATTTACACATATGGAAAAGTCTCCTAAAGCTATAGACATGCCCAAGAAGTTAGGACCGTTATATGCGCCATTCGGTAAATAAAATGTACCTGGAGGGTCAACCATAAGCACTCTTCTTTGGCGGTGCTGATTAATGTATATGAGCTTGCCCAAGGGCAAAACGTTTGTTTGTTCTATGTACACTGCAGATACAAACATATAGCTAGAAATATTCACATTTAATGATGTCTAGTGGGTTTAATCGCTTTCACTGAAAGAGGTTGCCAGAATCTGATGAAATCTCTTGTAAAGTTTATTTGTATAGCATGACCGCCACTCAACACTTTAATTAACCCTATCGGTGAATTTTACTTGAGATATGTATCTACTTTGTTATCTTATTTGTTCTTTCGATGGGAATCGATGGAGTTTATTTGATATTATTTTAACTTTTTTTTGTTTGAGGATATTTTTGTGAAAATAGAGAATTACAGGATTGTAAGCTGCGTGTGATTTGGCTGTTTTTCAATTAACGGATCTATACTTGATTTGCAACAAATGACGGATGCCCTTGAAGTCCCACTGTTAGGACGATTTGACATCAACACAACTAACTCTTTATATAGGTACGTACGTGCATGCACACGTTGAAGAAAAGACGCGAAGACGTTTTTAGAGCAATTTCTCGTGCCATAACGATTCAATTCAACATACTCAGAAACTGTATCTTATCAAAGCACTCCCTGAACAAAATATTTCCTATCACAGCATACTAAAAGATAAATAAACCGCAACTAAGAGTATGATAACATCGACTATATCTATAGACAATTTTGGTTGGAATGCATATCAGAAAATGTAGGAAGAAGGTGACAAGGTCAGTGAGATCTTCGATAATTACAGAATACTCTGAGTAAAAATGGATCATTATATATCTTATATCTTCAACCACGTAGGTACCCCAGGTGGAAAAGGCGCGCCGTGTTAAAACAAAAGTTGTGCAAATGCCAAAACTTGATTAAAAAGAGCTTGACCGAGGCACGATGGGCACAACTATTTTGTGGATGTTCGTTAAAAAGTACATTTCGCTTTTGAAAATATAGGTAACGTAACTTCGCACCCAAAAACGATAATACTTTCATATTAGATTCAATCTGCGCTGCATTTGAACGGGAACTCCTCATATAACTCTAATTGGACCAGTGGAGGAACATCATATCAGAGTAATGATTTCTTGCAGTAGCATGAGTAAATCTTTACCCTTGCAAGCTTAATTGGCAAGTACGTGCTCCAACGGCAGCATAATACTGACATATGTCCTAACAGCACTCACAACTTTATACGGAATAGATACCAAAAATATAACGAGCTAATACTAATAGCATCAGAAACTTCGGAAACCTAGCGAACCTTTAAATGACAACGATCTTCCCAATTGCACGTAAAATGTTCGGACCCTTAAAAGACCGGACAACTAGTGGAAATCCTCGACTGTTACCAAGCAGACGTAACTGCCCTCCAAGAATTACTATGGGATGGACCGGACAAAACAAGGATTAAAAACTGTGATATATATTATCGAAAATATTACAAGCAACCGGTACAAGAAAATAGCAGTAAGATGTGGATTTGAACAAGAGAACCACGAGATGAAGGCATAACCCTCATAAGCACCTACGCCCCAACAGAGGAGAAGAACGAGCTTACCGAAGACTGCATCTAGGAAATCCTTGACAAAACCTTGAGCAGTGCCCTTAATATGACGTTGAAATCGTCCGCTTCTGATATATAGAGTTTTACGAGTAACCCTACCAAAAAACGGCCCAGAAGGTGAAAATGATGGACTTGCGTGATCTACGAGCAAAAAAGAAGGGAGGAACGTAGACTCGATTCGATTTATAAAGATGAACTGTACACAGCCAAGTCTATATGTATATGACACCCTCAACAAGCTCACTCAACTATGCAGAATGACGGTGCGAGACTCAAAAGTCAACTCCAGAGGCGACATCTTTTAAAAATCCATTCAGTTACTCGCATATGCAGGCAACAAATGCGCTTCGAGAACGCTCTAAATGGAATGGACATCCGTAGCGTCAGGTACACGAACTACCCATTCCCATTTGGACAAGCCTTTTTTATACGAATCAAACCTTTGACGAACCATAGTTGAATATAATTCTCATCCGTTGTAAAAAAAAAAAAAGTTCCATGTTATGAGACTCTACCTACAACAGGTCGACGAGTGACTTAAGGATATATCTCACCGAAAATTGGAACCAAAGTACGAGTATACATCAATCTGGCGAAAGCAACAAACTCGTAGTTGCTTAATATATGATATTTCGAAAGCATCAGACTGTGGGTACTTTTGTCGAAAATTCCCGCATTTGGTATCAATGACTATTTTCTTCAATAATTTCAATTTAACATTAAAATAACCTTTCAAAATTTTAAGCTTGAATTGTTTCGATGGTTTCAAGTCTGATATTCATAAAATAAATGCTGGTGTGCCCCAGGGCTCCATTGTCTGTCTTATATTTCTTTTAATTTTGTATACATTGAATCTTTAATTGTTAAGGTCAATCTGGCGTTAAACTAACGTCATCGATTAAGATGTTCATCATTTATCACCTCAAAGAAGTTTTGAAAAAAATCCTTCTCACACAGAGTAGAAAATGTCACGTTATGGAAATGCTTTAGAATCTACATACATTAAAAAAGTACCATGGTAATTACAATATTTAAAAAAACAAATTGTTGTTTTGTTGTTATTTGGGTGCATATTTAGATTCCACGAGTATGGGGGAAGGGAGGTCCACGGCATCAGGGACCCCTGTAATGCGGTAAGGCTACGTTACAACCACAGGACGCCAGGTATCCGGAGAACTCCGTTCGCGGTGCTCTAATGATTTTGCATCCTTCAGGCCTTAGCACGGGTCGCATGACACCTTGCCCTGATTATGAGATACTTATTTGAGTGGTCGCGTTTACTCGCCCCTGTCTGATCTGGAAATCCGGACCAGATGGATACCGCGGGTATATTCTAACCCCTATCCGCAGGGAGCAATGTCTAGTTTTGGCATCCCTGCCAAACTCGTCCGTCTGTATAGGATGACCATGGAGACTGCACGTTGCTCCATCAAGGTCGGTAAAGTTGTCACTGACACCTTTGATATCAAAATAGGATTTAGACAAGGCGATGCGCTGTCATGCATTTTTTCAACATCATGCACAATCTTTTAAAAGTCCGCACTCTCATACGCCGATAATATTGACATAATCGGAAGAAATCAATGGCGCTTTTGCAAGTATTGAAATGGATGCCGCGAAAATGGGATAAGTGGTCAATGAGGGCAAGACCAAGTATATGCTGTCGAGCAAAATACTCGTAGATACTCAACACCGACATCTCGGACAGAACATCAATTTCGACAGATATAACTTTGAGGTAGTTAAGGACTTTGTCTATCTAAGCTCCGGCATAAATTCAGACAACGAGATCAGCCCTGAGATCAAACGAAGAATAATTCTTTCCAATCGCTGCGCTGGAATACCAAAAGCTACTCTATGGCGCAGAGGCATGGACATTATCAAATTGAATGACAGTGCTCTTGCTTGCGTTGAGAGAAAAATTCTTCGAATGATCTTAGGTCCCATCTGCATTCACGTTGAGTGGAGTTGGTGATATAAAGACGAACTGTATGCACCGTAAAGTGACATCAACTTAGCCAAAAGTGTGAAGATCCAACAACTCAGTTAGCTGGGCCATGTAGAGCGGAGGGACACCAACGCTCCGGTTCGAAAAGTTTAATCCGAATCCCCCTCCGAGGGACAGCGCAGTAGAAGAAGACCGAGACTCAGTGGCACACGCAAGTGGAAGGGAACCCCAGCCAGCTAAGCGTGCTAAACTGGAGGAAGCTAGGCCCAGACCCAGGTCCACCCCGGACTGTAGCGCCACCTAAACTAAGTAAGTACCTAAGGTACCCATAAAAAGTGCTTTGAAGAATACGAGTATAAGAAACAATCGCATGAGGTTATTGCATCGAATGGGGCCTATTTTTAATGCGACTAAATAAATATTGATCAAATAATGGAAATTGTACATTTTATTTAACTATTTCCGATACTATTTTCACCTATATACAAAGCTTTGTATTTTCCTTAATTTATTCATAATAAAACAAAATATCCTCACCTGCGTAGGATACCTCTCTAATAGGTTTAACATATACATGCACAACCATTGAACCAAATCGATTCACAAATTGCATACAGCTTTAGCATGTATAGCATACTTAGTCACTTCAAAGATTTTGCTTTGATTTTCCCCAAAATGCTTTACAAATATTTTATGGAATTAACATGCTTTAATGGCTTACTGTGGTTTTAACAGAATTCAATTTTGAATTGCATTTCAATTTATAAATTTAAACAATGTGGATAGAAGACGTTTCAAATATCTGATTTGGTTTTGAAGTGCCTTTCTATTAATGTTTGTGGTTTACAATTGTGTCATTTATTATAAGTCTGAAACCGCATTACAGTTGAAAATTCCCCATTCAATTTTGCCATTCCAAAGCCTACAAGCATTGCAAATTGGAAGATTACCAGTAGTGCAATTTTTAAAAAAATTAAAAGCCATTTATATTCCATTTAATCGCAGAATCTTACGACTATGTTGTAGGGGGTAATGTAAGTCAAAAATGACCACGCCAAGGAGTTTATTAAATTACAATGCAAAATGTATATGTTTAACTTTCAAATTCTGAATTTTTTCAACACAAAACTGTCCATTCTGAGCAATAAACCTATACATGGGGTAAGGATATCGCAATTCCAATGCTGTGTTCTGTGTTTGATGTTTTGAAATAAAAACTGATACACCTCTATTATCAGTCTTAAAGCAGATTAAACTTCTAATGGTGCTCGAATTCTTTTTCTACTGCATTCCCTTCGGCTGGAAATCAAAAACTGTTTAACCAAGAGCGCTTGTATTCATTCACCCCACATATCCCACCCATCTCAAATCCGTAATTTTAGTCAGATAGTAGTCGCCGTACAGCATTCAGAGTTTACTGTCATGCCTCCTCCTTAAAGACCTGCTATCGGAAAAGGAACCACAAACTACTTGAACTATCTTGCGTTTAAAATGACTAAGGTTTTTTCCAACCGCCTTTGCTAACGTCCACTTTCCCTCGCCATAGACCAGAACTGTCATAGTAAGGGATTTCTGTAGAACCTTCTTAATGTTTTTTTTTTACAGAGCCTTATTACTTTATTGCCTTCTTTAGACAAAGAAACAGAGTTTGATTTACAATAAGATGTCACTGAAATAATTAATAGTGGAGCAAAAGTAGCAGTCTTTTGTGACGTTCTGTACACTTTGTCAACGTCGATTCCTTATTTCGAACAAAATATATGTATTTGGTTAGCCCTCAATTGCATCTTAATATATTTCTGCCAAGTTGCTTTACTCGAAAATGCACCAAACAGCTTGTTTTACTCCTTCAATAATATTAAGCAATTGCAAAGTCTTTTGTGCTTACCCCTTGGATCTGCCGTAGAGTGAATATTCAATACGTTGTTGGCATACCCGACCTAAAACGGCACGGAAATCAGTCAATAAAATCGTTGAAAAATGTACATATATTCTCGTTGTTAGATGATGTAGTTTGAAAGATTACCCTCTTTTTGACATCATTTCCATTTATCACGCTAACTTTTCTTTGACCAAATTATGGAAACGTGAGACCTACACTAGGCCATTTTCTGCTGCCTTTAATAGTTTTGCAGATAGAGCATCCACTTCGGCAGTCTTGCCTTGCCTTAGTTTATATGATGTTATCTCTACTTTGTTCTGAACACTCCGATATAATTATTGACTTTCGTCGTTGAAGAACTTATTCTACCAATTGGCAGAATCTTGGTCATTCTTGTATTCATTCTTACTATCTGCAGAAGCATTTCTGTCGCAACCCAAGCAATGAGTCTACAACCCGCTTATTTTGCTCACACATACAGGTTCGTTTGAAGTTAAGTTGACACACACGGTATAGTTAAGTCAACATCTTACTTTTGTGTAAGAAGCTTATCTATATATTTGTGCACCAAATCAAAATAAATTCTAACGATAAATTTTTATTTTTGTTTATCACGTAAATCATCTCTCCGATATTCAAATCAACCTACCACAGGTCAGAAGTCCTTACATTGCTTTTAAACACCTTTTTTACAACGTTTTTAATTTTTTTTCTGGATAGCACGTTCCTATTTGAACGTCGCGCTCTTCTCATTTTTGTTGGTTATTTCTTCGAACAAGCCGATATTCTTTTTTCCTCTTTTCCTATAGACCGTCTTCGTCCTTCAAAGGCGAGTTATTCAGCCACATCCAGCCACGGGCAAATCATTCCATGCATTTTTGATGACTTTTTGGTATCGGTGCCACCGCTCTTCAGCACTGGATGAAATTAAGGTTATGTGCCGGTCACAAAATGAACTCGGTTCCTCTTATTAAATGTTGATGTACTTTCTAAACTTAATTTTCTAAAGATTTTCGTTGAAAATGGCAAAACATATAGATTTCCTCAGTCTGTACATTGTCCATTATTATTTATTTAAATTGCCATTTCCTTGCGTCGGTGACATTTCCCATTGAATTCCTCATACAAAATATTACGCAGCTCCACTGTAACTATGTGAGCTTCCTTGTAAGTAACAGCCGATGATAAGTATTTACATTTTTCACACTTCGGAGCGATGACTTCTTCTTGGGAGTTGGAATTGCAGATTTGGAAAACCGGCAATCTCGATATTCGGTTTAAGTACCCGTTATCTTCTCCTGCCTCTATACAATTATTAAGGGTAAACTGAAAGACTGTTGCATAATTCATCATGATGGCGTTGTTCTATAGCACATGCTGTAGATATTATGTACGCTACCTTGGTGTACTCCAATCATAACTTCGCATTTTCTTGTATACCTACTCCATCTTGTATACCGCATCAAACTCTTATTTTCTGAGATCTCAGCGCCATCCATCCATCAAATATTTTTTTAACATCTAAAACAATAGGCGTGCTTTTTGATAATTATTCTCACTTCAATGAAGAAAACGACTTATACTCACTTCAATTTTTTTTTTTTTTAAGTTACCATAACCACAGATATTTAATGACATTAGATGGAAAAATAATGTTTTATTGTCACCGTGATAAGTAAAAAGTAGCTCCGGTTGAAAAAAAAAATCCTGCCAACCTTAAAGGAACAAATACTATCAGCTAAGAGCTCATTTTTGTGATTTTGCCCCCTTTGGGTTTCGAATTCTGTAACCGCTATCCGCAGTTGCTACAACTCGGAAAGTTATCGCCACTTGGTGCATTTGTTATTGGTTTGTGTGTAAAATTCTGCGGGGCTGGGTGTACAGCTAACAAAAAAACACACCTAATAATACATTCATTATGATGTTGCTCCATCGTTGTCCGTAAACTTTGAGTGGAGTTGTATGTTGACTTACCTCTCAAAAAGGCGCATGAAACTTAAAAACATTGCGTTGTCATACATTTTCAAGGTATGCGACAATAGTTTCATCGATCAGTAGATATGGATATTTCTCGAGTCGCACTTGCTTAATACTATGGAACATGAGGGCTCACCGTTTATGGGTTAATCATTTCAATCAAATTTTACACAAATAAGACGAACTACCGATCTTTTGCCTCGTTTAAGTTGTGCCAGCTGTTTTTCCTCAACTAAGTTTCCGTTGGTCTTCCTGTGGCCCTGTCACGAAAAAATTTGTTAGCAAAATGTCATGACTTGCTATGTAGTGGTTCCTAGCTTGTCCTACTCCTCGTTTCGCATTATTCTATCATAGAATGTATACTCTTATACTATCTGGGCTAGGCGCCTACCATTATAATATATCATTATACCTACGCCTCTTTCAATAAATGATTTGTAGGAATTATGTACATACCTATACTATATATCTTCTCCGCGTAAGTTTCTAGTTCTGAAATTGTTTCCTTTACGGGCTCGTAATCATAGCTCGATTTTCCGATGTGACCGTCTAATTTTCCATCGATGAAAACAATGTTTAACTTAAAAGGCTATCGAAATCACACAAAATGCGTCTTATTTCAACTGCCTGAGAATAGGGACAGGGCGCCAGAAATACTATACATATTTTAGAATGAATCATTTGGTAAATGCTAACAAGCTTATTTAAGAGATAAGAAGTCAAGATGATAGCAACTTCATTTTTGTTCTGTACCGATCCATTATTTTGCAACATATCACATGTTCTGTTTCGTAAACACATACTCGTATTATATCTATAAATTTTAAGTTGTCATTATATCGTTATATGTTTCCTAATTCAAAACTTTTACTCGTCATACTGCCGACGTTGCATACTCGTATGTTATATGTTATATTGCACGCCCCGAAGTCGTCGATTCCTGACACGAATATTTCTTTACCGGATATTCTTAGATGTCAAAGTGACTCAGGCTCATTCTGAATAAGATTTTCCCAAATAGTAATCCTTTACGATTGAGGAATCGAACTATAGCAGTATTGTATAGGTCATTACAGGACGTTTGATTAACAAACGATTCATAGGATATGGCGATTGCAAAGGTCTTTCACAAAGAAAAAAATTGCACAATTTGAATAAGCTCATCCATCGTCTTATCCCCTTAAGATTTAAAATAAGGAATAACAAATATCTAAAGAATTTACGAAATAGAACACATTCAACTCAAACAGCTATTTACATTGAAACTTTCTTCTGGAACTGAGTTATTACATAAATATTGTAGTTTGCGGCCCATGCTTAACAATGACATAGTTTTGTCAAAAAGGTAGATAAGATTTAATCTTGATGCTCTTCTAGCACTAGTAAGGACTCAACAAATTTGAATCTACTTTGATCGATGGTTTCCAAGTGGGAAATATATGGTATCTCTGTGTGATAGTTATACAACTTACAAAAACTTTAATTCCAGACTCTTCCTCCATGCAGATATAATAATTTTTTTTGTAAATTTTACTCGAACATGGAGCACGGGCAAGCACGGCACCATACTACTAGGGATAGGAAAACAAAATCATTCATCGCTTTAAGTGTGCAACTCGAAGCAAAATGCACACAATCGTCCTTTTCATTGAACTCACTACTCCATTAACAAAGTAACAAATCAGTAAAATGCTTCGAAATTACAACAGCTCTTTGTTAAAAAAGAAAAAAAAAATCAAAGAGATACACTTGAGAAAAATGTACGGACACAATTAAAAGGAAATTCTTTTTAGGTACTGACATGTTGGCGCAAACGTTCACGTTCACGTCCACATATGGTCACTTAAGTGCACAATCATCTAAAGATAATGACTGCGCCTGGCATTCTCATCGCGGCCTGATCCATATTACGAAACGAATACGATACACATTTCCAAGTACTCCGAGAGGTGATACTGTTTTTGAGTGCAATATGATGCCAAGCCACCTTAGTGTCGCCGCCGCCTCAAATGTCATTCAACACACGCTTAGAGTTTAGATTTTAGTTTGAAAAAACCAAGCTCGAAATGTAATCTGATATACAAACTACACTTAGTCCAGAGATACAAATTTTAAATTAGTCCTACAGTCCTACAGTCCTAACGGAAAGAGGATCCAATAAAATGAGTGTTTTATAAACATTACGCCGGATGCCATGTCCCACCAAGTGCGCCACCTACGTTACCGCCACTTAGGTCATAAGAAGTGTCAAAGCATTTGAGAGTGTCGTAAGCATTTGAGAATGTCGTAATTTTGAGCTAACGCTGATTGACACCGCCTGAAAGACTCAGGCAGGATGTTGAAGGTATGTATGCCCAGCATATGGTTGTTCAGCACTTTGGTGTACTTTTTTGAGACATTTAATTGGTCGCTACCCTCGACCTATTATCCCCCCTGTATAAATGATTCCTTTAGGTGATGCATCTAACACAAGGAAAGGCAAAACAAAAATAGATAGGTACTCGTACCTAAAGCAGAAGAATCAAATAAATTTCCAACGAAAATCTCCCGCATTCAAACAAACTCGTACACATCTCCAAAGCAGGAAGTAAAGTTAACGCCGGAAACTTATGAAACCAAAGAATAAAAAGGGCCCCAACTTGATGGATATTTTTAGATGTCCCTTCTTCTCACTGTGAACGCACATTTAAGAGCATCAACCATAATCATTCCCATGCGAGGGAATTGCCCCATTACGAAGCAATGTCACACCTTTATTAATTGTGTACGGAGGGTTCCCCAGGTTATTTTTGGACTCCCTCATGATGTCATTGTTACTTACGAGTAGATACATTAAAACCTTATCATATAGAAATAGAACTATAACTATAGGTAAATGCTGTGTTCAGCTGACGTATCTTACGATTAACGTTTGCAGGGGCCAATTCCATACTTCTAGACAATTTAATGAAACATCTCGAAAGGGTCGATGACTTGATATGTCTGTAATCGCAGCTGGGCATTATGTCATAAGTAAATTACTGAATAAATATGATTTCTTCCACATAACAAGATTAATATTAATTGACTCTTTATTCGTCATCAGGCCCCTCTGTCAGGAAATTGTAGGATTTAAATAGATTCACGCTTGATGCAAAAACGGATATACGAGCAATACTCGTACAACCATTCAACCAGCTGGGAAAAATGGTTTTAAAGTTTAGCCAATTTTGAATGACATAAGACAGATGGTTGGCTTGTGTGGCGAATGGATACATAGCAGTTGATTACAAATTCCAGCAGGATTTATTTTCTTCTGGTCAAAAGCAACACATGTACCCGTGTGTAGATCCTTCAAGATATCAGTACCGGTAAGAATGGGGCCGAAGTATCGTTAGCGTTTATGTAACATACCTGTGAAAATGCAGCAAAACTATACACAATACAAGTGAAGAATGTGCCCTACGCATAACTATGTACTCGTACATATGAGCCGTAGCTATGTACAATCAGCTACACTGCTAGATATTATTTACACTTTATGATCTTAAAGCTGCAGCATTTCAAAGAATGTAATTTCCCCCTTTGCGCTGTTTGTTGCTATTGTTGTTCGTGTTGTCATCGTTACCTTCATCAGAATTAAAATCGGGACTATGATGTTATATCATATTCACTTCATGAGGCTCAACTACAATTGGGGAGTACATCGTACCAAAAAATATCCCCTTAAGTGCTTTTGCGGTTCAAATTTGTATCCATATGACTCTTTCGTTTTTCTCTATTTCCATGGAAAAGCACAGAACCTCAGATCGATATAATTTTTTCGAATTATGATACTTATTGAGTTGTTATGACATACTTATGACACTTCCAGTCAGGAAAAATATAACTTTTTTGTTTGTATAGAGCCTTGACTCACGAAACTAATTTCTTTAAACCTTTAGTACACTGATTGCATTTACGAAAGCCATACCTCGTAAATAAGATAACATCGTCTAGTGCAATGACTTATGAAACGAGTTCGTTAAAAAAGTGCGTTTGAAACTGGTTTTCTTAGTGCAGATGCAGTAAGTATGCAATTGGAATTCGCCAACAGCCTTGTATAGATATGCAGGTTTATGGATGCATCCTTAACTTATCGTGAGAGAAGCTGAAAGTGAAAAATTTCAATAAATATTCCACAAATTAAAGAAGTGCTTCCAACAAACTATGTCTGCACACATATTTACTGCTTAAGATGAAATGTATGAACGATTGATGGAAGATTTAAAGTGACTGACCTGTATCTGCTCTCCAACTGATTGTTATCACTCATACCTTACACGGTTTTCCCATTCCATTAATGACTACTTATTTAAATTTTAAATCAGGTTGAATTTAACGAAAATTAACAGCCAGTAGAACTTATCAGAGTCCATTCATCAGGGCCAAACCTGGTACGAGTATTAAGGAAAATTTATGTATTCGATCTTTTTTAATTCATTGGTCGCAGAAGTTAATAAATGCTGCTGAGCATTGGGTTGATGACAGAATGATCTATGACAATCTTTTAAAAGCTATTCTAAAGCTAACTTGACCGAGAATCGAAGAAGTTGAAGGGCATAGTTATATACCTATATATGTACTTGTATAGAAAATTGTGAACAATTTTTTTTTTCTGATTTTTTGATCATATTTCAATTCAGGTAACTTATTTTGCAACTGCCCTCCTGGTGTCAAGCCTGCTAGAAGCTTGCCTGATGTTAGTTTTTTTTTTTTTTTAAATATTTTGATTGTGAGGCTTTTCAGCATTCTCAATTTTGAAAACTGCTTAGAGATCCTTTTTTTATATACTTACTTACTTTAAGTGACGCTACAGTCCGGGATGGACATGGACCCCAACCAACAAGCGTCTCCAGCCAGCTCGTTGGCTGAGGTCCCCTTCCACTTGCGTGCGCCACCACTTACGTTCGTCTGGGCTCTACTGCACTGTCCCTCGGAAGCGGATTCGAAGACTTTTCGGACCGGAGCATTGGTGTCCATACGCTCTACATGCCCCAGCCATCTCAGCCTTTAGATCTTCACTCTTCTGGCTAGGTCGATGTTGCTGTACAGTCCGTAGAGTCCATGGTTGTATATCCTCCTACACTCATCGTCAATGCAAACGGGACCGAAGATCGCTCGAAGAATTTTTCTCTATTCGAGTGGTTGGACGGACTTTTGAAAGATTGTGCATGATGTTGAAAAAATGCGTGACAGCGCATCGCATTATCTAAATCCAATTTTGACATCAAAGGTGTCAGTGAGAACTTTACCGACCTTGGGGGAGCAGCGTGCAATCTCCATCGTCATCCTGCACAGACGGCCGAGTTTGGCAGGGATGCCGAAACTAGACATTGCTCTGTATAGCTCGTCTCTATAGATGCTGTCATACGCGGCCTTAAAATCGATGAATAGGTGGTGTGTATCGATCTGAAGCTCTTGGGTCTTATGCAAGATCTGCCGTAGTGTGAATAGTTGGTAGATGGTGGACTTTTCTGGCCTGAAGCCTCACTGATATGGACCTAGCAGGTTGTTGACGAACGGCTTCAGGCGTTCACACAATACGGCAGATAAGATCTTGTAAGCGATGTTAAGGAGACTGATGTGTCTGTAGTTGGCGCAGTTCTGAGGGTCTCCTTTCTTGAGAATCTTGAGAATCGGACAAATAATGCTGATTTTCCATTCATCGGGCATACTTTCGTCCGACCATATTTTACAGATGAGTTGGTGTATGCTCCTTACCAAGTCATCGCCTGCCGCTTTCAAGAGCTCAGCAGTCCGCTCCAGCAGCTTTGTTGGACTTAAGCTTAGATATAGCTAGCTTCATCCAGGTCGGGTGGACGGAATTGTTGGTCATCATCGTCCAAGTTGAAAGGTTGATTCTTCTTCTTTTTATACATCGAAATTAATTTCCGTTATCTCAGCGTTTCGACTGCATTCGAAGAAGCCTTGCATTTTCGAAATAGGATAGAAAATAGAAAAGATAAACATGCGTGGGCACGTGGATATAACTAACAAGAGAAATAATTCTGGTGTAATTGTATCAGATAGCACATCTAGGAGACTAAAATCGAAAACACAGTCCGCGTATCATAGCCCCGTACTTGTAGACCCAGAGAACCCTCAACGGTGGCAAGTTTCATGTCTTTCTAAAAGCTCCTTTGCACTGCCAGAAGGCTGAGAGTTGCTTAAAAGTTTTCGACGTGTTATTCTACATAACACACGAATACTAAGCCTCGTTGAAGAAATGAAACTATACACTCTCCAACACAAATTGGCAGTACACGTCTTATGGGGAAGCTCTTTTCAAGTCAGTAGCGTGCCATATTTTTGCACCATACTAAACCCCCCATAAAAGTGTTTACCCGCCACTGAATTTCTACTGCATCTGACATAAACCCAATACGTCTTATTCAGCGCACATCCGAGTGTGCACTGTACACTGATTGGCTGTGGCCTGTGGCTGCTGCTATTCAACCCCTTTTGAATTGATGTGCATTCAGAGTTACCAGTGTCCGTTTGGTAACTCTTTTCCTTGGGTTTCTGTTGAGGAGCTTTTGGTTTTAAAGCTTTGAAAAAAGTTGTTAATGATGAGTGTTATCGTGGAGATCTTGTTTTGATATTCTGCATTTTTTTAATGTTTGGAAAATACGTGAAACCAATTGTTTTCTTTTAGGAAAAAGTTTATTTGCGTAGGTTTTCATAGCGCGCGGTCAGTTTTTTGATGTTACGTGTATTTTTCTAAATTTGGACTGTGATATTAATGTGAAGTTAAGTGTTATTATGTACATTGTACTTTCGAAAGGTGTATTTATTTTGAATTTTGAATTTTGTGTAATTTGTGTTTTTAAGCCGCGCCTTTTATCTTACCTCTTGGTGGTGCGGAAAAAATGAAAATTTCAATCCAAAAAATAGGACGGTAACCCTACACACTATTCCTTCGGATTTTTGCTAATTGGAAATGCTTACTACGAGACCCTATAAGAGCTTTTTTTGGAATAGCACTTATGGAAAACAAAAGAGTGCGAATGAAAGACAAACATTCCTAACTTCCCTGTACTGCCAATTTATGTTGGACAGAGTATAGATGACTCTGCCGCCATCCGGATAGCCTATGGCCGAAGTCAGCATCCGCCATCAAGGGAAGCAACATCGTGTATGATTAAACTATCCACATTAGTTTGAAGCGTGAGACGGAGAGTCTCTGCTGCCGGCTCAGTGTAGGTGCAAGGATTTTGAGTAGCCCACTGCGTTCACTAAGTGTTTGTAAAGGTCTGAAGGCAATCTTCAAAATCCAAAATTCGTTTTAATAAAGGTTGATAGAGGTACGTACTTGTTGCAAAAATAAAAAATTATTAAATAACTTCAATTTTATCGAGTAATCTTTATCATAGTTCAAACGAACCATAATTTATGGTTTATTTTTGAAAAGCCAGCTTATCCATGTAGACTTTGGACTTTGCTTAGCACCAAAAGAAAGTTAAAAGTGTGGTGTCACATGATCTATAGCGCCAATTCACCGAATCGTTCTTCCAATAAAAGCCATAGTTTTACGGGCTAAGTGGTAAGTGGCGATATCTTTTTGGAACCAAACTTCTTCGAGACAACGGCAGACCAGAAGGCAAACAGACCATTATCATGGAACGATTACGAGCGCCCAAATATCCCAATTTTGCTTACTGAGGTAGCCATTAAGTTAAAAAAAATCGCTAAACAGACTTTTGGTCGAAAACAGTGGATCTTCTTGAAGCCTTTCAAAAGTCCAACTACTGAAACGGGACATAAAATACGGCAAGTTGTGCAGGGCTTAATCTTTCATGATGAAATGTCTCTCATAAAATCTATCTACTCTTTTCAAGGTACGTTCCGAAGAAGAGAGGACATTTAAGATAGATATTTATTGTGAGCCCATCTATTGGTATTACATGTGTTGAAAGGATAGACCCTGCATTGATGTGTTGTCAAAATTTTTTGAAATTTGAATGAACAACAGAGAATAACTCCGTTTAAGCACAATAAGACGAATTTCAGGTCTTACTAATAGCTCATCATATACATATAAGAAATGGTAAGGTTTGAGATGACATTTTGTAGCTTAGGGATGATAAGTTCATTAGAAACATAAGAGGTGCGACGAGACGAGTATATTGCAAGTTACGAGAGTTGGTATTTAGCAAAGTAGACTTTTAAGGAGATGCGAAACCGACAGAATATTCAAGGGGCAATGAAGGAATAGTACGTCTGCTACATCCCCGCCAGTTTTAGTAGAGAGATAAGATAAAGTGATCATTCTGAAACAGATTTTTAAGACATGCGAACAGAAATTTACTTGTGAATTTCATGTTAAATGCCATATTAGCTATCTGATAATATTTTACAGCGCAAAACAGTCAAATAGCATTTTCTAATGTTATTCAAAAATAATAGGGGAACATACCAATGAGTATTTCTTAGTTTCATATCAAAGAATGCAATTCTTGGCCGCCTGTCTAAACTCTCATAGACATTAAAAATAATGATCTCATCATCATTGCGTTGCATCTTATCTGTCGGGTACATGTTTCTCCACATATTCTTTCCACTTATCCTCCATACAGAAAATACATAGAATACTAACTGGCATGCCCACATTAAAAAAAAAAAAATAATCCACTCAACATTTCTGATGAAAAATTGTTGGGCATTTTCTTAGTGAATTACGAGTATCGTATCTGAACTTGTGCGCTTCTTTTCTTATCTCTGATATTTCTAATTCAGAAACTGTGATGTGTTTTGTATGGGTATTCCCAAATAAGTTTCGATTTTTTTTTTTGTAAGATTAGCTTATGGGTTGCCCTTTTATTTGTTACTCGCAAGCAATGTGCATTGCCTAATGCATGCTGAAGAAATCCAATTTCATTTATTGAATCTCTAATTCTAATCTCGAGAATTGTTTGACAGCTAACATATGTTATGCTCCCCACATTTGATCAGATTTTGTGCATACAGAATGATTAAAGAGCCTTCCATTTTCCAAAAAAAAAGTAACAATCACTGATAAACTTTAAGAGTATCTTTTATAAACAGATTGGTTCCCATTAAGTGATATCAATGTGGGTGCAAGTTGATAAGAATTATAAAATACAAACTAACATAAGTTATGTGCGCTACATTGTCCAAGGTCAAGAATTGACGTTGGAAACTTCAATCTTCTCACCAATCAATGGTCCCATATCCCGTCAGAACAAAAACAAAATTGTTGCTGCCGAAACGAATTAAATATTCAAATTTATACATATGTACATGTAAGTAACGTACGTGCACACACCAACGCATGTTCCTCCACTGGATGACATGGTGGATGGGTGTGACCTTTCTATGCCTTGTAAATAATACAGTCGCTATTTTTATGGACAACTCTGTTGTTTTAGGCTATGAATGGAGCACTTCGCGCGCTTCCTTACATTTCCGCTTGTCTGTTGTAAATGTTCTGTCGATTTCCGGAAGCGATTTCTACGAAAAGGTGAACGTGTTGAATACTCGTCGTATGTGACATACAAATTATGTTTAAAAATTAATAGACGTACACTCACGTATCTATTACAATAGCAACATGTGTAGTACTCGTACGCTACGAGCCGTCTAATCCCGTACTCGTATATCATCGAAATTTTGAATTTTGTTTATTTTTACCACGATTTATGGGCATTCGCCTTTGAAATAAGAAAATCTTGCCTCCATTGGTGATGAAAAATTCTCACAAGGATTCTTCTTATACGAGTATGTGTGCTGGGTGGGGAAAATGACCCGAGGAGCACCTATCGAGAGTTAGATTGTATTGTTTCCATGTGAGGCCAATTAAATATTTACGCGTCTGGAGATGAACGGCGCCTTTGGGAGCTTGATCAGTTAATTTGACGTCTGCATTATTGATGAAAATAAAATTTTAACGCAATTGTTTATTTTCTGCAAATGGATTTACTGAAATTGCTAAAATACGAGTACGACTTACGAGAGAAATTCTTTGTTTCTAATTTTTTTTTTTTTTTTCTTTTTTTTTTTATTAAGTTGCGAATTGTCATTAAATTAACATATACTACGATGACGAATCGTTTTACGTGTCGTCTATAAGTACATACATAAGTGTCCTATGAATTACGTCATTTCTACTGACTATCCTAATTGCATGTGAATTCAATAAAAAAAAGTCCCATTCACTCAAGTTTTTCCTGCATGACTAATGGCAGGAAGTATTCTTATGTATCATGTACATACATATGTATGGTTTATAGGATATGTGCTTCTCATAATTTGACTGCAATAGTTTGGATAAATATTTCTGTATCATGTAAATTGACTCATGAAGAGTAGAATGACGAAAATAATTATTTTGAAACAATATCTTTTTGTTGAATCAAAGAATCTTCGAGTGCTCATTGCCACCTTTTAATATAACATAACACCTTTGACGTTGTTTTTGAAGATTGAATTGCAAATATACGATATGATACATTCAAAAGCCCTTGAGAACTAAATTAAACACTTGAGAATTTTATGAGTAAAAATCTACACTCTACACAGTCTGTTTCGTTTTAATTTAAAGTTTTTACGATTAAAATCATTAAAGGATGCCTTATTTGATGTCCTAATGAAAGCGACCAGTTTGGTGGATAGCAGTGAATTTATTTAGAAAATATGTTAAATTAAACAGTAAAGCGCAATGCATCCCCCCAATTCAGACTTTGACAACGTCAATTATTCTTTTTAGTCCCCAACAGAATCCCAAAGAGATGAGCAAAAGAATTTCGTAGAGAATCACAATTGGTGCTGAGGTAATGAACAAATTATTTCTGCGAACTTTCAAATAAGATCTACAATCACCCTCCGGAAATAAATTAAAAGTAACAACATCTAGATTTAGTCATAACAAGGCTACTCGACCGGATTATTACACTTGGCAGAGAGCTTACACTTATTCATTTCCATATTTCGGCGAGAGAGAGTAAATCTAATGATTGTTTCATGTGCATCGTTTGCCTAATATACGAAAGGAATACCTTCTAAACTGCTCTCCTTAAAATCTCGTACAGACTCTTGGCTATAGTACTGTATGAAGTGCTGAAATTATTTGTCAAAGTGCCGATGGGCCACTGTCAATGCGGTTTTATGCCATATATGTTCTAGTAAGACCAAAGAGGAAACCAAGGAAGCCCATGACTAAGTTTGGTATTTTTCCCCAAACGTATCAGATTGTTGAAAACAACGATAGAAAACGGTAAACGGAAAACGGAAAGGCGACGCGACGGGCTTCCATTGGTGTGAGGGTTGTACTCGTATGTTTGATACAAGTGCAATCATCGAGAATCGACTATGCAGAGTCCATATCAAAAGCAAGTGAATACATTTAGATTACGAGGGGCCAGATACGAGGGCGGGTCAATAAGTCCATGACTTTTTGAATTTCTGACCTCTTTACTGAAACAGCAACACTGCTCCTCTCAACAGGCATCTGTCAGTTGACTCCTGTCAAAATTTAAACTTGCTGCGTCAGTTAGTTTGTGTTTGACAGCTTTTTTTATCAGACTACTCACTAATTTGAGGAGAAAATGGAAAAAAGTGAATTTCGTGTGCTTATTAAGCATTATTTCTTGCGAAAAAAAACCATTACCGAGACCAAGGCTAAGCTTGATAAATACTATGGGGACTCTGCACCATCGATTTCAATGGTAAAAAAGTGGTTTACTGAATTTCGTTGTGGCCGTACAAGCACTGAAGATGCCGAACGTCCTGGACGCCCAGTTGAGGTCTCTACACCCGAAACAATCGAAAAAATTCACGATATGGTGTTGGCCGACCGAAGATTGAAAGTGCGAGAGATTGTGGAAGCCGTAGGGATCTCGCATGGCTCAGTGGTTTCAATTTTGAATGATCACTTGGGCATGAGAAAGCTTTCCGCAAGATGGGTGCCGCGTTTGCTCACAGTCGACCACAAACGCATGTGCAGTTGCCATGGCAAAAATCCATGAATTGGGCTATGAATTGCTCCCTCATCCACCCTATTCTCCAGATTTGGCTCCGAGCGACTACTTCTTGTTCCCAAACCTGAAGAAATGGCTTGGTGGAAAAAGATTTGACTCCAATGATGAAGTCATCTCGCAAACAAAGGCCTATTTTGAGGACCTCGACAAATCATTTTTTTTGGAAGGGATAAAAAAATTGGAGAAGCGTTGGACAAAGCGTATAGAGCTCAAGGGAGACTACGTTGAAAAATAAAATTATTTTTTTATCAAAAAATCTGTGTTTTAATCCAAAAGTCACGGACTTATTGACCCGCCCTCGTAAATGCGAAAATACGGCGCCTTCAACGACTTAAAGCGAAAAAGGAAAATATTGGTCAAAACCGCAACAAGAGTATAATAGGGCGAACAAATTTACCACTAACTGAATATTATGGTAAAGAAATTCGAAGCTTAAAGACGCTTATTTACCTTAAGGAAAACTACTAAGAAAATTCAGAAGCTGACGTGGCCCTGTTTGATACAATTGAACCTGAAGAACATGATTAATGTGACATAAAAAGCACTCATAAGTTTTTGATTTAACCTTGTGATGGCTTAAAGAAAGAACATGGGGGAAGAATCATTTAAAAATTGCTTGCTATACTACTGTTAGCATACAAGTGCACTTTTAAATTACAAGATATTGTTGTATAGTAGTTCTGATAAATCATTTTCTTAAATCTCAACTATGCCTTAGAGAATGTCAATATTGCCTGATAAGCTTATTATTATACCTCCCCACACTCTGACGGTGAAGTTGTGCATAGTAAAACGTCTTCGCAGCCATGCCAAATCGTCAAAACGGGAGATTACGCGACCAGGAAACGCTTCCTTCACAATATCCATTGTGGCTCGTGCTGTGTGTGCGGTTGCACCGTCTTGTTGAAACCACATGATCACCAAACCCCGCTCATCCAATTCTGGCAGTAAGAAGTCGTTTATCATGGCCCTGTAGCGTTTCCCAGTAACAGTGACCATATTGCCGATGGCGTCCTCAAAAAAAATACGGCCCAATCACTCCTCCTGTGTTAATGCCGCACCACACAGCTTTGAGTGGATGTGTTTGGATTTACAGTGCCCCAAAAACAAAGATTTTGCTTATTGACGTAACCGCTTAAGTGGAAATGCACCTTGTCGCTCATAATGATTTTTGACATAAAATCGTCCTCTTCGTTTTTGAGATTGAGGAAGGCTTGACAGCGGAGTATAGCGCTCCATTTCTTGTCTGCATGTATACCGCAGCTGTCTAGTTCATAAATGTCAAATATGATTGACGTGCAACGCCATTTGCAAAAATTATCACATATTCCGATAGGATGATTAATTTTGCGCCACCTTGTATGTATAGGTAAAGAAAAGAAAAAGAAAACTGTGGCGCTAACAGCCCGGTATGGGCCATGGCCTAGCTTCTTGACACTCATTTGTGTTGCTCATGTTGTCATTTTGTCACATCTGACCGGGACCTACGGTTTATCGCCGAGTCCGAACGGCACTCCTTAGAAGCTTTTTCGTAGGCAATTGTTTTAACATTCGGGAGTTTGCCATTGCCCGCCGAAAGGGTGATGGCGATTTGAAAAATTGTTGGTGACCCACAGCCAGGAATAGAACCCAGACTCTTTGCGTGATAGTCCAATGAGCTAACTATCGCGCCATCGCCATCGCCTGTATGTATAGGTATGTTAGATAATTTCAATACATCGTTATACATCTTCTACATCTACATCTTGGACAGGCGTGGCATGCAATCAATTACATTCTTGCATCTTTACAATGGCAGTGACAATGCCATTACATTATCTTAAAACTAATTCTTCGTAATTCAAAATAATGAATTTACTCCATTGAAGGAAGCTACTGATCCATCGGCTACATTCGTAAAGTGTACTGAGGATGGTACTCTGTGGTAACCAGTTTTCGTACATATTTCCCTGTAGATCTAAATATTTAAATTTATACTCGTCTGAACAGAGAATATTAATAGGTTTTGACAGGAGCGATTAGCTGTGTTGTCATGCGTAATATATCCGTTGAACTCGATGATTGTTTGTCAAAAGCGAAACTTTTCTCGAGCTCTATGCTTATAAGCATATCTGATATTTTGGACATATTTCGGAACAAATTTTTTTTCGCTTTTATCTGTCTCTCCTTGCTTTTTTGGTCACGTAACATCATTCCAAATCATTTTTGCGGAGCAATCTAAATCTACCCCAATACCAAATATACTCGTGTAGCTTTCCTTCATTCGTTTGGTTTATTCATTCGACTATTTCAAAACAACCTTATAGGATTCATTGATAAAATTAAGCGTTTAAATTCAATAAAGATCTTACTACACTTATGGAACAGCTGATCGAGATTTTTAAAAGTTTGACCTACATTTGTTAAGATTTATTATTTTTTCACTGATATATTTTTTGGACAAGTAAAAAAAAAGAAAAACCTTTAGTGAAATAGGAAATCAAGCTTAGCACAACTTAGAAGATAGAACTCAACGATTTTTGAAAAGTATTGCTTTTTTACCCAACTCAGGTGTATAAGGCAATCATTTAATAAACTCTTATAATATTTGAAAAAAATGCTCAAATTCAATTCCTCGATTCCCTTTTGTCAAAATGTAAAATGAGCAAACACAAAAATCATAGATTAATTTATTTGCTTTTAATATTAACACGGCGAAGGTGGCACCCTGTTATAATATCGTGTCGATATCTACGCTCTTTACTTAAGAGAAAGAAAAACGATGCCCATAAGACTCGTCAAGAGTTCAGAGAAACTGCACTATCAGTGATTCAGTGCTAACTGTTAGTCAGCCTTATTTTTATTCAAACTAAATTTAACTGTGGGTAAGAAAGGAACTCGTTCCCATACACACAGAGTTACGAACATAAAGTATTCATCCATTCATTTGTACATGCGAGTATGTACATTCATACTCATACCATATACAAAGCGAAACGATGAAACAATGGAAACAGAGAAAATCTGAATCAGGAAAACCATAGCCAGCGTGCGGTGCCTGCAGCGGAGGATTGAGTAGGAGGAGAAGTGTGCTCGGGCACGCGCCTTACCATCCACCAAGGGCACAACGGGAAAATTCATCGCATTCAACTATTTTGAAAATTCCCTCAGATGTGTGTGATAAACTTGGAGAGGCAACAATTTTATCCAGCCAGTACGTGTTCCTCCGTGCCCGAAATCAGTTCGCTTCAGCAATTCCTCGTATTTTACCCATACATTCATACATATCATAACAAAATATTACCGTAAAAATTCACAGTCCATTAATCAATTTTAAATCCCTTCGAAATATTTTGGATCGGTTTAAAGCGAATTTTTTTGAACCCTAGTTTTTGGGACACGAATTTATTTCAAAAAGCATTTTCATTTTCAAGTGCATAATTAAAGTATCTGTTCCATTGGTCCTGTAGTAGTAGTTTAGTTCAGTGGAATTTGCTGAATATGTGATTCAGTGGAAGCGAGTGAGTCCAGTGGAAGAGTATCTAACTTCCAGATACACATCGAAGGGAAGGAAGCTAAACAGCAAAGATAGAAAGCAAGAGCGAGAGAGACGGAGCCAGAGCCAGAGCCAGAGCCAGAGCCAGAGCCAGAGCCAGAACAAGGAGCATCTCCTCCTCTCAATGTGAATTGCCTGGCTGGCAGAGGATAGTGGAAATGGATACAAATTAATGCCGCATAGAATTTTGGTGTCATCATCATCTCTAACATCATCCTCATTCATTGTGTCCTGTGGAGCTTTAGTAGTGCGTGCGTGCGGTCCGGTTCTATAGGTAAACTTACTATAGGTGTACGATAATAACATATACATAAACAAATATATGTATTCACATACATCATCAACAAGCAGAGTGCACGAATGAATGTACGGTCGGTCGGTTGGTCAGTTGACGGCGCGGCAACGGGTACAAGTGGCAGAGCCTGAATCTGAACTCTGCAGTGAATGGAAAATTGAATTGATCGACCGGTTGTCGGGGTTCGTTCTTCACTTTGCCTAAACCTGTTCCATACTCTACAGTCTACAGGATTTACCTGTCGTATCACCTTTTATACACTCGTGCATACATATCCGTATCACATATCTGTGGTTGTGGCATTATTTAATAAACGCAAAATAAAAATAAAATAAAAAAACAAATATCAATCTACTCAAACATATTCTATACATATTCGTACGTATTTTGTCGCTTTTTTAAAATTGCTTTTAACGTTGTTGACTGTTGTTAATGTGCGTTTTTTAAATGCACATTTACTTGTATCCGTGCTATAATATCCTAAAATGATTAAAGAATAATAAAATACCATTGCTCGGTTTGTGTAGAACAAGTTTTGCTTTCTGAAAATCAATTTCAAAATCGACTCGAAAAGTAAAAAAGAACGAAGAGCAAATAAATAAACGATAAAAAAAAAGGATTACAGTGCATAACTTGGCAGTGTTGGATTAACCATAAATTTAACGGCCAGTGAAGCGTTAGAGCATTGAAGCAGTGCCCAAAAGCAAATTGGATATTGGATACAAAACAAATTTATGGTATGTATGGAATGGATGTGGGTGGTAAAAAATTCTTTGCCACATGAAGTTTATTTAAATTGTGTAGGTACAAGTGCGTCTAATTAAAAAGCATGTAGAGATGTATGTAGGTACGTATGTACATACACCTACAAATAGAAGCGTGCTTCAAACGCCCCCTTTTAATTGTTTTTTTTTTTTGTTGCCTCAAATTACAACTAATGTCACTGATAATTTTTTTTTTTAATTATTTTTACTGTTAGCAACAGATTTTGAAAACTCAACATTTTTTTACCATCTGCATATTATTTACCTAATATTTCATCTCAAGTCTCTAAACTTACCCAAAAACAAATACTCGTATTTTATTGTAGATGTGTAAGTATGAATCAACGCGTCAGTTATTAGAGCAAAGGATTTAAAACACCTACTTGTAGGCTTCCGCTTTTAAAGCATTTTTTTTTTTTACTACCTATAGGTAGCAGTCATATGTAATTTACACTTGTACTTACCAGCAACACATACATTCATTAATAGGTACATTTGGATTAAAGATTTAACTTGCGAGATACAAATGAGTGAATTGGAAAGAAAAGGTCTTTCTGTTCTAGATCTCTATTGGGCTAGGCTCAAACATGAACATTTTGGCTTTCTTTTTATTATCAGTTGGATAGTGCAACATGATAAATATGTTGCAACATTTTATTGATATAATATTTCATATAAATAAAAATGTTCTCGAAATAATCATTTAGTACTCTAATTCGTTCAATTTCAATCAGTTTCAGCAGAAAATTCCAAACCTGCGAATGTCGGAATTCTGCTTGAAAAAATATTTTAAAAATGTCATTCGTGGCGCCGAAAAAAACGCTTTTGTGTGAGGAAAATTTGCAATTGTGTGTAAAATGATAGCAGTGCTATGAATATTATGAGACGAGTGCTTAAGATTTCACTTTTAATCTGTATTCATTAAAGTTTTGCAGCTAATTGTGTTCCTTTTACATTAACTCTATGCTTATTCTACTTAGTTTTCCTTATATTTTATAAACGCGACTAGTCAATTTAATATTACATATGCGGTTTTCTGTTATAAAAAAAAAAAAACCAATAACAGTGAATTTGAGGTCATCACTATTTTATTTTAAATAAAAGACAATATTCTTTTTCTGAATTATAGGCTTTTGAAATGTGCTATTCATATTTCGTCAAAAACTAAATACGTTCACCCTGTGAAAAACAGATATCTAATGTTCATGTACTTAAGTAAATAACAAACCGCTTGTCTTAATTTATATCAAAGTTCATTGAACCTCGGTCGTTAGATTGTCCCGCTTGCTTTTGCCTATTTAAGAACATGTAAAACCAATTGTTATAAGATTAATAAACGAGAGTACAGAGAGTAAAGTGTCTTCTTCTTTTCTATAGTACCCAACAAAATGTATTTGAGTTGAAGATTTGATTTCTCAAAGTCGAATAGTGAAAATGGGTCAAAATTAGGATTGTAAGTGAAAATGGCCTTCACTAAACAAATTCGACAAGACAAAAGGTTTCCTATTCTACGTAAATGATTCTGTGTACATAAATCGAAAGTAGTTCCTTTTGGCTCAACGTGATTTGACATCATATAAGGTAAACTCTGAACGAAAACGCCGATTGATATTAAGCAGAGCAAAAATAAATGATTGAGGCTGTGTTTATTAGCAAGGTATATAGATTAACATATTGACCGCCATGGATCAAATATGAAAGCCAGTGAAGTTTTCGTGGAAAAATACTTGGCACTACACGACTGCCTAGATGTGTACGATTTGAGCAAACTGTTGAGATCTATTGACCACGTCTCTGATAACAATTTGATATAAATAATATTTTGGCAAACAGTGTGCATGATTTTGTTTAACTAATAGAACAACGTATGCTATTACAAAATAAAAAAAAATTCAATCAAGTTTGAAGTTAAAGTTCTAACTGGGAACATTATTTTCTTTCAACCTTTACGATAACAATACCTGGTGCAAGAATTTACTCCAAATTTGTGGTACCACAGCTGTACGTAAGTGTTTGCTTAACTTCATATGGGTCTAATAAGCGTCCTCTTTTCTTTATTATTTAAATCTAACGCATAACGCATGTATAATTTTTTGTAAGTCAGTTGTAGGAAAATTGCAAAAGTGTATACACCTATTTTTTTTTTGAGTTGGTAAATCAGTGATGGCCATTAACGTTTTAAATATCATTTTATCTAAATGTTGACCACGACTGCATTTTAAGTGGTACATAAAGAGAATTCAGTTTCGAGCATATGGGCAGGAATCTCGATATTAACACTTAAAGTTTTACAAGGCTGCAATTCACGCATAAACTATAAAAAATAGTCTAAAGACGTTAAATTGCATGATCTAGCCAGCCAGTTCACCAGTCCAAAGCGAGAGATAAATTGTTCACTGAGCTTATTTCTCAATTGGTCCGTCGATTCGCATGCTGTGTGGTATGTAGTACCATCTGTAGACCAGGTTCAGCTCGAGCATTTTGGGCAAAAAAAAGTTCGAAATCATTAAAGGATAGCGGGTGCCACCCACGGTAACATTGTCCGCAGGGTCATTTTTGAAAAAATACGGCCAATAATTCCACCGGACCAAACACTGCATTTTTCTGCGTGCATTGGTTGGCTTTGTATTGCCTTAGGTTGTATATGTATATTCAACTAGAAATGATTTTCGTCGCTGAAGACAGTCTTTCGATAAAAAAAAAAGGGGATATTCCTCCTTCTTTTCTAAGTTCCACTCATCGAAAATTCGAAGCTGTCGAAGCAGGTCGTTCAGCTTCAGTTCTTGCACGAACTATATTTTGTAAGTTTTTAGACCATCCTTAGATCCTTGCGTAAAGTCTTCCACGTATTCGGATAACACATTCCCAATTGCTGCAAACTTTGATGAAAAAACAAATCACGGTCTTAATTAAGGCTGAAAACACACCGGAGCGGACATGACGTCTTGTCTTTGTCCGACAAAAGGACGATTTTTGTTTCAACACTCACGAACCAGGACAAATGTAACAAAACTAATCATTTCACTTTTCTGTCTCGTTTGGTGTGTGTTAGAAAAAACAAAACATGAGATCGCCACACATTCCCTACCCAAACTCTCAAATAAATAAAAGCCACTGTAAAAAAACAACAACGACGGGATTTTGTCTGTGAAAATCAACATTCCAGCTATCGGCAACGACAAATGTCTTTCTGTTCCGTCCTGTCGTTTTGTTTTGTCTTATGCGGTGTGTGTTGCGCCATAAGCAAGTGTGCAAAAATCGACAAAGATATTGGTTCTTAGCATGTTTGTTGCATTCGGTGTGGGTTGGTCAACCAGTCATTGAACTCATCAACAGAAAAATATGTCCTTTGTCCCGTCCGCTTTGGTGTGTGCTGACTCATAAGTACCAATGAATTATTGTTCGATACGACAACAAAAGGCGGTTTGTCCGCTCCGGTGTGTTGCGAAATTTGGTCGCTATGGCTAAAACTGCTTGTCGAAGTATGCGAAAACATTTTTCACACGTATTTTGATAATGAAATTCAATAAGTAAGTCTTTCCATAAGAAATAGCAATGCTAACTTAACATGTTTGAATGTGACACATGTCACGAATCACGCGTGAAATTTTTACAAATACGATGAAACCATTCGGTATAAGAGTAGCTCCACGCCAAGTTTTAAATGTGGCTTGACTCCTTTTCTAATAGTAATCGCATATGAACTCATCTGATCTATCCATTGTATACAACCATTATTATAGTATAGCAGCGATTTAAATAAACCTTTTGGATTGTCGCATTACAACTGAAATGCTGTCATAATTAGCGCTCGCTCAAGATATCACGAACACTCTTAAAATGTTTACTCAAAGCGCCCTCGATTTTAGGCATCTATTTCCTATCCCATTTAATATTTTCTATAGCAGTTGTCTACGTATAACCATCTTCCTATATTGCAAACCATCATAGACACTTGCCATTCTAATAAGGATGCTTAGCGTCGACCTGTTGCCGACTTCCCAATATGTACTTTCAGAGCCTTGGATATGCCCGAAAACAAGTTTACTTTTTGGCACGAGATTAAAAGGTGCAGGCCAGACTACTCACCAGGCTGGCTTATATTTTAGTAAATACCACACAATTTTTTAAGGCTGTATACAATTATATAGCACTTTATCTTTTTGAAAACTTTTGTTCAATTATAATTTGAGTTAATACTATGTTTAGTGGATTGCAACATAAAAACTTACTCTGAGTTCTCGTGAAAAAAGGCAACTCAAAAAACTTAAATTTTTTTATAATCGTCACGCGTCCAATGGGTTATAACTACCCTTAAAAATTTGCAGATGACGTGGCCTATGGAAATTGTGGGAGGAAAAAAAGAAAGGTACCGGTCAACCTTGGTTTTAAATGTGTGAAGGGATGAATGGCTTATGAGGGTATCAAATATTTCTTACATCGACTAAGGAGACCTAGACATTTCGCCGAATTTTTACCAATTTTTTTGTGAATGTTTTGATCTTTAATTATTTTTGCCACAAGTGCGAAAGCGGATTCGTCCCATTCACAATTCGTCGCACTCAAGTGTAGACGAGGACAAAACACAATCTGAAAGTGTTGAGCTAGCCGCAAAGTGCGAAGCAAGCAGATTGGCTTTTTCCAAAGGGCTCACAGCTGGAATGTCATTGTTTGTGAGTGAGCGTTGGGATGCAGGGTGAGACTGATTTTCTGGCATTTTTGACGAATGACCAAAAATGTCTACCATCTTCTTTTTTGACTCATTTTTCGGTCATATTGAAATTTCAAACGCTTAACAAAGACGTTGCAGTCATTTTTGGCTCATTTAAACATTTGTCGATTTCCTCTGTCGGGTTCGGCTTGTAGAACCAAATAAATAAATCTTTCTTTAAACCTGACAGCCTTTTAATAGATCGAGTCGTACCAGGCCATTTTTGTTGGTCTAATACCCTTATCCGATGAGGAATAAAGATCTCATTCCAAAGATAATTATGTCTGTTATCTTATCAGCAGACGAAGCTACGTTATAGAAAAAACATAACGACCTGCTACAATACTACGGTAACCGTGAAATATTATTTCCGTGATGAATATTCTGCCTATTGATCACTTCGTTAATTCTGCACTAATTAAAATTAGACATTGGACCAACTACCGCCTTCGAAATGCCTTCGAAAAAATGCCGCTCTTAAGGCCAATGTTTATGAATCTATCATTTTGTATACAGGACTTTGGGTTTTATCCGTTCACAATTTGGAACTTTTGCAACATTTTGACCTGATCCCATACAAGATTCAATTACTATAAAAATCAGTAGGGTTTCCGCAGAACAGGAGACGTATAGCTTGTGAATGCAAATCAAATGAAATATATTTTCCAGACCTACACCCTCGAGAGGCAAGCCTTGGAATTCATAAGTTCCTATATATTGTATTTATTTTGTTCTGATACTGATTTCTGCATCCTGCGTGATACTATACCTATAAAACATAATACTATGCTACTAAAATGCTACCCATAGCGTTTTCGACTTGTTTGTTTAAATCGAAGCCTTGATGAACGTTCAAAATTCAACCTTCTTTAATATATAAATAATTGATTTAAAAAAGTTTCTCGCAAACCTTTTACATTTCGAAAACAAAAATTCTTGATCACCTTTTTTGTTATTGAAAAAAGTATCTGGACCACTATATTGAAATTCACCCTACGAAATTTACTGTACACATTTCTTCCTACTGTACATATAAAGCTTTTATCACTTTAACTGGACAAGTAAATAATGTTTTCTTGAAGTGATTCATTTGATTTAAACGATAAATTTTCCTCAATAGAAATTTCCATATTTTTAACGTAAGTAACGAGGAAAAATATTTGTCCTGCTTAACGATCAAAAACAAAATCCTAAGACGAATCAACTACAAACAAACAACCCAGAACCGTCCATTATATCCCCAATCTGCCATCAGTATCCTTGTCAACAAGAAAGTTGTGTCAAGAAGACGACCATGCCAACAATTGTCTATCTGAAAAGAAGTGTTTTCTTTCTTTTTTTCTTTTTTCTTCTTTGTTTGGATGACGGAAAAGCTTGCCAAATTGCAAACCACAAATTATGTCAAGGTAAGAAGAAGGAAAATAGAAATTGTGAATTTAAATTTGTCTCACTTGAATGTATGTCAATGGCTTAAACACAAAATCCGGAGATGGACCTTCTTATTATCTATTGTGTTTCATTCGTTGTTTAAAATTTAAAAAAGAGCAGTTATTAATTAAAGGTTGACAAAAACATTAACCATCAATGCTAACATCAATTTCTAACATGTATAAAAGCTAACACAGGAGAAAGTAGGTGCAATGAGCCTTGTCATACACATATAATAATCTTTAAGACTAAATCTAAAACAAAAGGGAAAGATGAATAATTGAGTATGATTTTCATTACAGAGGAACCTTTTTCGTATTTGTTATATTAAAAATAGAACTCCCGCTCTCTCAAACAACAAGTGATTATAATTAGATCTCTATGATATGTTGAGTTTTTATTTAAACAACCGAAACTCAATTCTAGGAATAAAATTTAAACATCAATTTGAATTTTCATACCATTATAAAGACACATATTTCTTGTAAAAATCCATTCTATGTACGCAAACGAATTTTACCAGGAACACAGTTCCTGTAGCAAGTCAATTTCTTTGATGTCAATCAAATGAAATAAAATCAAATAAAAAAGTTTATCCATCTTTCACTGAGTATTGTATGTAGAAAGAAGACTGGAATGGTAGATATACATGTTAACCATCTATGGTATTGCTAACGTCGACTTCTGACTGATAATCTATGCCCATATAAGTACTCGTAGTCCTTACATAGCATTAACCATAAATACATTGTATAAACCATCCATGTAACTTCCAAAAAAACGTCCTTGTTCATGTGTAATCAACAAAGGATCAAATGTCATTTCTTCATTATTTGGTAGTTGCTAGAAAGTTTTAAATATGAATGCTAATATCGTCGAAAAGTTCTCTTACATTCAAAATATCTTATTGATCCTGATGCAGATTGGTTTAAGTGCAAAGTATGCACATGGACTCTGGGCAGAAACTTCTTACTTATAATGTCATTGTAAAATAAATTATAAGCCCAGTGATACGGTAAAAACCCAGGCATACTCTCTCACTTACTTTGTTATTCATTTTCGTATTCTGTGCACGGTAAAAGGGGACACATAATTCCTTACTTACTTGGAACGTCGAGTAAGCAAGAGTCTCTTTCAAATGCAGAAGAATTCACATACGGAGATCTGCCTTTGCTGGTATTAAATCATTTATTTAAGAACGATTTCTGAATCGAACCTCTTCGCGGGCTCTACTATAAGTTTAACAATTATTATTAGATCTTTAATTCATAATTCATTTCATCACATAGAAAATGTCATTGAATAATTGATATTATTATTAAAATGTCTCTTAGTTCCCGAGGAAAATTATATCAAATGCATGGTGAAAAACTTAATGAGTGCATGGTACAGAATATGATAACTCCAATACTCTAATAGGGATTCTGTATGACCAGTTCATATTATGATAATTGATAAAAACCATTTAAATACATTTCCTGGAACTAATTTGGAACAGATAACTTAACGATTAACGATTAAGGAGGTAATCGCAAGTTTAAAAATCGCTGCCCTTAAAAATGGAACATAATGATTTATCAACTTTTTCACAGTTGGTACGAATTTATAAATTTGATAAAACAAGTTCGGCGTCTCTGCGCATTAGCTGAAGTTTAAAGTTGGGCATGCGCAGCTTGTTTCCCTCGCAACTATGCAATGGGACTCCGCGACAAAGAAACAAACCAACTAAGGAACCCCAGAGAAGGCACAATCTAAAAGGGATGTTGCCATATAGGATGGTTTTATCTCCGAATCCCTTAAATTTCCCATTCCAGTTCCAACTACTTTAATTGACTTAGACATCTGTACACCTTGGTCTCCTAAAGGGAACACTATGTCGGCTGTTTCAGGGCCATGGGCCCTTGTGATACAAAGAGAGGCTTTTTTGCATTAATTCTTACATACCAGACAAAACAAAAACGGTGTTACATTAACTTACATTTCTTATTCAAATGTATTGGCTTCAAGCGGGCACTCTTAGCTATGACTTTCGACGATTATTACAGAAAATACAATATTTATTCTTATTTTTAATTTTTTTTTAAATCAAGACCAAGAAATAAATGTTTTATGTAATTAATTTCTCAATTCAAACAAAACCTAAAACTATTATAAATTTATCTACGACGATAAAGCTTCCTTTTCTTCAACAAACCACTAAAATTGTTTGTGCTGCTGAGCAAGATCCGTCATATCACGCTCCGCACTGTCCTATTCCACAGCTTTATTAAAGTCCTGTCCGTAGCCCTTTAAACTACGTGGAAGAGTAGTAGCACCATTAATCTGTCCAGTATCAGACCCTTCATATCTAGGTAGAGGAACGCTTCTGAAGGAATATAATTGCAGTACTAAGCTCCGGAGTCAAGGTTGTAAGCACTAAGGCAAGCCCTACATTACCAGTTGCACCATGCCCACCTATTAAAAGTTTCATTCATTATTCCTATGCCTATGCCTATATAATATAAAATGTAATTTTCAACTGTCACTGAACTTTTACCAATTATTTACCATAACAACGCGAATGAAGTTATAGGTATATGTATATACTCGTAGATAAATTGTAGATAAGAAATATTTTTCTGATCTATTATTACTAACCTTTTGGTGAACAATAAAAGTTTATTATCCCAATAGCAACTACTAAGATTGGGGATAGAAAAGCCATCCATCTGACCAAATTCAAAATTCAATGTGGGTTACTCACATGCAATAGAACGTTATTCAAATGCCCAAAATCGAGTCGGTTCAAATCCACTTATTCCAATTTTCTATGACCTTTTGACAAAGTTTGGATTATATCTTGGACAATTCTGTGCAATTGCTTTTGTTACCATGTGGCATATTGGACCATCCTATTTAAACCATGTCTGTTATAAGGTGAGCCGAACTTATTCAATTTTTATGATCTGACTCCACCGTCATTGACCTCAAGTGTCCTATGGTCATTGTATTCACTGTAGAGCTCCCTCCCAGCCCGCAATCCACACCTACTTCCTTCTTCATATTCAAACATTTTACTTTTATATCCAGTTTAAATTATAACAATTATATTTCATCTCAAGAGTTATATCATTTCATTGAGATGCAAATACCTAAAATATCCCAGCTAGATATCGTACAAGTTCATGTATAAGTATGACAGAAGTAAGTTTGCTCTGCTCAAATATAAGAAACTTAAAACTACTTAGTAGTCCATAAAGAAAATCCATATAATGGTCTCCTTTTTTTCTTGATCCCTGCTGACATATTGCATAAATAGAAACTATTCTAAATCCTATTCCCTTCGAAGAGATAACCAGTAACAGAGCACTAAAAAACACACGCAAAAACTCCCATGACCTTTTGTTAAAAAATTCATTACTGGCCCGCCCATAAAAAAAGGAAAAAAAAATAAAAAAAAAGGAAAGAAAACCTGAAAACTTTTAGTAAACTCCCGTGGAAGTATTCATTTTTAATGCCAATTTTATATCGTCCTCCCCAGGGAGTATTGTGCAAAGCTTCGTATAGAATTAAGCATGCATGAGTACACCCAGTGTTAGGCTATACGACGACAATGTTTTTATTAACTTATTAAAATTATTTGTTGAGTAGGCTACCAAAATTACCATTTAATTGGATTTCACGAATTGTTAATATACTCGTATATTAACGCATACTCGCAGTCCCTAAAACAAGATCTGTTTATGATTCTTATGGTCATGCCATCATTTATGTTATTGCTTTAAAAAGAACATATAACACCAACAATTTGGTATCCTGATTTAATGTTGAATGCCACCTACGACACACTAAATTAAGAAATAGTTTTTCCTTTCATATCCCTTTTGTCAACTTAACACATATAGGAGTAGCTTTAAGGGAGTACTCATTTAATATCCTCTTGAATCGACTATAAACAAAGTTTAGCAATAACTAAACCAATATATCATATTTCATACAAGTAATTGGGAGGTATTGTCAAATCATCAAAGTCATTCCAGATTGTAAGCTGAAGCCTCTCATATTATTTCATTGATACGGATCCCTCCTGTGATGGATTCATTCCAATGTTTTGAGGGAAAAATTCAATGTTTGAGGTTATATGATCGCATGAAAATGTAATAAATCTTTTATGTATATTCATTAACCTTATAGTTTTCTGTACAACTATGGAAAGAATTCTGGAGTTAAAATTAATCTACGCTACTTATTATCTATAACATAAATTTAATCCAAAAACGGCAACGAGTTCTCGCCACCACAACGTAATGCTGGGGTGAACCGGATACCTTTCGAAGGTGCTCATTTATGTAGACGAGACCAGCCCCATTACACGTACTCTATTTATGTCTGGAACAATACGAAGTATTTTACAGACTTAAAACATCGAACACCTTGTCTCTCTCCTCATGGTGATGGACCATCCCTTTTTCCGCTCTAACCCTTTAGCATTAATGTGGAAAAATGACTCCGTCGGGAAAAACTCAGCTGGGACCACACTGACGTGAAAGCTTTCATTAGGATAATGTCCCCTGCAGATCATACTGTGGTTACTGGTCATCGTCCTAAACACGTACCTTAAAATTGCTAGTAAATTGAAAATACTGTTTAATCCCAATCAGAGAGTCTCTTGGGGTAGTATTATTCCTCTCCTACTCAAACACGGTTGTTTTTTTTTTCACAGCCCTGCTATTTCTCCCCAATGTCTCTTTATTTATCATACTCGTATCTTCTACAAATCTAATTTAATAGAGTCCTAGTCAAAATTGCTTTACATTTTTAAGAAAATATTTTTAATTCATCCGAAATGAAGCGGAATATTTTTAAACCCACACTCTAAGAGTATATTGATATCATGGACAGTTGGAACAAGTCCGAATGCCTTTATTTCATCACTGTATCGTGTTTCGTAGTAAAGGGAACAAGATCAAAAGTATTTATGTGTTAAACAGTTCTGGGGAAATTAAAACGCCATACTGTATGAAACCTTTCGTGCCACAGACTTTACTTGAAATGACGATGACATCGTTGATTATTATTTGTATTATGAACAATTGTACGTTGCAGTCGTTTCCTTTTTACTTCTTGTAAAAGACTCTCGCGGTGGCTTATTAAATCTTCGACCCTTCAACCAATCCCTCGCGGTCCTCATTATTGACATTATGTCGGCTTTAGTTTTCGATTGAAAGGCGTCTTGCTTGCTGACGGATAAAACGGACATCTTTGATGAGTAGTTCGGCCATTTATAGATATGCAATGAAAATATCAACTCATGACTACAGTCTTGATCTCCATAGCATTCCCTGATGCAACTGGCAATTCATTTAAATACGCGACGGCGTTCAAATAAATTTTAACTTTAATAGTCTACTTAAACAGTTCTGTCGACAACCAGGTTTCACATAAGGTCACTTTTATAGCATCGATCGTTTTGTAAACGGGACTTTTGCCAGGACCATGGGCTTGCCATTTTTTGTTGTTTCCATGTTAAGCACCACTTTATTTCGGGGAGATCGACCAGCTTTCTCATAGCTGCCTCTTATCTTTTCTTCTCCACTTCACTTATCTGCACAACAACTTCACTGTCCTTGGCGGTGATCCATTTTGTTAAAATTCCAGAAGTTCCTTTGCCTGCCCCTTTCGCATTGAATGGCCTAATAAGATGCTTCGATTGTCTTAGCATCGAAAATACTCGTACTTCAGCATGTGTCGACTATTCTCCTGATGATTGCGGCCCATATCATTTTGTCGATTGTTAATTATCCTGCGGTGGAATACGACTAATGTACCAGCTGGTCGATGTTTGCCTGTAACTGCTACAGTATACGTCTCTTTGCTATTTTCGGATTTGAAGCTGAAAAAATTCCTCACATATGAGGCTGTCTTATTGTTTTACTACATCGATTGTTTACAACAGTTCATAAACCAAGCCATGCAAATTCACTTTGAGGTTTGGGCTTAAACTGCTTCTGCCTCAAACCGTTGATAGAACAAGCTACAGATTCTACACGTTCTAGAACCGATTAACGAGTTGCTTTTTGACGATCAACATGCTTTTGCCAGACACCCTGCAGTTAAGTTTATTAATGGCATCGATTTGGAATGAGTTGTGGCAAAATGCCGCTTGCGCAAACCAGGCAATCACCCGGTACGATAGTTGTATCTACTTGATTATATTGAAGCTTTTCTGATTTTCTTCCGAATGCTCTACCATCCATATATACTATATAAGTTGAAAGAAGCATAGTCTCCCTTTTAAATTCTGGAGAATTTTCTATCTGTATGTTCTTACAAATAGAAAAACAAAAGTGCAAGATGTTTTGCTTAAAAAACAGCCGTAGCTGTTCAGCTATTTGCTCAGCATCCCTTTGGCTTATTAATCATTTAAAATAATCATAAGCGCTAGTTGAATGAGAAGAAAAAAAAATTAAAAATATGGTAATTTCATACATGTTACTCGTACACGATCCACATAGGATGGCTTTATCGTCAAATTCCTCATTTAATACATTTGCACTGCAATAACTTTGGGTAATCTTCTTGTTGATGATAGTCATACGGGGTGCACCCCGGGGTGGGTTTTTATAATTAATTCTTAAATTATGTAAAGCGGCTCGTTCATAATGACTTTAAGCTAATTCGCGGGGTGCTTTACAAAATCTTGCAACAATGGGTATTTATCAAATTTTCATTTTATCTCATACTCTCGTAAGTACGAGTACATGAATATTAAATCTCATAATGCATGTACGCCAGTTGAGTTGTCTGTCTGTTGTATGCAAAACACACTCACTTCCCGTTTTATTATTCGTTCATTTCGCACCCAGGTTATTCATGAATCTGCATCTTCCTTGGTTTTATTCATTAAATAGTGCTTGTTTGGAAGTACGCCCACTGCTATGTCTACTTTAAGATATGTATGCAGATAAACTTTTGTCCTCGAGCGAATTATACAAAAAATAATAATAAAAATAAAAATAGAAGAAAACAAACTAACATACGGCTTATGACATAACGAGGTTTTTTCAAGTATTATCTGCTGACATAAAATCAAAATAAAAAACGCCCATATCAAATAGAAATGGATTTGAATAAGATCCACATTTCATATTTCTTTATTTCTCCTATTGTGTTCATGAACGTATTGTACTCGTATTTACGAGTATCATGGTGACGGTAATTAAATGAAAGCTAGGTACGCATTGCTGGTATGAGTATGAGACCATTATTATATCATTTCTAATAAGTAGCACGAAGTTCTTTTTTAGAAAATCCAATTTCAAGTGTCTATAAAAGAAAAGCTAGTTTATTGACATTCAACCTTATTGAGCAAGTATTTAACCACACATTTGCAGCTCTACAATTTTTTTCCTGGTAAAGAGAACGAATAAATAAATTAGATTAGACTCAGATTTTTTATTAAACAAACAAATTTTATGTATCTCAATATGATATCTAAGTAAGGAAGAATCATTTTAAGCTAAATAGTGAGATTAGTTTGAGTTGAAATTTTTCGATATTATCTTATGTGGCGCCAAAAAGCAGCAGGAGACTTAATTGCTGAGACAAGTTGATTTAAGCTCCAGAATTAGATGTCCACTTCCACCTCCTTTTTTGTGTGTGCCACCAATCGTAAATTCGGCAACTCGCTGCGTTTTTACAATATTGCATAACTTGTTGGATGAAGTTCTATCCTGGAGAAACATCGGTGTTTATCTTTTGTTTTTACTCCGTGTAGCAAATACAGATTTTTATCGAATCTTTTATTTATATTTATATTTAACGCAAATAACCTTTTTTTTAAAACAACTAAAGGCCTGGGTAAAAGTTCATTGTCCCGCAGGAGTAGGACGATAAAAATTACATACCGCGATCACTTTCGAAAGAGATTTGTTCCTTAATTGTTTTTTATGCCCAAAGAGCACCGATTGGTAAGAATTATTCTGCGTTTGCTTTCTTCACCGATGGTGTCAGAGTAAAGTAAGCGAAATCATTAACTAGTTGAAAATTCAAACAATTTTTTACGCAATAGAGTAAAAACCTAGCCGGCTAATAAATTCCCACCAGTTGGTTGACCAGCACCTTTAATCGCTTGTGTAGATTCCCATTCGATTTTAAGGAGAGTTTTTTTCTTGTGGATAGAGCGAGTGATACTGAAATCCTATCAAGCACGCCTTTGCCCCGACAAATTATGCTGATAAGTAAGTGCAGTCTCCGTGTTGGAATTACACTTGTTGCATCCCATTATACCCCCGCCTAGTGGCTGTTTTTCCCGATCCTCATATTTTTTTTGAGCTAAACATTGTTCCTAAGAGCGGAATATTAGTCGGTTTAGCCATTGATCAAATTATTAATAAAGGGTTGTATTGTGAAAGCCCCATGGAACCCAAAACATCTGTACGTATGTATGTACTCTGGCCCAGGCTATCGACATGCACCATAAGCTGAAGTTCGGTTCATAAATAATCTCAAGACAGATTATAAAAATTAAACACAAAAAACTTCGAACAAATGAAGTTTATTATCACACAATCGTATCGATCGCTTTAAAGGTTCACTAACAAGTGGGATTGGCTGGGAACAGAGCTGGTGTGTGAATATGTATAATTTATTTAAAGGAGTGGGAGTGGGTGTTATAGTTTTTTCGTATTACAAATGACTTGTGGCGTCAAAATTTGTATATGCTATGTTTTTTTTTTCTGGCGCCAATATTCCGGCCTCAGTGATGCGATGAACTTTCAATCAATGTTTGTAACTCAGCGTCTAAACTTTAATTTCGCCGTCTTTAAATTAACACCCCCAAAATTGTTGTCTTCGCTCTTGATCACACGATTATTTCTATGGAGGTAGGGTTTCATCTTAGATTAACACTAAAGTTCCTGCTTGTAGATTTGGATGTGTTGAAGTTCATTTCTACCTTTTGTAACGATTGAGAAGAATTATTTTAACGCTGTAATTCGACGCCACTTGTTAAGATAACAAATCTTATTTAAATGTTCTTCTCGTTAAGTTAACGAAGGGATAGGTTCGCTAGTTAAAAAATGGCCCGGAAAGAGGGCACCAAACCATTTTCACAAGAAGAGAATTGCGTTATGGGTCTTGAGTTAATTGCTTTCTTGATTTCTGCTAGCGCTGTCGTAAGCTACTCATAAGTAAGCAGTGCTTCTTCTAAAAATTTTAGTGGATGGGCTTTTGTTGACTTCACTTCCATTTTCCAAACTCGCTTCCTCTAGCTGCTGTTACTGTTTTTTAAAAAAATAATTTCTTAATTCGACAAGTATTGTCCCTACTTGAGAGACGCTATAAATGCCACCGCACCTAAGTCAAATACAGGCTCTAGATGCACCATCTTTGTGGCAAAATATACAAAGACGCCTATGTAAGTTTTGTGTGGAGTTTTTTCCGCGTATTTTCTACAATGTCATTGTTGGACAGCACAGATCTCCCTCACATACCTTGGATGGTTTGGCAAGTATTAGCCTCTTGGCAACTTTCTCATTACTTTTTTTCCAAACTTGGCCCTATATCTTCTACAATGAATGCATTTTTGCAAGATGCTGTTCATAATCTGGCGACCGTTTTTAATCCAAAGTCAACACTAAGTTCAATAACTCTTAAGGACTGCCAAGCTATTTCCTTACACCTAGAGGCCTGACATACGCCTTTATGAATAAATCGCAGTATAGGAAATATCGAGCTTGCTCTACCTTCAATAGCATCTAAGAAAGTGTACAATTTGCCTATTTTGTTTGAAGACAAGACTTCCTTATTCTCTTATACGTAGTCCAGCCATAAGTTCTGTTACATTTTAAAAGCGCAATAAAAAAAAGTCTTGTAAATCTTTTACCATGAAATTTATTTCTTAAATTAGTTCACAGTATATAAGTTTGAAGAAAAAAAAGTTTTACTCAAAATGGCTTTAAACGTTGTGGCCATTGTTCCATAGCGCCACGCACTGTCTCGATGGGAATCGATGACCCTGCTGTTAATTTCGATGGGGAGTCTTACAGGCCATGCTCTCCAACTCTGACCACAAACTGTAGTACAGCGAATTTAAATCTGAACTTCCTGATGGCCAATCTACATCCGGAATATTGCATCTAAACCACTCTTGCGTCGTTTTGGCTTTGTGTGCCGAATTAGAGTCTTGTTGGAAGACCCATCTTTCCCCGTTGGAAGACTTTTTGTTAAACCCTTGGCAACACCTTCGAGAACATTCTCCTGATACACGTTTGCCCCTGTTTTCACACCTTTTTCGCAAAAATTCAGTGAAGTGACATTTTGATGCGATACACTCACCAAACCATTACATAAGTGGGATGGTTTCTGTGCTAAACCCATGGAACAACTTTTTTTTGCTTCTTTTGATGACGTTGCATAAACTATGTCATTCTGTTTGTTTTAAACTTCCTCTATGGTAAAAATTTCTTCATCCGTAAATAAAATATTTTCATGTCCATTAATCGCGTACCACTGCAACAATTTTTTGCTTCTTTCGAGTCTTATTTTTTTCAGGTTGGGAGTCATGAGATGTCCCGTTGCACGACGATAGGCTTTCATATGGAGATCGTCTCAAATAATCCTTGACATGGATCTAGGGGATTTATCCAATTCTCTGGACATTATCTTTTGTTTCCGAAGAGGATTTCTGCGAATTCGTTCACGCACAACTTTAACATTCGCACTTGTTCGAGCGACGCTTAGACGACCACTTCTTGGGCTGTCCTCTACTTCTGAAATTCATTAAAACGTTTTATAGCTCGATAAACACATATTTTCGATATACCAAGTGATTTGAGAAGTTCGAAAATTTGGTTCGAATTTTTTCCACACTTATGCAAAGCGATTACCGCGAAACGATTTCCTTTGATGCTCCACTCCATATTAACTGATGGAAAGCTTAAACCAAACTAGCTTTTATTCTTTACTTATAAGTACACGTGTTAGGAAAAAAATAGTTAACGGGATTATTCCTATTAAAAATTCTGAGCAAGTGGTACTTGAAATCTTGTAAGGAAATTTATGACTAGATTAGGTACGAGTATATCTGCTATGTTTGCTGCAAAGTTTCTCTGCTGTGTGGTGTATACACAATATTCATTCAAGCCTTATCCAGCTCGATTAAAGTTAAAGGGTATCCACTTAGATATCTGTCGCCCTTCATCATGCAACAGGTCTAGATTGGCATTAAGACAACTGGTGCATATAAATATGTGATCAGCTTAGTATTTCAATAATGGACTTACCTAGATCAATGTTCTCAAATTTTGTGTTGATGGTCCATTCTGTATCTAGTCCTTGAAAAAAGTTTACGAGTATTGTTGGAGGTTCTTTACTTTACTTCCCCTGGTCATTAGATCAACAAGCTTATTTTAAAATCTCTATCTCTAGATGTCTCCAAATATACATCGGCTGTTAAGGACTTTATGTCGCTCACTCTATTTGCAATAAATGTATCCTACAAAATTGGCGATAATGCAAGCCAGTACAAAACATTTTATAAATCTACCCAAAAATAAGGGTACTTGTTTCGATGTTCCATGTTTAAGGAGCTCTTCACCTTTTGCCAAAATTTGGCCAATAGCTGAACAACATACGTTTAACTCTAAACGAGGTAGAGACTGAGCTTAAGTCTTCAATTGCTTAATGTTTTTGAATCTGGAACATTGGAATACATGCCTTGGCTACAACTGACTTGCAGAAAATTCGAACAGACTACGTCTATCGGGAGATCTCTTGTTATTTGCTAAAAATTTATCTGGATACTTTTCGCTGCATGTGTATTAAGCTAATTTTAGCGAATTAATCCTTGATGAATTGTTATATTGTCCTCATTTACTTATTAGAAGCTAAAAAAATCTTTATATTGCCTTCGTAAAGTAAATCTGAACTCTGCCTCTTCAGTTTTGAATCCTTTCTCAGAATTTGTTGTGATTCTAGCTGCAACAGGAGTTTTGACAAATCAACATTCGCATGTCTTGCAAATACACAAAACGTCTCCAATAATTGATGAATTGGGTAAAAAAGACTTTCAGAAACAATGCCTTAAGATTCTTCCGAACATTTTCTACTGTATCTGTTATTAAAACTTTAGTCTTCATGTATATCAAACCATTATTATCTATATTTATTCAAAAGATAAAAATATTACAATGTACGAGTAGATGGCAAATGCAAATTAGGACAAAAATGTTTCAGCCTCGGCTCTATGTAGGTATTTTATAAGAAATGTGGAGTTCATATTCACTCTCAGCAGAGAAAAAACTAAAATCATAAATGCAGATTTTGAGAAGGAGAATGTAATCCACAAACAAAATGCAGAAGATACATTACACGCTTCGATGGAGAAGTCAGATAATTTTACATTCAAATCAAGAAAGGAATTACACCTCATCACCCCAAACATCCAGTCAAAATAAACAACAACAGAACGGTATTGTCTGGTATGTGGAAGTCAAAAAGCGAACGAGTTCACAAAGAGTTACGGAATAAAGAGCTCGGAAAAATTCGAAAAAGTAACAGTTTCAATTTTACTATCCTAAACATAAAAGAATTAGAGCAAACATTTTCAGATATGTTATGCATTTGTGTGTTTATGTGCCAAGCATAGCAGTGAAGAATTATAAGGGTTCCCAAGGAAGGCACCCCAGGAAATACATGTTATTGTTATATCAAATTGTTGTTTTGTTTTTTGATGGCACAGCAATAAACATACTCGTATCTAGAGACGGAGGAAATCAAAAATAGAAGAAGAGTGTCATTCGCGCAAAAATCGATTTCAAATGAGAAATGTTATTTAATCCCTGCTATTCGGTCGAAAACGAGGACAAAGACGACAAAAACGATGTCGACGTCGATGATGAGAATAATGATGATGATGATAGCGAGGACGAATGCGATTTTTTTCATAGAAAAGGAGAGACACGTAGTTGTCGATACCTATCGAAATCGATACACGATACACCACATTTAATTCAAACAGAAAGCATAGACGTACGCGACCTTGTTCACTATACGAACTTCGTAATCGGTATTACTCATATATGTATGTACTCGTAGTCTTCAGGGTAACGCCAGACATACAAATTTTTATGGGGCAGCAGAACAGAACTATTTTCAATATCTACATGGGTAAAGCAGTACCCGTACCAAGTGCCGTCATCGAAAAGTTGAAGATAGAACTTTGAAGTATTCTCATGACTGTATTCCAGATACAAATCATTTCATTCATTTCTTTTGAAAATGCTCTTTAGATGCACTTCTACCTACATATATACATATAATACATACTCATAGTACATGTGCATAAAACATGAGAGCTTGCAATACCGTTTGGAGCCACTGTTATAAATTTGTTTAGATTTCTAGGTGCATACGTAAATAATCGTATGTGTACATATGCATGTATGCACAGTAAAGGATCCAGAATTGCATTGAAAGTCCCTCTTTTACTAATATGTTACTCAAGCAATTCCCTGTAAGCTATTACAACTAATGGAAGAACACAAGCAGCTCTACTTTCCATCAGGTAGTTTGTAGTACTAACGTACTTGCCGGTTTTTTCTTCGAGTAAGAGTCCTTTTGAATAATTTGATATCTACGATATCGAGAAGGTCCTTTACCCCAATTAAATATTAATACTCGTAATGATGGTTTAAATTTTTCGATACACTACCCAATGTCGTTTACAATCAATTTGATGTATCTTTCTGACTTTTACCTTCAATCAGTGGTACGAATAGATATTTAAATTAAATTTATTGATTTTTTTTATACATCTGTTATGCATGTGCATGTGTAGGAATAACAACATAATCCATTTACAATATAACATACATAAAAATTGTGTTTATCGCATAAATTGAAATTTTATTCAAGCGGATTGTTCTAATCCCGCTATTGTCACTTCAGTCAGCTCTTACGTGATCAGATATAAAAGGATTATTACGTGGCAACGCATAGTTCGGCATTTAAGTAATCCCATAACAAAGTGAACATATTTTTTAATTGTTCAACTTGGTTGACGCTCCTGGACTTCTCGTGTGCAGAATCCAATGAGCAATCTATAGATAATGTAGTACGAGAACAATCAGCAAAACTAACATGTAAATATGCATGTAATATCCTAATGTGAATTAGTTCTATTAGCATCTAAATCTAAAATTGATCTAACTTTAAAAATAACATTGTGTTTTTGTTTTAGCCCTAACTCCACGTAAATATTTTTTGTTGCCATTTTACAAAAGTAATTCATACAAATGTGTTAGTGGAAAGGATTTTGTAAGAAAATGTAAAGGAAAAACCTAGACCTTGTGGACACAAAAAGATTGTCACTTATATTACAACAATCTCTCTTCATTTTCCTATTAGCAATCCAGTACATTACTTGTTACTTCAAGATAACAGCGATTACAGGCTAAACAGTCTCCTGACAAATGAAACTAAGCCTTATGCTCTTATTAATAGTTACAATATGTATTGCAGTAAGTAATTTGGTAACTGTGGCTGTTCATTTTCTTCGTTTGATCCCCTTTGATTGGAAGTTGCTCTATTCCTTTTGAGACCAGATTTTCTGACGACCTTCTTCGAGCATAGTAAAATCAGGTGATTAACCCAATTTAAAATTTCCAACTTTCGCATTCTTAATGTGCCGACTTTTACGAATTGGTCAACCGTGCGATGTGTGTTTTAAAGACGTACCAACGCCCGTTGAGTTTAGCAAACTTTTAAGTTTCAGGTTCACTTTTCTGTCACAAAATACTGCGGAGTTTTCGCACAAGTTTAACCTTTCCATGCTAATTCTACAGGTCATCCATTTTGAGCTTCCGAAAGTAAATTTAAACAAAACACATTTATAAACTAGAATTTGATCACATTTTTGTTTCAATATGTTTTTCCGATCTTGCCATTATGGATTTAATATAACAACATCGATATGTCCTCCACGGGAGTTTTTGCAGCACTTGTTTCTGACAAGGTAATTTTCGATGACTTTTCGACACTCGGCCATAGCTTTGAGAATATTCATTTTCAAAACATCAAGAGTTTGCGGATTGTGTGTATTGATACAATCCTACACGATATGGGTGGCCAGTACCCACCAACAAAATGCGAAATAACTCGTCCAAAGCCAAAAAGGAGTCGTATTTTGTAAGATGTTTTAAGATGTTTACATTACATGACATCCATGTTTTCGACTTAAGGCCAACAAAATATCGGTGGACATTTAGCTATTGCTAATAGAATTGACGATTCTCATTTTCGAAGAAGTATGGCCCAATAATACCACCAGACATGGCTTCGACAGTTACATGTGGATTTTCACTTTCCCATATCCGACAAATTTGTTTGTTAACATAATAAAAAATGTGCTCATAGCTAAAGAAATGTTGTGTAAAACGTTGGTTATCCAAACGGTGATGTTCAAGCATCCAATTGGGGTATGTTCTACGCATTCCGTGGCATTCTTGAGTGAGTTGAAAATACCCGAAAATGTGCCCTAAGACAAGCCCAAATGCTGTATCCTTGAAATCGGTCGACTTAGTTCTTCTTCAACACTGTTATTAGCGGAAGCCATATTTTCCGTAGAGCGTGCGTTTGATGATGATGGATAGGCCTGCATGTCTGTCTGCAATAGAGTCTGTCTCTTCGAACTTTTTTTTGACAATTTTGGCCTATAGTACGCTCAAATCGATCATTATGTCGACCATAATCTGCTTGTAATGCTAAACGTACCTACAGAGTCAATTTTTTTCGTAGATAGTGTTCACAATTTTAACACGTTAAGGGATTATACTATAACATACATTCTCAGATGACAGTTCGGTTTTGATGTATGTGATTGAAACAGGGATGTCAAATCTGGCACGATTTAGATGACATTTTACATTTTTCTAATTATTTTAACTTTTAACGAGTCGTCGTTTTTTTTAATTGTTTCAGTCATTGTCCCATTCTCAAATCAGGGCACATCTCACGCCGCTGAGTATCTCTTGAAGAAGCAGGGCGCATCCTAATTTCTTCCCCAGCAGGTACCAAACGTGTTAAATGGCATTGTCCTGCATCAGCAAGAAGTTTTCCGCAACCGACGGTGTGAATGAATGTTGCCGATGTAATAGATAGAGTTTACCTATCCTCCCACTACAGCTCGGTGTTTCCGCGTATGAAAACGCTTGCTACTCTATCAAATTCGATAACGAATCAACCGAGACCTTTCACGTTAAAGTAGGTTTTAGACAACCTGATGCGCTGTTATGTGACTTCTTCAATACCATATTAGAAAGAATTGTGCGGAACCTAAAAGCGAACACCGAAAGCACAATCTTTCAAAAGTATGTGCAATTACTAAGGTATGCCGATGATATGGACCTAATTGGAGAAACACAGCAAGATGCCACTGGTGCATTCGCTAGTATTGAAACAGAAATGCCAAAATGAGACGGTAAATGAAGGCAAAACTTAGTATATGCTGTAACACAGTCCACAGTTTCATTTTCGTGGTAGTAAGGGACTTTGTCTACCTTGATTCAGCAGTTCCTTTGGGCTAAGAATGCATTTGAGTAGAATGACTCTATCCCTCTAAGGTGAATCTGGTCATCCCAATCATAGGCTCTTCCAAAAGCGCATAAAAGTCATTTCGAAAGTAAAATCCTTTCAAAAATATTCGATTGACGGGCTTTGGAGGAGAAGAATCATCGACGAAATGTACCACCTGTACATCGGCAAAGACCTAGACAGAAAACTGCGCATCAATCCCCTGAAATGGTTAGGACATTAGGAGCTAATGGGCACCAAACCTCCGGCCTGCAAAATATTCGGAGGAGGGAAAACGCAGAAGAGGAAGTTCCCATCCTCTGGGAGCTCGCAAAAGTAGATGGAGACCTAAACCGACTTGAAGTGCCGAACTTGAGGAAAATAAATAAAGACCAGGCTAACTGGAAAGGCTGGAAGGTTAAGGCCCATGCTTACCCCGAACTGTAGCGGCACCTAAGAAAGTAAGTAAGTAAAATTCGGGGTTAAGTCCTAAAGGAACTAACTGGCGCTAACAGTACCTATATTATGTCAGTATCGTGCCTACCAACTAATAGAGCTGAACAATAAGATCTGTTCCTGCGCATTACATCATTACTGCCCCAATTAAGAAGCTCGTTACCTTATTAACATGAAATCCCTCTTATCGGCAATCAGTTTAAAATATATTTTCCGATTATTATGCATAATTGACTATTTATCATCTTGGATATACAATTTTGTTAGCCCTTATTCGGACAAAGTTGCTCTTTATCCACACTGTTGCGCATTAAAGTCGCAAGGTGGAATCAATCTATGGCTTCCGCATAGAAGCCTTGCACTAATTTGTTTTAGCTATAGAAGACTTCATGATTGCTTTAATGTTAGACAGTAGTTTAAAGGTTCTGTGTGACTACGGGTTTTCTAAGAAATTTTACAGCAAACTACGAGTACGAGCCACGAGCTATTCCTTACTTGGCTAAAGCTAGGAAGTCAGTTCACTTGACTTCACCTTGGGAATATTGTATTTCGGAAGTAGTTTGAACCGCGCATAGGTTTTAATGTCAAGTGGGAGAAAAGTTGAAGTAAAAGTGAAAATTTCTTTTGGATAAAACTGCAAAGTTTTAAAGACGTTCCTCATGGAAAATGCACAATTTCTCTTACATTTACGAGTACATACAGCATACAGTCCAGCTTCATATAGCTCAAGGCTTTCATTGAATACCATATACATATAGTTTTGTAAGGCAACTAACTGTGCTTAAAAACAGTCGAGTCATAAAAATGATGTAAAAGTCCAGATAATTCACACTCCTTCTCCGAATGCCATTAACATGTCTCAAAGGCAATTTTAACGATAAGCACTCGATACGATGTGTGTTTTACACGGCTAGACAGAGTGTCCAGCCACTCCACTTGTGCGTACATTTTAATAAGAGACGATAAATAAATGCGAATCCGATAACGCCACATCGTCGTCATTTGATATAGAGAACATACAAATGAATGAATAAACAAAACGACCGATGCATGGGTGAATGGTCTCAAATGAAAAGACAATCTTGCATATGCAACGCATGCCATCACATACAAACTGGTCTGTCGGTTCTTAGGACATTATCCGGCCCAGACGCACCCACAATAACAATAATCGTACGAGTATTATTTTGTTCATTTTATTTGTTTTCATTAATCCGTAAAGCCATGGAGCTACAAAGTACGAGTAGAATCCGAAAAGCAGAAAAGCAATCTCCATCAAATGCTCATCTCATCCTTTCCTTGTGCCATACCGATGTTAATTTTGCTTTTTTTTTTTTTTTTTTTTTTGCAGGATTCAGAGCGAAAGACGGTGGCTTGACACTGGAAGTGCTGACTTTTAACGATGCCACATAATAAACAGACGATTTCACTCAACGCGAGGACTTCATTATTACAGTTTTGGCTAATCATTATCCTGACAGTGGTTCTACTTTTGCCTGCGACCGAGGTTAAATCGCTTAAGGTGTCGGGCGTTAACGAAGAGAAATCATCAGCAACAGCTTCATCGGAGGGACAACGCTTTGCTATGGAGCCACAAGATCAAACTGCAGTTGTAGGCTCCCGGGTAACGCTTCCATGTCGAGTTATGTCGAAAATCGGAGCACTACAGTGGACAAAAGATGACTTTGGTCTGGGACAGCACAGAAATTTGAGCGGATTCGAACGTTATTCCATGGTGGGAAGTGACGAAGAAGGTATGGGCAGAGCAATTGCTGCTATAAAAGACTGAAATTATGATAATTATATGTATGCGGTTGTTTCAGGTGATTTCTCTTTGGACATTTACCCAGTTATGTTGGATGACGATGCTAAATATCAGTGTCAAGTGGGTCCCGGCCCTCAAGGTGCGTCATTTACTTACTAGTCCAAGTAATTTAATTTTGTAATGAAAATTATTGAATTTTTCAGGTGAACCTGGTATACGGTCGAGATTTGCTAAGCTGACGATATTGGTGCCGCCAGAAGCACCCAAAATATTGCAAGGTGATTATTTGGTGACGACAGAAGATCGGGAAATTGAATTGGAATGTGTTTCGGTTGGCGGGAAACCAGCTGCAGAGGTAAATTTGTATTTCTTTTCCTTCAGAATGAAATGTGAATTCAAAAAATTTCAATGGAAAGGTGATTGGCTTTGCTTAAGAATTTGGTTGTTGCATCTGCTTGGGAATTGAATCGTCGTTAAGAATAGACACAACCCAATTTTAATTGTGGTTGTTGTTCATGTATTAGGTCTTTGGAGGAACTGTTATATTTTATCACAATAATTGGTCTGTACCCGCGGATTTTTGTAACAATTTGTAAAAGTGTATTTTTTGCTTAAATTTGAGAAGTACAGAAGAGTTCTTTCTTAAATCCAAAATCTCACGGGAACGCGTTTTTGCAAAATGTGACCCAAACGTCAAAAGTAATAATTGAAAACAATCCAAAAAAATTGTAAAGAAAAGGGAAATTTTTGGTTGTTACTATTACATTATTGATGATTTATGCATTTAATGAGTTTTATTGTTTTAGGCAAACAATTCATTTCACAAATGTCTCCTGGAACAGACCTAGTGTAGATTACCGTCATCAGCGGTAGCTTGATGTTTCTGTGTTTATTAATAGTATGTATTTCGTCCTATCCTCATTCACTACAAGACCTACCAGATTCACCTGTTCTTCAATCGCCGTGAAATACTCTATTACGGGACACTGGAAGCAGCCGACAATGTCGTAATCGTCAAAATTGCCTTTCGTGTTTACATCTTGCCTGCGCACCAAAGTCGATAAAAATTTTAAAGGTGGTGAGGCTCGACTTGAAATTTGTAAGAATTTGGTCGTTCTGCCGGGCGGTAGGTCACACTGGCGATTGATGTATTGCAGAACGGCTTCAGACGTTGACATAGTACGTTGGAAAGGATCTTATATACGACATTAAGCAAGGATATGCCTTTATATTTCTTGCTGGGCATAAGATTGCCTTTTTCATAGATGGGGCATACGGAGCTGATAGTTCAGTCATCAGGCATATTCTTTTCCATCCATACTTGGTTTAGTGCATGCCGCACTGCCAAAACATCTCCTCCGTACTTGAAAACCTCCACTGGTAGACCATCAGAGCCGACAAGGCTGTTCGCTTTAACATTTTAATAGGTAGACTAAATATTATCTATACTAGGTGGTGTTACGGTTCTTCATTGACTGAACTTTCTTCTTTCCCTATGCTGGAAACGCTCCTTTAAATCATCTACTATTTCCTGCGGTTCGGTGACTAGGTTTACATCGCTATTTCGAAAAACCTGCGCTCCTGGCTTGAAGCCAGTTGCTTGATAGGATGTTTGCCCTATTTTCACGCAGAATTTTCTTCTCTTCCCTTCTTCTGGTTCGATACTCTTCCCACGATTCTCTAGTTTTGCGTTGCAGTGTCTGCAAATGTGCACTCTCTGTCGCTACTTTCCGGTTAACGCAGAACTATTACAAACCGACGTAAAAGCCATTGAATGATGTAAAATAATGATATCCAATTTTATAAACATTTTTACAGGAGCGGGATGATTAGGGCCTTATTTATATTAGGGCTTTGTTGCTCAACTGCACCTTGAGTTCAAAATAAATGACGATTAACTAGAGTATGCGTGTGTTCAAAAACGTCATACCAACTAAGACTGACGTCTTGTGTCTTGTCTTGTCTTGTCTTGTCTTGTCGACAACTGCATTAGTTGCATTCAATAATGCAGATTTTGTATAGAACTAGTTAAATGAAATTATATCACCCTTGTGTTCATAAAAGTCATCAAATCATTATACTTTTGCAGATTAGTTAGGCATTTCAATTCTAGCTGACGATTAGTTGGCAAATTAAAGCCTGATTTTTAATTTATTTTCCACCAAGATGACTTTTTAAACGATTCTATAGTCATTTCTTAGACTGCTCAGTGAATGTGTTCAAAAACACAAGGAAGGACCTGAGTCTTTTTTCTGTGCTGATGGCGGTGCTAACTTTAAATGTGACATGGGGGCTGAGTCCTTATCTACCGCCTCGATACTCGCAAGTGCTTCATTGATGGCTCGCTGTGTTCTAGTAATCACATCAATGTTATCCGTGTCCACCTGATCAAATAATTGTGCGAACTTACAAACGATGTTGGCTCATATGTTGGCATGACAGCGCGTAGCCCTGTCATTCTGCAAGTTTGGCAGGGATGCTTAAATTAAACGCGACTTCAATAGTCCCGTCCTACCGAGACTGTCGTATATGACTTTCAAGTCCAATAATATTATACATAGATGGTGATAAATTCAAAATTCCTGGATCCTTCTAACATGTAGTGTTTCGTAAAACCGAAAGTTTCTCCTGTCGGTTTGTCAATGTGAAAATTTTCGCGGATACGCGTATTTCTTATAACATCACGGTTTGTCACACTCACCGTCATTCGTAACATTTTCACTTCAGTCACTGTTATTCGACAGGTATGTTAAGGCCGGTCGTACGACTGTCATGTAACTTTTAATTTAAACTGGCATTTTCTAATAACAATGAATTGCATGTCAGAGTTTTTATTCTACTTCTGGGTTATTATAGATTTTGTTTCATACTGGTATAGATCTTCTCAAAACTAAATCAAAAAGAAAATAGTTTCCTCTCCAAATCACCCATCTCTACCGCTTCCAAAATTCAAAATTCACCGACCCTGTGGTTTTATTTTTCATTTCGTTTTAAACGAGACGCTAAACTCGCCGAATTGCTACTCCTCCTTCGATGTTGCCAGTTCACTAACACTTATGTAACACACGTAACACTTGACTTTGAGGTAAAACAGAGGCAAACCTGGTGCTCCAAAAACTAAAAAGAAACACCTAGTTACTTACTGCACCAAGATATAAGCTGAACTTTTCGGAGTTTGCACTAACAATCAGCATGCCTTTGCTCAGTATATCCAAATTCTGTTGGATAAATTCAAAAAGAAGCAGGCTTAAGAGGAACGGAGAAACCAAAATAACCTTTATGTGTCCATACTCACTGACAGCTTAAGTATCCGAAATGAGCTCCGTGGAAGACTGAACAAGTGTCCTCCCCTAGAATAAATCAGCCGCAGTATTAGCTCCAACACCAACCTGACCCTAGCATCTCTTCTCATTGGACTGAAGAAGCTCCAAACCTATCAAACCTTTCTTCATTCTCGTGCAGTATTCTATAGAGGACCTGCCGTCGAAATGTTGACTTGCCCGTTGGCCTCTCTTCCACTGTCTTGGGACTGTGGTTTGCCCATTCTTTTCAAGTAGGCCCAGATGGTCTTCTTCTTAATATTACTACCAACAGCACAAGCCTGAGAGGTTCTTTTGGCTCGAAGAAGTCTCCAAGATTTAAAATATTGCACCAAACCGTAGTTCCTTATTAAGTTTTCCATTTTCTAAGGAAAACGCAATGAAAAACACTTTGCTTTTTTAAAAAATCGACTTTTCTCAAATTTTCTTTAAAGATAACTTGGATAGATGGTCTAGGTAATGTACTTACTAATGGCATTGAATATGTCAAAGAACCTTTAGCTGACTCGCGAAGGTTTACCGCGAAATCCATACTGAAGTTGGCCCCAAGAAAAGAACACCACAATACAACTTTTACTTGTCAAGCACAAAACACTGCAGATCGAACTTATCGGTCTGCAAAACTTTTACTGGAGGTAAATTTGTTAGCATTAATGTTTTTGTATCACAGCTCTTTAATTGATATTGAAATATTAAGGTGAAATATGCGCCAAAAGTGTCTGTATCTGTTGTGGGTGGCTCTTTGGCTGGTGGCAGAATTCCAGAAGGAGCAGAAGTTATTCTTTCTTGTCAAGCTGATGCCAATCCAAAGGAGCTGACATTCAAATGGTTTATCAACGATGAGCTAGTGACTGGTGACTTTACAACAAAAATGGTAAAAACCACATTATGTTGCTGGAAAACATCATCATTGACATTATTTTTGTTTTAGATAATTCACAACATATCCAGGCAATATCACGATGCGATTGTAAAGTGCGAAGTGACAAATGCAGTAGGCAAGAGCGAAGAAAGTGAAACACTAGATATAAGTTGTAAGTGGGAAGCCTTGATCCATCCACACACACATATAACAATATGAAACTGTGAAACTATTTTCCTTCTAATTTTTATTTAAGATGGTCCGGTCTTTAAACATCGGCCAGAATCGGTTGAGGCTGATGTTGGCAGTACTGTCACTCTACGATGCGAAGTTGATGGCAATCCACCACCAGAAATCGAATGGATAAATGAGAATTCTGAAAGAGTAAGTATTTCAATTTCTTATTTAGCACATCCGCATTTCAGATTCAATAATGATTGTTTCGTGTTTTTTTTTTTTTGTTTAGGTTGTGGGAACTTCGACAAACTTAACATTGAAGGTGAACTCTGATTCTGCAGGCCGATACTATTGTAAGGCTAACGTTGTCGGTTTTACTGAAATCGGAGCCGAAGCAACAGTGTACGTGAAGCGTGCGCCTATTATTACTTCTCACAAAATTCAATTCGGCTCAGTGGGAAATAAAGTCAAACTTGATTGTTTGGCATTCAGTGTTCCAAAAGCCGATTTCGTTCTTTGGTTCTTCGAAGGGCAGCCCATCAATGCAAGTCTTGATGATACTTACACAATGGAAGAACAACATTTCCCTGAGGGAGTTAAAGCTTCGCTCATAATAAGGGAAAGTCAATTAAGTCAATTCGGAAAGTACAATTGTACTGTAGTAAATGAGTATGGAAATGATTCAGTAGTTATCTCTCTCATAGCTGAACGTAAGTAAACAATAAAATAAAGGAATAACTCTTATTTATCGACTTTGCTTACCAGGATCAATTCCTTTGCTATTGGTCGTAATGGGCTCAGTTTCATCTGTTGCCATTATTCTTATGATAGTAATGCTGATTGTAGTTTATCTAAAGCGATCTAAAAAGAAGCCACTCCCAGCCGATGTAATCCCAGAGGGTAGAGCAAATGATAAATTAAATGATATGAAAACAGACATTCGCTCTGGGGGATATGATGTTGATTATTCAGAAACCTGTTCTGGATCTGAAAGTCTCGCGATTAATTTGACTTCAGCTCCTATGCCAGATATTGCAACGAAAGGTGGGACCTTAGGAGTTCCATTGGCTGGACCTGTAAAGCTGACAAGTGAAGATAGGTACTTGTTACACTCTAAAATCTAAATGAATACCAATCTACAATTAATTTTGCTTAATATAGGTTTTCGGGTGACTTTACTGATCGATATAATCGTTGTCAAATGAAAAATCAAAAGAATCAAGATCTCAAGGACAACAATGGATACGCACCATACTTTGAGTATGCCCTTGATTATAGCCCACCAACAGATAATGTCAGTAAATCAGCATCAAACACACTAACAACAACAAGTACCCTCCCTCACTACAACAATCCCATATCATCTGGAAACATGAGCCTTCCAAGAACTCGAAACGAACCGCAATATGCACAAAGTTCAATGCAAAATGGTTTTTTGGGTAAAGGAAATCTAAACATAGCAAATTTGTATTGTGGTTAATTCTTAAGATTTCTCTTTAACAGGACAACCTTTGCTACAAAATGGGCTTGCCATAGACAGCCGATTTAGTGCCATCTATGGCAATCCATACTTGCGAACATCGAGTACCATTCTGCCACCTTTACCACCGCCAAGTACAGCGAATCCAGCAGCAACGCCTGCTCCCCCACCATATCATGCACCTAGAAACCATCCTTCCAGCATTAGTGGTAACACCGTCGCCACATCTTTAAGAAACTATGGCCCAACTGCTGCCACTAATGTCAGTATTGGAAGCAATAGCAATTTAACTGCGAGCAGCAATACGATACACTCCACGGCACCATCGACAACGGCTCAGTCACCGCCGCAAGCTCCAGCTCAAAGCCCATCAGGTCAATTCATTTTACCCTCAAATGGTAACACAAAGAAGGGTGCCCTTGCCACGCATGTTTAATACGCAATTAGACTTTTAGCGAAACAAATCAATTCAAGATGAAAGTTCATACCATATTGTGATTTCTAGAGTTAATTAAACAATTTAAAAAAAACAAAACAAAAATTATTACTTACAAATATCATTGACGAAGAGTAAATATGTAATTATTATTTGTTTTCATAACGGAAAGTAGATAGATTGTAAATGTTTTTATAAGCCAAATTAATTAAAATTAGTTAAACAAGTAAAACAAATTAAATAAACAAACAACTAGTAAGTGAAAAATATATATATATATAGTATATTAAGTATAATACTCGTAAGTGTATGTGAATATAATTATATGAAAAAAGCTGCCTTATTATTCCTTGTAAATTCTGATCTAATTTATAACGAAAAAATGAGACATACATATGTACTTATCTCTAAAAATAAATCTATTAGATGAATCTAATAATTTCACTATAACTTTTGGAACTTTCTTGTACGAGTACTTTGTTCTCCTTGAAATTAAATGTCCTATTAAGAGAAATACAATACAACAACTAATCTTGGAGTGCTAAGGGGTTTTGAAAACTCATCGTGCTTCTGTCGAAAACAGAACCAACCATGAATGGTGCGGTAAACAACTTTTATAAAATCTTTCCACTATTTGACGCAATCCGATAATTAATCCAATTGTTCTTCTTTCTTTTTTATCACATACTCGTATGAGTACTTATAATCCCATTTGGTTATACAATACTACTTTTAGTGCCACCTTTTGGGAACTTAAACCATAGAAATAGTTGGAATCCACTGCCCACCAGAGTCGACGCTTAGTCCGCTATTACACGACGCATGTTTCGAGAGATTTAAGTGAGTGCAAAAGAGAGGGGTACGAGACGACTCGGCCCGGTTTTCGTTATTCTCTTTTGGGCTCGTGTCGAGCTTCTACACGTTACGATTGCCCAGAGCCGATTTTTATTTTTTTCTGTTTGTCTTGAAAAAGGAAGAAAGGATTGGAGATAAAGCCTTGGAGGGAAGAAAGAAACAGAAAAGGCTACATTCTTTTACTCGAGAATTAAAAATGAATGATCAATGAGATCAATTTGAGATTGACGGAAACAAAGTTTAAAATGCTACTATCCTTGGTTGAAGAAGATTTGCGGCGAGAAAATGCGTTAATGAGGGATGCAATTACTCCTGCGGAAAAATTCCCTGCAACATTTAGGATTCTGCCAACTTGTGAATCCTACACGAGTAGTAATTATCAAATAAAGCTATCCGCATCTTTTCTGATAAACCAGTACCTACCGGAAGCATGTGGCATCATATATAGGAAATTAAAAACAAAATACTTAAAATTAAGTAAACATATTATTTTATTCATAAAATATTAGAACTACATACTAAGAAACAATTTAATATAATATTAGAAATCGTTGTCGTCGAATATTCGCTGCAAGGACTCTCCCCATTTATTTCTAGGTATTTACATAGTCGGGATAACTGACATTATACAAATTTTCATGCATTTAAAAATGCATATATAAATGTTCAATCAAATCCCGAGTCCATTTAAAATTTTCCATGATAACACACACTGAACACCGTCACTTCAATAATTCTTCCGCATGACACGAACTAAACGGCGAGAACACAAAAATAAAACAAATGAATGCAACTACGAAACGAGATAAAAGAGAACACGCAAAAATCGGTCCGATTCTGCTTACCCATCGTAGTCAGGCTACCCCCTTTCCTTGACATTCTAGAATGAGGCCGAGTCGTCTCATGGGCCAGCGCACACTGGACTACTTTTACCCCGGGGTTAAACCGGGATAACTTTTACTTCAATCGCACACGGAATGAATATGTCGGGGTAAAATTGTGTATACATATTAACCGATTTTGTTTGTTTGGTGGTATTTCTGATAACTTTCTCACCATTAAAATTGACGATTTATGCGTGTATATGTTTTACCCCAATGTTCAACCGCTTCTTCTCTGGTTCAAAATTGTACCCCGTTTTCTCTTCGCACTTCATCTCCCTCTTCTATAAAACCAGTTTTATCCCGGGGTAACCCCGGGGAAATTAGTCCAGTGTGCGCTGGCCCACGACCATGGGTAAGATTTTCCTTACTTCTTTTTGACATATCTTTTTTTCCTTCTTCTTTGTTTTTCGAATTTCCTGTTTTACCTCTTCGTCTGGAGTTGTGAGCGCGCAGTGTTTTCATATGACAGACGAAAAGAGCTCACTAGTGTGCTGATAATGCGCGCATCACCGAATGACACATCAAAAGAAAATAACGAAAACTCATGCGGCGTGTAAGAGCCGACTTAGATTTTATTCCCTTTTATGTCTTTAAACATTTAATGACCACAGTGAAGCTCATTTCGACATGTCCAGCCTTATTACCCGACATTAAAGCCAGTATAAGATCTCAGATAATTTTCAATTGATACACCTTTCTTTGCTTCAATTCATATTACCCGGCAGGTCAGCAAAGCATTGTTCGGTTTTCCGCAACCTCTTGTTTCAAATGCCCTTAAATCCTTATCATTTCACCATCCACCAATTTGTCTGAAATTTTAATGTGTTGTGTAGTGTTTCGTTTATCCGTACAAAAACACATCAGTCTGAGCGGACCGATTTGTGTCGAACGCGAGACCGCCGTATGCCATTGCTTCAGGAGTTTCACTTCAAAACTTAGCTTTTTGTTAATTTGGTTTGTAAATCCAGGCCACTGAGTAGTGTTACTTATGATGGTCCAGTTCCCTTAATTTTGAAGATGTACGATGTTCCTGATGAATTCGGCCACTCGTGAAACTAATACTCTACAGTGATCCTCTCGTATTTCAAGCAATAGAAAAATATTTATCCCTAATGTTTTCGCTTAAACTGACATTGCCTGAAACAACCAGGTCCCATCAGTATCACAAGCTGAAAAGTCAGCATAATGACGGATTAAAGTTTCAAACCAAAAAACGTATCATCTTATTCATGTATTCTACAAAACAAGTGGCGAAATGAGTGAAATAGGGCCTACAAAACATGACCAAAAAATGACGATAAACTGATAATTTAGAGACGATTTCAGGATATTGTAACCACAAGTGGCAGTGAGGATTCAAAAGAAGAAATATAATATACTTTGGCGGGGCATCGAGTATGAAATGCTTTTCATCGGTGAAGATTTGGAACTACAAATACGAAGATTGCCATTGATACACTTTCGAATCAAAGAACTAAGCAGCAGCGATATACATACTAAACTCATGCAAGCAAGGAAACTTTATTTATGTTTTTTTGGGCCTCTGACACTACTTATCAATATGTAATAGTTTTCGATGTTTCGGTTAAAACTTAGACGATTGTCAATAAGAAATAGAAACGAAAAAGAAACAACTTCACGTGTTTCAACTCTAAACGCTATCGTTTCGCGAACGTTTCTTATCATAAAGAGCGCTATCTCTGTTGTATGAATAGCTAGTAGACTGACGCCAGTTTATCAACTATGTATATTTGCAAATATCTGTTTATTGTAGAGTTCAACTTCCTGCAGTGTTTTTTCTACAACCATCACAGGTATATTGCTCGTAAAACCAATAACCGACACTTCGCTCGAAGTCTATAGAATTGCTCCTGTTTCACTGGATGTCAGGAATCTATTGTAGGTGATCTGCTCACAGCTTTTTATGACACTGTTTAGCAAACAAATGAAACGCTAAAGAACAATTTAATCCAGAGAATGAATGGCTGTTTCTTTTTACATGCTGAACCTACATATGACAATTTTGTCTTAAAACTGGATCTAAGTAGTCGCCGCCTGATTGCTTGCAATACTTTCGAAAGTCATACCGTATATGTATACTTTTGATTTCCTCATTCACAACCTCTCTTTTTTGGTTCGCCTCGGCAGTAAAGACAAGAGTGTTCTGACGTTTTAGATTTCTCTTTTAGAATATTTACTGGAATTTGAGTTTCTATTGCTTTTCCAACCGACAAACGTACATGTCAATACTAAGTAATAAGTAGAACATTTTTCTAACACTAAAGAATGCTAAGTTTTTACACCATTTTTGTACAACATTAGCAGGGCTTAAAGCGTCACTAATTAAACTTCAAAAGTATACCACTATGTACAAATAGATCCGAACATTCTACAATTTTTGTCGAAAAAAAAGTTGAAGTCGATCGGGCATTACTTATACATGACGTGCTCCGCAGTTGTTATAGTCATCCACAAGCGTCTCAATCCAATTGGCGCACCTATGGATAAAGGTTTAAGTGATAAGAGTTTGAAACTTCTCTCACAGGTATATTGCTCGTAAAACCAATAACCGTTACTTCGCTCGAAGTCTATAGAATTGCTCCTGTTTCACTGGATGTCAGGAATCTATTTTAGGTGATCTGCTCACAGCTTTTTATGACACTGTTTAGCAAACAAATGAAACGCTAAAGAACAATTTAATCCAGAGAATGAATGGCTGTTTCTTTTTACATGCTGAACCTACATATGACAATTTTGTCTTAAAACTGGATCTAAGTAGTCGCCGCCTGATTGCTTGCAATACTTTCGAAAGTCATACCGTATATGTATACTTTTGATTTCCTCATTCACAACCTCTCTTTTTTGGTTCGCCTCGGCAGTAAAGACAAGAGTGTTCTGACGTTTTAGATTTCTCTTTTAGAATATTTACTGGAATTTGAGTTTCTATTGCTTTTCCAACCGACAAACGTACATGTCAATACTAAGTAATAAGTAGAACATTTTTCTAACACTAAAGAATGCTAAGTTTTTACACCATTTTTGTACAACATTAGCAGGGCTTAAAGCGTCACTAATTAAACTTCAAAAGTATACCACTATGTACAAATAGATCCGAACATTCTACAATTTTTGTCGAAAAAAAAGTTGAAGTCGATCGGGCATTACTTATACATGACGTGCTCCGCAGTTGTTATAGTCATCCACAAGCGTCTCAATCCAATTGGCGCACCTATGGAGAAAGGTTTAAGTGATAAGAGTTTGAAACTTCTCTCAGATCTTTCTCACAGTTTTGAAACACAAACATTTACTCTGCGAATGTCCTGCTCATGCAGTCTTATGCTTCATCCAAAAACTAAGTTTAACAGAAGTTTAAGTACTCTTCTTCAAGGTCTTTCTTTTGACGGCTACTTGCTCTTGGATATGATTGAATGACAGGGTTTTCTTATCCTTACAAGTATTTGGCAACAATTATACCATTCCTGTGGAAATCTTTTCACGTTATTCTCTTGCTGGGTAAATTTGCCGTGTGTGTAATTGTGTGTACAAACGGGCATGAAAGGCAATACGCTTACGAAGTTAAAACTTTTGCGTTTATAAAAGGATCTCACTCCATCGGCTTTCGGATTCATAAAGGCCTAATCGTGTATGAAGAGGCTAGGCAAAGCGTTGCGTTTTCAATCTAATAGTTCACTTGTTCTTAAAATTCAAATGTCAGGCTTGGAGGGAATTAATTGACGTTGAAAAAAAAATATTCCGAGCCTATCTAACTTTTGAGTCTTTTCCTAAGTCAAATAGAGTTCTTTTTTATGTATAATCTGATTCTAATCAGTGCAAAGGAAAAACCATGAAACTCCTTCAAGAATTTATCTTTTCATGAGTAATAAGATAATAATTTTAAATCAAAAAGAAAAGGACCAACTAAAATGTAGACTCACCATTTTCAGTGGGTAATAATTGAAAGGGGAAATTATTTTTGTTATACGAGTACGGTCGTTGTTATACAGGTAATTTGCATTTAAGAATTGAGCGACGGACCTGCGATCGCCTTGCAGAGAGATTATTTGACCTCTTGCCAAATAGTCAATGCACACATTCTACAAGTGTATAACCTAAGCTCTCCACCAGTGTTCGGTGCCTGGTTTTTTTCTGCTTATGAACAAAAATAAATTTGAAAAAGGAGATATGTATATAAATTTTATTAAATCGAACGTGTGTTTCTTAAGAGCTGTAGAACTTTTTAAGAAAACAACAAATAAATATAAGAAAATTAGTTTGAATATAAAATTTTTATTCATTAAGTAGAAATGGTTCACGACATCATGCACACAAGTTCTACCAATTGGCTTCTCGATTCAAAAACAAATAAAACTTACTCGCCAGTATCAATTCGAAAGATAACACTTTCTGCAACCACACAAGGTCACTTTGTTCGTATTCAATGGCCGTTGTTGGAATAGCTTTGGCTATTCGCTCGACGGTAATTTTCTTGTAAGTCCCACAAGTTCTTTTCTTGTTGAAAGTGACCGAAAGAGTGTCATTGGCATTGTTAAAGCGATTGTGGTACCGCAAGTGAGGATTATATTCTAAATTTAAGAAAATAAAAGGTATATTTTCCGCATACATATTGGAGTTTTTAAAATATAATGAGAGATTTTGCCTGAGTAGATGCAAAGCAGTGTAAATAATAGCAATAATCGAACCATAGCAGTTTCTCACAGCTTTAGATCTGTTTGAGACACAAAACAGCTCCTGGAGTTCCTGACATACATGAAGTCCATAGGTCTACCGTCATTGTCATTTTTACTGCACCCGATTCGTGATTATTGGGAGAAAGTCTATTTTTTTCTAATTTTGAAAATGGATATCCGAAATCCATTTACAACTTCTAAAATTAAATGAAATTAAATAAATTATTTTTTTGTTAAAAATGATCTTAACACGTGGGTATGAATACACCTATAATGCGTCAGCTTGTGTTAATTTTTTTTTTTTGAAAATTGGACAGAGAGAGAAGAAAGATGTTTGGGCTCAATGGTTATTTTGCCCCATGGGTAGCATCCAACATTTAATGGGGAGGCTAAGTTGTAAATTAAAAGGAAAACTATATGTTGAGGCTGAAGTTGAAATATAAAGGCATTTATCATAGTTTTCCGCTTTAAATTTCGCCCTTGCTTTGGGATGCTCTTCCGCTAACTAATTTTTATCTCATTGGTTAAGGAATCTGCAAACTTTTTAAAGTAAAAGTTTAACTATAATTGAATGTGTAAACAATGCTTCTTGTCGTCCAAACTATGGTTCATTTTCCTGAATTATTGTCGGTATTGCGATGACTGGGATTCATTTGTAAATTTTTGGTACATACCTACTTTGACCAGTTTTAACCAGCAATTTGTTGAATTTTTGTTTAAAAGAAGCGGCCTGTTTATTTGGTGTAACTAGAAGGCTAAAATCGTGTTCACCCAACTAAGCTAAGTTATTCCATTCTTGTACACATTTACCCCTATAGAGTAAAATTTGGGTATCCTTTTTTGATTCATTGTCATAGCTCTCACCATAGAATCAAGGTGGAGCTTGTGGGTATCCAGGAACTGTGGTGCACCTCTGCTTGGGAACAATATTCTCCTGATATTGGACCGCAGGATTACAACCTGTTCCCATCTCATCCCATATTTTCTCCATGAAAGCAAGTAATTTTGTTAGGGCATCAACGCTTTAGGTTTTTTTATAAAACCAGACAAAATCTGTCCTTAAAGACAATAAGAAATAAAAATACCCATAAAAGGGAACAATTTCACCGAAATACGAACACTGATGTATGCTCTGCTCTCCTTGGGAAATTTTTTACCCGCTATCGTGCTCTCCCTCTGACATACTCACTTGCAAATAAAGACTTCTGCAATAGCATGAAGGGCATCAAGTGGCCATCTTGTTCGAGAGTCGAATACCCAGCATAAATCCAGAGATCGGTTTCAATTCTCCAATCTCCAGAAGCGCCTTCCGCCATTTAATTTTTTCTCTCTCTCGTAAAGTGGTTTGAGACGCGAGATCGAACGCATGCGTTAACCGTCTGCGCGGATGAATTTTTTCAGTTGAGAATTATTATTTTTGTTTTTTTCCCTATTCTCCCCAATTTCCAATTTGTTTCAAACAGAGAGTGAGTGAATAATAAATAGAAAGAATAAAAGAAATTAATTCATAAACAAAACAGTAACGCAGCGGTTCGCCAACAATAGGGATGCGTGCGATTAATTTAACTTGACGAGTTACAGATTCTTTTTTTTTTTTTTGTTTCTCTTTGTAAGGTGGTTGGTGCGATATCCTTTTGTTTTTTTTTTTTTGGTTTAAATTCGAAACGTACACGCATATGTATGCACAGCACTCACACACACAGAACACGCAGAAAATAATTGAAAAATTGGAATACTTCAGTGCACCACTCTTTGGTGGTTTGGTAGTGTCAAACAGAAACAGGATATTGCTGCCGAGTTCAGTTCGGGAATAGAAAAAAAGAATAATTCAAAAAGAAAATTGAAAATTGTTTTGAACAACGATAACGAAATCTTGGAGAATGCGGGAATGTTGAATATTTTCCAAACAAATCGAGTTGTATCTTGTAAAATTGTCAAGTTTTTGAAATTTTAAATTCAAATTCAAATTGAAAATATAGTTACAAATGAATTCCATTGTGGTGTCCCTAAATGTTTTTGTGCTTAAATGTGAATGTTTGAAAGAAGCAAAATAACAAACAAGAGAAGCACTAGCACTCTCGAGCTAAAAGGCACTCAGCACGGAAGTGACCAAACGTATTCTCAACTTATAAACTCTGGATTACAATGTGGTTACTGGCCGGGAATTCAGCCAAATCGGATACATTTTGGATTAAAACAATATTACTCATCTTTTTCTTAATTGCAACTATTTGCAGGGCTGAAGGTACGTACCCCATTCAATAAATTTCTGTCCAATATTCAAATACGTGCTGCTTTGTACATTATATGCACATGTACATTGTTTCTGGCTGTATAAGTATGTATGGCATAATGGTAAGGAATAGCAACGGCAACAAAAAAAGAAACCATTCCTGGGGCCAATCACCATTTTGATTTTTCTTCACCTCGTTGGATGTTTTTTTTTTTTTGTTTTTTCTTCATTTTTTGTTTTGTCTTTGTCTTGCTACATTCAACTGAGGTCCTAAACCAGTTTCCTTAGGCTGTGTGCAAAAGAGACAAATGTTTCTGCTCAACGTCAAAAAAAAAAATGGTTCATTCAAACGTACTCGTATTTGTCGTTGTCTATCGAATAAAAGAACTTAAACATTTATTAATTAATATTATTTAATATTTACTCAAGTTTTGTAAATAAAAATTGTATCTATAATTGTAAGGATTTGAATGTGGGAAAATCCGTTACAATTTACTTGTTCTCCGAGGGAGCAGTTACGTATCTGATTAGGGACAGGTGTTCATTTTGTGTTTGCCTTCCTTTACCACTACACTGATGACGACATGCCACACATAAGGGAGATGGTGTTGTGTGAGGTTTAAATATGTGCATAGGTGTTGGTATATTTTGGAACGAAGAAAAATCTACCTACCTATAATTTCAATGCTCTCTCTCAGAAGAAAAAAAAAAACTTTACTTTAGCTACTGTTTATCTGTTTATAGATTAAGTATATCCGTTTCCTTAAAATGTTAACTTTTCTATTACACATTCTGTATGATTGTTAAATTAAATTTAAAAAAGAAAAACGACAAAGAATGCCAATACAGTCCAAACTGTTATTAAAACAAAGTGGCGATAAAGTCTAATTTAAGCAAATCTAAAAGGAATTGGAACCAATACGATCACAGCGACGAAACAAAATCAATTCAAAGAAAAGTAACAAAGTTACTCAATTTCCGTCGCATTGCCAGGACTCACGAGGATCATAAGCAAGCTCGTTTGCTTTAAAATGTGCACTTAATTCTAGAACAAATTTAATTTTAACACCTTCCATATCAAGAGATCTCTGGATTCTCGAGAGCCCAGATCAAGTTTCAGCCCCAATTACGTTTGTCGGGAGTCGAAAACGACGAGATTCTAAATTTAGATTTTATTTCGACAGCCAGCAAACAGATTTTATTTTTGATAGTTCATTTTTATTTTTTTATTATCGTAAGTTAATAGTTGGGCATTTTAATAACAGTAGCGAAGAAAATGAAGACGTTTAAGTAAGAAACCTCGGCGAACTAAGTCAAATCACTTTAATTTGCCAGACATGATATATGCTTTCATATTAAATAGTTTAAGCAAATATTCTCTTAAATGTTTAAAATACTCGTATGTATGTAGGTTCATCCAGTACTTCAGGGATACAAAAGAATGATATGGTGTTATTCTTTAGGAAGTGGAAGGCGAACTGGGTCCCTACGAATTTCATCAACACATCCTTCAATAAATGCATTCTCTTCAATCAAACCTACAAATTATGAGTTCAATTCATTTAAAAGGTTTTGTAGGATAATTCATATGAAAACGTTACCTGATTTTTATTTATTAAGTCAAGAGTAAACTCCTTAATAACCATAAGCACCTTAATTCAAAAAAAAAAGGTATGAAACACATTTAAAAACAAATAAACAACTACAAATCGTTTATCTTTTTCCTCACGACTCAAAATGGCATTTATCCGCCCGCCATCCGCCAAGCAGAATAGCAGTTGAAGTCGAAAATATGTTTTATTCCACTACAAAATACGAATATGCCAAACGGAATGTGGAATCTTTCGCATCGGTCGAAATCAAACGTAATTGGGGTGATTGTAATAGTTTTTTTTTCCATTTTTTAAAATGCTTTCCGTAAACAGTTTCAACAATGAGGAATTTTGTAATTTCAATCGAATTAAAACGAGTAGGTACCACTAGAAACTAAAGCGGAACCCGATCTGCTGAATATGGTGCCTGATCGATGACGATTATGAAGTTGGCTTTAAATTCGGTCATTTGTCACTCTATGCTAAGACCTATTTTCGTCGCATTAAATCCGTTTTGAATTGTTTTTCTACGGATCTGGCCATTTGTGAGGAATTTTTGGCTTCAATCCAGCTAAAGAGCATCTCTTTTGACCGTTTGTCTTTCTGTCATGCACTACACCCTGAATATCAAAGAAACTTCTAACTTTTGAATGACTGACTTGGTTTTTTCAATGTTGGCATTGATTTTGCATGTGAAACTTGTACAGCGGTGTCTTGTCATCAGTTTTGGTAAGTTTAATGCGGAATTGGTGCAATTAGCTCTTGTGCAAGCCGTGTAGTGATACGTCTCATGGCTAATTTATCCACCAAATCTGAACCAATAGATTCGAGTTATATAAGCTATAAAGAACACGAGCTATCTGCCTTAAGGTGAACGTATACCTTGAAGGCAAATTTTGAGCCAATTTTCAACATTATTTGACTTTTTTTTTACATGTCAATGTTGACTTTCAAGACTTTGAGATGGCTTTGACAGCGCCCTTGTAAGGTCAAACCTTGTGCAGGATGAGTCCACGCTAGTTATCTGAAATCAAAAATTGAACAACACTTTCAATTGTTGATTCCTCAACAAGACGTCAGAAACGTTAAGTTTTTTAGATTTCGATTTTCCGAAAAATGGCAGATATTTTCCAAAAAAAATCGTTTTGTTTTACTACGTTTTCTTTCCTATTTGAAGCTGTCAAAAATCAATAACAAGAAGTTTTTTTTTTAAAAAAATGAACGATAGGGGACGTCGAGTGTTTGCTGCAAATTAAAACGAAAACAACGATACCTTAAGTTGTTTTCCCGTAATCGTGCACACCAGTTTGAAAAGTCCAATGTTTGGGAAAAACATGTAAATCATGGGAGTTACGATTAATCGAGCTATACTCTCAAGTTAGAGAGGAATCTGTTAAACACTCACCAGCTCATTTCTGAGACCCTTTAGTTTAGAAAAATAAAAATAAATAATTAAATAAAGGATTTTTTGAAACCAACAAGATGTACGAGTAAGTGCACCTTAGAGTGGAATGGCAATTATCAAACACAATTTCTTTTCATCGATTGTGGAAGTCGAAGGTCGTCCAAAATGAGGTATGTCTCATACGACTTTACGACCCACTTTAAATCTTTTGCATCACTCGTAGATAGAACTGACCCTAGGTCTAACATTTTCAGCTAACAAATTTTACCTATATACCGTTTGCGACACAAAGTTTAAGTTAGTTTACTCACTTAGACTAACTAAATTAGCTGCAGGAACCGAACTTCAACCGACCTATGTTTGGCATAGTACCTACCTGGTTGAATACAGTTAGTATTCGCTTATTTTGAATGAATGATTTCTGTAAAATAATAACTGAACGATTTTTCAATAACAATCGAATATTTATTTTGCAACCATCAAATAAGTAAAAAAAATTTTATTCGATAGTTCCCGACACTAACACTACTTCTGTTGCCCCAAAAGCATTTCTTCGTTGGTCTGCTGGTACATTTCGATTTGTTTTCCTATTGAAAGACCCTCTTCAATGGCGCATGGCATCATAATGTTTTACAGTGTATCCACGCATGGGTTATGAATGCTGGTTCATATCATAGTGTTGATCCGATCCAACCCATTTAAATAACTAATTTTACTATAAATTACTTAAGAATATAAAATCCCTTAACTTGTTTATGATATAAATCCCAAAATTTAATCAAAAACAGAACAAGATTATGACTTTTGCAATATTTCTGCTGTGCCTATAAAGGCATTCATTGAAAATAGCTTTTGATCTTATTTTAAATATTTTTCATGATTTTTTTATCAAATCATATTTACAATATTCAATTTTTAGTATCTGATAGCATTTCATTTTTAATGTACAAATGATTGAAAGAAAAATTATTCGCTTTTATATTGTTATCTTATCCATTGGACAGTATTGATATTCTTGAACATTCCAAAAAGAGCTTTATTTTGGAGGAGTTACAGACATTCATTTATTCCTTGATGGTATGCAGCAGCACTAAAATGATGAGTTATAGTTAAGATGTGGCAACGCGATGGTATTGAATAATGAAACTACGCTTTTTTTTCAGCCTTACTTCGTAAATAATTTGCATGCGCTTTATAGTTATTGGTATTAACATATTCAGTAATCCCCTCATCCATTTCATATCCAATGGGATCAACATTTCTGAATTCTGAATTGCATACGTTTGGTTTTTTTCTTTGTACACTTAGTTTTAATTTATGTATTCGAAACCACTTACTCATATTTCTCGTTATACTGTATATTACATACAATATTTAATGTTATTAATGTACAGCAGAAAGAGAATAACTCCCAACATTGATCCTTGGGGCACACCAAATCGAAGCTCGACTATATCACCTTCAACCTAGTGCTTTGAGATTGATAAATGGGAAATACAACACTGCGCGGTTGTTGTTCGGATTTAATTGATTTTAAAAATGTATTTTATATATGTTTCCACCAATTTCAAAAGTCGCAGTAACCGCCATTTTTCCTAAAGCGACTTTTGCAGTGTGAGTTGCCCACATTAGTTGAAGGGGAATTTCGGCTATAAAACTTCAATGGGCTTTTTGACCTAATTAATGTGTTTTGAAGGTATATAAGAGAAAGATCAAGCCATTGTATTATATTCTGGAACATTGTCCTGAATCAGGATCACAACATTTACCAGGCTTACCATCATCTACAATACTAAAAGAAAATGTCTTAGCTCCTAAAATAAATCTTTAATGTATTGATATAACTTTCTTTTGACTCATGTTGGGCTTACTGAGGTATGGTCATTCGAATCCGACACAACCCCGTTTGCTATCTTTACGTGTATGGCCATTAAATATACCCACCGATGGTAATATGGTAGTCTTGTTGCTTAGTTTTGATCTGTTACGATTTTCTGCAAGTTTGTATTGTAATTTTACAATAGAACTAGAGTTTTGAACTGATTTGAAGCAAATTGTATATCTCATAAGATTTAATAAGCATCCACCAAATGGTCATAATTGAGTGGAAGAAAAATTTGCTTAAGGAACCCGCAGACCCTTTTGCACGGTCAAATAGTTTTATTTTTATGAAAAACCATATTCGACTGCTTAAAGCCCAAGTAGGTGGCACGATTCTTGAAAAATTGAATATCGTTATTTAGATTGGCCCGCTAAAACGAATATTCGGATGCGAGCACTTTTGATCAGTCTTAGGCAGAAAGATATTTTCGAATAACAAAAAATGCAATCGAATTCATTCATTAAAGATTCAGTACCAAGATAATTCGAACAAGATAACTCTTTTCGCATTTGTGTCGGCAGTGCTATGTGTTTCCGTTCGAGCTTTGCTATGAACCCAAGACCTCATACTATATAACAACAACTGCGATAAAAGGTGTATTTTCTCCTTTTTTTTTTTTTTTTTTTTTGACTCAATGGATTAATGTCTACCCAATGGAAACAAATCACCCACTGTGTATTGTACGTTATCTGCGAAACAAGTTGGAATTGGAAGCTCATATTGAAAATGTGAAATACGTTATGCTCCTTTTTACATATGCATGTACGTATATACAATTGTAGGGTGTTGGTAATTGTTGGTTGTTTTATAAAAAAAAAAAAAAACTTTAAGGGGGTGGAACGAGAAGCTTTAAACAAATCCATACAATGCATTTGCATATATGAACATATGTATCTATGTCATGTCTTCACACGTGGTTGAAAGGGAAGTATAAAGTGGGGTTCTAAAAACTGGTTCTTGAATCTTTCAAAAACTCTTTTTCTTTGTACCCTGTTCAGCACACAAACAACTTCATTGTCTATTTTATTCTTACGTGCTCCAATAAGATAAATGTGAATTTTTATTTTCGCTCCTAATACATCATTTGAATGCAGTGTAGACTTACATCAGATATATAACAATCATTACAACTATCCTCAATCCACAACCACGCGTTTGGAAAAATCCGATAAGATTTATTTAACTGTTTGCATTCTCAAAGTTAATGCAATCTTCAAATGTATTTATATGTGTTCAGCATTCCATAAAAACTAGCTTCTCAGCTTTGTCTTGCCTACTGGCTTCATATGGTATGTATACTTTTACAGGTTCATCCCAAAATTGCAAATGCACATATTCAGTCTTTTTTAATCTTTAGTAGGGAGGCATCTACATACCTTCTAGTATACTTTAGATGACATCTTGACCTTTGTCTGTTTTATTATGACTTTAAATAAATGCATTAGGGCAATCTATAATATAGTCAATAGATAAGATTGCTAATGACCGCATAGATCATGTAAAATTTTGAATTTTTAACTAACTATGTACAATGTTATTACGCAGTTAAGACCTTTAATCAATAGCCATACACAGGCTTGAAAAAATCTTTCTAAAGGTACAGGTACTCACCTACGAAATGGTTCATTCATCAAACTTACATTTTAACGTTTAAGTATAATAAATGCACTTATGTACATATGTTCATACTCGTAGATACATACTTTTGTATGTAGATACTTTGGAGCTGTTTACTTAAGTAAAATTTCTATTTACGAATTGTTAAACCAATACAATGGGACAATTTCTGAAAACGTGAATGACAAATTAACATTGAAGTGATTATCTGTGCCCATGTAGGGCTCTAATCGAAACAACACCAACAACCGGGCCCATTGAATGGTCGCGGTTAAGTGAATACCGAAGATGAAACTAAGTGAATGCCATGTCCGACAGGAACTGAAAAAAACCTTATCATGTTCTTTAAACAAACAAACCAACCAAATATACTTTATCGCATTTATTTTCCACGAAAATCTTTATGTCTTCTGTTTAACTATCAAGTAGGGCGGTGAATATGCGTGTGCCATATAGACACAAACAATGACATTTATTGAAGTCCTTTTTTTTTTCAAGTAAAGCAAACAATGTACTGTGAATAAGTACATTAGCATGAATATGCAAAGAAGCACGAGCTTGAAGGATGACATAAACCGAGTGAACTTTTGATAAAGAAAGACATATTGGTCGTAATAGTTAAGAAGTTAAAGTAAATCACTGTACTTTCCACAATTATCCGTATGTACTAGTTTGAAACTAGTACCACTAATTTATAGATGAAAGCACAGCTAGGAATTTAAGGAATTCCTTTGTCTGATTTGGAATTGGAAACTGCACTTCTCAAAGACAAGTGCAATTCTCAGTGGACATAGTATGCGTATACAATACAAATTTATTCAACACACGCGTACAGCTTTGGTTAAAGTATGTGACACCAAGTAAAAGAAGATTCTCGTAAATCTTCCATATGTCCCACATCGTATTTCCAATTTCCTTGTTAACGCCGAAATCTAAGTATCTAAGATTTCCGCACTTCGATGCGAAGTTAAAGTCAGAAAATTGATTGGGGGTAGTTTAATTATTAAAAGTTTTCGAAAGGGCTAATGTCAGGCTGATCGACAAATAGCAGAAGAGTCATTTCGAACTCATTAGTTTGCTTCTTCAATAAAAAGACTTGCACGAAGATTTTTGTACAGACAGCATGTACTACACATTAGTTATTTAAAAATAAAAGTTTTGTGGTTATTTTAAAGTGGCCATTCAATCTTGGCTTGCTTGATAAGAAAGAGTTCAATTTTTGTGCATATATTTTTTACGTAATAATATCACAGGCAGAGTTGATCGTTTATGACAATTGTCGACAATCTTCATACCAAAACTAAGTCTTCACCCAAAGAAGGTGACGGTTTGGTGGTATACATCACGTTTTATGCACTACTACATTCTGAAGAGCGGTGAAAAAAATGCATATACCTACTATATCATAAACAAATCATGTGACACTAGTGATATCCTGCGTTAGCTAATAGTGGGAGATATTTCTCTGCATGAGGCCGCATGTATTATACCGTGAAAAGTTGATTCATTATGAAAGGTTTGCTCATCAACCTCATTGACCAGACATTTCCTTGACGGAATATGATTTACTAAAAACTTGGGTTATGTTGCGGAGAAAATATATAAGAACTGGTTAAACTCGAATTACATATGTAGGTATAATACAAATGTATATGTTTATTAAGCTTAGATAGAGGAGATTAGATCTTATTTTTAACTTTAACTTATAAATACGAATAGGAAACACAAGATCCTTTCAAAACCTTTTAGAACTCGAATGTGTTGTGAAGAATATGTCCTTACAAATTATATTGTGCTCACTGTACCAAATGAAACGATAAACATGTATTTATGTACATAAGTACCTATTTGAAACAACAGGTCGTCTGCATAATAAATATATTGTACAGATGCATGGATTGTGTGTGTGTTTCTTTTTTCTTTAGATTGTATTCTCCCCTACTTTTGCTTCCTCTTTTTTTTTTTTTTTGCTTCTTGTATCGGTTTAAGGGCGAAAAGATGACAGCTGCATGAATGTAGAACCGAAAATGGAATCCATATTGTCGCTGGATGGACACACAAGATCGAATTACCAGAACCTTTCGCATTCACTTTGACATTAATATTGCCTTCAATATCCCAACTCACCCTGTTTGGTCCTGTGTCCTTCCCCTTAATTTTTGTTTTCCTTCTATAAAGTTTGAATAGGTTATATTGAAGTGTATGCGTGTGTAGGCATTCGTTATATTTACGAAATTTGAAGAAAAACAAAGCCTTGCATTTTATATTTGAATTTAATTTTAAGGGCAGGTTTTTAACCAGAGTGTAGGTATATCCATTAATGTTTATTATCTAACATCTTTTTATTTTTTTGTTAGAATGAAAAGTCCGCTATGAAATATTTGAGAAGTTTAAAACCATAGAAATTAATACAGTCCACCGTGTTGGTTAAAAAATAAATAAAACAATATATCTCGTACTGTAAATATTTTTTGAGGAAAACAAACGATTATTTTTCAATACTTATCTTTCTGACAGGACGGAGTCAGGCTGGCTACTCATCAATTGCAGCACTCATGTCATTTACTAAAACATTTTTCACTGCTCGGACAAGGGCGCGCTTCAAAGACTCAATAATTGGATTCAGAGTAGTGCAAGCCATAGTCTCCAGGGCGGACCATAGTTTTAATCTAATGAATTGTGGCAAACCATATGTGGAAATACAATTCTGAATGTGTTTTTCGAACCCTGTTTGAGTTCAAGCGTAGTTGAAAAGTCCACGGCTTAACTGCGAATAGTGTTTGGTGGAGGGGCTCCATAGCGTTCTCTAAAACGTCCGTTTAAGGTATATAGTTTTATCGAGATTTTTCTCGGTGACCCCATTTAAGGCGACTCGCTACCAAACCATCACAGAGGTTGGTGGCCACGTTAAACACCAGAAAAAAAATCAGATGCATGTAAGGATTACAAAGCATACGCTCTATTTTTATATTTGTTTACTGATTCCTTAACGGTGAAAGATTTCTCTGGATATGTGCTGTCAAAAAAATGGCGACATTGACTGGCTACCCAGATCTCCAGACTTGACCCCCCGGGGCTTCTTTTTGTGAGGTTATCAAAAAAGCAAGTGTACGCCAACAGGCTTCAGACCATTGACGAGCTCAAGGCAAACATTCGTCCCGAAATCATCGCTATACCGTCCGAAATGCTCGAGAAAGTGATGTTAAACGCACCAAATGCACGCGTTAACAAGATCTTACTACTGATTCTTCCAAAGAATCCTGTTTTTTTGATATTTTTATTCGCCATATAAACTCAATGTCAATTACCACTCCTAAATACTTTATTTGTTCTATTTGCTCAATAAATTAATTTTGTATTGTAAGATTGATGTTAACTTTATACATTTGAATTTGTTGACATTTAATTTAAACTTGTTACCTTACCCTTATCCACGTATTTCACCTAAGTAAGTCCTCTTGTATCTTGCATTCAGAATCATCAATTTTTTTTTTAGGCATATCTTTCCACGAATGCTTAATAATTTTAAGTTAATCTACTTTACTGTGTTTATAGCTTTTTTACATTCTGTATATTTTAAGATTTTCCTTTAATTTTTTTTATGATAGTTTTCTTTTAATTTAATTAATTTTTTTATTTAGCACAAGATTTTCATGGACCCATTTTTACAACTAAAAAACTAAAAATAAAATCTAAGAGGATAGGGTAGCAGGCTTTTGTCTTATGTGGAGAAAAGCAATTCTGCCTTGATTGGCAGAATTGGCTTTTCTGTTGTTACCACAGTTTAACGGCTCTTATTCACAATCACAGCAAGAGTAAATAAACAGCAATTCAATCCCAACCATGTTAAACTTTAGCACTAGTTTGCACTTTCATCAGATATTGACAACATCTGATGCCGAAAAGCAGTTGGAAATTTATTATCAGTTTAAAAAACTATGCCCATTTCCGAAAATAATTTTTCGGTATTTGTGGATCATTGTTCATGGTTCATGCCCTCGCCTAAAAAAATTTAATCATTTACACGCTGTGAAAAACAGGCTCGAAAATCATTCGATTTCCTAAACCCTTAATGCGGTAATTCTACTTAAGCTTAGTATGATTTTATGGTATCATGACGCATTTTTAACACTCAAGCAATGTCACGAAGCTACTTTACGTCGACAGAACTAAATTCTTGCATCAATTGAACCTTGAATTCGGCGAATACCTGAGGTTCACGTTCTTGCGCTTTTTACTTATTATAGAACTTGTTAGCGAAGGGAAAGATTTCGGTCTTCATATCGCCTACTTGTCCCAATAGCTGAAATTTCTAAACCAATTCAACAATTGCTAAGCGAAAAACTTTTTTGACTTTCCGAATTGTTTCAGCGAACTTTCAGTCATTTTTGTGCATAATTATAACAATTTCAATGCGATGTTGAATCGTTTATTGTTCCACTTCTATTAATGGCATATTCTCACTTTTACTAGAAAATCCTGTACGAAGTTTATATGAACTAAATTTAGTTCACCGTTGTTACAGATTACAAATTATCAAGGTTAATTATACTTTTTTAATTTTTTGGTTATCTGTTTATAGTTTTAAATTTTTTTCCTAATTTAGCTCTAAAATATTTAGTTGAAAAACTTTTTTCATTCAATTTAAAAATTGCATTTCATTATATTTTCTAATTTAAAAAAGGTGCAATTAACCTGACTCTGGGTTTTAAAGATTCAAGAATGTCTGGGGTTGTAAATAAACAAATTTAATTTATGTAGGTGCTACATAGATACATATGTATGTATTATACATGAGCTTATTTTATACTATTTGTAAATTCATAATTAATGAAATTGTTTCAAATGTCTACATATGCATACTAAATGTTTCGAGAGACTCCCAGCCTTGTAATACTGTTTTCAGTAAAAAAAAAAAATAAAAAAAAAAAAAAGTAGAAAAATGTTTTAATAATTGCTAGAGTAGCGTATTAAAATAGGCAAAAAATAAACACTACGTACCTACATATTTAAAAAGTTGAAATCAGTAACATGATGTTAAATCCGTTCTGTCCCACAATGCATATGACACCACACACCACACCTTTTTCTTCGTTGGCTAAGGAGCTATGTCATTCGATTCCGATTGAATTTTCTTTATTCCTCTACCTTCTCTTATTCTCAATTGATGAACATGATTCAGGTAAATCAGGTTTTGGTGCAGGTTCACGTGTCTGCCCGCCCAACCCGACTATAACTTCTTTATGATTTAATTTCAAAGAAACTCCAAGAAAACAAATAATCGCTTTACTCCTCGTACTCGTACTCATACTCGTACTCGTATTCGAACTCATAGCCGTAAACACATAGCGGCCCAGTAATATGTATGTTGCCTCGTAGGCACAATACAAAGCGCACACCACACAGCACTCCTGCTATTATAATACTTAGTCATCGTCGTGATAAAAATTCCTAACAAAAATTTCTACCTGAATCCAATGGTGAAGAGGTGAGGTGATGAGGTGATGGTGGTAGTCGTAGTGCCCGATCCCGGTCGCGGTCTCATGTCTCGGTCTCATCGGTCGTCCACATCGAGTTATTATTACGCTAATCAAGCATCTGTTATATTCACCAGCAGAAGGCTTATGATAACCTTCTTTCTACTCCTCTTTTGTGGTGTGCGTTCTAAGTTGCAGTCTTTTGCGTGGTTCTTTCTCCTTTTGGTTATAAGGTTTATTCGTTTTCTTTTTATTTTTATTTTTATACGCTGATTCTCAGATTCTCTGTTTCTCTGATTTTCCGATTTTCTCGAGTTTTTGGGTTTGGTAAAGATTCACATTGACTCGACTCATGATGGACAAGCACAACGACAAGACAAGCAAGCCACAAGTGCATGGATGGTCTGAAGAAGTAAAACTTCAAAAGAAAGCGTCTTGACAAAGAAATCAGAACTGGCCCTTCCTAATAAACCAGAGGGAGAAAAAGCACTTGCGTACCTTCCGTCTGAGGAAACATAAAACCTGATTTAACATTTTTTGAACGAAGTAGGTACGAAAGCATATCAAAGTGAGGTTCGTAAAACAAGAATGGATGAGAACTCCAACTTTAGATTGATCCTACTTTAAATGGTTAAGGCAAGTTTTTTCGTTGTCCAACGAAACCGACGATCCTCTGGAGGCAAGATGTGGAATGAAATGAGGAATACCTTTGTTTCTTTAGCGTTGGTGACAACGTCTGTGCGTCTAGCAATAGATAGTCTAGAGAACATTGGTTCCTTTCCATTGGATATGTCAAAAAAAAAAAAAAAATTGAGTCGACACGACAGAAAATATCGTTTAGTCATTCGATCTTTTAGTTATTAAAAGTTGAATTAAATTAAAACGTTATTACGAACGATTAAGTAATTTCAAATCATACAGAAGTAGAGCTATTAAAACCTACTACTTAGGATCTGGTAAACAACTGCTGTATAATGCTGAGTAACTGAACAGCAGATCATTGAAATCCGAAACTAAATTAGACAAAGTTAATAACCGACAGATCGACGACGCAATCAGTGAGGAAAGCAGCAAACAGCCTGTCAGATCATCCGTCGACTAGCAGCATTTATGCAGATTATAACCGCGACTGGCGGCAAAAGTCATTCCAATAAACATTAAAGTCTTACGGTGCCATGCAAAACTAGTCCAATTACATGCAATTGCAAGCCTGTTAAGGAAAAGGTAAAACAGACCGGAGTGCTGGCAAAAATGGAGAAGTGCAGAGTTGACCGGGTATGTAATTTCATATGATCATAGCTCTGGCATCGGTTTATTGACTTGCTTTGGATTACATTCGCTCGTTTGCGTTTTAAGTGGCTTTTAGTACTTTCCACAACTACTTGGTGGTGGTTGTAGTGGTATAAACAACGAACGAAAGAACGGAAATAATCTAATTGCGAGGATATGGGCAACTAAGGGTTGGCCATCCGGAATTGTCTTCAGTATTGGTGTGACATGTTATGAGCTCACATAAACATGAGGGTGAATATTCCCACGAATATTTTCAATGCTGACACCAAGCCAAGCAGCAAGTACCTACTCGTACTTGAGGCTTGTGTACTTGTATCAAGCTACATATATGGATGGCGATGGTTGAGGAACCCTTCACCAAATGTTAATGGTGAGCTATGCGTGTGTTCAAGAGGGTACGGCTTGTGGTTGCATTTAAAGAAATTAAATTAAAAAAAAAAAAAAAAACCAAAGAGTGTTAAAGAAGACCCCTTTTATTTAGCGGTTTAAAGCGCCAGAAAATGTTTATAGACACCATACATCGGTGCACTCCTCAGTTGGTTATTTTGTTCGTTCACTCATTCCTAATGCACTCCACTTTTCATTATCATCAGTTTTGGTTGCACTCAATCGTCAAGCTGCATATCATTACAAACTTTATAAATGGTAACTTGCATATAGTATCACATCTCAGAGCTGTGATGCTACTTGGCCCTTTTTCGTTAAGTATCATTGATATTGATAGATTTCATGGAATACAAATTGTGGGTACATATGTATGTATGTATTTTTGAGCTAGACTTTGGTCTGGTCGACATTCGGCACTGGAAAAACAAAGAATCCAAAGAGTCTCTTATCACAAAACGGTTCGAGCATTAATTTGTTAAATGTTGCACGTTCACAAGTCACAAGTCACAACTAAACATGTTCATTCAGGGATCATTTCCTAATCAGCTATTATAGATTTGAAGTGGTCGAAGGGCGCGAAGCGCAGAGAAACTTCATACTCACACAGTTCCCAAAGTTACAATTTACAGCTAGAAAAGTAGAGAGAGAGAAAGATTAGAGAAGAGGAAGAGGAAGAGAAATGCGGTTTCTTAAAATAACATTAGTACATGCAAAGCAGAGGCAACGGAAAACAAAAATAAAACACAAATCGGTTCCCACACTTTTCATCAAGCTTGTGGAATAAACACAACACAAAGTGTACAATAATAACAATAATACACCACTTTCTTTGTTTATATTAATTTCTGTCCCGATTAATATCGGTGCGAGATTGGGCGGCGGTGTATATTAGATATGTTTTCAAAGGAAATGTTTTATTTTGATTACATTGTTTGACACTGATTCCATGGAAGATGACAACATTTCGAGAATAAGTCTCTTCGGAAGTAAATTATGTTACAAACATTAATATGTACATGTATTCATAGGTACTTATATGTATGTATGGAAAGGATTATTTATAAATGGGAATAACTTGTGGCGACAGCGCCTGATGATTTCCACTAGAAGATTGTAAAAATTGCACATCTTATTCTATCCACTACTTATTTTTAAGTATGTACTATATGTAAATATTCATTAGAAAAGATGATGACATGTCCATGTAAGTCCAAGTTTCATTCCTAAACAAGGAAAGATATATGCTTATTTTTAAAGAGCCTGAATTGCGAGGTCTATATACGAGGGCGGGTCAATAACTCCGTGACTTTTTGAATATCTGACCTCTTTACTGAAACAGCAACACTGCTCCTGTCAACAGGCATCTGTCAGTTGACTCCTGTCAAAATTTAAACTTGCTGCGTCAGTTAGTTTGTGTTTGACAGCTATTTTTATCAGACTACTCACTAATTTGAGGAGAAAATGGAAAAAAGTGAATTTCGTGTGCTTATTAAGCATTATTTCTTGCGAAAAAAAACCATTACCGAGACCAAGGCTAAGCTTGATAAATACTATGGGGACTCTGCACCATCGATTTCAATGGTAAAAAAGTGGTTTACTGAATTTCGTTGTGGCCGTACAAGCACTGAAGATGCCGAACGTCCTGGACGCCCAGTTGAGGTCTCTATACCCGAAACAATCGAAAAAATTCACGATATGGTGTTGGCCGACCGAAGATTGAAAGTGCGAGAGATTGTGGAAGCCGTAGGGATCTCGCATGGCTCAGTGGTTTCAATTTTGAATGATCACTTGGGCATGAGAAAGCTTTCCGCAAGATGGGTGCCGCGTTTGCTCACAGTCGACCACAAACACATGTGCAGTTGCCATGGCAAAAATCCATGAATTGGGCTATGAATTGCTCCCTCATCCACCCTATTCTCCAGATTTGGCTCCGAGCGACTACTTCTTGTTCCCAAACCTGAAGAAATGGCTTGGTGGAAAAAGATTTGACTCCAATGATGAAGTCATCTCGCAAACAAAGGCCTATTTTGAGGACCTCGACAAATCATTTTTTTTGGAAGGGATAAAAAAATTGGAGAAGCGTTGGACAAAGCGTATAGAGCTCAAGGGAGACTACGTTGAAAAATAAAATTATTTTTTTATCAAAAAATCTGTGTTTTAATCCAAAAGTCACGGACTTATTGACCCGCCCTCGTAAATATATTTGTACTGAACTTCAGTTACTTATGGATAACTCATGCGTTAATAAATTCCTTTAACAGTATATATATTGTTTTTGGTTGCGTTTAAAAATATACATTCTGTCAATATAAAACCGAGATTGAGTTAATAAAATCAAAACAAATCAATTAATTTATTTTGGCTCCTTCAAAATAGGTTCCATTTAAAGTGGTGCATATTTTCCAACATCCATACATTTTATAGGCATATTCCGGATTCGCATTCAGTTCTTTCAGCGAATTTTTTTTTATGTCTTAAATCGACTAAAAATGGGTCATATCTATACGCCGGAAATAGAAAAAGTCAAAGAGTGCCATATTTGTGAAAAATATGGATGGATTTGGGAAAAATCCGAGTGTTGTTCTGTCGCAAAATTTTTTTCGGCGGATAATCTTTCTCATACGCTTCATAATAAAATAAATAAATAATATTGTAATATTGTTTCACACCACGACGAAAAAAAAAAAAACAGTGAGCAAAACCGTCTTGGACAAGGTAAGTTTTGCATCAACTTCATGGCCCCATACGGTTTGAACTCTTTATAAACGATTTAAATGTTCCCCTTCTCGATATAACAGGCTTTCTCCAACATTTTCAACACGTAGGTACGAACAGAAAACTCTGTTCGGAACTCAAAATTCCAAACAACAATAAGAGTATTTGTTTCCGTTGTAAAAATCACTTGAGGTTAACTACTATCTTTTGCAAATGACAACAAACTAGTTGACAGATGGTTCCCAAAATCTGTGTCATTTATGACAGTGTAACCAATAAAGGGCAATTTTTTAAGTAACGCGGGCAAAAGAGCTCACCAAACATCTATGGCAACTAAGATGGAACTCTGAAACAAGAAGCAGATGGACTGGACCGCCAGGCTAATCAGAAACATTGCTGAATGGGCAGAGCGAAAAAACGGCGAAACCGGACATGGATACTTTAATGTCTACCTACACAGAATGCGGAAAGTAGGCAATGCGACGTGCCAATACGGCGACTTACTAGTAGACGACGCTTTTCACACCTTCTTTAGGTGCAGCAGACGTCGGAAAGACAGCACCTGGAATCGGAGGTAGGCTATATCGAAGACGATCTCAAGTGAACATATCTGGAATCGAGTATCTTCCTTTATCGAAATCTTGCTGAAAACCAAGAAGAGAGAAGAAAGCCAGAGCACACCCATCGCCAAAAGATATATCTTTAAGGACTACAAACAGGATAAAAACGTGTATCGGAACCCCTAAGCTCAAACGAGGAAGGGGGGATGTACGACAGACGGCGGATCATAGAACAAGGGAAGCTATCACCCTGAAGTAATGCAAAAGCGGTCCCGGGGTGCGTTAGTGAGCCTCTTAGAGGACTTACCAAAACCAAAAGGTAACAGTAATTAAGGGCATTATTCGTTAATGCATAAGAAGTAGTGGGATATGGAGTTTTTCCTTATCCACCATTTTTTCCAGACTTATACCTCACCGATTAACTACCTTTCGGAAGCTTGCGTACGCACATTTGAAATAAACAGTTTTCAGAGCCAAATTCCATAAAACAGAACTGTGAACGCTTTTTGACCCCAAAAAGATAAGAACTTCTTTAGAAGAGGCATATTCACATTATTGCAGCGTTTGATTATTTTTGGGAGACAGTCTCGTAAATTTTCAAATGGCGCTCACAAATGCTCCACAATTTAACTATTTAACTATGCTATGAATTTAACTATGCAAAGGGTCTTGATTATTTTTCTTAACCGCTGCTACGGGAACCTGTTACAGTTTACAAGTTATGGAATAAAAATACGATTTTAGAAGAACGTTTGTATTGCACCCTTAAGTTAACTGCACCATGTATTTGTTCCTTACAAGCATTATGTGATAATGTTGGATAGCAGTTGCCAATTTTGGCAACAGTTTATTTCAGCCACAATGGCGCGAGGGTTTCAAAGAATTAAATATAAGTATAATATATCTGTCTTATTTAACGTACATGCCCGTAACTTTATTATGCCTTTTCACCAAAATATGTGTTCTATTTCCCTGTCCATAGCTAAGGTGTATACATTTTATATCTTTCTAAAACTTTGTCAATTCGACACTTATTTTACTGTGTTCTGTGGTTTTGTTATAGATTACTTCTTTGTCTATCGATGTTGAACTGAACAATGGTGTAAGAATCGCACTTTATCAATACTATCATGTTTTGGGTTGTTGCTTCGCAGAATGAACTTATCAGAGGCTTGTTCTTTTCAGTGAAGAAAAGTATGACTTTAGCACAACTTTCAATTTGAAATACGGATTCCTCCCCCCATCGATCTCAAAACTGTTGCGTCCATTTATTTATTGGTTTTCTGTGAGAAGCAAACTGCTTATTGACCAGCTTTTTTAAGAGAATTTATTTTCAATATTCTTTTAAAGACCAAATTTACTAAATTTAAATTCCAACTGGTTTATATTGATGTGGTAATGAGAAACCGGATGGTGTTCCTTCAATCATTTTGGTAAAACCCTTTGTATTTGCTCTGATAATTTATTTTGACATGCAATTTCTCTTGTAGTTTCCACAAGGCGCTCCTTTATTTAACACTTTATTAAGGTTAATATACAATTTCCTTATTTTTTCATAATATTGTCTTCTTCTTTTTTTTTTGTTATTGGAAAAGGGATTTTCCCGATAAACATATAAATTCCGGAGAACTTTGATATATCGCAAACGGTTTCCGACGCATACAAAGGGCACTAAAAAATACGGTTGATATTGAACACGACACTATTGATTTCGACGTTGGGTTTTGTGTAATTGAAAGCTTACATGATTCATCCTTACCAACGACATATTTGAATATTTATACTCCCCCTAATTCAAACAGGAAACTACTTTGATTGATAATTCTATTTTAGACGTTTCTGTATATGTAGTGTTCAGAAACAGCACAATTGCAAGGTCAACTTTATATGTACATATGTATGTATTGTAGATTATTAAATTCAACTTGGAAGTTTAATTAAATTCAAGGTGGATGCATTGATTGGAAGATTGCATTCTACAGCTAAACAAATTTTTCAATGCTATATTCATTATGCAAATCAATAATTTTTTTTCTTTTTTTTTTTAATTTTGGTTGGTTAGCTTAAGTTATGAATGGTTTTGAAAAACATTTTGCTTTTTGGAGAATTCAAGTATTTTCGAGAATTATGTGCAAGTAATGTATAGACGAATACGTCTCATAGTTCCTATTTTATACTAAAAGGATAGGCCAAGACAGCAAAACTATGGAAGCTCAAATATGAGAATCGGTGGGGGTTTACACAAAAACAAAAAGAAATGTAAAATACTGCTCAATTGAATCCTTAATTAGACTGGAGTATTCATTAATATACAATAATTAAACAAACACGTAGATATACAACTACAATCTGCATCCATTTGGATCTTTGCTACAATTGCAAAACTCTTTATATACTATAAATACAATAACTCTGCATAAATACAGGCAAAAGCTGTACACTTGAAGAGCAATACAAAAAGAAATAAAAGTTAAAGCATTAGGAAGCACTGTAGTTTACATGACGCATCATTCGGCATGTGTAATTATTATGATATGTCAATTTAAGCGACAGCCAAAGTGGTGAACCTCTTCTTCGACTGTTTGATGGGGAGAGATCGTTGTTATCCAAGCTAATTGACCTCAATTAGACATGTTGCGCGTTGCGCCTTGTTCTGTTTCAGTTTTAGTTTGCTGACTCGAATTAAAATTATGGACGTACTCGTTTGGCTGCAGGAGTAATAAGATGAAATTTGCGTCCTCCATTGGGTAAAAGTACAACTTTGCTTAGGCATAAAAATAAGTTGAACTCAAACATTGGCAACATGATTTTTGCATCCATCATTAATGAGCTTCTGAGATGATGTCACATTCGATTAAGCGACACTTTATTAGTTGCAAAGTGACAAATCGACCCTATGATATATGAGAACGAAAAATAAGTATCAGTACGCGCGTAAAGCATTGACTAACTGAGTGGAAAAATGATTTCTTTACAGAAACATCAAGCTGTGTTGCGCTCTTGTGGCTAGGCTGGAAAATGCTCGTGACAACTCAAATCGGTAAGCTCTACTAGTAGAGCGTGAAAAATGCTACCGTCGCATTCACTAGGCACATTAGTTTTTTTTGTTTTTGTTATACTTCAAATGGGATATCAGTGCGTTCAGGTTGTTTCAGCTTATTAAGTTGAGCATATTAACACTGATAAATGATTGGGCCAGACAAGTAGGTAAACACTCAATTAATTGCTCACTGTGGTGATTAATTTACAGACAGTATGTTACGGCAAACGCCCGTTTATCAAATACGTTATACTTAAGTGCATACATACGAATAAAAGTGTATGTACTCGTATAAACATATTCACATTTGATGGAATCTGGCAAAATGGAAAGAGAGCAGGTGACAGTTCATAACCCTTTTGTCGCTTCCGTGCAAGCATCAATAGCTATCTTCAGCAATACAAGTATCTATAAAGGCGTTGTGGCTGCTGTCAATCTTAACATTTATAAATTCCTCTCATCCGGTACAGCAGCCGAACAACGGAGCAACAGAGCAACATAGCAAGAACACTACATCACATTATCATCACCAGAGCGGCATCATTAGCGTGATGTAGCCACATAACCCATAATAACAGGCATTATAAGGGTGGTGTACATGTATCTTTCTGTTTCTGTTCTATCCGCGAGTTGTCTTGCTAGGTTGCTGTTTACTTGCATCATCAGCAACATCATCAATGTTGAGACGACGTGGCGGTTGGTCACTTAATGCGTCAACGCAGCCTAACTGCATACGTATTCGTTACGCTACGCAAGTGCACTGAACTTTCCCTCGTTGTTGTACTCGTATATTAGCAGTTAAATTCACTTTGTTGCAGTAATATTGTTAACTGATATGTTGGTGATATCGGTTTAAGAACAGCAGCTATATATTGTGGGGCAATAAAGCTTACAACATTGGTCGTCGCGCGCAATCACATTGTGCACGGAAGAAGGAATTTTTCTTCGTTTTACCTTCATTCATTCATTCATTAAGATTAATTTTCTTCCACCAGAAAAGCTAGCTGGTGAACAAAATAACAAAAAAAAAAGTGCTATCTGCGCGCGCACCTTCGTGCAGTGATTCTATTATATGGAGTGTCGTTATTGTTTTGATTTCTTTCGGCAACAAACATTCGCGCTAAGACATTTCATTCACGACTTTTGAAGTTATCCAATTTTTCAATTTCTGTCAAGCTTGGGTGTGAAAAATGTTGCTTTCGCAAGGGAGACTTATGAAATGACAACGAACTCTTTTCATCATTTTCGCTGAAAAGAACTACAGCGTACTTATAATTTGTGAAACTTGATACGATTGCTTCCAATCCACTTGAGCAATGTGGTGGGATTGCATCATTTGAATTTGGATTAAATGAATTTCGCAGACTAATTTACAGGAAATGCTGAGAAGCAATAACTGCGCGAACATGAGAAACAATATAATAATTCCAAAAGCTTTGATTCTTTTCAATTCATTCTGTCTTAATTTTGATAATATTTTGCTTAGATTTCTAAATATTGAAATTTAAATTTGGAAATGTTGCACGATAAATTTGATGCAAATGAAGGTTTAAACAGGTTGATCAATAACTTTGGGTAATAACCATTTTTAAATCACATCGCCCTCTGTTTTTGTCCAGGAAATATATGAATGTTTGGGATTGGAATAAGGAATAGTCAACAAATATTGTATTAAAAAGGTCGTAGAAATGTGCCAGAAACAATGTCCTTATTAAGAGCTCGAAAACAAATATAAAATGAATTATTTATTTCAAACAATTTTAAGTACCGAATTAGAAAAATTATAATTTAAATATTTTTGTTAACTATTCTAGGTATTGTGTCATGCGCTCCTTCGCCCTGCAAAAATGGCGGAACATGTGTTCAACAAATGAAGGAATCACCATACTGCAAGTAAGTTCATCAACTTAAACCAAACTTTTTTAGGCATAATCAATCATTTATGTCATAAAAAGTTTTATTTTCTTTTTTATAAATAGAAAAATAGCAAAAACAAATATTACTTGGTCATATTGAGATGGTTAAGATAAGATCTTTCCCTTTTATTGCTTTCTGGGCGGTTATAGCAAATTGATATTGACACCAGAATTGAAAATGGCAATAAAGATAAGAAAACCACATAAATACATAAAAACAAATCAATATCCAGTCCAAAAGAAGACTACCCACATAAAGCATACATCAGATGATCACTAGTAACATTTTGGATTCAGCTAGTTGTACTGTTACTTTGAAACTACATACAGAGAGAAAAAAAAAATCACAATTCACGACGAGCAGTTGGGTGGCTTAACTTTGTTACGTGTTCTATTAATTCGGTTCACATTAAAACAACAGAAAAAAAAAAAAAAAGTTTTTAGTCACAACGCGGCTTACTCTCTGGGCGGGACCAGCTTTTCCAAATGTCAGATGACTAAATCGATTTAATTTGAATATTTTAAATATTAATTGCTGATTTATTTGAATAAATGTTTTCAAACAAATGCTGAGCTCCGGAAGAAAGCATGTGAACGTCTCTTAAATTGTTTCTCTGATCGCATCTTCAAAATGTATAACTTTTTATTTATTTATTATAATCTTTATTGTTTTTGTTTTTTTGTTGGTTTTTTTTTTTATTGTGTGTAACAACAAAAGAAAGCAAAATTGCACAAATTCGTTAGGAATGCTAATTAGACTAAGACCACATTTGTATTCAGAAGAAAAAGGGATGACGAACTTTGATACTACGTAATGAATGTACCTACGTACATATAAATTTGGACTATAATGTCATAAAAAAAAACAAACAAACGTACATAAAAACATATTTATAGAACAACAAGTAAAATGTAAAAAGGAGCCGTTGATGATCTCAGTTAGAAATTCTGGTTTTGCTTATAATGTATTTGTATGTGGATTTTCTCAAGAAATCAGCCTCAAGCTGATGATATTTAATTAATAAATAAGTATGATTACGAACGAACCAAAGAGCATTTAAAGAATAACATACGGATAGAAAGGCATACATATCTATTTAAGCAAGCACCACCTGTGGACTGTAAACAATCAAAAACCCGCATTTCAAAAGTGTTTTAAATAAGTATTCATGAACAAAACTATGGATACTTTTCGTATATGTACATGATCTGATCTCAGGATAAAATGAGAAGTGAAGGTGCGCATGCGCCCAGAAAAAGGTTATTAGGGTATATCAATAAACATTCTTGCAAAAAATCAAATTCAATAAGATTCATACATGCTTGTATGTAGAGAGTGCAAAAATACTTGGCGCAGTATAAGAATCACTTCTCATTCAGAGTCGTTGACTGCCATCCCTACCCCACTTAAACATGTTATTCATTTCTATCAAAGTTTCAATCGAAATTCAGATATAGCTTCAAGCCGAGTCATTGTAATTTCCAGCAATTGCCCATTGAAAATTAACAACGTATGGCCAACCCGTAACCAAACCAAATCAAACTAAACCGATCATTTTAGATATCAGAGTCCAAGTGTTTGCCAACTTCTTTGTACATCACGAAGAGAAGGAGTCGTCGAAACCAAAAGAAAAAAGAAAAACAAGAATAAAAATTGTAGAGCACAATGAAAATCGATAAGTGAGTGCCATTTTTACCAGTGCTCGAGTATGAGGTCTCTTCCACTTTCTGTTATGGAGTTGGAGTTTGTTTTATTAAGGTTAGTCGAATCGAAGCTGAACTGAACCGAACTATATGCTTTTATGGCGGCGTCTAATGGTCATGTAATGACTATTCTATTATAGATATGCTAGTCTTGGAGGGTATTTCTCTTTGTGTTTTAGGTTATGACTATGTTTTTTTTTTTTATTCAAATTTGCCATGATCTATAAAGGAGAGTTGTGTGCAGATGAAAGGTTAACGTGAGGCGATTGAATCAATGCAGGCAGCACTCGTAAAATTGCGTCAAAAATATCAAAATGGTTGAAGTGTCTTTTTTACACTCAAATTACCAGATATAACAAGGCGTTTAAATTTGTTTACACAAATTAGAGCAACAATAAAAAAAAAATGAAACTTTGAAAATGTTTCAGGCATATGAAAGTCAGGTGCAAACAAAGGTTCCTCGCTTAACCTATGATAATACAAATCAGTGGTCTTATTTAAACTATTGATACCTTATAGTAATAAATTATATTACAATATATGAGTTTATTAAAATTTTAGTGATTGTGCTTCATTATTGTCGAATTTGAAAAGTTTTTAGGAAGCTATGTTTGAACATGGCGATGGCGATGGCGATGGCGTGATAGTTAGCTCATCGGACTATCACGCGGAGAGTCTGGGTTCGATTCCAGGCTGGGTCACCAAAAATTTTTCAAATCGCCATCACCCTTTCGGCGGGCAATGGCAAACTCCCGAAAGTAAAATTGCCTACGAAAGAGCTTCTAAGGAGTGCCGTTCGGACTCGGCGATACACCGTAGGCCCCGCTCAGATGTGACAAAAATGACAACGTGAGCAACACAAATGAGTGTCAAGAAGCTAGGCCATGGCCCATAACGGGCTGCCAGCGCCAGTGTTTTTTTTTTTTTGTTTATGTTTGAACAGAATTTTAAGTAGCATATTAATTTTATCACTCAGGTTTTTTAACATGCATTTTCTTTTCAATGGGTGTTCTTATCTTACGCAAATTAATTTTTCATCGAATGGAAAAAAACGTTTTTTACAATTGCAAGCGCTGAAAAAGATCTACAAAGTAACACCTTTGCGAAGAACAAAAAAACATGACAATTTACCTACCTTCAGAAAATCCGTTGCACTTTGTACTTCAAATTTTTAAAAAGCGGTAATAAATCTTATTTGAATCATTGCAAGATAAAAATCGGAACTCAAATATCAAAATCTTTGAAATCAGGATTTTCATTTGCGGTTTGGTTCTAAGCAAATGTTTAAAACTATGTGAAGCGCGAAAAAGACATTCATAATGAAATGGTTTGAGCAGCAATTAACGGCGATAGGTCTGAAAATGATATGTCACTTTGTTTATTGCAACAACTAACAATTAAACCAAAGCCGTAGAATACAAACCACTTGAGCCATGGTCTCGTATAATGGGCATCACAGAAACCCCATTTCATATGAGCACGAACTCTAAACACATATTCGGATTATTTTAATTGGTTTGAACCATATTAAGGACAAATATAAATAAAGCGTACGCAGATTTAGAACATTTGGTTGTGTAGTAAGCTCAGTTATAAAAAAATATCTTCTAAATTCAAAAACCAGAGCTCAATGATAATAACGTAATTGTTATCGGGTATTGTAATAAAAGTGTGATTTCAAATCATATTGTAAAGCATTATTCAGTCCGAGTCAGAACTCATATAATAAATTTATCAAGTGAAACGAGTTGATGGTTCAAATCAAAATATTTCCCCAAGTCGTACTAGGTGGGGTGAAAAGTAACCTCCTTGAGAATGAAAATTTTTTTTTTTATTTTATTCAATAATTCCGAAAAGTAATTTTCCGGAAGGTCTGCAAAACACTCCTCCGTGGCGTCGATGATTTCCTCACGTGAGCTGAATTTTTTATTGATGAGCCATCTTCTGAGGTTTGGGAAGAGATAATAGTCCGAGGGAGCCAAATCGGGCGAATACGGTGGATGCGACAGCAATTGGAGGCGTAAGTCATTGATTTTAGCCGTGGTTGCGATGCTCTTATGCGCCGGCGCATTGTCTTGCACTTCATGTGAGGCCGTTTTGCTCCAATAATGCACAGTAATACTCGCTGTTGATGGTTTTTCCTTTTTCGAGGTAGTCCACGAAGAGTATGCCACGACAATCCCAGAAAACCGACGCCATAAACTTTCCGACCCATTGAGCCTCCCTCGGCCGCTTCGAAGCACTCGTGCCGGCTTCAGTCCGTTCCCGGGCACTCATTCTGTTCTCTGGTGTGTAATAGTGGATCCAGGTTTCATCAACAGTTACCAATCGACACCAAAAGTTCGCCCGATTCAGCATCAGCAAGTCTAAACACTCTTTCGAAGTGTTCTCGCGTTCGTGTTTTTGGTCAGGAGTGAGCATGCGCGGCACCCAGCGGCAGGATATATTTTTCATATGCAGGATATTGCCCAAAATATGGCGTGTGCGCTCAGTACTAATCTCTGTGGTATCTGCTAGCTCGCGCACCTTCACTTTCCGGTCAGCCAACACCATTTCATGAATTTTTTGACATTGTCCTCTGTAACCGCATCGGAGGGCCTGCCGCTGCGGACTTGATCGGCAGTGGAGTTGCAGCCACCATGAAACTCTCGAAACCAATATTTGATGGGGTAATCTGACGGAGCATTTACCCCATAATATTTATCCAACTTTTCTTTTGTTTCCTTCGCCGTTTTGCCTCTCAAAAAATAATGTTTTATGAGAGAACGAAAATCGTTTTTGTCCATACTCAACATAATGGCAAACACGTCAACAACAATCAGCTGTCAAAACAAAACTCAAAAGACAGTATCGCACTGAAATTTGGCATGTCTTCCTAAATATGAACGGACTTCAAGGGACTATAACCTTTTTTGCAGTAGCAGCGCGTTCTGGCGGTCAAGGAGGTTACTTTTCACCCCACCTAGTATGTCAAGTAAGAAAAAAAAAGCTTTAATCTTGTAAGGCTCTTCGAATAACAAGCCAATTTCAGATCGCTTGTCCTTGCATTTCAAAAATAGCGTACAATGGATCACTTGTGTTTTCGAAGGATAATCGCAACATCTTATTATGAATGAATAACATTCAGATTTTTGAAATGCAATATGGGATGAGAGTACATGCGCAAAGGTTAGTTGTGTTTCATAGAAAAATAAATATTTGCCTAATAGACGTATTTGTGTCTGATATCTTACAAAGATGGGTTAAGAAGTACCCGCTTTTAATGGGAGATGGCATTACAAGCCATTGATATTAAAAGTGTTTGATTTGCAAGAAAGGCCATATCAATCCGTCATTCGATATTTATTTTTGACAGAACAACTTGCAAGGAAATAAAAGCTAAATTGGATGCTATCGATGAAGATTCTTCTTTATCTATGACAATCATGAAACATTGGTTTAAAGAAATTAGAGATAGCCGTACATCTGTTTTTGATGAGGGTGTACCAAGCGCTCGATGCATATGTGTAGACAACAAGAAGCTTGTTTTGAAGAGTTATACAATACATATTCACATATAATATACGAGGGCGGGTCAATAAGTCCGTGACTTTTTGAATTTCTGACCTCTTTACTGAAACAGCAACACTGCTCCTGTCAACAGGCATCTGTCAGTTGACTCCTGTCAAAATTTAAACTTGCTGCGTCAGTTAGTTTGTGTTTGACAGCTATTTTTATCAGACTACTGACTAATTTGAGGAGAAAATGGAAAAAAGTGAATTTCGTGTGCTTATTAAGCATTATTTCTTGCGAAAAAAAACCATTACCGAGACCAAGGCTAAGCTTGATAAATACTATGGGAACTCTGCACCATCGATTTCAATGGTAAAAAAGTGGTTTACTGAATTTCGTTGTGGCCGTACAAGCACTGAAGATGCCGAACGTCCTGGACGCCCAGTTGAGGTCTCTATACCCGAAACAATCGAAAAAATTCACGATATGGTGTTGGCCGACCGAAGATTGAAAGTGCGAGAGATTTTGGAAGCCGTAGGGATCTCGCATGGCTCAGTGGTTTCAATTTTGAATGATCACTTGGGCATGAGAAAGCTTTCCGCAAGATGGGTGCCGCGTTTGCTCACAGTCGACCACAAACGCATGTGCAGTTGCCATGGCAAAAATCCATGAATTGGGCTATGAATTGCTCCCTCATCCACCCTATTCTCCAGATTTGGCTCCGAGCGACTACTTCTTGTTCCCAAACCTGAAGAAATGGCTTGGTGGAAAAAGATTTGACTCCAATGATGAAGTCATCTCGCAAACAAAGGCCTATTTTGAGGACCTCGACAAATCATTTTTTTTGGAAGGGATAAAAAAACTGGAGAAGCGTTGGACAAAGTGTATAGAGCTCAAGGGAGACTACGTTGAAAAATAAAATTATTTTTTTATCAAAAAATCTGTGTTTTAATCCAAAAGTCACGGACTTATTGACCCGCCCTCGTATTCAGATGGTTCAAACAAAAAAAAGGCAAATACGTCGAACGAATGAATCGTCCATAAAGAAGGATTACTTCGAAAAAAACTAAAATAACATTTGTCAAAATCTTGCGCTTAAATTCCTACATCGAATACTTAAAATCCTAAAGTATGTTTTTTTTTTTTGGCTTAGCGAGCTAATCTATTCAATGGCAACATATTTTACTGTGTATTGATGCAAAAAAAAACCACCCCTAATACTTAAACTGACCTTCCTAATTGACCTTCATCAAAAATTGAATAATAATAATGACATTGTATTACTCCAAATTCATAAAACATTAATTGAGCTCTTTTTATATAACTTGTTATTCATTCAGCCTTTGTCACAAATAAAATTCTTACATGCAAGTACATGATTTATTAAAACAACAGAATTATATGAGTTCCAATTTAAGTCTTCTTGTTTTTATATAAGCGAGTGTAAATTCTTCAAATGCGACATATTGCACCCGCTTACTCGTACGTGCAATGGTAGGTACTGTTGAGTTGACTATAGTTTAGATATTCGTTTAAGCTCCCTTTTTTTAATGAATATAGGTAGGTAGATTGAAATTATACCTTATTTGTGATGATCGTACCTGCTCTATAATGGGAAAAGAACTGATCATGTTATCGCGCGAATACTTGTAATCCTTACTTAGATCGAACCAAATTAAAGCAAATCTAAAAAGTTTTACATCTACTCTTATAAAGAAAGCATTATATTTGTTATGTGGAATCGAATCATACGAATGCCATTACTGTGTCCCTGCTTTTAAATACACAAAACGAACAGATGAATCAAACATTGTACTCGTTATCTTAGATAAAATCGTCGGGGGTCGGGGTTGCATAAGCGTGCACTGAACTGTCCGTACTGTCATTACGTATGTCATGCCAATAGATGCAGTCGCACCAAGACTCAAGTTTTGCACAATAAAACTACGATTATTCATTTTAGTTCGTTAAATTACATGAGACGCTATAACAGCAAAATAGCCTAGCAAACCAATGCGAACGTGGATGCGATGGCGAATACGAAAGCGAGCACAAAATCCGTATGTGATCGGGAACAATGATGATGACGATGTTGATGAAGATGATGGAGAGAAGAAGGAATAAGACGACTGATGGATGGAGCAGACAACGGCAAGACCCATATGTGCATACATATGCCGCCATTGCTAGTGCCCTAAAATGGAATCACAAAAAGTATACCTTCGAAACGTTCTTCTCGTGGTATTCTTGATAAATATCTAATTTTGCTATAAGGCTTTCAATTCTGTTATCTGATTGTAATGCTTGCAACTTGATGATGATGCCTTATGGTGTTTGCTGCTGCTTACCATCCTCTCATATATGGTATTGATCGAGATAACTGCTTACAAACATACATAAATACTCGTATATGCCTTCACTCTTTGCCCTGTCATGTTATTTGAAATCAATAATTGATCATCATTTCATCCTGGTAAAAAGTTGAACTTGCATTTGGATTTGTTAGAGTTAACAGCAGTAAGCTGCACATGTGCATTTATAAATAATAGTAACGTGTTCACCTACGCAGCAGGCAACGCAAAGGGCCTTATTTTCCCCCCGCCTATACATCCAAACGATGCCCGGTCGGTCGTGTGCTTTTGCTGCGTTTCTTTTGGTAGTATTCGAGCAATGGCTATGCTAAAAGAGACGATGGATGGTCTTGCTTTCTGGTTTATTTATTGGTATATCTGCTGAACATGATATTCGTATGACGATTGCTGCAGCAAGATCTTAAAAGCATCAGCAGCAGGAAGAGGAATGAAAATAGCGCGTGGGCGACAGACTTGTCTTTTCGGATGGACATAAGAGACTTGTATCATGTCGCAGCAATCGTTGTTATCGTCGACGACGACTGTCGATTGTCGGCCGTTGTCGTCGTTGTTGCTCTTGTGCGGAACGATTCTGCATAATATCGAATGTGGGTAGACATACGACATACTCGCACATAGCAGAAATAACAACAAATATAAAACGCGCTCCACGAGTCCCTTATGAAAATGCATACGTGTACAAAGGTATATGGTCTTCCGTAGGAATAAAACCTGATTAGAATCGTCTTCTTTCAAACCTGTCGTAATAACCCGTAGTTTAAATAGTTCAGTTGATAGTTCTTGATGATTTGGAAAAAGGACAGGTCTTTTGCACGATTGATCATAGTTTATAAACTTCATACGTTTCAATGGTTGATGTATTAACACCGGCATAAGTAATATAGTAGGTAGAGTAGAGAATTTTTAGTAATGTGATGTCTTGTGAACGATAACAATCGTGTTCTGTAGAGGATCATTTGGTTCTTTCTGAAAATATCCTTGTAAGAAACCCGCATTAATTTTGCAACACCCACATGGCTACTGATGGCACTCGCTGCATATTTTTATTCCTTCCTTTCTTCTTTTTTTTTTTGGGGTAGGTAGGTATGTGGTAAAATTTTGCAAAATATTCAGTCGGGCATTGCTTTTTGGGATATAGGTAGTGTTTTTGTTTGTACGGAAAACTGGCAACGTGGCATTCCACTTGGACTCATGTTGTCTTCTCTAATGCTGATGCAGAAAATATTTATCATCGTTCTTTTTTCTTTTATTTGTTTGCTTTGTGTTGAGTCTTTATTGTGGTACGTGAGACAACTAAACCTAGGCAGATAGACTCACTGGATTGTTTTGTTGAGCTCGATATTTTAAAGAAATGTGTTTGGTACATAGTTTATTTTTATTTTTGCACCCATTTTTTATTTAGTATTTATATATTTTTTTGGGTTATGGAATTTTGTATTTGTCATTTTATTCATGGGGTGGGTTTTGTATTGTTTTGAACCAACAGGATTACTAAACAATAAATGTGTAACTTCGGCTGCATACCCCTACATATGTCCATATGTATTCTTAGTTTGTAACATGAATGTGAAAATTATAACACTAAAAATTCTGCATGTATCCTTTAATATAGCTTTTGTTCGATTTTTAGTGATGGCCAGTTAAATATAAATCCAGAAACGCGTTTACTTTTTAAAGCAAATTTGAAATTAACCTATGGAGGTATAAAACAATTTTTTCATAATGTTGTGTTACAGATAAGTTAATAAACTGTTAAAAAAAAAATACACAAATTTTTGAGGGACTTAAACTTAAATGATAATATTTTGAACGGGTAAAATAATAGGCACTTTGCACAATTCAAGATAAAAATTTAATTCAATCCAAGCTCCTTTTAATAGAGCATGCAGATTCAACTGGTAGGTTCCTATAGCATATCTATAAAACTGATTTTACGGCTTCCCACTTCCTTTTTTAAATCTCCCCACAAATTGTCAATAAGATAAAAAATTTGGGACGGTTACGTCAGAACCGAAACCTAGTTTACGAAATCACTGTTTCACAATTTTTGCAATTTTATTTTTTTAGGGTCACTGTTGTGCTGGTGTATCCAAATAAGTGACATATTATCTTCGCAATAAAGTAACATCGTATTTTGGACTATTTGTATTGTATACTTTGGATTATAATTTCGCATATAGCAAACCCGCTTAAAGCGAACTTTCGCATACTGTCTCACTTTACATTGTCATTTAGATTTCCTCAATTTTTCGGGGCTTCCCCGCGAACTGTACAGCTGTATTAACATATGTACATACCAATACATATTTTCAAACAAGAAAATGTTGTCATTGAACATAATTGTTTCGGTACTTCCCTGAGTTACATTATGTTTGCATCAAAGGATAAATTTCAAAGATAGCACAAGTTGAGCTCCAAATTGCAATAAATTAAATAAAAGTATAATGCTTGTGTACTGAAATACTGTTTTTAATATTTTTATTTATTAGTTTTCCTATTTTTCTTCTTTTTTGGTTTTCTAAGCAATAGTTGATGTTTTTTTTTAGCTTACACTTACGTATAACGATATGCTCGGTTATAACGAACTAATTTGGTCGGTCCTTTCGAGTTCGTTATAAGCGGACACTACTGTATATCCGTGTATATCCTCTCTCGTTAAGATTTTCGTCATCCAACTCCATGCCAAGAACAACGGCCGCAGATATTAATATATCCTCCTCCGTATTTACTCGTTTTGTTTGAGTATTTTGAGTCAAGTTCCTTATCAACTGTGTGACTCGCCAAACAATTGGCATCAGAACCGAACAAATTTATTTAAGACTCATCGCTTCATAGTATTGTACATTTGATCTTTTTTTAATGGAGTGATTTCATTCAAACTTTAGTATTTGCAAAACTTTAAAACGCTTGCTAAAGAACTTTTCTCGCAAGTGCAAATGCTATTTCAACAAATTTCTAATGTTTGTCCGTTTTCGAACTGATAAATCGAAGCAAGATATAGGCATAAAGCAATTGTTGCCAAAACTTCGACGTTGTAAAACATTACTTAAATGGCTCTGCAGACGTTTATTCTGAGCACACCGTTTTAGTTCTTAAAGCCAACCGCATTGACCGTGATTGCTTGGTCTTCGAAAATGAGGTTAGTTCTTTGCTTCCGAGTGCTGGAAATTAGAAATCTTCTTGGCTGTAGAGGGAGAACTCTGGAAGCTGTTTAATTTCTGCTCTCTTTCTAGCTTTATCGCTTTCAGCACTGTGTACAGTAGGGCCAAAACGACCAGCGTAAAGAGGATGCACAAGTTCCTATTACGATTACCATGTCGGGTGTATATTCCAATTTCTGCTTTCGTAACCCATCTGCTTGTTCATTCTATCGCGTGTTTTATGGGTTTCCTTATGCTGGAGCAGGACTTGCTCCTCTTCCGTTGCAACGCCACAGGGCAATGGCGTCAGTGGAAGGTAGATGCACAGTCTTTCATTTAGTTGTTCTTGCCTCTCTGGTCTATTTCAGGAACTCTTAAATATCCCCAATTAAGTCTATTGCTTAGTTCCCCTACCTTCTTTACGTTGAATTTTCGTGAATTAGGCAGCTACGAACAAATTTAAAGCCGACGTTAACTTGTCTGACTAATTGAAAGAGTCCAGACTCATTTGTGGATCTCTTGTTTCTAACATTAAGTGATACTTACTACGAAGACGAATTCTTGAGCATCATTTTGCGGCAGTTTTTTTTTCTACATTCTATACGGTACGCATGGCGTGAGCAATTTTAAAATTTGAGTTAAAGCACACTTCACTTGTATCTATTTTTACACTTTCCTGAAATAGCTTATCAAAAATATATACGCATAACATAAATCAGATTGACTGCGATTTCCCCACAACAATGCAACTACAACTAAATTAATACATACATCTATTTCACGAGCGATTTCTTCGTTTGTAGTATTTCGGCTTTATGATTTCAAGTTTGTGGCTTCTGGTATTGAACAAAATCAAAGTTGCTAGTATTCGGTTAAAGAACTTACTCGAATAGTTTGGGCGCAAAATCAACAAAACTAAAATGAAACATAACCTTCGCTGATAAGCAAGGTTTAGTTAGAAAAATGCATTTTAGAGGAAGTGAACAACTTCCTGACAGGATGCATACATGTTTTTTTTTTTTAATTTCCCGTGATAACAGAATTTTAATACTCTAATTTGTGGTCTTTCCTTTAAAAAAAAGGATGTGGTTTGCAAGGTTATCTTTTCAATGAGTAGAAGGTTGTTTTCTGTGAATTGATAAAAACTGATAACACAAAGCCGCTAGTTAATTAAGAAACATTGTAAAAAAAAAAAAAGGAAGTAAAGGTTAATGCAGAAATTCCAAAATCTAACCATCGGTTTTGAAATTATATTATGTATTTGTAAAATCCAGAATTCTGCAAGATGAGGTAAATCCTGAGACCAGCTGTCTATCTCGCATAATTAAACTGTTAAAATAAAAGGGACACACTGAACCCTAACTGATGGAATTTGAAAGTATTAAATCTACATTCCACATAATGCCCCTAAAGTAGAAAAAAAAAGACAGCTCAAGAGTTTTAAATCTTATGTAGAATAGAAATGTAGAAAACTAGGATTTGCAATAAACCATCCTTTCTCCCCTTCGTTTTAGAGAAATATTTTAAAACAGGTTTCTCATCCTTTGAGAGTTTTTTCAAAAAAATTAAATGTCCATAAGATCTAGGGATATGGATTTGTGTACGTATGTTTTTTATTTATACAAACATGTACATATGTATGTGTTTTTTGAAATATTTATAAAAAAATCTAGAACATCTAAACCTGTGTCGAAGATCTAATCTCAAGCTGATTAAAAATAATATTTAATATCTTGTGCTGTTAACTAAGCTTAAGAGGGAAAATTTAAATTTGTTTCGACTAAATAAACATAAATGTGCATATGTACATACATATATATTGATACAAACAAAAATGTAAAGCTATTTATTTTAATTCTCATCCATATAACCACGCATGCGTGTGTTTATATATGCGGCAAAAGCTAGTCACTTTTAAGGTTGAGTCGTTAATTGACCGCTTACTTATCAATATGCATGCTTATGTTAATGCATTTGTTTTAGAGGTACCTTAATTCAGCCGACAAATCCGTGGGCGCTAAGTCGACAGTATATGGATATTTTTTTTATTAATTATTTGTATAATTTATACAAATCCTATATAAGATGAGAAACCGATACTGGGCAACAGCTTGTTATCACATTTTTCAAAAAAAAAAAAGAAAAAAGTTTGCCACACTTTTATGAATATAAACTTTAAACATTGCCTACTGCGTGTGAATGAAATACGAATCATGATTGTGCATTTTAGATAAATCTAAGTTGTATGCCTTGTTCGATTTTCAACGGCAGATCTGTTAATGTTTTCGATGTAAACATATCAATTGTTTAGTTAAATACATATATATTATTTGATTTTCGTATACTTTTTAAGACCTCTAGTAGAAAACAGGATTTATCTAGTCTGTGTATCTCCTCTTATAGATATATTAATACTATTTCAGATCTGTTCTCAATACATACATATGTGTATTTCTTTTGGTTTTCTTAACCGACAAAACATCTAATGATACTTATTTCTTCCACATATCTGCATTACCTTGACTTCTCGTTTCACTATTACGTTCATTTATTAATGTGGAACAAGGATATTGAAACATCGGGCACAAGTTTTTTGAATCACTTTTACATTGTGCATCAAAGTTGTTTAACATATCTTGCGCAGTAAGTTCTTTATCTGGGCCGCGGAAATCAGTCAGGAGTCAATCTCGCAAATTTACCGCCCGTAGCTGCCCTTTTTCCTTGTTTAACTTGTGTCAGTTTATTTTCTCGAATGATGGCGGCTTTCATTAGTTTCTCTCTGTTTTTTTATTCATTAAAAATTCATTCACCAGAATTGATGATGACTTTATCACTTTAAAATCGTATACGTCGTGTCGCATTGATCCAGTACAGCTGGTAATTCATTCGAGCTTGGTGCGCACCGCTGTAACATGTAAATCAAGTGCCACTTTTGCTCAATTAAAAACGTATAAACAAAAACACGTTCCCTTCATGGCAGTCTTTATATTCGAAGTTCGATTTCCCGTTTCAATGTCCTTATAAATCTGCATTGGTATTACATTTTAAAGCTAGTCAAAGTATCGCCAACATATTTAAATCACAATCTGCTCACCACCTAGGCGCTCGCAAGTTTTACATTTCACTTCTTCTTATCAGTTTCATTTCCGTAAGTTGGTTGCTTATTTTTGATAATTTTATAAATTTATCGAGATGATAGTAACTTGGTTCTTATTCTGTTCCATTTCGTAATGCTATACCGTTTCTACCTTTTCTCATTCGAAACTTTTACCCATCATTACAGCGATACTCCAGTTTGCAATATTCTGAAGGCTTTTATCCTTCAAAAATTGGAGAACAGTAATTAACTGACCACATCTGAACGGGATACACACAAAATTTAAAGTTATTTCCTATATTGGGTCTGGAACAAATCGTTAAAAATAATGAAACATGCAAACTTACTACATCGAATTGACACTATCATTTTGTTATAAAGCTAAAGAAAAAACTTTATTTTCACATTGCTTAGTTAGTTTATTATGATGGTAGTATTAGCATTTACCCCTTATGCTAATCGCATCCCTGTCACTGGCAACCGGCAGGGCGCAGTCTAAATTCTCAATTCTACTAGTCAGCATAGACTCACAAATGACAACCAAACTATAGCCCCAGCCAAATAAACCGGCCTGAAATATAAAATACTCCCTGTGGGCACATACGAGTATGTATATACATATGAAAAACACACGGCTATTGCTCATGAAATATTATAATATGCTGAAATCTAAGATGTAAAATATCCTTTGCTACAGTCTCGAGAAAATAGCTGATATGCCACTTTAAATAAGTTACTTTCATTTCGAAGAAAAACGTAGATACTTACGTATGTGTGTATGTATCTATATCAACAAACATTCAATTATTGCCATTTATTGCCAATTTGAAACAATTTCGTTTGCTTGAAGTTTACTGGTACATTGTTTGCTTACTTGGCCGCAATAGTCAGATAATTAAATTCCAACAATATATGACTAAGAATTATCTCAACTATTTATAATTGTATCTTTTAGTACACCATCAAAAGCTTTAAATATAAGAAATCAATCACTAAGTCGCACTTGGACGTGCGCGAATAGAAGTGCGATTACAAATAATGTTGCGCTGTTTTGGCTTTCGATTGATCCCAAGACCTCATCGATGCACAGGCAACATAACAAGGTAAAAGTACCTCTTTCTCGTTCTTGTCTGATTTGCAACTGTGTATAATTCCCTTAATCAAGTCAATTGTTGTGGTGTGCCCTCGTAAAGGAGTATATAGTGAAGTCCGGCTCAACTCCATTCCACTCCACACCACACCACTCCACTCTACTTCAGATGAGAATAATCATAATGCCTGCAATAAGATTAATGGTGAATTTCTATTAGCATATCCACAAGTGTACATCGGCATTAGTCTTTTGTTTACTCAAGTCAGTCATTGAGGTTATTGTTGCAGTTGTAGAGAAGGTTGCCGAAGTTTTATTTCAATGGGCTGCAACTAGCAACGAGTGGCTGTATATCTTTCATAAACTTACCATCAGAAACGAATTCTCTCTCGATCTGGTCCTCTAGTCGGGAATGTGAGAAAAATTTTTTCCAACATAATGTCTTTTGTCGGCTTCACTTTTTTTTTATGACGGCCTCACCGGCAGGAACTTAGCAGCCATCTAGTAAAGTTGCAGCATTATGGATCAGGCAGGGTTTGCACAACTACAGTTGTTAGCGCTGCTGGTTCATGATTGCTTCCTAGCTGCATTCCAACTGGGTGCCATATTGGGCGAATACACTCTTTACTGGGTATTCACTGAAAGTACTCAATGTGGGCAAAAGAAGGCTCAGTATCTACCCTGGAATCGTGATGCCCCTTTCGTTACTGCATTCTGCTTACTGTTGGCGCTGTTGCTGTTGCTGTTGGTGCTGCAGTTTGTGATGCTTTAAAACTGCTATCCTTATGAAGTTGGAAAGACTTGGACGACTAATTGAAATTCAACATGAGTTCGATTTCGGTTTCGCATACACTACTGACTCTACTTAGTCATGGTAGATATACGGAGCGATAGTTGGATTCAAGATGAGTATCACTAAGAAAGGCTGGAACAGGCATCTTGGGCATCATTTCTGGTGCTGAAAAAAGAAAAGAAAAAAAAAAGAAATATATATGTATATATATAGGTGTTGTGCGGTGCCTTCTTCGTTTGGATGCAAGCAAGCATAGTATGAAGTTTCTCTTTTAACAACAGAGCAACCACCACATTAATTGAGGTTGGGCTTGGGTTCACCGATGCCCCAAGGGAGACATTTTGCCTTAATTATGGTTAAATTGGAAATTTTCGTATGTTATAACTTGCATTCGGCCTATTGAATGCATTGGAAACTCCTAAAGAAATAGGAGTGTCTTATGAGCACACCAGAATAACACAGCAAAACTGTATCAGTTAGCAATTTGAATGACAATAAACTTCTATCACGTTCGGCCTTTACGTCGAAGAACAAATAATGGTGACAAAATAATGGACTTTATTCTTTTTATTTTATTTGAAAGATTAATTCACGATATTAATTTTTTTATAAATAAAATCTAGCAAATGACTATCACAGTTGGGCTTTACACATTGCATTTGATCAGTTTAATCGAAGGCGGTTTTTGAAGTTATGAAATTTTAATTTGGATTAACGGTTGGGTAGGGTATATAAAACCTCCATGTGGTAACCGTCGGGTACTGGTCGGTGTCCATCCGGACTCAGCTTGCAAACGGGACAGTGAGTGAATTCCTCCATCTGAAAAACAGAAAAAACAAAAAACACTGTGGCGCTGGCAGCCGGGTATGGGCTATGGCCTAGCTTCTTGACACTCATTTGTGTTGCTCATGTTATTTTTGTCACATCTGAGCGGGGCCTATGGTTTATCGCCGATTCCGAACGGCTCTCTTTAGAAGCTTTTTCGTAGGCAATTTTACTTTCGGGAGTTTGCCATTGCCCGCCGAAAGGGGATGGCGATTTTGAAAAATTGTTGGTGACCCAGCCAGGAATCGAACCAGATGGAATCAACAGTAAAGTAAAATCCCGGAACAATGGTAGCGCTCACATCCCCGAACGGGTTACTGACTTCGGTCTAACCGAACCCCCGTCCTAGGGTTATCAAAAATGGAACTGGCCCTCCAGGTTGGGGGTTGTGCCGCGGGTTAACAACCCATGCAAACGAATTAAGAACCACGAACTTCGGACATGCAAGTGGAATGCTAGGTCCCTTAATAGACCACGTGTAGCCGAAAAACTAGCAGCGACCCTAGACTGCTGCAAAGCATACATTACCGCAGGCCTAAGCAAGAAATCTTGAGCTTTGGGCCAAAGAACGAGCGCCTCGGAGCAATCTGTATCAAGGCTTAATTAGCCAACATTTGCATTATACGGGCGTGCGCACCCCACAGGAGGAAGATGACGACACCAAAGATAGCTTCTACGAGTTCTTGAACATGACCTACGAGCAATGCCCTAGCTATGACATTAAAATTATTCTTGGTCATACAAGTCGTGACCTGTCAACTGAGATCACCTTTGATTGCATTCTTAAAATTCTTTGGTCGAACGTCCCCATTCTTAAGATCTCTTATTTTTTCCTTCTCATAATTAGCTTAATTCCAGAGATATCACCCAGCAGATAAACTAACAAAAAATGTGTCAGATATGGTTATGATAACTTAAACAAAAGCGTTGTTGAAGCTGATGCTATTCCTATGTCGAACGCTGTATGCTATGCTTTTTCGCGTAGCGCACCACCAAATTCGTGATAAAATCGACAAGATTGTTTCAGATTTCAGGCCACTTCAAAAGCACCACGGGTTGGATGGAGAATGTGCATAAAGTATATCAAAACGTGCATAAGTTTGTACGAATATGTTCTTTTTTCATTAAGACTATTGAATCAAAATAAGTTGACAATTTTTTTTTTTTTCAAAGCGCTCAGCTACAATAAAAGAATTTCATTCATAAATTTGTTAGGTTATCGTTAGTTGCGTTGAACTCCATTCCGATCTCACCATTAGCTGATTGCAGGCTACGGATATGAGTATTTTAACTTACCATTAACCATACATGACGTTTATTCGCTAATGTATACGATCTGTTGCTTCGCTTCCTATTCCCATTCTCATTCCCGTTCCAATTCCCATTCCTACATCATCAGCCATATAGGGTCTCTGGTTCAGTTCCATTTGGAATCTATTTTTTATTTTCATTTTATTTGAAGTTGCTCGCTGTAATTAACACAACTTCTTGTTAGTCATTACGGCACACTATCCAAATACAACATATACAATATTTAGCCATTCAACATGAAGAAACTGTTTAACATTTCTATATGCGGTCGACTGGTCGGTCGGTCGATCGTTCGGTTGGTCGGTTAGTCGTTTGGTCTTTTGGTACTTGTGTGTACTGTGTCCGCCATCTCGGCTTGCTATCGCTATTCACTGTTATCCATCTTAGAGAGCTAGTCAGGTTAGCTTTAGCTGAAATCATAAAATCTCCAGGTGCTTAATTTAAGGCTCTGTGTGTATCCCCCTGTTGCACTTACTCCACACAATCATTCTACTCGTAAACTGGTAGCGCATTGATCTTTTAAAATGTTTTATCGTGTGCAGCAATCCAGCAATCACCAGGAAATCGCTGAGCTCAAGAGTATGTGAGGGTTAAAGACGGATGCTGGGCTCACACTGGTTGACTGGTAGCGGGACACATGAAAAGAGGCCGGGGCAACGCGTAAATTGTGTATAAAATGTATATATTCCATAACTGGAATGACGGTGACGGTGGCGGTGAGAAATAGTTTCACTCGAATCGCGCCAATATCATTGCCAGTTTGTCATAGTTTCGTTGTTGTGTACCTTGTGTTTGTATCTTGTTCTGATTTTTTTTTTTTCTTCTGCCCATTACCTACTACTGTAAAAATTGACATTTCGCACACTAGGTGTTTTTTAGTGTGGTCGACATAAGACAAGCCATGCTAATTACGAATATAGGGAGTGCAGCAGCAGCAGCAGATGTCCGTACTTTTTCTTTCTTTTCTAAAACAAACATTTCGTATTTTTTTGCGATAGTTTGTAGTTTGTGGGAGCATGCACGTATGAACATACACACGACGTACATATGTACCGAGTTTAGACAAATAGAGGTGGCTTTAGCGTTAAAAATCATATTGTTCTGAGTGTGAGTTACTTTTCTTCCGGCTCCAGTGTGCAGTCGTAAGTGTATTTAGTTTTTCTAACAAGTTTAAACAAACGTAATGATACTTATTTGTTAAGCAATATAACGGTATATTAAAAAATTTCAAAGTATACCATAAATAAAGCAAAAAAAAAGAAGGTAAAATATAGTAAAATTTTAGTGTTGTTTTTTTCAACTGCAGCACATTTTCTTGGCATTGAGGTAACCAAATTTTTTGGTTTTGAAATAGTTCCCTTTGGTTTTTGAACTATTTTCCAGCAACATATCTTTTGAGATTCCAAAAAAAAAATTTCGATATGATTTAAGCCCGGGGATTGGACAGCCCAATCCTGAACTTGAACCCCATAGTCTTTTAAATATTCAACTTGGATGTGTGCTTCGGGTCGTTCTCCCGTTGAAACCCACATAGAAATGGCATATTCCATTCTGCGTACGGTATCATCTGCTTTTTTCAAAGTTTTTTATGCAAGAAATGATCCATAGTACTATTTCGAAGAAAGGGACAACAACTTTAGCCGAAAAACATGTTCATAACATAACTACACCACAACCGTGCTTTGAGGTAACTTAGAGAACACGGGGATTAAGTTGCACAACTATATGGCGCCTAACTGTGGACATGCCATTCGAATGAATCAAATTAAATTTAGATTCATCACCAAAAATGACGGTTTTCAATATGTCCACGGTCCAACTCAGATATTTGCTCGCATAAAGTCTAGTTTTTAAAAACATGCCATTTTATGATAAATATTTGCTATTAAAATAGATTTTTGGATTTTTCCAGAGAGGTTCTTAGAGCAATGTTTTTTTGGTCTGGTTGGTCTGTAACTTTTTATATCGTTCTCTATGGCTCGCCTTCTTACTTACAATTTCATTTGATGTGATTAAAGGATTCTGTGCAATTATAGTAAATTCCAAATTCTTCGGTCCATTCTCTTCGTAGTTTTTAGCGATCGTCCACCATTATAACACTTTTTTTTTTTAATTTAATATTAATAGCCTGACTACAAGATACACCGATTTATAACGTGTATTTCCTAACAACAGAACTTTGTGACATTCCGCTTGGAAGTCTTTTACTAATTTTGATTTAAATTCGTTGCCATATTTATCACCATGTTCAAGCCCCAAAGGTCTTGGGTAGCATACCTACATTATGATTTTTAAAATAACTTGCCTAGGCTGCTATTTTTTACCACTTTGATCCAGACTGGCTCCACTGCACTGTCATTGGAGCAGTGTCAATTTTACCAACATTTTCTGAATCTTTCTTGTTTTCTTTTTGCTATATACTATATGTCGGTTGAGGTAAGGAAGTAAGTAGCCAAGAACTTCACGATAAAATGAACTTGTAGTACTGACCCAATATGACCAGTTAATCAAAAAATGGTAAAAAAAAATACAGATTAAACGCAAAGAAAAAAATTGTGGTCTTTCCGTGCTATACTAACAGCTTTCCATTATAACTGCAAACAATTTCAAAAGACTCGTCTATCTTTAAGATTCAGATTCAAATCGATTGGCTTGCAAGTTATCATGGGCGCAGAAAATGACAAAAAAGGACATACATAAATACTCTCACACACATATACACGCGAGCACAGACGTATTTTTTAAAACCAATCTAAAAAGATCACAAAATTTTCATTTTCTATTTTCGAGATGAATATTACAACTTTCCTACCAGATATATAGTTTACAAAAGAAAATTTTTATTAACACTGCAATCTTATTCAAGAATGAGTGGTGAAAATTAATTTTTTTTAATTAAACACAGATCCGTCTTCAGTTGATACCCGTACACATTTAAAAACCCATAAAATCAGTTAGGAAACTAAAAACTACGCAAAGTCCATGAATTAAGACACACTGGCTAAATTGGCATAGTTCCTGTTTTAGAATTCCGCAAAACTTTTCGTAACATAATTTTTCTTGGTTTCATCTTAATAAATACTTTGATTTTTATAGGTATTAATAAATTCAAAATATTGTTTGGTTCTGTCGTAGTAACTTTGTTTTTTAAGCAGTTGTCCCGAATTAAAAACTTTCTCACACAACTCTCGTTACATCAGCCTCTTTCATTTTACCAACCCTGACGTAACTTTTAACTCCTAGCTAAGCAATATCATATTGTATGCCCTTCAACCATAAATTTCATAAAGTCTTAAAGCTTTTTACGTTAAAACACTATGCAATGAGTTTACCTGCTGTAAGTACGCATGTTTTTTTAATTCTGATTTCCGACAATGGTGTATTTTTGAATATCAATCAGTAATTGCTGAAATTCTTAAATAAAATGCTTCGCTAGGCATGCATCAACAAAATTCAAACATTTTGCTAAATAAACAATTTTCTATTCTATGTAGTTTTACTTTACTTTCCAACGATTTTGGATAATGATTGTTTATCTTCTCAGATATGTTAAAACGAGATCAAGTCTGTCGACTAAGTTGGCCACTTTAGAACCTGAAAACTCGCATATCATTCAATTTTTTTTTTTATAATTTGTAGCACTGAGCATTATCTTTCGGAAATATATCTTCGACTAAGTTCTCGAACATTTTTCGACAAGATGCCTTCAAACAGGTCCTAAAAATATGAATTTAGCTGTTGCTATTCCATCCTTTACACGAACGAAATAACTCTAACATGACTTTTTGCGCTATGCACATTAAATTTCTACTGCCACCACACTTGACTGAGATAACGCGAAGTATCTCCTGCTAATTCTCGTACATATGGCAAGGTGAAATCTGTTAATGGACAGAAATCAAGATGAAGTGATCAATTCTGAATCATTGTATTCTTAAAATTTCAAATATACCAGTGAACAGGATTTCGAATTTGCGTTTGAAAGTATACGAGTACAATTTAATTATATCTCGAAATTTGCCAAGTCTGAAGGCCCGCACAAGATATCGCGTTTTGTGCTCGTGAAAATCCGGTGTTATTTCTGGCTTTGGCGAAAAGCCTTTTTTTTTAAAAAAAACACTCGAACAAAAGTTCGATAACCACGATTTAAATATTTTTTCTGCCTGTGTGCGGCGGCTTATTACTCATTTTTTCAGTCTTCCTGCATATTCTTGATTCATATTGCTAAGACCAGTCAATCAACAATAGTACAACGTTAGTTCTTCCAGCTTCATTGAATATTGAATTGCTATCTTTTAAAATCGAATGAGTATCAACTCAAAAGATGAGCACCTTACCACTCGCCTTTTCAGCGACTTTGGACAATAGATTTTAATAAAATTTATTTATAGGGGCCATTACCCATCCATTTGTAAGCTCAAGAAATAAGGAAAATGATAGCCATATGTACTTCGAAACTCCTTATTTGTATGGGCTTTTAAAGCTAAAAAACATATCAATCTTATATGCAAGTACATACATCTTTAAGCTTAAAACACATTTTCACCTCAGATGTAATGCTACGAAATAAGCTATACGAGTGGGACATGTGTTTTTAAGAGTTTTCTAGTAGTCATCCTCAAAAAGAAGGCGCTATATCAAAATTTTGAGAAATGTTTCTTTTGTGGTCAAATATGGCAATTTAGAATTATATGTGCACGCCCTTTTGTCCCAATAAAATGTCTTCATTAAGCCATGTGTCAATGTTCCTTGTTATTGTTGGCTTTGATTTCGGAAAATGACCGCGCACCGTCAAAAAAAAAAACTTGCACGGCGGCATCTGAATGAAATATATAAATAACTGAAAGCCAATGCTTCTTCGATAATAATTGTTCGCTGGAATTTTTAAAGCTATTTCAAAAGAAGTGGCGATACACCGTTATGTTGTGAAAGGTATTTTTAAAAGAAAATTGTTAATTGTTTAATAATTGATTGCAAGTTATTTACACGTACCCTTAAAGCACAGCGTGCTCCTTTTGTTTTAATCACTCACTTTGCGGAAATATTACGCTTCATTTATGTTATACTTTATGTAGGTTACATACTATACACACGTGGATGTGAACATCTATGCGTGTGTACTCGTATGCTTAAACCCTTTCCTTCCTAAGTGATGTCGTTGTTTTGTGTCTTTTAATTTAATGTCACTTAATACTTGTGGGATACAATGAACAGCGAAACATATTATCCGGTGCTCTTATTTTGTTTTTCGCGCACTCAGATTTTTGTATACACACAGACTCCATCCATGTTAGAGTAACCTAGAAGAATAATGCATCTTGGAGCAAACGCATTAAGATGAATTTTACCACGAGAATTATAGCCTGTTACTGCTGAAGACACCAGTTTTGTCGAATTACTTTTTTGTGGTAAATGCGGTTAAAGTAAATTATTGATCTCTACAAAAAGAGAATCATAAAAGATATTGAAATACAAAGAATAAAAGAATAGGTAGGTCCATACATTGAATTTGCGAGTGTTAATTTCGAAGTCTTCTATGTTTTATGTGTCTCTTGTGATTGAGGTCTAACCGCGAAAACGAACGCCATGGAATGTGTTTTTCGTTTTTTTGTTAGTAGGACTGCATGCAATTGAAACTATTGAACCACATATACACACACCAGTATTTATAATATGATACATACATACGTATCTATTATTTACTTTTTTTTTTTAAATAAAAAACCTGCATAAAATAAAACCTTATTAATTACAACTGCAAATTTTAATTTATTATTTCAGCTGCACGTCACGATATGTTGGTGATTTTTGCGAGTACCCAAATCCCTGTCACACAGCCCGATGCCAAAACGGTGGCACTTGCAAAGTGACTTTTCGCGATGGAACACCGCGATTTGCGTGCCACTGTCCTATCGGATTTACGGAGTCTCTGTGTGAGATACCGGTGCAGAATGCATGCAATTCATCTCCGTGCCATAACAGTGGAACATGCAGTTTGAAGACTCTGTCGGAGTACACGTGCTCGTGCTCCAACGGTTATACAGGTGGGTGGCAATTAGTCAAGCATTTCACGAATCAGTCTTGTGATTAATAGTCGTCATTGTCTTGTTATTTGTTTTGTTTTTTTCGTCTTCTCTAATTTAATTATTATTATTTGTATTTTTTATTTTTTATTTTTAATTTCTAGGCAAGCACTGTGAAAAGCAAAATCTTTGTGCATCGTCTCCCTGTCGAAATGGAGGAACATGCACTTCACTTCCGGGCGGGAATTTCAAATGCAGTTGTCCAAAAGGCTTCAAGGGTTTGATGTGTTCCGAAGATGTAGAGGAATGCCAAACAAATCCCTGCAAGCATGGCGGTAAATGTGTCAATACACACGGATCATATCAGTGAGTAAAATAAACATATGTAACAACATTCTCGTACTTTTGTATTCATTGACTAGTATTGTCGGCAGCTATTATACTTTGAGGAACTTCGAAAGCGTCATCAACAACTGGTTGATGCAACTCTATTGCTTTTTAGTTCATGTGAACAGCTTTTCTTCAGCAATGAAATGTAGACGAAGGCGAGTACGAAGACATGAAGAAGAAGAATTAACAAAATACTCAACAGTAATAAATTAATTTGCTTTTAATTACCAGCGAAAACTCTATGGAATTGTGTGTTGAGTCTTTCTTTTATTCTTACCCTCTTACACACATGTGTACAAACATTCATATGAATATCCTATGAGAATAAGTACATTAAACCACTTTTGGTCTTCAGCTTTGAACTAGTTGGCAGCCATCATCTCTTTTGCGTGCGGCAGAAACAGAAAAAAAAATCTGGTTTTCTGGCTGATTCCCCACAAAAATCTTTTTTTTTGCCCCCGTCTTATCCGTCCCTGTGACTGAATTTATCAGTTAGTGTCGTAGAAGTGAATGATTTATTATAATATTCTTAAAATGAACACTGACTTATGAAATGAGTAGATTTCTTTGTGTACGACCATATTGATGATGCGCTAAACGGATATAATATGACTGGGGATTCAAATAAATATAATTTTTCAAACTGGTTAGATTTGTTTAATTCTTTAAATGTTAATTTATTAGGACATATTGTTAAATAATTGATTGTTTTGAGTTGGCTTGGGCTTGCTATCAGGATAAATTATTTGTCTTCCTTGTGGAATAGCTAAAAGAAAAAGTTGTTAAATATCAAGTCGAATAATAATGATTATGTGTATGCCTGTATGTTATACCTATATAAAATTCAATATTCGCTCTCTGCAAAAGCATGCGAAAAGCTAGATAATGATATTTGGACTAAGAAAAGACTTTTGTTAGAATTTGTTCACCACGGAACCACTTGCATGAGTGAATGCGCTCGTATAATTCGGCCGACATTTAACCAATTTCACTAACTTTTGTTAGTATAAGCCAAAAAAACAAAACATAGTTGATTACTAATGTCAAGTCATCAACACTTATTCGTGTAGGTCATTCAATAGAAAACATCACGGCTGTTCACCAGAATGTGGACGACGAGTTGAACATCCTCACGTCATCGTGGTTAAGAGTTGAACATTTGAATAAGCACAAACAGCTTTCAATTATAAAAAATGTAGTCTTCATGCCCACAAAATCCAACAGGTTCAATAATTTAAGCTGTAATTTGATTTATTGAACAAAAAGTGAGCGATGGGTTTTCCAACAAAATCGTCCTCAGCACAAACAGCAAATGACATTGTCGAAGGATGACCTATTTGTATGTGTTGCATATGGATGGGAAGGATATCAAAGAAATGTTGTGCCATCACGTTTGTCACTTGTCACACGTGAAACAGTGGCATTATTGCGCAAGACATATTTTGGTCGTATAATTTTCCGTTTTGTACCCCAGAGTAAGCCGCCTAGACAGATCATTTGACCTTTTGAATTTTTTATATGTTGCTTTATGAAGTCCAAAATTTTCCTGAACGATCACTCAATCCTTAAAGGAGAAGATTAGCTCCTGTATCACTGAAATCCGGCTTTATTTATGCTAAACAGTGGTTGCAATCTTCTTTAATAGAAAAAAAGCAACGCAGAGAAGTATTACGTTTTTTAAATTGTTCACCCTTACCAAGAACAACCAACCACATTTTATACTTTAACTCAAACATTAAGACTTTTTAAGAACTTCACTTATTCTATTTACCTTTGCAATTCATAACCATAGTTGAAAAAAAAGTTTATCACTTCTTTTGTGTTACAAAACTAATCTTTTATGTCATTTAACTGTGTAATTGTACTGGTAAACTATTTATCATGCATTTGACTAATCCAGTTTAGAATGGGAAGGTTGATTCAGACAATATATCGTACAATTACTATTTGTTTCGAGGAGTCAGTTATAATTGTAATGGGTGTATACACGTTTATTTAATATATGTAGGTATAAGACTGTCTGAAATGACCTTAGACTGGTCATATTCTTAATTTGATTACTTTTCATTAAGAAATCCATTCAAACCTTTCACTTCCTTAAGCGATTTTATCTCAGACACCAACAAAAGCGTGCCTATGAATGTAATTCTCCAGAGCCAAAATCTAAAGGCAGTTTGCTTGTGGTTTTGCCCAATGAACATATCTATAAACAATATATCTATCTACATATGTGTATTTTATAAATAAAAGGTCGATTTGCATTGAGGAACTCAGAATCCAATAACCGGATAAATTTGCCGAAAAAAAAAGCCAACAAGAAAATAATACAGACAAAAGAGATTTTTAATTTATTTAATCTCTAATGCAAATGCTAATGAGAGTTGTGCAAAAATTTATTACCTACTAAATAAAATTAATGGGAAACTCTTTAGAATTTATGACATTATTCCGTGATTTGAATTTCGGGTAAATATTAAGCAAGCTGAAATAATATAATTTTACACCCAATTTCATCAATAATTTTCCCTTTAAGACACTTGTCACACTGAAATATGAGTAGGAATAATAAATGAAAAGAAAAAAAAAATCAAATTTTTTGTATTAAAGTTAATTGAGAAGGTAGTTGTTGCAGGAAGTGCCCCTTTCCAACTCTGGCAAGCTTATCCTTACCCTAAAAGTTATTCTTAAAAGGTCAACATGGGCTACAAAAACAAAAAAGAAAGAAACAAATAAAACACGTCCCTTTGCGTCCCAAACATTGTCGTCGACGTTTACATCAACTTTACTTTGGTAATAAAAAAACACCGAGGAAAAGGCAGGAAGAAAAAAAACAGCGACTGCCATTAAACCAAATTCATATGAAAAGAGTTTGTGTCCACATTTAGCCCAAAACCATCGTGTGTGAACCTTTCTTAAGATCTCAAAAAAATTACAATAAATCCAAAGCAAACACATAAAAAACGAAAGCGGAATAGCCTTTGTCTCTGTCGTATTGCTGCAACTTTTGGACCTACACACAGATCAGGTTTTGTTTTTACCAAGAGTAGAAACAGACAATCTGCTGAAATTCAGGTAGTCGTGGTCGTCGTCACCACTATCGTATACAGTACCTTTCTCCATTTTTGCGTACCTTATTTTTTCATGGGTGATTTAGCACATTTTACCAAAAGGCAAGCGCATTGAAACTGAAAAAATAAATGCAAATAAAAAATAAATGATTTATTTCGAAGCCTAATTTTGAAACACTGGAGGAGAACTAAAAAAACAATTAAAAAGAAATACTGAGAGCGAAGATATCATACTTTCTACCAATATACTACCCACTCGTATTGAACTTTAACAGAAATTGATTGCGGGTAGTTTTTACCCCCCTTTTCAATTAACCCTTTGAACTGGTGCAAGTAGATTATACTTGTATGTTAGCAATTATCTTCTTCACATCACGATCTATATATTATAATCTCAAAGTTATATTTAGAAAGGTAACAATTGAACTGATGCTTAACTGTTCTGGAATTAAAACGCAATCACAATGCAAGCTTCTGAAGAAGGCAGCAATTACCTGTCAACCACTGTTTTGTGTAAAAATCAAAGTATGTGGCAGCCGGTAATTTAAAATTACCTTCTACTCTTCTTTCTCTGTTGCATTTCTTGCATTTAATCAAACCTTTTAAACGGATTTTCTTATGTATGTATGTATAATGTATATATTTATAATATTTTAGGTGTATGTGCCCGCCAGGATACACGGGAAAGAACTGCGAATCGAAGTACATTCCTTGCTCGCCGTCACCATGCCAGAATGGTGGAACGTGTCGCCAGTCAAGTGGTCTCAACTACGAATGCAAATGTCTCCCAGGTAAGTAATCATTTAAATTTTTTTTCAAATAAGCACTAACATTTAATTCATTGGAATGTCTGGATTCGAAAGTTATTTGAAACATTTATGACAATTCACAAATTGAATATTGAAATTGTGTTACTGGATAAAATTTTATTAGCAGCGTCAAACATAAACTAAACACTAGTATAGTTCTTCCTTAATAATATACTTGTAGCATTGCCCCGACTATCTAAAGACTATTCAGATTTTTAAATCGCTAAAACTGTGAATACCTCGTACTCTTCAAAGCAAAGTAACTAGATGTGTAAAAGCACACATTTGTGAGATCACGCCTGCCAATGGAGTGCGTTTCACTTGACCGTTTTCAGCCCCATCGTCCTTACAAAAAATAAAAAAAAATCACTCAACACCGATTCCAATCACTTCCGATTTTTTTTTTCAATTGTACATAGCGTGCGCGAAATAAATTAAAGGAAAAAAAAAAGAGAGGTACCTATGTACTTTGGTTTTAAATGTTTGCAAGTTATAATGATTTGGATATAGAGAGCTCGGCAAGGCATGCCGTAAGCAAGTTTTACGGCTGGTGGTGAAAATAGTAATAAGACATTAAGTAGGAGTTCGACGATGTCAAATTGACTCAGTGAACATTACCTATGAATTGTATCGTCCCGTTTTGAATCCTATCTAGAAAATGCAGAGATGATTTTGGAGCACCTGTCCAAATATGGGCATTGTAATTCAATTTGGTCGAATAAATGGCTTATATACTGAAGTCGGATCAGTGGGGCAGAAGTATTGCTTGAGGAAATCTAGGCACTTTGCAGCATCTTTGGCCACATCGAAAATGTGTTAATTCCAACGAAGTTTATCATTGACACATATAAGAGGAACGGACGGTTTTTTTGGTTTTGACGATGCATTTACCAGTCATGGATAATGGCAACCCTGTTTGTGGTTCCCCATTAAGTGAAACTGTTCATATCGGAAGTTAATGAACTTAAAATGCGCTGTCATTTCCGTCCCAAAGACAAAGATCAGGAACTTGAGTCCGGGAACAAATAAGAGGGAATACTCTCCTTTGCGAAGGATTAAGCTAGAAGAAGAAGACATGAGATCATTGATGTAAATTAAAAACAGTCGTGAAGGCAGTGCGGCGATACTTTTGTTTTATGAACATAAGCTTTGAAACCATTCAAGACAACTTGAACTAAACGGTCAAAAATGTAGTTTCTGATCTATTGAAAAAGAAAGACTTCGATAATAAATTCACGCAAAAGTCTGACTTGGCAAATGCCTTAGAAATAACAAACTATCTTGCTTTCACTAAAATGTACGCTTTGGTTCCACATTTCGATTAGACATACCATCAAATGGTCAGTGAACCGTGAAGAGTAAACCAAACATTGCACCTAAATGGCATGAATCTCGTCTCTGGATTCTTTTTCTGGACTATTGCTATTTTCGTAAAAATTCCTGAACTCTGGTCACAACCCGTAACGACGGGTTCTATATGAGCTGGAACTTATAGAGTGTAGGCCGAGATCTGTTCGCAGTTGTTGTGTTTGTGACAAACAAAGTACATGTGCTATTCACAGCACATAATCTTTTATGCGTTTTGCTAATTAAAGGGCGTTTTTTCAAATAAAACTTAAAAAACTATTAGAAATAACAGTAATAATATCCTTCAAATGAACACCAACTTTTGCGTCTTATAAAGACGAGCTCTTTCTACAGCGTTTTCTATAACATTTCGTTAAATACCTAGCCCCAATTCAGCGTGAATATTATTCTTTAGCTGCGAAATAGTAGTGAGCTTCTCATGTGCACTCTTTCAGTTATCTCCATACAAACACTAATGGAAGCTAAATGTGTACGGTCCAACTTCCTCAAAATTATTCAGCTGTCAAAAATATCTAAATAGGAGCGCCGTTGTGGTGGCAGCGGCTGCGTGGTGATTTCATACGATTGATACCATAATTTAAAATTCATCAACCATCATCCTGTTGAAATCACATATTATCATTCATTAACAACCGTTAGCTTCAAAATAATGTTAGATATCTTTCACCATTTAAGATTACACCATAAAAACAAAAATTAAATTTTCAGTTTTACCCCAATTTTGTTTGTTTACGAAAACATTTAAGTTATTTATTATTAGATGATGAATAAAACCATTTTATTGTCTTGCTATTTTTTTTAAACCAACTGCGTCAACAACACTTTATTGAGGATCTCTGGGGAAATTCTTGCCCATCTGCGAATCAATTCTTAAAACTCTTGGTTAACAACCCCTTCAGTTGTAGGGTCGGTTAGTTCCGAGAAAATCTTATACTGATTAAATCGTACACACAGTGTCCGAAATATATTCGCAGAGGATGAATTTTCGTGCCCAAAAATAATCTACGAAATTGTAGTTGAGTTTGTTTTTTGTTTTCAAATCACTCAGTGACTTTTGTGCTACCCTGTATTTCGAAAATCGTTGTTACTGTAGTAGTTGCTCCTTTCATACCGATTTCGTTGCTGACCACATATTTTTCAATGTCGTCCGTTTGCGGTGGGTTACCAATACCAAGGGCGTTACTTTTATACAAAAACGATAACATTCCCTTTCCCGAAGAAAGTACGTTACATACATATACGAGTATACTTGTCGGTCAAGCTTTTATTTCGGCCTTTATCTATGATCCTCTTGTTTTGCTCTTTATGTTAAGCATGATCTCGTTTGATTCTATCGAAAAAGCCATGAAAGCTTCCTTAGATGATAAACTTCATGTTAAGATCAGACTAATGGAAAATACATGTCTTCTAAGGACGCCAATCACAACTGCTTAACCTTTATTACATATGCCAATGGTTTTCAAGCACATTAAATATAAGTTAAAGATAAGGTTAACAGAGGAAATATTAAAATACTCGTAAAACATTCGATTCGAAATTAATTCAAACAAATTCAATGATTTATTGAATCCACTATACTATACCTACTCGTAACTAAGTTATTGAAAATGTGTGTCCAATATGTCAAGCAATCCCACACAACAAGGTATGGATAATTTGTTGGTTTTCTTTTGAAGCAAAAAAGTATGTTAACACTTTTAACCTTATTCATTTGTAAATTTCCATTTTGACATCATGATTTCGAATACAATGACGGACAACATGCAAAAGCAGATCAATAGAAATCTAAGTTCGTATAACTGTCGGGCAATTTCGTAATTATATTAAATGTGTGGGAGAATTCAGGAATAGCGATAGTGTAAAAGAAATGTGAGGGCAAAGATGAGGCAAAGAAAGAAAGTAATTGGGTACCATTCGAAGTCCGTCGACTCTATCGACTCCATCCTTTTGGCAAGTTACTGGTAATGCAACAGCCTGAAGGTATCACGCTTCTCTTGATCGAAAAAAGAAAATGAAATTAAATCTTTGGTAAATTCTTCTTCAAAGTTTGTATGTAAAATGTGTATGTATGTATATGTACTTTCTCGTACATACAAGAATGTACCACACATCCATACATATGCATGGATTGACGAAAGGCGACAGGCGCCTTAGTTATGTAAATTATAAATCGTTTTGGTTTAAATTTTTTTTAAATATTCAAAATCGATTTGAAACCATGTGAACTTTATTTTTTTAATTAAGTGATAATCGTCAGTGAATAAAATTAAAATAATTGTTTGTCGTTTTTAGGTCGTTACACTTTAAATGACAATCATTTCGAATCGTTCTTGAAGCACATGGGCATGGAGCTTTTGCTCTCGGGTGCATCTTTGTTAATGAATGCCTCTATCATTCTCTACAATCATGGTCGACATTTTGGATTAGAGTTATCATCAATCAAATTTTAAAATATTTCCGCTGCATACATTTACATAATAGTATATGAACTGCGTCGCCACTTTACCCAGAGCACACCCCGCCACACGATAGACTTTTTTCCGCCGTTTTTCATACTCTGTCACAATAAGCAAATGTATTGTAATATACTCGAGGAAGGAATAAAAGGAGTCGCTGAAAGTCCATTACAATGGCGAATACTCTTTATAAAATAAAAAAAATAAAAAAATGATTTTTGCCTCTATCGAACACGCTAAGGTACATGGGCAAACATCCATTGCTGAAGCTCAATCTAACTATTCACTTTAAGTTTCTTCATTATGTTTGATCGATCGTTATGCGATTGATCGTTGGCTTCCCATTCATTTGCACGTTAAAGGCAGAGTGAGAAAAAGTAAGCGTTCGGTTTAATACTGAGGGCACACCTTAAATCGATTGAAGTTTAGAGTGGGAAGTGGAGCTCGGTCGCAATTAATTAATCTGGTCCCATGCTCGGACAGTGAAACAACACTGAAGACATATAGAAACAAATGCAAGTAAATATGTTCTTACATTCAATTGATTGAAATGACCCTTGTTCGTAAAACTTGCATACGGCTACATTACGAGTATTTGAACGCAAAATGAATAATGTCATATTAAAACTAGGGGCATGATGAAGAGCGCAATGCGCAATTGTCTGTCATGCTAATTAAGTTACTTTTATTGTCTATTTTCATAGAAGCTAGCCTGAGGCCAAAAATCGGATTATCGTTATTTGTCACGAACTGGCAATGTCTTTAAAGTTGGCAAATATTATAATATTATGGGAGTGGCAGTTTACATATTATTTTTGAACTAAACAAAAATGTATAAAAATTATTGGCAGATATATAGAAGGGAGACTTTAATCAATTTCTGAGGCTCATCGTAATCAGTGAATTGATCGATGCATTTTTTTTTATTTTTATATCGACCAACTCTTCCCAGCAGGTCTCATTCGTCTTTTTCAAACGAGAAAGCTTTTTGGTTTTGCCTATTTTAGCAATTTAAAAATTGACTGCAGGGCATAATGTTTTCTACGGGATGGAAATTGCATTTGTGTTCTGTGGGTTTAAAGCGTTCATATCTCACATTTCATTCAGTGGAAACTGCTTCTAGGCACAGTCATCGGACCTCGCATTGTCTTAATCCAGCTCCAGCTAAAGCATTTACTATTGGTATGTTGTGTTGTCTTCGTCGTGTCATCATATGTTGGCCGATGTATAGTTGTTAATTCGTTGAAAAACGTGTGCGCATGTATGTATATTCGTATAAATATGCTACGATATACATGCATATGAATGTATCATATCTACAATCATATGGAGTTTCTTTTTATTCATTTTGTTAGATTTTATTTGCTTGTCTCTTTTTGACCCGTTTATTCTCTTTTGTTTTGGAAAGAACAACAGACAACGCAAGCAAACAACAAGAGTTATTAAATATGCATTACACTTTACACTGAAAAAATTCAAATCAACAAATTTCAAAAAAAAAACAAAGTATGAGGCAGTGAGGTGGTGTAGTAGACGAATACGTTTTCAGCTTTTCCAATGAGATGCCTAATTTGGCAGCATGTGTATCAAATTGGCCAGGGGCATATATTTTGCTAGCCCGGATGAAATCGTCCTTACATTGCCCTACTGGCTTTGATGAAGAAATTTCATAGTATCTTAGTTTTCAATTAAAATTGCTATGGGCGTATTGGAGTAAGTTGGAGGGCTAAAACTGTCGGTTTAGAAAAATTATGATCGTACTCGTATATTCTCTTTTATCTTAGATCTTTCATTGTTGCTGTTATTTGGTTTAAGTGTTAGTAGTTGTAAGTCAAATTGTTCTTTCCAGTTGGTATTTTTATAATTCATGAACGAAAAACCTCTCATATAAGGTTTTTACAAGGTCAGAAGGACTTCTACCACTCCCAAGTCAAATACTCAACAATGTATCCCAGAAATACTCGAGTAGCATTTATTAAATTAGTGATTTATAAGTGTAGGTACCAACCGTGTTTTTAATGACCATGCACTTTCTTTCATATCCTTTTATTAACCCCTTCCTCGTTTTACGAACTTATGCTGCTGCTCCGTTTATCGGGGGACTAATGTCGCAGAACGCGTCTACATACTGCTCGGTCCTGGATCGCTTCAGTGGTTAACCCCAGGCTAATTCGGTTACCGAATTCTTTATATGTAGACTTCCTCTTATACGCGTAGACCTAATGCAATCGTGCTCAGTAATTCCACGAGGCATCCTTAACATTTTTATTTCCGCTGCCGCCATTTCGTTTTTAAACGCTTCGTACATTGTCCAGCACTGAGAACCGTACATAAGACCTGGTCTAACAACAGTGGAGTAGAGTCGCAAAAGATTCCCGAATTTTCCCGCCATTTCATCCACCCCACACCCACTCTGTGGTTTACGTCGTCGTCACATTTCGCTTACATATTAACAACTGATCCTAAGTACTTAAAGATAGTGCTTTTCGGAAGAACTATTGCGTCTAACATTATATGCGGAACAGGTCACAACGGATGTGCAAATGGGCACATCCCATTTAACAGAGCTTCTGCTAAACTTTTTATCCTTTCCGATTGCAAATGGGCCAATTTTCCTCACGTTTCTCCTCAACTCATACCACAAAAAGCACAATAGGGTTCAAATCTGTAGATGGGTTGATTATAACTTCAGATTTTCCTTTTATTAATTATTCTTCCAGGTATTCTCTGCCGAGCTTGGAGAAATGTTTAATATATGACCGACATTTCGGTTTTCAGGGATTTCCAGACATCACTCTGTTCTGTTGTAGTTTGTTGGTTATGTTCCACCATTTTGCTGATAAGCAATTATTGAGCAAGGTTTTTCAAGTGAAATTTTTTCTTGTTCACTTTATTCGTTTTTAAAGCTTTTAACAGTCGAATAGAAAGACGTTAAGAAAAAATACGGATTGGTTTTGGTGTTATTATTATTACCTCGCGGAGGCAGACCTACAAAAAACGACGTATCCAAGCAATTGTCAGGATTTAAAAAGGGGGATTTTGGTGAGTTAAGTCGTGTACAAAAAGTAAGAGATGAAATTTTGAACCTACGTTATTACACAAGAGACACAATAAATGTTCTTCCGGCCAAGTATGCCGATGAAGACATCCCACTTAAGTGGATCATACGCACATAGCTAAAGTTTGGTCTAATACTGCATATCCAATTTGTATTTAAGTCAGTTATTAAACGTGCCGCAATGTTCTAAACTTTGTGGAAAATGGTTGATGAGCTAAAATATCAGCACATTATCACTGAATTTTCTGTCATTTAGTGTACAGTTCCTTCTTAAACATGTTAAATAGGTGGGCTCCGAATAAAATTTCAGATATGCCATTGCTGAATTAACTTGATCGATGAACAATATTGAATTTATAAATGTCATCAAATAGGATGGGATCCCAATAATATGTTTTCGCCTTTTTGGAAATAACGATATGTTGTGTGTTCCTAAATATTTTACCTGGTGACATTTGTTTCAGTGTAAACATTGAGTGCAACACATAAATACATATCCCTAAAAGCGAATAACACATAAAAGCCATAATATAATAGCGTAACAACAAGAAGAAGAATAATAATAATAAAAGCCGGTTTGGTGTGGCCGCGTCTCAAGGCAGAGAGCCACAGGAGGAGTCAGCGCTAAAGCTAGCCACCTTGTTCAAGAAGTCTCTTGGAACATCGAACCAAAGAAAATACGATACAGAAAAGTAAGAAGAAGAATAAGATTAAATAGAACAAAAGACGGCAGCTAAAACTTATTATTTTATCTCAATACGAAGTGAAGTCTTAGCTCAAGGAAAGAAAGCGTACAAACGTCGAACTGCGCGAAGCACAAGAACCGAAGAGGAAAAATAAATAGAAATATAAAAAAAAAAAACAAATACATACATACATACATAACGACACAACCACCGGGCATTGCGAACACCGAGCCGAGCACAATGTTCTTCGAACCGTCCATACATACACTACTCGGATTCCACAGGTTTTCTCCCTCTAACAAATTTGGTCTGATCTGGTCCATCACACATTCGTTGTTGTCGTTGTGTCGTTGTGTCGTTGTTGTCCATACAACATATCGGCATCGATTGAGCGGGGAAAACGGGAAAAAGAAAAAAGGCACAAGAAAAGAAAAAAAAAACAAAAAAACAACGCTACAGATATGAAACCGTGGGAAAGCGCGCACTCTCTCGGCACTGCGCGATCGCCCTGCAGCCAAGTCTCTTGTAATGTTTCTCTGTAATTCTCAAGACAAAAACAACAACAACGCAGCAACGGCACAGTAATAAAGACAACAACAACAACAACAAAATCACCACACAGTTGTTAGTATAGCATAGCTGGAGTCACACCGCATCAGCAAAGCACAACACAGCAGCAAAGCAAAAGCATAAGAGTAAGCATGGCCAGAGTGTACTGTGGTGTAGTGTAGTGTAGTGTGGTGTAGTATTAGTACGGAAGAGGGGAATAAATGAAGAAAAAGAAGAAATGCGTTCAGGGCGGGAAGGAGGAAAGTATATAAAAGTAATGTGTTCAAACAATTTTTCAATTTATAGTCTATCTCTCTCGCTCCCATTTAAGAGGCACGCGTACATCTGTGCGCGCATCATGTGCACCAAATGTGCACTCTTAAGTCTGGGGGTCTCACAGCGCTGGCAATGCTTCTGTTTTACGGCAACGAACATGTGGTTGAATTATAATCGTATCCTGTGTGCATGTGTGAAGAAAGGTTTCGAAATTTGCTGGTCGATTGAATTGTTGGTGCCTGCATTCGCACAAGCGTGTGCATGATCAAATTTAGCGATCTAAAGACCTTGTACCTGGGCCCTTGTCGCAGCTTATGATTGATTTGGTTCCATTGCAAATTAGAACGCGAATATTAATGAGATGTACCCATCACTTAAAACTTTTAAGTTTTTGAAATATATATTAGGTAACCACCATCCAATTTCGATCAGAACTCCTCAATCATGTCTGTGTAGTTGGAGTACCTAGGCGCTTTTTATTTTAATTGATAGTTATCTATTTTTGGAATTTTTAATTGACTTAAACTGAGCCCCGAGAGACGAAATCCCGGTATGTAGTCAATGCCCAAATAGAACTCCCGCTGATTGAGGCTGTCTGCCTTTAAGGAAGCTGATCACTCGCGCAAACCTGCCACTTGCTAGTTTTAGTACGATTTATCAAAGAGTACTTTTGGCTTAATCGATACCCGTAACATATGTACATAATACGAGTATGTACCTATGTAGTTAAATGACAAGAATTCAATTGCTTTTGCAAAAGTGATTGGGCTCAAGTCTGAATTTTTATTTATTTATTTTTTTCCATTCTGGACCTGCCTTTGTGCAGATGAGCGAAAGCTTACTTTTCCAGATGATTTTGAACCTAGAAAGTGTTTTTAAAGACTTATAAGGGCATGTCATGTACTGGTTTAATCTTAAAAAAATTTGAAAGTTACATGGCTTGGGGAAACTCGAAAATATTGTCTTGTTTACATACCGCTGTGTTTAATAAAATAGCGTTGCAGTCACAAAAGTAAATGCATTTGGAAAATGTGCTTCATTAATTTACTTTGTCGTTTTTTTTTTTTTTATTATTAATTCAGCATTCTTCTTTTGATGAAAATATGTAAAGCATTTAACACACATATCAGAAATTATTGCGCCGCTTATGGGGTGGACTAAATTTGCAGAGCTTACAACCATTCTACAGACCACTAACTTTTGAATCACCTATTTAGTGTGGCCAGGAGTTTGCTGACATTTTCTCATTTTAGTGATCTAGTAATTTTTCTTTCGACCTCGCCTGAAACTTGAGCATCTATTGCTTTTTGGAGCGGATTCTAGGACGACCTTTCTTGTGCATTGCAAAACCAACTCAGTCTCATCAGGAGTTTGCTCCGTATCAGTTTCCTAATGCCCGGAGATTTCCGCGAAAGCACGGACTAATAAGATCACGTTTTGTCACAAAATTGTAGAAAAAGTTATAGAAAAGGCCGCTTTTTAAGTGTTTGATGAATTGGTAGAGAAAGAATGTTAGATGTTTCTATGTTTCTATTCTAAGGAGCGCTGTTTTTATTATAAATTTTTGTGAAAATTTGTACCAGAAGTTGTTACTCCAAATCTTTTTTAAGGACAAGGGCATCCTCTGCGCCGTAATAAGCTAGAATCACAGTACGTTCTGAAAATCGAACCACTAGGAATCATAACCATCAGGCAGCATAGACCATACAACTTGCAGAATGGTAGCTGAAACTTCCACTCAACTGACCAAAATGACCAAAATCAAATAAAGCAGCTCACCCTGATGGCTTATTGTGTCAATACAGTGAATGCCTTATGGAATGTAATCTTAGTATCGTTATCCTGGTATTCGTCTCGACTTCGCCAAATATAAGTCTCCTCAAAATCGCATGCAACATCTTATCTGCCATATTATGTGAACGTCTAAACCTTTTGTAAACAGTTTGCAGTTTCAGACCAGGAAAGTTATGTGACTTATTTTATATTGTACTTGAAAGAATCCATCGAAAGCGAATGAAAATAACCTCTTTCGTTTCGAGAGTAAAATAAATCCTTCGAAAAATATTCAGTCACGTTCACGTGCGATGGAGGAGATTATTTAACAAAGAAGTATACGATCTGTACAGCAATATCTACATAGCCAGAAAACTATCAATTAGTCATCTGAGATGCCTAGGATATGTAGATTGAATGCGTACCAACGCTCTAACCCGCAGAGTCTACACATTTAACCCGGTGCGACAATGCACTTTACTCGAAGGAAGACCTAAATGGATAAATAGCTAAGTTTCACCCCGAACTTTCTTATCTTTTATATCGAACATCGGTTATTATAATTGTTTATAGTTTTATTCACTTCGTTACATGCTTTGTTCATAAAATTAAATTCCTTATTGTTAGATATTGTAAAACAAAATTTGTGTTTACAATGCCGTCTTTGAAATACCAGTCTCAATATTTTTGCCCAAAAATCAAATAATAAAAACACGATTTCTGTTTATCTTTCTGTGTTTTTATTCGAATATAAAGGGTTTTCCAATCAGGACTTGACAATAAAAATAATTTCAATAAAACGCAAACCATTTGAGATATTTTAAAAACTTTATTATCGGCTTGAAGTACGAGGGCGGGTCAATAAGTCCGTGACTTTTGGATTAAAACACAGATTTTTTGATAAAAAAATAATTTTATTTTTCAACGTAGTCTCCCTTGAGCTCTATACACTTTGTCCAACGCTTCTCCAGTTTTTTTATCCCTTCCAAAAAAAATGATTTGTCGAGGTCCTCAAAATAGGCCTTTGTTTGCGAGATGACTTCATCATTGGAGTCAAATCTTTTTCCACCAAGCCATTTCTTCAGGTTTGGGAACAAGAAGTAGTCGCTCGGAGCCAAATCTGGAGAATAGGGTGGATGAGGGAGCAATTCATAGCCCAATTCATGGATTTTTGCCATGGCAACTGCACATGTGTTTGTGGTCGACTGTGAGCAAACGCGGCACCCATCTTGCGGAAAGTTTTCTCATGCCCAAGTGATCATTCAAAATTGAAACCACTGAGCCATGCGAGATCCCTACTGCTTCCACAATCTCTCGCACTTTCAATCTTCGGTCGGCCAACACCATATCGTGAATTTTTTCGATTGTTTCGGGTGTAGAGACCTCAACTGGGCGTCCAGGACGTTCGGCATCTTCAGTGCTTGTACGGCCACATCGAAATTCAGTAAACCACTTTTTTACCATTGAAATCGATGGTGCAGAGTCCCCATAGTATTTATCAAGCTTAGCCTTGGTCTCGGTAATGGTTTTTTTTCGCAAGAAATAATGCTTAATAAGCACACGAAATTCACTTTTTTCCATTTTCTCCTCAAATTAGTGAGTAGTCTGATAAAAATAGCTGTCAAACACAAACTAACTGACGCAGCAAGTTTAAATTTTGACAGGAGTCAACTGATAGATGCCTGTTGACAGGAGCAGTGTTGCTGTTTCAGTAAAGAGGTCAGAAATTCAAAAAGTCACGGACTTATTGACCCGCCCTCGTATAATCAAAACATTTATGAATGGAACTCGACTTCGTTCGTATGGCCACCGCTGGCACGTTTGCAGCGGTCGATTCGTTGGACCCAATTTTCAATGACTCGGCCACACATTTCGGCCGAAACGGCCACTATTTCGCGTTCAATGTTGTCTCTGAGCTCTTCCAACATCGTCGGCTTGTTGGCATAAACCAATGACGTAACGTAGCCCCACAGAAAAAAAGTCAAACGGCGTTGAATCGCACGAACGAGGCGGCCAATCGACTGGCCCATTTCTTAATATAACACTCTCACCATACTTACTCTTCAATAAATCGATTGTAACGTGTGCTGTGTGGCATCATCCTGCTGAAACCACATGTCGTCCAAGTCCATATCTTTCAATTCGGGCCAAAAATAATCGGTGATCATGGCGCGATAACACTGACCATTCACAGTAACGTCGTTGTCGTCGACAAAAAAATATGGCACAATAACGCCTCCGGCTAGCAAACCGCACCAAACAGTTATTTTTTGTGGATGAAGTGGTGATTCATGAAGCACACATAGATTTTCACCCGACCAATAACGCATATTTTGCTTATTGACAAACCCATTGAGCCAAAAATGAGCTTCGTCACTGAAGATGATTTTGCGATGAATTAATGCTCTTTAAGTTGCAGTCACCGACTCCGAATTTCGGTAGAAAATTTTTATAATTTGCAGACGTTTCTCATTCGTGTACTTTACCATGATGAAAATTTTAAATTTACTGTATAAATTGACAGTGACAGTTTGATCATTAGTGAAAGAGTGCGTTCACAAATTAAATTCAAAATTGTCAAGTCCCTATTGGAAAACCCGATATTTGTTACAGCGATTCAATAGTGATTCAAATGCCTGTTCTAGCTCGTTTTGCGGAATTGCCTTCAGTGCCTGTGTCAAAGATGCTTGAATGGTCGGAACTTCGAAAACGAAGAGAAGTCGCACGGTATCAAATCAGGTGAATACGCCCGATGATTTGACATACATACATACACTTGATTTTGAGCCAAAAATTGACGAACAGTGCGTTACCGTGCAACAAGACATACTTTTTGGATGCGATATTCGGGTTTAACACTATGGATTTGAGCTATCAAATCCTTCAAGACTTCCAGATAATATGCGGCAATAATTGTTTCACCAATTGGAATGAATTCTTTGTGGGTAATTCCTTTAGTGTCGAAGAATGTGAAGAGTATTGTCTTCATTTTTGAAGAAACTTTTTGTGTTCTATTTCGCACTTCGACGCTTGACTTCTAGATTGTATTGAAAATATAATATGTTTCATCACCCGTAACAATTGTTTTCATGAAGTTTGAAACATTTCTTAAGGCCGCAACAACGTCTCTGGAATCCCAGACTCTCATCAATTTTAGATCATCATTCAATGTGTGTGGAACAAATTTTGCACAAACCTCTGTTTTGCCCAAATCCTCGTGAAGAATGGTTCGAATAGTCCCTTTGTTGATCTAAGTTAAGCAGTGCCGTCTTCTGCAACAAAATCATGCAGTTTGTGGATCATTTCCAAAAACATTTATGTCACTCAAACAATCATCACGGTAAACTTGTTGCATCGGAATGTTTCTGAAGCTTTTTTCCGAATTTAGTGTGGAATTTAACGAATGCTTTTTACGAGTAGATGCAATTTGATGTTGTAAATACTCCCTCCCACCATAATAAAGTTCATTACAATCACGATTTCATATGGGTCTGGTTGAAGGACAGACCTAATTCATCTTAAGGAAAATGTTGTAAAAAGCAATAACCTTGAGGGAAGGATTTTGTCTAGCTCGGCTAGACGTAAGGCGAATGAATACTAATACTCCAATTTCGCTTCTTACCATGAGGGTTTTTTTAAATTAGCTTAAACAGTAAATCCTTAAATTTGTTGGTTTTTAACATGTCACAGTTTTATTTATTTATTCGTTCCATTTTCATTAAATATAGCCAACTACAATCGTTTTGTTGTTTATCTTTTATACACAGGATTTCAAGGTAAAAATTGCGAAGAAAATATAGACGATTGTCCTGGAAATCTGTGCCAAAATGGAGGAACTTGTGTCGACAAAGTTAACTCGTATGCATGCAAATGCCCACCCAATTACACCGGAGAGTATTGTGAGACGGATGTGGATGAATGTGCTTTTAGGTAATATGTCTAAATTTATTAATTTGGGATTGATAGAATTTACGCTTATGCTTTGCCGTATCTTTTTTTATTTTCAGACCATCAGTGTGCCAGAATGGGGCAACATGTACAAATACAATAGGTAGCTATTCGTGCATTTGTGTAAACGGTTGGGAAGGTCCTGACTGTTCGGAAAACCACAACGACTGTATAGTAGCTGCATGCTTTGATGGGGCCACTTGCATCGATGGAGTTGGAAGTTTTCACTGTCGCTGTCCACCTGGAAAGACTGGTCTGCTATGCCACTTAGACGATACGTGTACATCGAATCCATGCCACCCAGATGCTATTTGTGATACAAGTCCTATAAACGGTTCTTTCGCCTGTTCATGTGCGTCTGGATATAAGGGAATGGATTGCTCAGAAGACATTGATGAATGTAATCAAGGCTCACCATGTGAGCATAATGGAATTTGTGTTAACACGCCTGGTTCTTTTGCATGCAACTGCTCGCAGGGATTTACTGGACCACGCTGCGAAACGAATATAAACGAATGCGAATCTCATCCATGTCAAAATGAAGGAAGTTGCTTGGACGATCCTGGCACATTTAGATGTGTCTGCATGCCTGGTTTTACTGGAACCCAATGTGAAATTGATATTGATGAGTGCCAATCGAATCCATGTCTCAATGAAGGTACCTGTCGCGATATGATAAATGGGTTTAAATGTACGTGTGCACTTGGATTTACTGGTTATCGATGTCAAATAAATATTGACGACTGTCAGTCCCAACCTTGTCGAAATAGAGGAATTTGTCATGATTCTATTGCTGGTTATGCATGTGAATGTCCACCGGGATATACAGGTCTTTCTTGCGAAATAAATATCAACGACTGCCAGTCAAATCCATGTCATAGGGGTAAATGCATCGACGGAGATAACTCATTTACTTGTCTGTGCGATCCTGGATACACGGGTTATTTATGCCAAACACAGATCGATGAATGCGAGTCAAATCCATGTCAATTTGGTGGTAGGTGCGAAGATCTAATCGGAACATACATTTGTCATTGTTTACCAGGGACTTCCGGACAGAATTGTGAGATCAATGTAAATGAATGTCACAGTAATCCATGCAATAATGGTGCTACATGTATCGATGGAATAAATCAGTATACGTGTAAATGTGTACCTGGTTACACTGGTATCCACTGTGAGATCAATATAAACGAATGTGCATCGAACCCATGCGCCAATGGAGGCGTTTGCATGGATCTGGTAAATGGATTTAAGTGTGAATGTCCACGTGGCTATTTTGATGCGCGATGCTTAAGTGACGTCGATGAATGTGCTTCGAATCCCTGCATTAACGGAGGTCGATGTGAAGATGGTGTAAATCAATTTATTTGCCATTGCCCTCCTGGTTATGGAGGTAAACGGTGTGAATTAGACATTGATGAATGTGGTTCGAATCCCTGTCAACATGGTGGAATATGCCGAGATGCTCTGAATTCCTACTCTTGCCAATGTATGCCAGGATATACCGGAAGGAATTGTGAGACAAACATCGATGACTGCATCAATAATCCATGTGCGAATGGTGGAACATGTATTGATTTAGTTAAAGGATACAAATGTGTTTGTAAGGTTCCATTTACTGGACGCGATTGTGAATCTAAATTGGACCCTTGCTCAACAAATCGTTGTCGAAATGATGCCAAATGTACACCTAGTTCAAATTTCTTAGACTTCTCTTGTACATGTAATTTAGGCTACACTGGCCGCTACTGCGATGAAGATATCAACGAATGTCAATTATCATCACCATGTCGAAATGGGGCATCGTGCCTAAATATGCCTGGTTCATACAAATGTTTATGCGCTAAAGGATACGAAGGGCGAGACTGTACTGTTAATACAGACGATTGTGCATCTTTTCCCTGTCAAAATGGAGGAACTTGTTTAGATGGCATAGGCGATTACACTTGTCTTTGTGTAGATGGTTTTGAGGGAAAACACTGTGAAATTGACATTAATGAGTGCCTTAGCATGCCATGTCAGAATGGTGCAACTTGCAACCAATATGTAAATTCATACACATGCATATGCAGGCTTGGATTTTCGGGTATCAATTGCCAAACAAATGATGAAGATTGTACCGAGAGTTCCTGCATGAATGGCGGTACTTGCTTAGATGGTATAAACAGTTACAACTGCTCGTGTCTTCCCGGCTTTACTGGTTTTAATTGTCAGTACAAAATCAATAAATGCGACTCGATGCCATGCCTCAATGGAGCCACTTGTCATGAAAACGGTAACGAATATACATGTCATTGTTCGTACGGGTATACAGGAAAGCAGTGTACTGATTTTGTGGATTGGTGTGGACAAAGTCCTTGTGAGAACGGGGCTACATGTGTACAAAAACAACATCAGTATCATTGTACTTGCGCTGCTGGTTGGACCGGGAAATTGTGTGACGTTCAAATGGTGTCGTGCAAAGATGCTGCTGGGCGAAAAGGCGTTAGCGTAAAACAATTGTGTAACAATGGAAGCTGTGAAGATTTCGGTAACTCACATCGTTGCTATTGTCAACAAGGTTATACCGGATCATATTGTCAAAAAGAGATCAACGAATGCGAATCACAACCATGCCAAAATGGAGGCACATGTCATGATTTAATTGGGGCTTATGAATGCGATTGCCGCAAAGGATTCCAGGGACAGAATTGTGAGTTAAATGTCGATGATTGCAGCCCGAATCCTTGCCAGAATGGAGGTACTTGTCATGATTTGGTGCATGATTTCCGATGTTCTTGTCCACCAGGCACTTTGGGTATAATTTGTGAGATAAATCAGGATGACTGTGAACCAGGAGCTTGTCACAATAATGGATCTTGTATTGACCGAGTGGGTGGTTTCGAATGCGCCTGCCCACCTGGTTTTGTCGGGTCCCGATGCGAAGGTGATATCAACGAGTGCCTTTCAAATCCATGTTCGAATGCAGGAACACTTGACTGTGTCCAGCTGGTAAATAACTATCACTGCAATTGTAAACCGGGATACATGGGACGTCATTGTGAGAATAAAGTGGACTTCTGTGCAAATTCGCCTTGCCAGAACGGCGGTATTTGTTCCACACGACAAACAGGGCATCATTGCGTTTGTGCTGAAGGATTTTACGGACAAAACTGTGAATTCTCTGGTCATGATTGTGATTCAAATCCATGTCAAGCAGGACGATGTGTCATAGATGACGACGCCGGTGGTTATCGATGTGAGTGTCCGAAGGGTACAATAGGTGTTAACTGCCAAATAGATGTAATGGATGAATGCAAGCCAAATCCTTGTCAACAGGGAGCTGGATGTGAGAATATGCTTGGCGATTTTGCATGTTTTTGCCCTTCAAAATGGTCGGGAAAAGTATGCGACACATACGATCCTAATTATCCTGGTTGGGCGGCAGATAGTGATCGTGTCGGATTAAGAAAGTACACCAAAGATCTGGAGTACCAGAGAGAGCTATGCACAACACGAGGATGTGAGCAAAAGAAGGGAAATCATGTTTGCGATGCGGAGTGTAATACATATGCCTGCAATTTTGATGGAAATGACTGTTCCCTTGGAATCAACCCTTGGATAAATTGTACAGCAAATATTGATTGTTGGCGTGTATTTATGGATGGTACCTGCAATGAAGAATGTAATAATGCCCAGTGTTTATTTGATGGGCGAGATTGTGAGCGCAAGTGGGAACCTTGCAACCCAACCTACGATGCTTATTGCAGAAAGCATTACGCTAACGGAATGTGTGACTACGGCTGTAACAATGCCGAGTGTAATTGGGATGGTCTTGACTGTGAAAATGAAACCGAGCAACCGAATTTAGCAGATGGTGCTATATCAGTTGTTGTTTTAATGGATATTAGAACATTCACTGAAGGACTAGTCGACTTCTTACGTGACATGGGCCATCTATTGAGAACGACGCTTCGAGTGAAGAAAGATAGCATGGGAAACGACATGATATATACTTGGAAAGGTAACTCAGAAATTGCAGATTTACAGAACACTGCATTTGGAAGAAAACATCACATCATCCACACCGAGCGAAAAGGTCAAACTGGAGTTCAGGCGTATCTTGAAATCGACAATAGAAAGTGTGAGGAGTGCTTTAATAAAGCAGCGGAAGCAGCAGAATACATAGCGGCCAGGGCGTCAAAATACACATTGAATGATAGATTTCCTATTTATAGTGTAAAAGGTGTAAATAATCCTGGAGAAGATGTTATGGATAGCCCAACAAATGTAAAGTATGTTACACTAGGAATAATATTGGTTGTATTGGCTCTTGGATTGTTTGGTGTTTTTGTCGTAACGCAAAAACGAGCACATGGAAAAACATGGTTCCCAGACGGTTTCCGGACACCAGCAACCGGTCTTAGGAGACACACACGGCGCAGAGGCCCCGACGGACAAGAGATGAGAAATTTGAATAAAAACCCTTCTCTGGTGTGTATGAGCAATGACGTTAACATGAATGAAGGCAATCATATAAGACATATGGGACATTCACAACAATTATCAGATGATGAGTCAGAGATGTCTCAGGCGAAAAGAAAATGCTATGATCAAAGTGAATACTCAAGCGATCATACGGTTGTCACTGATTATGAGGAAACTGATCGCCGTGTTTGGTCACAACAGCATCTCGAGGTAGGAGACATAAGGCCATCAATAATGACTCCTCCGGCTCATCAAGATGGCAAACATGTTGATGTTGATGTTAGAGGTCCGTGTGGAATGACACCGCTAATGGTTGCTGCAGTTCGTGGGGGTGGCATCGACACTGGTGAAGACATCGAAACTGGTGATGATACAACAGCGCAAGTTATTTCTGATTTAGTGGCACAAGGTGCCGAACTGAATGCAAAAATGGATAAAACAGGAGAAACATCGTTACATTTAGCTGCAAGGTATGCTAGAGCTGATGCTGCCAAACGACTTTTAGATGCTGGAGCAGACGCAAATTGCCAGGATAATACAGGACGAACACCACTCCATGCTGCCGTTGCCGCAGATGCAATGGGAGCATTCCAAATTTTATTAAGGAATAGAGCAACGAATCTCAACGCCCGAATGCATGATGGAACAACACCACTCATATTAGCTGCTCGGCTCGCAATCGAAGGAATGGCAGAGGACTTAATCAATGCCGATGCGGACATAAATGCGGCAGATAATTCTGGAAAAACAGCGCTGCATTGGGCTGCAGCTGTTAACAACACAGAAGCTGTTTATATTCTTTTAACACATCACGCAAATCGCGATGCTCAAGATGACAAGGACGAAACACCGCTTTTCCTTGCAGCTCGAGAGGGATCTTATGAAGCTTGTAAAGCTTTGCTTGATAATTTTGCCAACAGAGAAATCACCGATCACATGGATCGTTTGCCGCGAGATGTTGCCAGTGAGCGACTTCATCATGATATTGTTCGGCTGTTAGACGAGCATGTCCCACGAAGCGCTCAAATGTTAGCTGTTACACCGAACGCAATGATTGGATCTCCACCCAGTAGCACACAGCCGCAAATGATTACACAGCCAACTGTGATTGCGGCGGGAAAGCAGCCTAAAAGTAAAGCGAAGAAACCAAAACTTGCGGCTGGTTCATTAACACCCACCTCGCCTGAAGCTGACTTAAGTGGTAGCTTGCGTCGTAAACCAAATGCTAAGAAAAGTGCCACAAAGAAAAATGGCGGTAACATCGGAGGAATTGTGAATGCGCAAATGTTGACTGATCAACATCTATTAGATGCGCAGCTCAGCTCTGTTGAATCACCGCCGTTAACCAGTCCTTATGATACAGCTAGTCTGTACTCAAACGCTATGGCCGCCCACCATCAGGTGGACCTGTTGGGCGGCAGCAAGCAGCCTCCCAGTTACGAGGATTGCATAAAGGTATATTTAAAAGTAAGAATGTTAATCCTACAGTTTCTGTAATAATAGAATGTATATTTTTTTTGTTTTGTTTTTAGAATGCACAATCAATTCAATCGCTGCAAAACATGAACAACCTGGAGAATTACGGCTACTCAATGTCCCCATTTCAAGAAATAATGAATGCGCAACGCGCTGCAAATGGTCACAGTGTACAGATGGGTGAGCAAGGACTTAGTCCGCCATACTCGAATCAATCGCCTCCGCATTCAGTCCAAAGTAATACTGCCCTATCACCGCATGCTTATCTAGGTAATATAAGAAAATAATATAGCTTGGTAGAAAGTCCAAAATAAAAAAATAATATTGATTTGTATAAACAGGTTCACCATCACCAGCTAAATCACGACCAAGTCTGCCCACCTCGCCTACACATATTCAAGCGATGCGACATGCAACACAACAGAAACATGGTCCACCACAAAGTGGTACAGGACAAATTCTGGTGGCTCCTAATAGTAATTCTTCATCATCATCGACATCGAGTTTTCAACAGTCGCCTAGTAGTATGTCGCAACAAAATTCACCCGTGAAACAAGGGCTTATTTCACCTACGGGCAGTGATATAGGCATGATGGCACCACAGCAGCAGCAACAAGAGAACAGTGCAATAATGCCACAACCTATGCAATTAGGTGGTTTAGAATTCGGTTCAGCTGGATTGGACTTGAATGGATTTTGTGGATCTCCCGGTAAGAATTTAAAAGATAAAACATTTCTTTGAAATAAAAAATGTTTTCTAATGATTTTTTTGAATTTGTAGACTCATTTTCTGGACAAATGAATCCACCATCGATACAAAGTACGAATTCAGGATCATCACCCTCGAACATTCTGTCGCCATCGCAAAACAACGCGGCATTTTATCAGTACCTTACGCCACCGAGTCAACATTCTGGTGGTGGTCATACGCCGCAGCACCTCGTTCAAACATTGGACAGTTACCCTACACCTTCGCCGGAATCTCCTGGACATTGGTCAAGTGCATCACCCCGCTCGGCATCCGACTGGTCGGAAGGTGTTCAATCCCCACAGGGTGCTAATAATATGTACATGTCGACTGGTCATCAAGCAAACAAGGGTTCTGAGGCCATATACATTTGACAAGCAACAAACTAAAAGATTCCTCATTGCTGTCTTTATTCTCAAACTAATTTAATTGAATTAATATTGCCTTTACAATCTGTGCGCAATTAGGGTTGGTTTTTCACACAAAACTACAAAAAAATGCCTTACGAAAAAAGAAGCTGTGGAACACGACCTCGACTGTATCTTTGTATGTTAAAAAAAAAAATAATAATAATAATATAGAAATAATTATTTTTCGAATAAATATATATTTTTTATATATACAATATATATGGAATACATTTATGAGTATATACATAAGTAAATAGTGTCTAATTATACGAATACATGTCGATGTTTAAGCTAATAGATCTTTGTAAAAAGAAAATTAAATCATGGAACATGACAAATGCAAAACACACAAGCATAGGAACCTTATAAAATAGCTAAACCTGAATAAAAAAAAATTCATTTGTAAAAAGTATTTCATTTAAGCCGTTTTTTTTTGTTTTGTTTTTGGTTTTAGACATAAGTAAAGTATTTAATTGTAAGATGGAAATTGTTTTTCCTGTTAAATTTCCATATCCCAGAGATGTTTGATGATGATGATAGTTATGAACAGGCAAGTTTAATTCGAAAACTAATTTTTCAAATTGTTACACCTTACTAAAACGTTTATAAATATTTAAAAAAAATAAATGAAAGAAACTATAAATAATTGTTCAGAGTAAGTTTAAGTTTAATGAGGGCACGTTCCAGAGATTCTTTCAGTTGCAATCATGAATTCATTCGTGTTAGGTGCAAAGGAAAACCATAATAAAGACACTTTTAAATATTACTATGTAATAATATTACATATGGAATCTTTGTAATTTAAATTAATTGTAATTTTAGCCTTGAGTTATTTAAAAAAAAAAAAAAAATACAAAAATAAGGGAAAAGAAAAGAAAACGTTGTTTTAAGTGAATTATGTAGAATAGTTAGAACACATATTTAAAAGTTTGTTTCCACTTTCTTCCTTATTATTATTATTTTTTAATGACTATTTAGATAAAGCTTTAATTTAAATAAATTAAAAAAAGCATAATTATATTATATATCTTAACCTGTCGATTTTATTTAAGAAAGAAAAACAGAAAAGCAGACAATCACACGATAATTCTTTATAAAAAAAAAAATATTAATAATAATAAAAAAAATAAGTAAACTTGTTAAAAATTTTAAATAATGAGGATTTTGAAGACATTTATTAATATAAGACATTTATAGAAAAGTAATTACAAATCTCAGTTTTGAGTATGCTGTAAAATAGTGCTTGAAATAAAAATTTCTATAATTTTTTAACAAAAAGGAAATACAATTCTCTTTATTTATGCAATTTCATTTGCCGGCCGGGCAGATGTTCATAAACGTCATGTGCGCTGCACAATAACATGAATTCAAAAATGACTGATTCGGATTACTCAGAGGAATCTCGTGAACAGTAATCACATATTGTACACAAAATCGATTATCTTATTTCTTTTAAATTCATTTTATTTTTTATTGAACTCCATCACCTAATCCTGGGTTTGAGTCGATGAAACCATAGTCGTGAAGGAATTTGAAATTGTATGACTTTAACTTTAGCATGTTAGATGTCAGAAGTTTGGATTACGGGTTATGAAAAACGACAATTTAGATATTCGATTTTAATAACATACTATTTCAATAACTTTTATATCTTCCCTCTTTAAATAACTCAAAACCATTTCGCATTAATATCTTTTAAACTTTTTCTGCAACCACAACTGTAATGCCTAACTAATTTTCGCAAGCGTGACAATATGTGGACGTGTAGGAACCCAAGGGTCATACAATTTGACTAGGTTCTTTATTTGTATAACATTTTTGGGAACACACAACGAACTCGGTGGAACATTTTTCCAAGTCAATGAGTGGGATGCGCAAATCCAAGTGGAACCAGGAAGCTCTCCACTTGTTCAGGATTTTAATCCCTCTGATCATTTTTTTTTGTGTAAAATCGAGTCATTTAAACCCAATGTTTCATATTGTTCTTAAAACTTAGGAGAGACTGTTGTCATCCGACTCCTTCGGCTCATTCTTTTAGCAGTTTTGTTTACTTCAGTTTCTGTAGAATCTGCATTTTTCTCTTCATGCTACACAGACAAGGGAATGATGCTACGTGAAAATTCCTCCTCTATGGCGTTAAAGTAGTGTTTTCATCTATTGTAAACCACATAGTCCCACGTTTGTAGGAGTTTTTTTTCGCTGTGCTATAAACTTTAACTGGCTCTAATTCTCTATACAATACCTCTGCGGTTTCCCTTTTTCCGGTGGTCTAAATTCAAGTCTTGAAGGTTTGCCTTTCGCTCTCTACTCGTACAACCATTCTTGTTTCAACAATAACCACGTTTCTTTATTTACTTTCTTTGAAGTAGTTCCACATACCTAGTGCGCTTAGTTCTTCGACTTCGGTGGTTGTTTCTGGATTTTTTTTTCACGAAAGATTCTCTTCTCTTCTTCTTCTTATCCTTTTATTAACCCTCGTTATACGAACTTATGCGTAACGAATTTCCCATTTTTACTGCATCGCTGCTGCTCCGCTTATGTCAACACAAATTGATGCTGACTTGCCTTTGGTTCGCCCAAATGTTTAATTCGGCGTTTTGCGCTGTTCCGTTATAGATGGTATATTCACCTGCATTGGGTGTAGCTCTTGCTAAATAGTTACCATTCTAAGGCGATGTGTTTGACATGAACTTTAAAAGCATTGCGGTTAATGTATTAGAAGTTTGATTCTCCGATGTACCCGTTTAATTCTGCACGATGAAAACTACTGATATGTCATCAAAAGCTCATCCAAATCGCCCTGAAGCACATAACATACATCCTTTTCCGATTGCTTATTGCTTACTTGCGCCTATTCTATAATAATTTTTGATTTTAGTTGCTCCACTGTCAAGATGATGGGAACTTTGTTCTTATTTGGTTCCTTTTTTTAATAATACATTTTGTTTGCAAATTTAAAACCATGCTACCTGAGTTATGATCTTCCACTACTGCCCTTCCCGCGGGGCGCATTCGAAGACTTTTCGGATCGGAAAGTTGGTGTCCACCTGCTCTACATGACCGAGTCATCTCATTCGTTTGACCTCAACTCTCTGGCTAAGTCGATGAAGCTGTACAGTTCGTTCCATTCACCAAAACCACCCGAAGAATTTTCCTCTCGAAGCAGCGCCCTCATCAACTTTCTAGGTAGACGTCGGTTTTGGGTGTCCTTTTTTGCTTGACAGCATAAACTTGGTTTTGCCCTCGTTAACCACTAAACCCATTTCTGCCGCTTGACTCTCAGTACTCGCGAAAGTGACACTGACATCACGCTGGATTTTTTCCGATTACGTTGATATAATCGACATACATATATATGTGAACTAATTGGATCGACTTTTGAAAAATTGTGTCTCTTGTGTTAGCGCGGGAGTTTTGCACTATTCTTTCAAGAAAGATGGTAAAGAAATAACACAACGGCGCATCGCTCTATCTAAATCCTTTTTTGACACCAAAGGTTCCGGCGGAATCTTTACCGACCTTGATGGAGCAGCGTGCATTCTCCATCGTTATCTGGCGTAATGTGAATGTTTAGTCGATGGTGAACTTTCCTGGCCTTAAGCCACACTGATATGTTCCAATCAGGTTGTTGACGAATGGCTTCAGGCGTTTATACAATACGGTAGATAGGACCCGGATTCCGGATGCACATCGACCAGTATCCGATGATACTCGAAAGAGTCTTAAACGAACGTCTTAGGCAAGTAATCAAACTCGGTAATAGCCAGTGTGGATTTGTTGAAGGGAGATCGACGATGGACGCTATCAAAAGCCTACGAAAACGTCGAAATTTGAAGAACGCCTTAGATTCATGAAAAAATGCACTAGAGAGAAACGGGTTTAAAATAAGTCGTTCGAAGACGGATCATTTGACGTGCCCATTTGCGCATCCGTTGCGACCTGTTCCGGATATACTGTATAAGAGGAAGTTTACATATAAAGGATTCGGTAACCGAACAGTTTGAGGCGAATAGAATAAACTGGTATTGCAACGTTCAAAGAAGATCTGCGGAGAATCCGGTGGAAAAGGCACTATCAACTACGGTCACTCCAACTGTAAGGAAACGAGGTCGGAAAAAGAGTTCTTGGATATCTCAGATGGCAAATGCGCAACAACGCCTGGGGCTAACCACTGAAGCGATCCTGGACCGAGCAGTATGTAGACACGTTCTGCGGTCTGCGACATTAGCCAACCCCATAAGCGGAGCAGCAGCAATGGAGTAAAAATGGGAAACTCGTTACGCATAAGTTCGTATAACGAGGAATGGGTTAGAAAAAGGATAAGAAGAAGAATATAAATTAGTACCTGAAGATCTTCTAGTAGTAATCTTCTTTCATCTATGTAGCATTGGTTTACGTAGGTGCGCAACTAAGTTCTCGCTGTTTTTTGATGAAAATACAATTTTATTGTGAAAAAATGGTTACAAATGAATCATTCAAAGTATTGCCCATCGCTAGCTACGACTTTTTCCCATCTTTCTGGCAGAGCTCGAATAATGTTACTGTCAAAGTGTTCATCTTTTAAGGCTATTCACCAATCAAGCTATTTTTTGATGTCTTTATATGAGCGGAACTGCTGATCACGTTTGGGCCGAGGCCGAGCGTTGTCATGCTGTACAATCACTTTTCCATGACTCTGCTCGTATTGTGGCCGTTTTTCGCGCAGTGATCGGCTAAATTGCATCACTTAAAGACAATACCGTGCCCCAGTGATTGTTTCGTTGGGTTTCGACAGTTCATAATAAATAACACCGACCTGGTCCCATCAAATACACAGTATAACTCTCGCAGCGTGAATACTCGCATTCGACCGAGCCGATGACGTAGCAGCTTGACCGGGCAGTCCCCATGACTTTCTTCTCTTTGAGTTACTGTAATGAATCCATTTTTCATCACCCGTCAGGATGCGATGAAGAAAACCCTTCCTTTTTTGCCGCTGGAGCATCGTTTTCCACAGGCGAAAAAACGACGTTTTTACTTATGGCAGCATCTCCGTAAACCTTTTGGAGCTCTCGATGCGCTTGGGCCGCCGTTTTCTGTTAATAAAAGAAGACAATCAACACTTCCCGCAAATGACGATTATTTGGCACAAAATCAAACATTTTCACACAACCAAAAGTATATGATGGCAGAACATGACGTTTTGAATATGTCAAAGTAGACCAGCACTTACTGCTGGAGCCATCTATTGACAAACAGCTAGAACTTTGTTGCGCACTTAATTAATATAAAACCGAGGTCGGACAGAAGTGGGAGCCCGAACAAGCATATACACTTTGGAAAGTGTCATAAGACGTTAATGCGCCTTAGACTCATTTTAGGTAATAAAGTGCCTAAACATGATTTTACCCCATTTAGGCACCCTTAAAGATAAGCAGGAGAACGTTATGCTCCCATCATAAAAACTCTCCGCGCTAGCTATTTATATACTTACGTAGTATCCAAAATTATGTAATAAAACGCATAGGTGACATCGATGAGATCTAATTGATATCACCAAACCCCAAATTTCGCTTGCCAATCCCATCAACTCTTACATCTATCGCGCTATGAATGATCATCAGTTTATCCTTAAGCCCGCTTCCGGACGTACTTAAAAAGATTGTGATTTATTCCTAAGCCGTTCAACGAGCTTATAGGAAGCTCTACCAAACTTTTTATCTCCTGCTGCAAACACTCGACGTACATAGATGTCTCCTTGGTCTACACTGTGTGCGAACATTTTAAAGATACACTAAATCCCGCAAAATAAATCGATATTTGTACAATTCTCCATATCCGTAAATGTTTGTTTGTCGTTTTACAATATACAAAAAAGCGAAATAGGCGGGACAACCTGAAATCTATGAGATCAAATGCATCAGTCTATTAACATACTACGGCGGTAAAGCGCTGCCTTTAGTTCGCTAACAACACTCACCACATAGTTTCAGTAATATTTGAATATACTCACATCACTTTTAACTACGTAAAGATTTGAGGGTTTTTCTTTAAATCTATCTGGCCTAGTTAAGGTATTCAATTAGGTTTGCACGGCCCGACTCTAGACACAACAGCGGTTTCCCCTTGATAATTGATAAACTTCAAACGACGTCATAATATAATACTGTGCTGAATATTCAAATCTAAAAAGTTACTATTCTGATATATAAGATAAAAAATTCAAGAGATAAGATTAAGACAAAAAATAAATATCGTTGAGTCATGATAGGCTTATTAAAAAAGAAAAAATCACGAAATTCGTATCTGATGAAACCTACCGAAATTAACTGCTGGTTATGCATTAAATTGTTGTTGGTTTGCAAAACATCAAAATTACCCATAAACACGACTTTTTACTTATTTTTCTATTATCACATTGTTGGATACTAAAGCCCGATTGACGATTTGATTCTACCCATAATAGACACGCTTTGTAATTTTCGTTTTTTTTTTTTTTATTAGGAAATAGCAATTTTGTTAAGCTCTATGCTTACAAATGAAGATGCAAATTCTGGTCGTCAAGGTCCTCGCCATATATGTTTATTCATTTTAATTAGTTCGCTCGCAGCGACCTTCGTTTTCCGCAATACACAATTTACATACACAATATTATTTAGATGTACTTATCCTATAAATGAAATATATTCTAAATATACTAAAAAATAAGAACTAAAAGATAAGAGGATTAGTTGTCCTTCTTGGAATCAGCTGCTGTTAAGACTGCCGTAGAGGGAAGTTCTTCATTCTTCTCTATTGTACTAGTTGTATCAGCTTCAATTTTCTTTGTTGCGCCAGGATATGGACATACACCTCCTTTACATTGGAATGGGAATTCAGGAGCTGCTTTGATAACATTTCCTTGTGCATCTTTTTTCTCCCATGGATTCCAGTATTTCAACATTATGGGTTGAATGAATTTGTGCCAAATGTACAGGAGTACGGGAATGATAAAACACGGAACACAAACCATTGTAATCTATTAATTGTTAAGTAAAGAAGAGCGTGCCTTATTTCTTTGTCTTATTTATCGAATCAAAGGTTACTAAATTAATTTCTGGGTTTATAAGGTCACTAAAAGCTGTCAATCCGGAAAAAAGAATAAATAAAAAAAATCATATTTGACAGCAAACATATGACAGCGGCTCTCTCAACTCGGCTAATAAAGTAACGATAGAGATTACTAATACGAGTATAACAGTTTTTACTCTGAAGTCGTTTTTCTTCATAAATTTTATTTTAATATAGGTATTGTCAGATAATTATAAAACAGACTTTTTGGATTAACAAATTTGTTCTTCTCGTCTTTCCACGATCGTGTAGATATTTTTTTGATTAATAGATGAGAACTAGTGTATAATAAAAACAGATGTTGCACTTTTTATGCACTGCGAGATGGAAGTACATATTTTTAAGCGTTTTCCATTTGCCATAAATGCGAGTTCTTTTTACTCGTATATTCTACAGCTACTCTCTTCAAAAGCAAATTTCGATTCCTAATTTCATTTTAAAATTCAGTAGTTCGTTTATTATTTTAACTACTATCAAATCTCCAGAAGTTAGGATAAAAATTGTTAAAAGTAAAACGAACAGTTTATTGACATTTTTGTATAGACAAACATCATCTGTTTTTGCTTAAATTTTTTTCCCAAAAAAAGTTAAAAAAAACAAGTTTTAATGAACGTAGCAGTTTTTATCTAAAATCTTGATCTTCAGGACAAATATAATTTTTTGCATAGTAATGAACATGTGGTTCATAATGTGTATTTTGTTCGAAGGGAAAATCAAAAATAGCAAGAAACTTTATAAAATCAAAAAAGGAAATAAATTCGAAGAATATAGCGGACAGGGAAGCATTTTGTAGACTAAATTATGAAATTTTACAATGCAGAATACGTGCGTGCACCAATGTTGGTGTTGTTTCTTTAAATCATCATTGCACCTGCTCAATAAGTTGGCATAGTATTAGCAATTTATTTTTGCACCTCAAGATATTGGCACCACAACCTTGTTGGCTGATATATCCAGCTTGGCCATATTTTGCCATAATTCGCCAGGAAAAACACGCTGTCATCGTTGTGACACGATGGATCAATGTTCGTCTACAGTTATGAAATGGCCCAGAAACTGGCCCGTTCTGCCTTTGGGCAATGTGACAAAATCTGATGACTTGTTTCCACATGTGTCTATTTTCGCTGAAATTTTCGTGGTTCTAGTCCACGATGTAGATAGCACGAGCAGTGTTGTCTTTCAACTTTAAATTTATCCACCCTTGCTTATAAGTAGATTTATAATCACTACTATTCCATTTCATAAAAAAGTCATGTTTATTTTATGGAAAACTTTCGAGCTTAGATGTTTTGCTTTACTCAAAGTGGCAATCTGTTCAATTCATGTTCATAATTCAGTAAAAAAAAATGTGACCCTAAACATTAATGTGTCACACAAATTCGCACAACAAGGTGTTTATTTACGTCATTTCCATAAGCCATAGCTTTATTGTGATGTTTATAGTTAGATTTAAAACGTCAAAGCGAAGCCGAAACTGAAGTTGTACTCGTATTATCTTTAAGAATCAGTAGCAACCTAATATTTATACTCATAACTTTTGACAATTAATTCTTTAACTTTGAAATGCATGAAAGATTATTTAACAGCCCTGTGTATTTAGGTGTCAGTGTCATATGATTGGTGGTCTTCGGTCGACCATTTTGACAGTTATTCAGTTTTGTTTAGTTGGCAGTGGGAGTTGGTGTTGCTGTTTTAGTTTCGCATCGGGAAGCTCGGGTGGAAATTCCAATTTGATTGCAAAGGGTAGATGTATTTTGAAAAACTTGCCTCATTTAAATTAAATAATTGGAATCGTTTTGCTTTAAATCATAATAAAGTCCACTGCAGAAATGTGGAGTCCAACGCATATCCAAGTAACTGGTGAGTCGTGATTTTTTTTTCTAGTTTTTCAAATTTGTGAAGAAAGTTTGCACTTAGGCCTCGATTACGGCATATCTAGTGAGAATTTTTACAATTCTACGACAAAGAAAATCATTGTTTAATTAAACGAATAAAAAAAATAACTACAAATTTACGCATTTGGAAGAGTGCATTGGGTAACTAATTGTAGCATAGTCGAATATGCACAAAAATATTCAAGTATTCTTCATTTTCAAGCACAAAGCAATGAGATTTGTAATTTTAGTTCTACAAAATGTCTAGGCTGACCTACAAAAGAAAATAGAAAAAAACACGGAAGTTTTTTTTTTTCTTTGAAAAAAAAAACATCGAAGAAGACCTCTAGTGTAATGGGCTGAGTGTTTAATGATGATGGCAACTGCCACAGAAAAGTTATGAGTTTGTCTGCACCATTGTTTCATGAATTGTTCACCTTCTTCTCGTTTTTTTGCTTTCTATAGTTGAGGCAGAGAAATCAAAATCATGTCTCTCGCATTCATTAGTCATATTCGTATAAAAATTCCAGAGTGTCGCTAGTCTCTACTACTTTGCAAAATATTTAAACATATTCGCCGATTCACATCAACCACTACGGATGTGTTGCTGTGTTTGTCTTGTTACTCATTCAGGTGGTGTAGCCGTGTTTGTTTTGAAAAAAAAAAAACGAAAAATAAAAACATTCAAAATACCTTTCACAGTTCTCACGATAAGGTGCCAATAGCCACAGACACTTTGCTGTTTTACGCTTTCAGTGGTTTTTCGTCTAATTTTAGAGGAAAACATCATTTCGTACTAAAAGCGCTTCTAGCATGCTAACATCTCTTTAAGTGTAAACAAGCTATTTATATTAATTCAATGAACTAGGAATTTAGGCTGTGTCTATGAGCCTCTAATGCTCACTCACCTGATGTGTTTTGATTTATTATAGACAAAAATGTACTCGTATGTAGGAAGCGCACTATACTTATGTTGTTATCGAATTTATTTGTTCCTCTCCACAATTTCATACGTACGTTTTGCTGGTAAAAATTGAGGGTGTTTCGGAACGTGCTGTATGTGTACGTTTTTCAAGACTTTGGTTTACCAACATTCTCTACTTGGGATCTGCTTGATTAATGAATGTGTCATTGCCGATTGTTATAAACTTATTTCATTTCATTGGGTTTTTTGAAGTACTATCAAGGAAAAAGCTATCATAATATTTTTTTTTTTTGAGAGTGGGCCTTAATTTACATTGAACTTTGATCTTTTAAAAGCTTGACGCTAATGTTTATTGATTTGTCTATAAGTGTGTGCATCAAATCATCAAAATCAGTAAATTCACACTTTTGTTTTCAAAAGTGATAATCTAGTTTTGTTGGATACTTCATTCAGAGTTAAGTTAATTCTATAATTAGTAAGAATATTATTTGCTGGAATAAACTGATTATAGCTTTGTTTGCGAATCGTGGTTTATGAATTTGAAAATTCAAAACAAGTGAAGCTGTGCAAAACAAGAGGTGCGGTAGCCACGGTCTTGGCGCTTTATCTGCTTTTAATTATTTGTTTTGTTGTCACCGACTTCACATGGAAATCAGCTACGCCTTTGTTAAATATCTGTGGTCTGGTGATTCTGTCATCGCTGCACCGTTTTCTGACTAATGCGCAAAAATATTCATCGCTACTTACATTTTTTTCAAAAATCGGTGAGGAAGTATCTATCACACTATGACGGATTTAGAATGGTTTTGTTTATATAATATAAAAAAAAATAGATTCCGACGCTAAAACAAGGTGCCCAATTTTTAATATTCCCGATATTGGAAAGTAAAAACGGAGCCTTTGAACGCATCACGCGTAAGCATTGAAAGAATATAAATGGAACTTCACATTTCTTCCTGGTATCCATTGAAATGCAAAAAGATTTTTCTATGTTTCTGCATTGCAACATCGCTGTTTGTTTGGCTGGTTAAACTTGCGGACCTTATAGCCTCTTCAGGTGGCTATATCTTGTTAGTGCGACACACCTTTTCCTGATGTTACTGCATTTAAGTGATTTCAATTATTTCCCCTCGCCATCTTCATTGAATGTCAACTGGAACATTGACCTCTATTGTTTTTGAACTAATTTTTTTTATCATGTGGTACATATTGCGTATCATTCTTATATAGGTCTCGAGTACTCTTTAAGATCTTAGCTGAAAACTGAGTCAAACTACGTTCTTAAATTGATGAAGGCGATATGCAGATCTCTCGAAGAGATCTCGCAATGTTTATCAATTTATTATCCGTAAAACTTGATATCCTTGCTCGTCTTCAATATACTTCGGCGATTGAATCGTTTTTTGATTTTTTTGTTTTTCAAAATACCAGCTTATTTTAATGTACTTTGACGTTGCACTTCCACTATTACTTCTCGCCTGCTTTTAGTTTGCGAGTTACTGTTATCAGACGTGTTCAAGCTATCGCCTTTTTCTCCTCTATTTGCAACGTTTTTAATCTAACTCAAGATGTACCTTATCGTTTTCGCTATTTCCGCTGTATTTAGTCCACGCTTGAAAAGTTCTATTACGATGCCGACGCCCTTTTAAACAATCGAGTGAATCTTTTGTTCTAGTCCGGAATTGTCCAGCCAAATTGTTGCACATACTTTGCTTCATAAGTTTCCCCTTTATTTCAAATGCTGCTCTTGCTTCCCCCTCATTTTCTCTTTCCGAAGTCGTGTTAGCTTGCTCGTCTACTTAAACCGTCAAACTCTGGCATTTATTTTTATATATTTTTATTTACCCCTCTGCTATGCAGAAGATGTGCCCTACCAGGAGATAGTCTTTTCATATACTCGTACGTTCACTTCCATGATGTTGTATTTACGCAGTACTCTTCTTTTTTCCATAGCGCTGGTATGCATAAATCTATAAATATAAAAACGACTTTTCTTTAGCTCCCCATTCTTTTGCAATTCCTCCAATGGGATAAAGCCTCTCAGAAATTTTGTTTTATGGTTAAAATCGAGTGAAGACGGGCACCATTGAGCGGTTATTTCAGAAGTCATAAGGGGCCAGATCTGGTGTATACGACATCTGATCGATGGTATTTATTCAATTTTCTTTGCTTTAAATTCCGTCGAACACTTCAGCGACAGTTCCTATGCACAGTAATATCCACCGGAATCGAACGAAAAATAGCCGAAGCAGAGGCTTACAGAAAAACTTAGGTCAATATGTAGGGATGGATAGGGTCTGGCGATGTTCTAATGTCAAAATTTCTGTCGAGTCATGTCTAACGACGGACAATCTTAAGTCTCGCAGCCAATTTTTTTTTTTAAACTTGATACCGTTCCCATAAAACAAAGAAGGAAGTTATCACCATCATTTTCTATTTCAGACCTTAATATCTCTCTGCTTAGATAGCATGTTTCTTTGGACTCAATCTTCTCGTTCAGTGAGTTTCGCACAATAACATTTTATCCAGTCATACTGTCAAATTTTGTGAAGTCATTACAGATTTTTATGTAGTAGCAAACGTGTTTTATTTTCATTTGCGCAGATTGCTTGGCAGGTCAAAACTTGTTGGTTATCTACATTGGGCCAGCGCACACTGGACTAATTACCCCGGGGTTACCCCGGTTTAACCCCGGGGTAAAAGTAGTTGAGTTTATAGAAGAGTAAAAGTGTATTCTTCTTAGAAGTATCCAGAGCTAGTCTTGATCGCTGTATCGACTGAGACTCTAGTATCACCTTGTTTCCGTAAATACTTCTCTTTAGGATCCTTTGATAATTGGTAATGAATTTTTAATTAAAATTGTCAACTTGCAACAACCTCAGCCCCATGTTTTCCAAACTTTAATTGCGTTCAAATTGCGAAGTTTGCTCCTTTAATCTTAATGTCAGCAACAAGTTCGATGTCAATTAATATGATTCGTACTGAAACCTCCATTTTCTGTAAATTTTCAGTTCTTAATTTAGGTTTTTAATTGCAATTATTTTCCATGGTTCGCAAAAACCATAGCTACGAGTATTATCCTTACTGACTTTTTGTATAAAATTTAGGGCACCTTACATAGGTAAGAAGCTATGAATTACACCGTCTTTTATCAGAATCAAAATATTTTTTTCATTTCCATTTTGTTTGGGTTGTTAAGAAGACATGACTTGGTAAAAAAATATAATCGAATTTATCCGTGAATATCCTGTCATTGTAGATTGTCATAGCTTGGGCTTTTTTGTGCTACTAGTGAAGGGTAGAAGTGTAACTTCAACCGCATAACATAATGCTTCCACCTGGTTAGAAACATTGCAATTATACGCAACTAAGAACAGGCATTGTGTACCTATCAGCGGCCCAATGTGTTATTTTCTACAGCTGTAAGGTGTCTACCTTGTATCACATGAACTTACATTTGTCTAAATTCGAGGAACTTGGTGTTTAACAATTTGTTTTCCTATCAGTTAAAGGAGTCATTTTTCTTGAAAAACTAATTGTTGTTTGTATTCGTTACCCAACAAAGCTTTCAATAAATAATCTATTAATATCCAAAGCGTTGGTCTTGGTTTCGCAATCGAAATTTTTATCGTACACGGCTTGCTAAGCTGTAGAGTCTTATCTGGTTTTACAGCAGCCTTGAAATTCGCCTCGTCACATAGCAATTTACAAATTGTTAAAAAATTATATATTTCGGCTAATGTCGAATATTATGTTTGTGATGTACTTGTGCTCGCAAGATCATTTTGTGAAAAAAAGGAATAATATTCTAACATTACCATTTTTTTGAATAAACATATGAAAGTGTTTCATTAGAATAATCAGAATACCATATGTGCAACTGATAGTACTAGAAAATTGTGCCAAGTATTAAGGGCGCACTAAATAGTCATGGGTTGGTGATTGGTGAAATTATTTCTATCGAATTCAACGCAACGAATTTATAAAACGACACATGTATATTACTAAAGAAAAATCAGTTTATTTACAGCGAGAAACGTGGATCTTACAAGCACGTTCCGTGTAAAAATAGGTTTATTGCCCAATATCAACAGATGCGCAGAAATGACACAGAAAGACTAATTTTAGAGGATTTGCTGTAGTAGAAACTATTGTCAGACGAACTATATTTTTTGTGTGCATACAAGAGTACAATTGTTTATTTTGTTTTGCTGTATCTAAGAGGGGAAGTCAACGTTTAAAAAAAATTGCTTTTAAACTTATTTAAAAACCTTGCACTGAAGCCCAAATAATTAGAAAAGAAGAAGAGATAAAAATGCAACTATTAAAACAGCAAAAAAAAGCTTACAATCTGTGCATTTACTGTGTCAAGGTCGGGTAATGTGACAGCACTGTGACTTTTTATAGTTTAGATGTTGATAAAGGTAGTTAAATTTATCTACACCGAGTAATTGCACTTTATGCTGACCCTGAAGCATAATCGAGTATTGCCCCTTTTTATTATATTGGTGACAGCCTTAGCAGTTACACTTGGGAAATTCTGTATTCAAATCGAGATTGGTCCAATCGTAAATTATGAAACGAAGAAAGAAATTTTTGAAATTGTCGCCGTAGAAGCATTTACTCATATACTCATTCCTACCGCTACAAATAAATGCAGGAGGTGGCATTTCAGAAAGTTTGGTAATATTCTGAAGTTTATTCTGATCTAATCTCTGGCATTTGACATTGTTTCATTGTTATGAAGAACAGGCAGTGAGTAATGGAATTTGAAACATACATGTTTCCATAAGGTAGGATTGGGAGATTAATGTTGTGTTGTTGTGTTGTTGTGTTGTTATGAAGAACAGGCAGTGAGTAATGGAATTTGAAACATACATGTTTCCATAAGGTAGGATTGGGAGATTAATGTTGGACAATCCTTTCGGAATGTTCATATACGAGTAATACCATAGGGATGTCAAATTCTAAGTTGAAAATCTCCATTTAACGGTGGTAATGCATACGGTTTTGGGATTTATAAACAAATAATACTTTATAACAATTTTCCCAGGAGAATCAAAGCATAAGCACTAATGCTAGCGAATGAAAAAATAACCCAAATCCGCTTAAGAGTAGCACAGATACATATGTCTATGGCGTTAAGTGGCAGTTCATATGCCGGTTGGGGAATAAATTTGCAAGTTCATTGCAAAAATTCATCGTGAACGAAGAAAACAGTATTTTATATTCGCTAAGTAATATAGCGCATATAAAATGAATGCGTACATCGCTATGTAATTGTTGCAATTAACACGCAAATAGTTGTTTTAGCGGATAGCGTATGTACAAAAATACACGGCTGAAGTCTTTCTCACTGAGTTTATTGTTCTTCTTGTCGTTTTTGTGTAGCACAAGGAGAGACCTACGATTTTTGCCGACTTCGAAGGCCGAGAGTGAGAGTCTTTCATGAGAAGAAAACTTCACTTTCACAGGTTTGCCATTCCTCCGAAACGGTGAAGACACTTACTTTTTATACTGTTCTGTGTTGGACGATATTTAAACCCCACCCTTATATTGTATATGCGTGAGGGTTAATATGTTATCACCACAGTATATAGATCACAGTAGGTTCACTGCGCAATATTTTCCTTTTTGTGACCTTGCTACAGTTATTCTTTGTGTGTATTGGAATTATGTTAGAAGTTGATAGCAACACACGCCAATAAGTAAGAAAAGGATACAAAACAGGGTAAAACATTTTTTCAGCCTCAGGGGGAATGATCCTTCTTGTTATAGATATTATTGGGTTATCACTGAAGTACATACAACTATGTAGAAAATCTTATTGCTATCCTGAAGATTGCCTGGAAGTATTGAGATTGACTTCCGTTAGAATCCACAGCGAATTCATTTCTAGTACGATCCGTGATGCATTATGCCTAAAGACTGTTCAACACAATCTATTAGATGGAATTGAATGTGCACGCGACAAAACAGTACTGGTTAGGAAGTTTGAAGTTGCTAAATATCCGTATCAGTGGCGACATGGAATATTTCAACCATTTTTATGCTATTTGGAGATGTGAAATTGGTGGTAATCAAAGTTGTAGACAGCTTCCTTGGGTCTTTATGAACTACGGTTTCGCTAAGCGCCTAATAGCTGCACAAAAGGCTATTTGCTTACCAGCTTCCCTGGACACATTTGTAAGGCTAAACATTGTTTCCGTTTCGTAAATTTTCTTGTCAATAAACACGTAAAACCTGCTAATTTACTGTAGCAGGAAATCATGTGATTTCTCAAAATGCGATGTACTAGTATGTAAGTTTCACTGTAATTTCGTAGTCTTTTGTAATTAGTAAACGCTTCAGTGATAAAGTTGTAATCAGTTCTTACAACATAAGCGTCAAATACCTGCAGCCTGATGCTCGTGTATATTAACCAGACATTCATAGAGCAGGCAGCTGCGATTCTAAAAATATTTTATAAAAAATTAAATTTAATGTATAAAGGTTTATCAGGATTCATTTGCAAGAATTCTAAGCAGCTTCTTACGGTAATGACGGTAATGAAGACCTTTGAATGGGTTGTTAATATCACAGAGGTGGGGCTATAGCATTCAAGTCACTGTGTAAATGCCCTATGATGACCTTACAATCGTCAACGGTCGACGATCGACAAATTGTTTTTATAACTACTGTAAATTATTGCAAAGTTACAATCCACATGTTGTAGTATACAAACAACTACCAATAGAAATAATAAGTGGAACGCAGTAATTTTTCTTTCCTGCTCTCGTACTCGTACTAGTCTTTTACTATATATCACGTTTCTTATTGAATTTCAATAATTATTATATCATCAGTACGAGCAACTGGTTTGTGTTGTACTGCCCATCCCAGCGTGATGTACGAGTACGATTTCATATGAAATCTAAAGAGAAACAGTTACCTGCAGACATTCCATTTAACATTGCAATAACAAATCCATCGGCAATTGTATCGGAATGTTCTCTTCAAGTGCCCCTTCGAATTCGAATGCACACAGTTTAGTATCGCTGCAAAATTAAATTTGAAGCAAAGTGAAACCTTCAGAGAATGTGCGTATATAAGTGAAAAAAAATAATAAATAAATTTCGTCACGGAAATTTTATTGTAGATTAAATTGGTTGCCAGTTTTTTTTTTCAATAGGATGTGACTTCCCGTGTGCAATAAAAGACACAAATTTGATAGGTTCAAGTTACCTTTTTCAGAGTGATGATGTAATTTATAGCAGCTAACTAGCCGCATCGGGTATCTAATATATGAGTATGTAGAAAGCCAATCAATTAAACGATAGTATGCATTCATTTGACAACGCAAAACAACTCCCAACAGCAGCTGATCTAAAACAGAAATTCATTTTGCTGCAGGGCAATTCGTATTGGCCTTTTAATTAAATTATTTGACCCGAACTTTTAATTGTCACACGCTTAAAAAGAAGAGCACAAACATCATTTTAAATGTCAAGTCACGAGTCTTCTTTCATTTCGAGCTCATTTTACTTGTCTTCAAATGAGAAAGTGTTTTGGAGTCGCTTTCGATTGGTATGCGTTTAAGGTAAAAGCGATTTCCTGAGCGAGAAAAGTAAAACCAACAAGTTTTTGATCGTTAACTTATTCTGGTTGTTTTGTGGCGAAAAGCAACAGATTTTATATGAAATTTGCATTTTAATGTTTTAATTTAAGTTCTCATCGTTGATTTTTCAACAATTGATTTTTTGATTTTCTCTACTCGAGCTAACTTGAGTGTGAGTATGATGTCACGTGAAGCTATAGCATTATTTATCTTCACCAAAAAGTAAAATGCCAAACAACCACAAAACAGGTTCTTTACTTTTGAAATGTGACGGAGCCTCTAAGAGTTTAGCTTCTATGAATATATGCAATTAAGTCAAATCTTAATTAATGTCGAATCCATCTGGAAATGATGGTTCATTAAAAGAAAAAAAAACATCAACCGTCGAGTTGTGCTTTACTTTGATTTTAATCGCAGTGACTTAATAAACCTTACATACATAATTGTAGTCTTTGTGTGGATAACTCAGTAATATTTACTCGTATTATAGACCTTGTAAATTAGTTGGTAGCTATTTTGTTGTAGATATTATAATGTAAGCGGCTTATTATCAAAACCGACTAGATATAAAGAAAAATGAAAAAGAAGGCTAGGCAGTCACCAAGACTTTTCCAAAGTCATTGATTTTTATTCCCAATGATAAAATGAAATTTGTGTATGGTTTTAGTTCCCTTGAGCTAATTTTTTTATTTTCAGAAAACATACTAGTTTTTCTTTGAGAATACTTTTCTCTTCACCTGAACGCAAGTATGTACTAGGCATCTCGATTTTTATTTTTGAGGTAAATGGATTAGAATCGAGTTCAATGGAGGGGCAATTCATTTATTATAGTTGCTTTGAACTATTGGGTAGTACATAGTCAAATCATAAATACTGGTACACAACTGAACTCACTCATTACGAATGCAACACTGGGCGCATCCATTTCGTATTGTTTTTGATTTGCTTGTTTTTGACATTAATTGCTTACAATCATGGAATGGGGCGACATCGAAAATCGTATTGTTTTAGTTGGCCTACTAAAATGTAACATGGAAAAGGCGATATCTTTAGGATGTTGCGACCGCTTGGAATCACTCGCAATGTTGTGTATCGTGCTGAGAAGTCGTTTGAGGATACTGGTGGAGTACGAGACCGTCAAAGATCCGGCCGTTCGCACACTATGAGAACTCCGAAAGCGATCAACCGAAAACCGCTGCGAAAACAGAAAATCCTGTCGCGGGAAATGCAAATTTCGGAAAAATACATGTCTCGAATTATCAAAGAAAATTTAGGACTCAGCTCGTACAACCGACACGTTGAAGGAAAAACGCAAGCGTAGAACGCTCACAGACAAATTCTGTTTACTGACGAAAAAATCTTCACCGTAGAAGAATCGTTCAATAAGCAGAACGATCGTGTGTATGCTCGGTCATCCATAGAAGCATCCTTACTCATCCCGAGGGTTCAAAGATGCCACCATCCCGCGTCTGTAATGGTATTGTGGGGAGTGTGCTACGATGGCGTTACCAAGCTCCATTTTTGCGAGAAAGGAGTGAAAACATCGGCCAAAGTATATCAATCGACCGTCTTGGAACCCATTGTGAAGTCTCTCAACCAATCAATATTCAACAACAAGCCATGGACTTTCCAGCAAGACTCTGCTCCAGCTCACAAAGCAAAAACGACTCAACTGTGGCTCAAAAACATCGTTCCGGACTTAATATCAACGGATGATTGGCCAGCTGGTAGTTCAGACCTCAACCCGTTGGATAACAAGATTTGGTCCGTATTAGAGGGCATGGCTCTACTCGACACTCAAATATTGAGTCGCTGAAGCGAGCCCTTGTCCGTGCAGTGGACAATTTCCCCATGCATGAAGTGCGTCTCGCAATCGATGAGTGGCCACATCGTCTTAAGTCGTGCTGGAAGGCAAATGGAAGTCATTTCGAACAAGTTGTTCTAAGATTTGTAGCCATTGAATAACCCAATAAAAACCAAAAAAAAAAATTGTTTAAATATTAATTCGTTTTCATTTGGCTGTGTCCCAGTATTTATGACTTGACTAGGTATATAAAACTAATATTGAAATTTAGTGTAAAACCTCTTGCGATAACGCCTTCTTGTATTCATTTTTTATCTAAATTATCATCAAGTTACAATGGGGATGGTTTTTCATCAACATCAAATGCATCCACCAGGTGAGTTGGCTACAGACGTTCACACAATACGGCAGATTGGATCTTCTAGGCGATGCTTAGAAGATTGACTGCATCTGTAGAAGACGTAGTTCAGAGGATAAGAGATTTTATGCATCGGGTATAGTTTCGTTCGACCATATTTTACGAATAAGTTGGTGTATGCTCCCTAGCAAGTCATAGCCTACTGCTTTGAAGAGCTCTGCAGTCAGGGCGTCTGCTCCAGTACCTTTGTCAGACTAAAACTTAGATATGTCTAATTTCATCTCATCTATGTCGGTCGGACGGAATTGGTTATCTAGGTTGAAAGGTTTTTTCTAATCGCCACTATACAAATCCTAAACACGACTGCGACTCAATGGTCCTTACTTTAGGAATTGAAAAAGGGAATCATCGATATTGCTGTATGAATGAATTCAAGTTTGAGCTATTCTTGGATCCGGTTTCATCACATTACTGCCAAGAAAAGAATGTCTTGGAAATATTTGGGTTTTTCTTTAAATATAGCAACCATGCACAGGATATTATAACAATATTGCGAAAAATAGCAGCCGTTGTTCGCCAAAGTGTCGATATTCAGAGAAATATTCAACCACAATTACAATCTTGGGCTTCCAGGACTGAAGAAAGATTAATTTCAACTGTGTGTTGTCTTTGAATTAAACTAAAAGTGAGTGTGAAAAGGAGGACCGAAATATTAAGATAATTTAAGTAGTTTTAAACCACAGATTTGTCCATCAATTCAAATATTTTTTGTTTTACATTATTCAACAGTATACATGTCTCTTATCCTCAACGACAACCTTTGGCATAGGAAAAGAAATCTTATGGCAATGCCGAAATTAGCTCATGATTTCTCGACCGTAAGTAAGGCGTAGTTATAGTCCTGAAACTCTTCGGCTTTTTTAAATGTTTTGCTGAGGACTAAGCCGAGATAGTTTTAATGGAAACGAATTAGTTGGTTGACATAGTTTACGTTATATTTGATTCACTCAAGGAAGAAGCCTCAAATATTATCAACTATTCAGTTGGTATATTTTAATTAGTATTGACTGAGTATGAAGATGAATTGATGATCCATATCTGGTTCTTACCTGCGGCTTTCAATAGTTCTTGGCTGCTTTTATGTCATCGTCAGTGCGGCTCTTCGTTCGATCCTCATTGCGATTGGAAGTACGTTAAGTTCGGCAGCAACGGATAAATTTGGTTCACTGCATAGCCTACTCCTATACGAGTATATGAAGTTGTAACTGAACCGTAATACTCTGAGAGAGAGCAAGGTAGGGATTATGTGAGATGCGGTTTTCATTCTACACGAGAGCCGACTCTTATCTGTCGCTCCGACCCTATTCAATCGCCCCCGCCCTAACGTATTGTTTATAAGTTTTTTTAAAATAAATGTAAAAAGGGTGGTTTTTAAGTCAGTACTAAGTTTGATTTTGAACAAAACGCATGAAATTTCGTTCAATAGTCATTTATTTGTGTTCGAGAGAATACATTCTGCAATGCATTTTTAAATACACCTTCGGGCATGTGCTTAACACAGCTGGATCTGAAGAATGTCAGCAGAGAGACAAATTTGTCGGTCACTTTTTCAAGCATCTATGGCCGTATGTCCTCAATAACACGATTAATTTGTTCATTGTTGTTGGTTGTTAGCGTAAACTAACGACTACGTTTTTTCAAAAAGAAAATAATAAAGAGGCATCAAATCATGACATCGAATTTACAGGCCTATGAATGAATTGATTGTCATGTTTGCTGTTTGGCACGTAGCGCCATTCTACTGGAACCCCATCTATTACACATTCATGACTTTTAATCGAGGAACGAAAAGGTCATTAGTTATGGCTCCATAGCAAATACCCTTAGCCGTAACATGCGGATTATCTTCATTTTTGAAAAAATATGGGCCGATGAATACCAGCCCACAGACTGTACATTTTTCGGAATTTATCGGCATTCCGATAATCTCATGTGGATTATCTTCGCTTCAAATGCGACAAGTTTGTTTATTGACATACCCATTGAGTTGATTTTGGGGCCATTCACAGAAATTTAGACCCAGGCGATAATAATCTTAAATTATTCCACAATCTGGGTCTTTTAAGCCTTCGAATCAAGATCTTTGGGGTAAATTTTCTATAAAGTAGACGGACAAAGACCAAGCTGTTGCGAACGTCGTCGAATCGATAGATTTGGATCTTCTCCAAAACTCTGCTAAACGGATGCAATATTCTTTTTAGTATGAGCTCCTTTTACGCTCTCGGTGTCACTGCAAATGTTGTGAGAAACGGTCAACAATAAGACGAGTAGAGGTCTCAGATGGTTTACCGGGTGTAATATGGTGCAAGTGCTTTATAAGTTGACGCATAAGCCCATAATTTTGAAATCATATTTCTTAAATTTGCAAAGACTACTGAATAAAAATGACAATGACAGTTTGCAATCTGACAATTGATATGACAGTTGGTTTTGGGCTAAAAAAAACACCATTTACTTATGTTAAACACAAGCGGCCAATAAGTCTTTGAAACTTTTGCCAGATTGTTTCTTTAAGCAATATAATTCTAAAATACGGTTGAATAAATATCATATGTATATTACGTCCATATAGCACAATAAAATTTTCTCCACTTCTTTTCTCTTTACTACGATTTCACTGATCAAATGATCTCATTTAATGTAGATATATAAAATATGTATGTAGTTCGTATGCCCACATAATACAATAGCACAGTTTGACCTTTTGTTTGAATTTGCGAGTTGTTAGTGAAAATTTGAAATAAGCCAAACAATGCATCAATGATTTTGATTAGAAAAGAGTAAGCTATAAGATATTCATTATCTGAATTCTCCACTCTATTATTATTATTATTTTTATTTAATTGTTTATAATGCCTTGTTGTGGTAATACAAAATAAAAATATAAATTGTTTTTTGTTTTTTTTTGGTGATTGTAGTTCAGAGAGCCAAGGGATTGCTGACCAAGGGTAAAAATGGAACAAACAACTGTTTTGTCACAATCGGATTGGGTAAAGAAAAATATCAAACATCGGTTAAAGACAAAGCAACGGATAGTGTGGACTGGCACGAAGAATGTGAACTGTAAGTACTTGCCTAATACATACACTTTAAAATGATTAATATGTAATGATTAATGTAATATGTATAGGAAAATTCCGGATCATGGTAATCGTGCTGAGTTAGTTCTTACCTGTTTGCATCGTAATAATTTGAGTTTGGATGAGTTTTTGGGTCAGGTTACACTTCCCCTCAATGAAATGGATGTTTATGACCGTCCCAGATCGAAATGGTTTAAGTTAGAAAGCAAACCTGGCAAGGAGAAAAAAAAGGAAAGAGGGGAATTAGAAGTTCGCATATCTTTCATCGTAAAGTCAGGGTCTTTAACTGATCTGAGCAAAAAAGAAAAGCATAAGTCTTCTATAGGACAGCTAGCAAATTCCGTTGGTGGAAGTCTTCTTAGCATTGGAACAATTGAGAAAAGAAAAAGTATCAAAAAGTTTGCAAAGTCATTGGGATCTAAAATGCATCTGAATGGAAAAAAGAAGAAGGATACACATGAAGGGGATGGTGATTCGATAAATGGTAGTTTTGCAAGTATTGGGACTCCAAACAGTCATCCAGGATCCAGACGTTATGGACAACGTGTGGGCGATTCAGATCCCGGTGTTATTAGTGAAGACGAAGATGAGTTTGTTTTTGATAATCTTTCGCACAAGAGTTCAGGTAGTTCTCTTAATATCCGAGGTGTACAATCAAATCAAGCAATTCCTCCATCACCTTTGTCACAAAATGATGATATAAGCTTCCGTGCTCGCACATCACCGCCAACAAAACCACCTCGCAATCAAACAGAACCAAAGCTTGATGAATGGGAGACTAAGCTTTATGGGAAACATCTTGATACAGGTAGTACTGATTCATTAAAACGTCGTTCATGGGAAAATTCCAGAGTTCCACTGCCAACAAATGAAGAAGAGTCAATAAAAGAAAACGGTATATTCGAAAATGCTAAAAGGGACACAAAACCAAATCAAATTCAAAAATCACCAGAGGTTTCTCCAGTATTAGGAACATCAACTCCAGAATTTCAAATGGATGAAAATACACATCCATCAACTGCACCAACCACACCTGTATTTAAGTCAAAATCTAAGGAAAACCTTATGGAAAGCAAACCAAATACTCCTGAAGATAATAAACCATCTCCGTTTCCACGCAGTGCGACTATGGCATGCTTAAGCGAGAACAATTCTTCGCCGGTACAAATGAGAGAACATGATGCTGGCAAGGAAAAGACTGAAAAGAAAAGATTTAGTAAATTTAAATATTTCAAGAGGGGTAGGTTTAAACTAAACAAAATAGATAATATGCTTGTTGTTTGTTTATTGATGTTTTTGTTTTTCTCTTCGTAATTGCAGATAAACATGATTCTCAAGATGAGCTTGCGAGCAGCCCAAAAGTAAACGAACGAATTATAATAGGTCATGAAAAATCGCATATACCTAGACTTGAAGTTTCGGCAGCTTTGGCCAAGAAGTACGAGGGAAAATCCAGAGAGGTAAATGCGAGCGATTTACTTTACAATAAGCATGCCATTCAATTTTCGATTTATTCGATGGGTGGGGGCGATGGAAATATTGTTTTCATCACGCATTACAGTTTTAGTTATTTATTTTCTTCTGTCACGATGATTACTTTTAACCTAAAAGAAGGCCTATACCATTCTTTAAAATCAGTAAACAAAGCTCGTGCGATGGAGTTTTGCTAATCGAATCAAAATGTTGTCATAGATAGCAAATGTTTCTCACATCAGCACATCCAGTCCAGGGACCTGGTAGTCCGTAATAATCACACTGCCATCAATGAAAGGTACAGCTGCGAAGAGTACGTGGTATTAATTAACTTAGTGCTCCAATAGAAGAATTACGTTTGTAAGTTATTTACCAGCGTTAAAGGAGAAAAATAAATTTTTTGTTTTCATTATTATTTACTAACATACCTGAAAGGCGCTAAAATGCCTTGTTAAGGAATTTTCAGGAGGTGTCGTTTTTGCAATCTTATACGTTATAAATCGTTGACCCTCACGATGTCAATAGACAATGGATTCATTTACCATGAGTTCATTTATGGCATCAACAAGGCTTTTAATATAAAAGACTGTCGTATTGAAACGAAATCGACAAAAATGACTAATGGCAAATTATAACTTTGATTTGGAAGAGTAGTTTTCCATCATTCTAACTCTATGCGGGTTAGGTTTTTATGATACATATCGAGATGGCGATGGCGCGATAGTTAGCTCATTGGACTATCACGCAGAGAGTCTGGGTTTGATTCCTGGATGGGTCACCAAAAATTTTTCAAATCGCCATCACCCTTTCGGCGGGCAATGGCAAACTCCCGAAAGTAAAATTGCCTACGAAAAAGCTTCTAAGGAGTGCCGTTCGGACTCGGCGATAAACCGTAAGCCCCGCTCAGATGTGCCAAAAATGACAACTTGAGCAACACAAATGAGTGTCAAGAAGCTAGGCCATGGCCCATACCGGGCTGCCAGCGCCACAGTGTTTTTTTTGTTTTTTGTTATCTCTATTTTATCGTATCGTATCTCTGGTCCCAAGATTGTAGTTTGTTTTTGTCATTTCATAAAAGTTAATTTTCATATTAAAGTGTATCATTAGAATGAAATGAAACTAATAAACATAGTTTTTGTCTTAAATTTTGGTAGCCGTAAACTTGAACACTGTTGGTTTTAATTAGTTCACGTTTTGGTGAGTGCAGTATGTATTAAAACTGTTTCAGTCGGCCTCGATTGTTTTTTGAGCGAATTAGAAATTAAACGTTCACATGTCTGTTTTCTTTTTTAAATATACACTTTTATAAAGTGTTCTGTTTTTTACACTCATACAAACAAGATTCTTGTACAAGTGAGTGCTTGCTGTTAAAAAGACACTGGGCACACTGAATGCAATAAATACATTCGTTTAAAGCTTTGAGATTAAGACCATAAAGACCGATTAAATGGCCAATTCGCAGAACAAACTTTCTACAAAAATATTTTCTTCCTTTGGTATTTGTTCACTTTCGTGTTTATTGTAGTTTCCATTTAGCTTTGCATTTTCGCTTAATTTATTAACCATGCTACTATATATATTATAACAACTTTTGACAAGTTAGTAATGTCATTTTTTGCACATTATCTTCGGAAAGATTTTGCAATTACATACGCATACTGAAGTTGAGTTCAATTGGTAGATAAAAAGAATGAATTTGTGAATTTACCCTTAAGATTTCAACTTGTTTAGTTTGCTTTCTTGACTGTTCTTCCATTCAAAATTATAAGTCTATAATCATTTTATCATTTTGGAGCACATCTTCCGACGTAGATAGTGTTAATTTTTTAACATATTTTTCGAGCGTGTGCCATTGATTTATCATTGGCTTATTCTAATTGTATAAGAATCAAACCCTTACCCTGGCTGTTTTGATAAGCTGCTGTTCAAAATCCTCTGAATAACTTCTCATAGTATATCTGAAACTTTAAATTTCCTTTCTGAGTCTTAGTAGCAAAAATATATAAATTTTTGAACAAAATCGTATAAGTAAGTTGACGACAATAAATAGGTCCATTAAAATTATTCCTGCTCTAAAACTTAAATTGCCTGTTAAAAAAGGTTTATTGTAATGAGCGCTTCCTATAAGGCTCAGTTCGTTGGTCAAAGGGTGATCCATATGTGTAAAAAAGGAATTTACGAAAGGAATAGGATTCGAAATATAGTTGTCTTATCTGTCAGGGATTCGAGGAGGAAAATGACGGCAAAATGTTAGATATCAATTCGAATGAAAATGTTTGTATACTTATGAAGATTGAAAGATAGATGTAAACCCACAAACCAGTTTAAGCTGCTTTACAAATTAATTTGGCGACAATCACTGCAAGACTATACTGGGAAATTGGATTACTGTAATCAACAAAAGTTTGTGGCGATAATTAGGAATGAAAGAGACTGAACAACAAATAAAGCAACTTGCGCGTTAAGGAAATCTGGAAAGTTTTCAAAATTTGTTTCTCTAAGTCTGTATTCCTCTAAATCACTTACTTTTTTTAAATCATGTCTTGTTATTCAACGAGTTTGGAAAGTTACTGAAACAAATATTTACCCTCCAACTCATGCACACTATAGAAAATTATTGTACACAAATCTTTGTTTTCATTCATTGCAGTCTTTCTACTTAATTCTTCTGTAATTTTCTCTTTACTATGCATGGAAAGACGTAGCTCAGTCTTGACTTTAACATTTCGCGATTCTTTTAGAAATTATTTTTTATAAATATAAAAACAATAAAAAAAAATCATTTTTTTCGGGTAACGTTTATAACAAGTATCGTACAAAAGAACCATTCTTTGTTTAGGAAATAAAAAGCTCGGCAGCGCATTCCATGAGCGAGTTGTTCGGCTAAGGAAATCATCACGATATTTCAGGTTTCGTCCGAAAGTAGGCTTAAAAGTGTATTGGGCATTTATAGTGAGATGGGTATTACGGTGGGAAATTTGAAGGGGCGGAATGCTACTGGCAATTTCTGTGGAGCACTGGTGGTGAAAATATCGATATAACAAGGTGAGGCAGGAGACATTACGTCGGTGGTCGAGGGTGTCAATCGACTATGTAATTTTTTTTAAGTTTTATCGCACGGTTTTGAATCCTATATATAAGGTGCAAAGAAGTCTTAGGCAGACCTGACCAGATATAAGCATTGTACTTCAATTTTGGGCGGATGAAAGCCTTATATATTTAAGCCAAATCAGGGAGGGTGAAATATTTTTTAAATTGCTTAAGGAAACCCAGCCATTTCGCAGCATTTTCGCGATATGTGGTCTTTATAATTTAAGTTGTCATTGACATACATACCGGAACTGGAAAGTTTTTCAGTTTCTACGATGCAAGTGCTATTCATGGATTATGGCTAGGTATTTGAATTTCGCTTTTGCGACAGCAAACAGCATTGTGTTTAAGAAGCATTAAATTCCACTCGTTGATAGTTCCCCAATTGGTTATGCTGCTAATATCGGAGTTAAATGGGCTTAACATACGCTGCCGTTCCTGTTTTACAGTCGAAGAGCAGGGACTTGAGTATATATTGGAATATATTAAGTTAGAAGTAGCAGACAAGAGATCATTGATCAAAATTATAAAAATCGTAAAGACAGAACGGAGCCCTGAGTCACACCAGCGTTTATTTTGTGAATATCAGACTTGAAACCATCCAAGACAATTTGAATGGAACGTTCTGAAAGGTATTTTCTAATCCATTTAAAAAGAAAGTCGTTGGTCCCAAATACACTCATTTTCGACAAAAGAGATTGTTGCCAAACTCTGTCAAATGTCTTAGAAATATGAAGTACAACTATCTTGTTTTCGCCGGATTGATATAAACATTGGTTCCACTTTTCAGTGAGACATTCCATCAAATCACTGTTACTACGAAAACCGTTTTCGGGTTTCGAGATATTACATGCCAAGCTGTTGAGAACGGCGCCGAATCGATTCATCACGGACTTTGAGTACATTCTCCGCTACCGTCGCTATATTTTCTTCGCTACATGCTAGATATGGTCTATTTGTTCGCATATTATTCAATAATAAAAATTGGTTTTCAATAATTTAGCAAATTGTGCGTTAGGTAGGTCAATTATGTGGTGCTCTTAGTGCACGAAAAACATAACTCGTAGAATTTTTTAAAATAACGATAATATCTCTTAAATATTTACTAAATGTGGCATTTAATTGTTTCATTTTAGGAATTAATGCTTTTAGCCAACGGTATGGAACACGAAGCTCTGATTCAACGCCAAAAAGTCAAAGAGCTCGAGGATTATCTAGATAATTTATTGCTTAGAGTAATGGAAACTCATCCTAAAATTTTGCAAAATCCATACTCACGCATTACGTCAACCAAAAGGTATGTTTTAACAAAATGAAACATTTTTTTCAAGGGTCAGCTGATTATGTTTTGCTTATTATTATGACATGCTGGTTTCATGTTTTGAATTGCAATTGTAATACGAATACACGAATTAAAAATTAAAAAATAATATATAAGAACGTTTTCTTATGTGTAAAAACTGTAAAAACAGTGTTAATATCTGCAGTTGTAACATACTCATCCTCTCATATTAAACATGCATAATTGGTTTAACCACACTATATAATAGTTATCACTATTCTTGAGTTTTTTTTTTATAAATTACAATTTAAACTAACAATTGGTGTTCTCAATAGTTTTAAGAGTTTCATCAGCATGAACGGTTATTAAATATAAATAAATGCCGACTACGGAACTAAAGAAGAATTTAAGCGCACGTCAAGTAAGACCTGATTTGTAATTTGTTTTTTGCGGTGTCGGTATTTCTTCTTCACAAAAAAGAAATTTTAACACTTTTGGGATAAAGAGCATATTTTAAAAATAAAGTTCTGAAAAATAACTTTTCTTTTTCTTTACAGTGGATAGATAATAAACGCATCTAGATATATTGTAAACGTCGGATGAATAAAGTGTCCTTCACAAAGTGCTTTTATAGATTTTAAAAAATAATGTATTCATTCACAAAACACCACAGAAACAATACCATAGTTATTAGCAAATAAAATTATTTCAAAAAGCAAAAAAAAAAGGAAAACATTAATATATTATTCATGTTAATATTTTATCACCTTTAGGTGATCACAAATATCTTTATGTATTTATTTTAACTTGCATTTTACTGAAAATCATAGAATAAGTAAAAAGATTTTATTTTTCCTTTCATTATGTACTTTTGTTTTTTTCCCACAATCTTTGTTATCGATAAAAAAAGGTGGTTTCCGGGCAAGAACAATAAAATCAAATGAAAAACATGTACGTAGATTTTAAATGCTTTTTAATTATTATAACATTTTATTTATATACTAAGATTTATAAGGAAATTCAAAAGTTGTTCTATATTTATGTTTATTATCAATAAAAGAAAATGTAAATTTACCAATATCAATATCAATTTGTTTGTGTTCACTTATTAAAATATTGTTCATACGAGTGTGTAGATAGAAATGACTCTTTTGTGGCAATTGGTTTGAATAATGTTTGGTGCGATTAGTAGCATTGCAGTCGTAATAACTGAGTCCTTTTTTAGATTGCTTTTATCTCATTTAGTTATCGAAGCATCGTTATCTTAGTGCAGTGGTGATATTTGTCTGATGTCTGATCCAACGTGGGATTTTGCCTGAAGCATATTAACTTTTGATGCAAGCTTACAAAAAGTCTTACGAGAAAAGTCAGTGCGCAGTACTACGAGTAGTTTGTCAAACCTGGTACAAACCAGTTATATTTGTAGTCGCAGAAATTCCTTCGGCATCAATTGATGACACTTATGTAGATGCAAACAGTTAGAGGTTTAACAAAAAGAAAACTTTTAGAAGGAGTGCCAATAGCAAATAAGCAATTAAATTGTATTTCTTTTTTATAAAAACCTCGACATCGTTTTGATAGAAAAGTTAAAGTTTGGTCTTCGTTTAATGACCGAAGCCAATAAAGAAATGTGTATCAGTAATTAATAAAATTGGAATAATTTTACCCATGGACCGAAAAAAAACATTGAGCCCAAACATACTACCTTGATCAGAAAGTTTCCGGAGTACATCTATTTCTGTGTGTTTGGCGATTTTTTACAATTTTCAAGAACGAATTTGTATTAAATTTTGCGTAAAAAACGGATTTTGCGCGAACATTGGAAGTGTGTCGGCAACGATTCCCTAAAGAAAACAGTCGTTGACCAGTGGCACGAGCGGTTCAAAAGTGTTCGTGAGTCAATCGAACATGATGAACGCAGTCGCAGACCATCGACATCGAATACCTACGAAAACATTGATGAAGTAAAAGAAATGTTGGTTAATAACCGCGAATTAACCGTCAGAGAGATATCGGAGGACTTGAACATTGCCTATGGATCCGTCGAAGACATTTTGGTCAATGATTTGGGTTTCCGTCGTGTAGCAGCAAAGTTAGTGCCAAAAGACCTAAATTTCATGCAAAAAAGAGACCGTGAATCCGATCCCGCATTCATCAAAAGGATAATTATTGGAGACGAGACGTGGGTTTATGAGTACGACACGCAATCCAGACATCAGGTAAGTGAATGGCGTTCACCAAATGAGCCGAGACCAAATAAACCACGTCGTTCTCAGTCAAAAATGAAGGCAATGCTCACGGTTTTCATGGTTTACAACGGTGTAGTGCATCATGAATTTTTGTCAGAAGGCCAGACAGTAAACAAAGAGTATTATTTTGGCGTTATGAGACGTTTACGTGAAGCAATTCGCCGAAAGAGACCAGAATTGTGGGCAGAAAACTCGTGGATTTTGCACCATGATAACGCACCGCCGCACAGTGCCATCATTATTCGTAATTTTTTGACGAAAAATGCAACAAATACCATCCAACAGCCACCGAATTCACCTGACTTGGCTTCCTGTGACTTCTTTCTGTCCAATCGAGTTAAAAAACCACTACGGAGAACGCGTTTCAGCAGCCGAGAGGAAGTAATGGAAAAATCGCCAACACACTCTTGGCTACGTAACTTTTTCAAATTTCAAGCTTTGACGATAAGATTTAGAGGGAATATGAACAACAGATGTACCAACTTAACAAAAAAAAAAAACGGAACTCAAAGCGCAACAATGGGTGCGCCACACAATGGTTATTCTGGGAACTTTCTGATCAAGGTAGTATGTATTTCTTTTCTCTTTATCTAATTTTCGAAAAAAACTTAACTCAAATTGAGAGATTACAAATATTCGTACTCACTTGAGTGCTAAGTTATTTTAAAAGTTGTTTTGACCCATGTTGTTGAACACCCAAGCTCCGGCCCGAAAAGTCTTCGAATCAGTCCCCCAGGGCAGCGCACCAAGAAAGCCCAAGACACAGGTATCGCACGCGAGTGGACGGTGATCTCAGCCAACTTAGCATGCGAAATTGGAGGAAATTAGCAGAAGATCGAGCTAGGCCTAGGGCCACGCCGGACTGTAGCGCCACGAAAAGTAAGCAAGTAAGTATGGACAATTTTAGATTTGCACCGATTTGACGGCAATTTCTTCGTTGTATCTCTACCTTGTTTATGTCATTTTGTGTTGAAAATCTTCTAAAATGCAAAAAAAAACTAAATATATATAGTGTGTTAACTTATATTCTATATATTAAATAACGGTTATTCTTTCAAAATAATTTTTTGTAGTTACTGTCAGGGTTTTCCTAACGAATATACGCCAGGATGATTACAAGTGTCAAATAAGATTCATTCTCATGGAAGTTATTTCTTATTTACTGATTCCCACGGAATTAATTTAAGACGCTAAACTATCATATAATTGCTTGCTTATCCGATGCACCAACCAGATGTTCTCTATTAAGAGAAGAGAATAATACTTGATCAGAGAAAGGAAGAAAGATATGAACAAAAGTTGATAAAATATGAACATTTGTGAAAAAGCTGACACCCAATATCCCCCATCCAGTCGTAGGTAAATAGCTTAAATCATTTTTTTTCAATAACGATTTTCCATGAGCCGCTTCAAGTAGGTAAGGTACCGTGTCCGTCAATAAATTCAAGAGAGTCTGAACGATCATCGACTGATGGTGAAAATAAAGAGCGTTGAATTATTTTAAGAGTCGATGGAGAAGCAAACGCTAAAGTATCTATAAAGCCAACAAATTCGGAAATCTTCATTCGGAATGAGGTGTTGTTAGCGTGTAGTTTGATTCCTGACGTCAGTTTCACAATACATGTCAACGAATAAAGTTTCGCGACGCCACGCAACGAAACGTTATAAATTTTTTTTAATTCAATTTATTTATTTATTGTTTTGTTTTTTTTTTTTAAATTGTAAGTTCCTTCGTTAAACAGATTTATTTATGTTCAGACTATATCATACATAAATGGGGTGAAAGGAGCAAGTGATGTGCGTTTGATAGAGAACCAGTGAAATATTTTGTGTTCGCCCTTTTTTGAAAACCATTAAATGAATGACTGCCATTGTTTGTCGGTTATGGAAGTAAAGTGAAAATAAAATAAAAATTAATTTATCCCATAGATCATCGGTGTGTAAACAGAGCTTTCTATTGATTAGAATTGTGATGAATCTAAGTTATATAATTAAGGAAGCAGCCAAAACCAATTTGTATAAAATTGCCTGTTGATCTATTATAAAAAGTACTATACCTACACATATAACGCGACAGAGGGACTATTAGAATGAGCAAAAGGAAAAGAAATTAACTTATTCGGTACGGATTTTATTTAGTTAATTTATTATCGGAAAATTCTCGATTTGACGTTCCTAATTAGTCTATTCTATCTATTTATCTATTTATAATCGCCAAACTCTTTTGCTTTCCCGCATTCTTATACGAGTTGTTCGTCTCTTCCTCAACCCCCATCAATCATTTGATGGCTTATATGTATATTTGTACATACGAGTATGTAATGTGAAAAGCATCGATTGGACTTAAAATTTAAACGTATTGTTGTTTTTATTTTTATTTATTTTTACTTTTGTTTCTGTTTATAGAGTTATAAGATATTATATAGTATCTTTTGATTGAGCTCAGCTAACCTAATGTTGTTTTTATACATTTAGCATGAATGTATAAACAACTTCCCGCTGTTTTCCTTCCTTTCTGTGTCTCCTCTCAATTTACTGCATTACACTAAAACGAAGAAAAAAAATAAGAAAAATTTAAAACGAATAACAAAAGAACAAGTAATAAAAATGCATAAACCATAAGTAAAAGCAACAAAAAAAATACACTTCTCGGCTAAAATACGACAGCAACGAGGAAGTTCTTTAGATTGAAGATCCATGCATTCGGATAAGATTGATGATGCTGTACCAACCTACTACCAAAAGACACAAAAAGGTTCGTATGCCATTTATTTGAGTTTATGTACGTTTGTACATACATATATATATAGTACATCAAATGCATGTGCTGAGATTATGTACATTTTTATTACGTTTTCTATATTTGTGGGCAGTTAAAATGCCTTTGATAAACTAAACAAGCTCTGGTTCTTGTATTGCGACATTTACCTGCATCTACAAGGATTAAATTATTTATTTATATCTATTTAGTTGCAGACAACTGTGAAAATCCGATTTTTTTTAAAACTCTATTCGTATGTACTAGTAAAATGCCAGGTTGTTGTACTTGTACCTATGCAATAATTTGTTTTCGCAGAAAACTAACAATGGAAACAGGTTTTATAGAAATACCACAAGTTTTCAAGTATATCCATATATACATATGTCTGTAGAAAGATGGACAGTAGAAAGCGCTCTAATGGCGGGTGTAAGATATTAAATACATACTCAGTTATTCAAACGAGCGTATTCAATGGATTATTTTTGTTTTGGATAAATGCTTAAGGAATTGATTTGTTTATTTTGTTCGTTCATAAATAACTATTTAAATTAATCAGATTAATTTCCTACCCAGAAATTAATTTCCATGACTATTGCCGTCTTTTGTCGTCCCGGACAAATAATCCGCAGCTTTGTCAGTATCTTAAGTAGGTATTCAATTGTGTTCCCAATTAAACCATCTAAAACGGTATCTTAGTCTTTTCCGGGTGGATTCTTAGACTTCACCTGTTAGAGTGCTGCTATTCATTCGCTAAACTCGTTTACTTAAGTAGTGCTAAGGGCCTCTTAGAGAGTTTTCCTAAATTTTACATATTTATTCTTTAGTTGTCTAGTCAATTGAAAGACCTACGGTTGGGTTAGGGTGGTACTTCTTTTATTAAATAGTTTATAGTGGAGTCAAGGCAAAAAGTCTTTAACTACCGAAATATTGTAAGCCGCATTTACAAATTCGATTGGTATCAGTATATGCATATATGTTTATATGTGTGTGTATATATAAATGCTGATTTTTTAGCTAAAACAACTTAATTAGCACTTGTTGATCGCTTGGTTTCCAGTTCTTTTTACTAAGGGAAACTAGTATCTAATCTTTTCAAAATGCATTTACGAGTATTCATTTGTATGCTGTAATAGTTGTCATGTAAGGAACTTTGTTTGCAGATCTCACTTGGACTGATGTGGTTGCAATCAAAGAGAGCTACATGGTAGGTTTGGTTGGCATGTGTACATATGTATGTACTCACACCTGCTGCTTGTAACAAACATTTTGTTCAACTCTTTTCATTTCATCGTATACCACAAACCCTTTTTGTTTGGCTTTTCGAAACTAAAGAGGATCGCATTATAAAACTGGATTGAAGTTTAAAAGCCCCTACAAACGAGGAAATTTTGGACACACAATTTCTAGGACGTTTGAGTGGGGATAAATTGTGTGCGACTCTCCACACACCCCAATTTGCCAGTCCAATCTAGGATTTCATATGAGTAAATGCCATGTAGCTGTTATCGAAAAACAAAAAATATGATTTATTTTCAATATTTTCTTTTCATTTTCAAATATGTAATTCTACCTGCAACAAATCTTTATTCAATGAATTCTGAGGGTGAAGTTGTGGGAATTCGCCTACACACGGCACAGTTTGTAGGAAGGAGAACAGAAATTGTGAGATTGGTTTGATGAATGCTGATTTGGTTTGATGGAAATCCAACTGCCCTTCACACGAGGCAATTTTCCTGCTGGTTGGAAGTTACAATCGGAAATTGTGTCCGAAATTGCCTCGTGTGTAGGGGCCCTTAAATAGACAGACTAGGAACACATATTAGCTTATTAAGACTATATATCAACCTTATAATACCTCTGTACGGGTGACATTCAATGTATTCTTGGTACTGGCGTGAAAACGAAGTCATACATATTTTAAATACCTTTTTACACTTATTACATTGGGAAGTTAACTTAACAATATCCCGAAAAAATGTTTATTAAAAATCTGTGCACTGCCGTGAAGAAGTTACATTTCTGCGACAAAAAATCGTTCGACTTGTTGGTTTTATGACTTTTTTCAAATCGCGCATAGTACTTAGGTGAGATGCTATTGTAAAATAGTATTACGAGTACTATTGTATATTCAAGTTTTTTAAAAAAAAGTCAATAACCGTTTAACGGTGGATCGTCCTTTATGCTTTTCTTGTTATTTAGAAAATCGCTGTACCACTTTTTAGTAGACAGTATAGGTTTAGAGCCTTTGAATCACTTTTCGACTTTTCCTTTTCTTTACCTTTTTGGCACAAGATCATAGGATTTCCTTGTCATTGCTTTCATGCACACAATGAATTGTTGCAGCTCATCGCTTAATATTTAGCACATGGACAATTTTTATGTTAAACAACACAAATACTAGAATAAATATATGTAGAATGGATGTAGAATTCTTTTGGAGAGAATAAGAGAAACTAAATAGCATTTTTATAGTAATTTTTAGGAATGGAGTTACTTCTTAAGTAAGCATTTCCTTAGAGGTGGAAAAATGTCTTCATGTAACTTTCAAAGTAATTGTTGTCCAGTTAAAATTAAATTGGCGTATTTTGTTTATATTCTCCGGCCAGTAATCGAATACACTTAATTATGGATAAATATAAAAACACTTTCTTCAATGCCGCAAGAGGCGTAGTAGCAATATGAGTATGTAGTATGTTTCATTAGATGTGATTATAACAGTTTAGTAATTAACGTTTAATAAAAGGAGTAGAAGAGTTGAAAAAAAAAACAATTCTTTGTTTTAAAGTAAAGAGGCTTTCTCAGTTTTTAAGTCTCAACTTGACCAAGAAAGAAAAATTAACCAAATGCTTATCTTATCATTTTGTACACAACCAAGTGTAATCCTCAGTGTAAGTCGGGGGTTGGCTCTCGCTGCTATATTTAAAAAAAATAACAATAAATTGATTACTGCTCCATGCTTATCTCAAAAAGCGAAAAGTCCTTATCATACGATATTAATTCATATTTGCTTCAATCTATTATTTTTGTAAATACTCGTAAGTAAATACGCCGCAAAATGTGCCTATAGCCAAACAAGAATATATAGTAGTTATATAGTAGTTATTTTTCCAATAAAAAAAATGCAGGTAGTTATAGTAAACAAATGTTACGATGTGTTCGGATTTTTTCCCAATGCTATGATGTCAGTCGAACACTCTTCATTCAAGGTGATTTGAAAAAGACGTAGATTTTGGCAAAGCCCATAAGTGACTTAGACAATACAACCCACGTGAGCCAACTAATTCGTAGTTATTAATGAATAGGCGTGTATTTGCATTTTGTTTACTTTCGATTTAAACTCGAAAATTTTAATTAATTTCCATTTTCATTATAAATGAATATGAAGCTTTTATTAGGAAAAAAAAAAAAATACATACCGATAAACTACGTAAACATAAGCTATTGTAGTAAAGATCTAAAGATTGATGTCTTAAAGAAATAGTGTGAGCCGGTTTAATTAAGAATAAGATTTTGTATGGTGTTTAAACACAAACTTTGATTGGATAAGTAATGTTCAATTTAAAACGGATCATGTCTAAAAAAATAGGGCAAGGGAAAACCATCAAGTAAATTTATTTAAATTCAGAATTCGAATCAAAACTTCTATGAAGAATGAATTTAAGTTGTGTGTTTTCATAACCCCCCTTTTTTCTCAGAGTTTTTCAATTGAAACAAGTTCATAGCTGGTCACACAATCTAGAAAATATGATCTGAATTTAATATTATATTCGTACAACTTAAAACTCGGTTTGATTTACTTAAAACTTTTGAAAGGTTTTTTATAAATCAATTTTTCTTAAAAAAAAAATAGTGAGAATAATTAAGGTAGACATATTATAACACCAGGTAACAAATGAACCCTGATTGTTCATGCACCAAGACAGGACCATTATAACTGACGAGTTCATTGTATTACCTAAATGTTTCCTCTGTACTTTTCGATTTTAGTCAAAAACACCTCGATCTGTATGTTAATCTGGAAATAGTGCAAAACACTTCGGTACGATAATCGAAAGATATATCGATGTTAGTACGATTGGTTGGAAAGCAGTTATAAAAGTTGGCTGAAGGGCTTCTATGTCATTGCTAATGATACCATCATCAATGGCTCATTCACAGGTGCTTAGTCGTTATAGATTGTACTTTAATAAAAAATCCTGCAATGGATTTTGAAAATATTTTACACTCCGATCTTAATTTAAATTTTTCCGGTTATCCCCTCTGTGCATTTCACTAACGACATCGTACACAATTCCAAATATATTATGAGATCTTAACGCAGTTCATATTAAATCTCTGGGAACCTTGTCGAAAGCTTTTCCCAATCGATGCGTACGATGAGGCGTATTGAGTGCCTAGAACTATTTTGTATAGGGACTGGTCTTAATACTGTGGAGCAGGAGTGCTCTCTCACCACTGGTTGGTCGCCCGATCTTCTTTTAAGAAAATCTTAACCAATTCAGGCAAAATCAAAACAAATATATGTACGCTTACAAACAACATATAACATAACTCAGTCCGGCTTCACTTACAAACAATATAATTTTCGAGATACTAAAAAAGCAAACACTTTACTACCTTTAGTATTATTACTACGAAGAAATCTTTATAAGGGGAATGCAACTATTCAAGAAATGTGCGGACAAAAACTAACTTACCGCTATCGCTTACCTTTTTTTTTTGTTTATCAAAAAGAAAAAGATACATTGCATATAATATATAAGTAGTTTACATCAATCACATTCCAAGGATTTTTTTTTACAACTCATTTGGCCTGTCAGCAATCAGTTGTTATTTAGATTCATAACCCCACGCGACATGAATACTGATGAACGACTTACCTATGTATGAATGTAGTAGGTCTGAATGGTACTTACGTAAAAACCTCAATCCGAATGTTTTCCATAAGCTCTCAAACTTCCTCTAGTGCTTTCAATCTTACCCGTAGCGTAAAATAAAAAATAAAATAAAATAAAAAGAAAGAATAAATAATTAAATTGAAAAAAGAATAAAAAAAGACAAATGTTCATATATACGAGTACATTTATGTAAATAATAAAAATAAAAAATAAAAAATTGCCGGTGAAAGTATAATACGAGTACATGTAAGAAATTCTTTTAACAGCAGTAATCCCGTAGAGGGCAGTGAAAATTAAGATAATTTGTACTCGTACCTAAGAACAAACATCTTAATTGGTGTATTCGTGCTCGTACTACGTATCAGTACACGTATGAACATTCATATTCAAAGTAGCAAGACGTAATCTCAGAAGTGCGTTCCTCCCGCTAACTAATTTTATAAAGGCGGATAGACACAATTAATTTATTAACTTATGCAAGTTTACGTACTCATAGCTACACGATATGATAAAACTTCGGTAAATGCCTGCGAAATTAACTAATACGAGTAGGAAAAATATCCAAATTTACGAAAGTGTAAATACCCGTACGAGTACTTATGTACGATTACATTGTCATATGTAAAAAGAATCGTTTTCATTTTGAATGTGTAGGAAATAGTATCTGTGCATTTACTAGCTACTAGTTAGCTGGCTAGATGAATCTGAACGAATGACATTGCACTCATGAGGGTCATAAATCTAAAGCACCAGCTTAAAATTCAGTGCTCTTGCTTGCTTAGTGGTAAAACTGATTCCCCATTTAGTGTGTGTTATTCAATTGAATTTCATTTGGGTGATGCTCTACGTCATGCCAAACTGAAAAATATAGAATGTTAGATACAACAACCCTAATTTAATTTTTCCCGTCATTTTCAAACTCAGAGGTCAAAAATTTACCAAATTACGCACGTAACTTGCAACAACATTTGGTCTTCAGCGATACAAAACAGCCATACAAAAAAATAAAAAATAAATAAAAAGTTGCCTCAATCGTTGGCACACTACAGTATAGCAAAGTTGAGTACTTGTACACAAGTAGTTTTGCTAATAACACAACGATAATTATCATAACATATTTCAACGCAACATACTTCCGTTTTAGTTGTTGTACTCGTATAGCAGTGGCAGCGTGCTCTACCATTCGATACGGGTATATGATCGCCATTCTAGCCAATTTGCCTTTAGGTGACTCCAATTGGACATCACTTGCATGCACCTCATAATGTCGCCATATACGAGCAGTACCACGACGACCACGACTATCAAGACTACGACGACACTTAAAAAGGGGGAACTTGCTCAAATAGAAGCGGGAAATCAACAGGAAGAAATATTTAATTAAAATTACCGCGCGTGTTCCATAAAGTAAGCTAAAAAGAGGGATAGCAATACAGCTCTGTACGAGTATGTATATAGCAGTAGTGTGTGCGATAAGTGCGATCGGACCCGATCGGCAGTTATCAGCAAGTTGCGCTTTGAGCGCAGCTACATACTATACAATAGAATATGCATGGCTAAGCACCGTGGTTTGATTTTGAATTCCGTATTCTCCTGTATTGCATACGTTCGATGTCGAATGAACTTTTCAATTAATTCAGTCGGAAATGGTTTTATGACCGTGTCTTTGAATTTTATTTTCTTTTACCTCCAACCCATATACGAAAGTCCAACTATCATTAGGGTTGCGTAGTGTTTGCGCAATTTCTTTCCAAAAATGGAAAATCCTTAAGCTCGGGCTTTAGTTTCAGTACTATATTTACTAATAGGCTTTCAACTTGGACAATTACTTATTGATTTATGTATTTTGTTTGGTTTTGTTTTATTTTATAAATAGATTATGTTACAACATACGTTAAGTGGAGGACGTAGAGTGACATCAGCACCGGCCACAGCCTATTTGGCGGCTGTGGTGGTGATTTTCTTAACGACAACATGTTCCTCATGCGAAGGATCACCTTGCCAATCGTTCCATTGGTGGGATCCATTTCAGAATAAATGCATTCCTTGCACAGAATGTTTGGATCAAAAAATTGTCCTACGACCCTGTCAACTACATAGAGATACAATATGCGGTTCAATATATGATTTAGAAATTGACTGGATGGTTTTGGCGAAAACTGAACCAAATTGGAAAGAGGTTAGTATAGTTTTCGGTCTTTTCTTTATTACTTATCTTTATAGTATTGAATTATCTACCAGTACTGATTGAATATATATATATTGTTTTTTTTAGCGTCGAAAGGAAAAACTTTTACTTCTTGAGAAAGATCGTAATAAAGAGGAAGAACTTCAAGTCGACTGGCAGCTTACATCTTTAATCCTGGCAGTTATAGCTTGTCTGTTATTCTTCATTGCAGCCGCTTGTATTCTTATACAACACTTACGACAGTGGCGGCAAATGGAACGCCGATTGGATAAAGGTAAGATATTCGTTGTTTTTTTCTTTTTTTTTCTTTTTTGTAAATAACTTCCGGTGGCTAAGAACCCAGAACCCTTAAAGCAAAAGGGAACGTACACAAAAAAAAAAAAAAAAAAAATTATAATAATAACTGCTACCAGATTGGAAGTACACACAAAGTGACAATTTCGATTTACCTGTTCTCAGGCTTTCAGGATTCTAGTTTATTGATTGAAGTTTGTATTGCCGTCTAGACGGCTTACCATTTACCTGAGTGCGGGATCTACCTTTTCTTTTTCAACTGGAAACCAAGCACCTGTAAATGTGAAAGCGGAAACCGTTGTCATGCATACAGTGTGTAATGTGTATAGATTTAGATACGATCTGTACGATGTGAAATTAAAGGCTATTCAAAATTGTTAGTTGAAATTTGGGAATGCTCATTCGCAAGCAATGTTTCGACATTGTAAATGCAGAAAAGATACCATTTCTATATAATTAGGTTGGTTGGTTGCATAAAAATATAGTATCGATTCATGGGATTAAATGAAAACAACGAGAAGCTTCGATGTACAGATGTATTGTTTTATCAAAAATGTTTCAACCTTGATTGAGTTGATGAGAACGTAATAGGGTCTAAATACAATCTATTAGAAACTTGTTAATTTAAATTTTATATTTAAGGTTTATCGAATATTCCAAAAATTAGAATTTGGTACTTTTAGTTCTCAACAATAGCGTTTACTAAAAAAATAAAATAAAAAATGAAATGAATGAGCAAAGAAAAATAACAGATAACCCTAAATATGATTTGTTTTTCATTCTATTCTCACATATTTTACAAGTACCCTTACACACACGATATCTACAATATAATCCATCCTCACTCGAAATATAAATAATCATATCCATTAAAACAGACAAGATGTAGTACGTGCGCTGTTTATACTCAGCTATTTTTGGAATAACAAAAACCGATCGTTAGCTCATAATTCGTTGAGTTCGTATTTTTCTTTTTATCAATGTATCCCCACAGCAGCAGAAGGCGAATTCAATATCTTAAATAAGAAATAGAGGCATTTTCAGTTAACTTAACTCAACTCAGCCATATTTTTTTCATTTTTAGAAAACTAATTCTATTTATTGTTTCTGGTTACTTCGCGTGGCAGAAGGACTTTAAATTAAGAGTTTATTTGGTTCTGTATGTAGTTCGATTTGCATCCGTTTCCGATTGTTGTTCTTCTTTTTTTTTTCAGCACGTGCCACTCAGTTTGAAAATTGAGAAAATAACATTCCATCTTTGACATATCCGGTTCCACTTATTGGGAAGTGAAGAGCGGTTGCAAGGTGTGCTTACGTGTCTATTTTTAATACTGAAGATGTTTCGTAGCTAAGGAAAATGAGGTTTTTGGTTTTACAACCGGAAGTAGGAGTTTCTTTTTACGTTAAATTTGTCCTTGAAGTTTTGAGCTAAGCATTCACTCTCCGCATGTCTGTATGTTTTAATCCGATTTCCTCTAGAAAAAAAAGTCTTTTATGTGAAATTTTACAACTTAAACGACTTTGCTACGAATCAGTTGGTTTAAATCAGTAAAAGTTTTGCAATAAATAAAGAGTTTATTGGGAATTTAAAAAAAAAAACTTTGTAAGTGACTCAAAAGTAGTTGATACGAGTATGCTTCGTTGATCTTCGAAAAGTCAAACCTTTACGAAAAGTACTGAAAAAGCAACACTGAATATAAGAAGACTATCTTGTTACTACATACGAGCATTATATTTCGTCTTATGTTTAGGTGGATGCCCCATAAGCATTGTTCTGCATGAAACACCCAGCAAATGACAGAAAGTCATGTGATTGTTTTATGTTAATTATTTTCAATACATTGGTTCAGAGTATTTTTAACATATGTATCTTCAAATTATTTCTGGGCAATGTAATAACCAATTCCGTTCGGTATATGCAGATACATCAAAAATTGACCATCACAATGATGTGGTTTTATTATTTTTTCCCCTGGATTCAAAGGATTACATTTGAAATAAGAGACACCTACAACGATGATTATGATGAAACTGAATGTCTTTATTGTGAAATAAAGGACGTGAAGCAAATCCTACAAATTACCATATTCGATTCTACGAACAATACATATCGGCTTATACATAACTAGCATTATGGTTTAATTAATTAATAACGTTTTTCTTTCTGATTTTATTTAACTTTTCTTTTATTAGCCTTTAGCTTATAGTTAAGAAATATGTTTACATTACACAATACTCCCAACCCGACCTGACGTGCTCTTTTCAAAGCATTTTCCCTAACTCTTGTTAGAATTTCAGGTCCCAACGACCTAGCTTCTTTCCGAATATTAGCCCTAAGATGTTTTATGGTTCTTGCCGGATTAACATAAACCTTCACTCCATAGGAAAAAATCGGGTGGTATTAAATCGCGATATTATTCGAATACCCAAAATTTTTCCTCAGGAAAGCCATACTTCGACAAGCTGTGTTGGCTGTCGCTCTAATTTGTTGGAATCATACTTTTTACACACTTTAAGAGTAAAAATATATTTTTTTCGGATGCTTGCATCCTTTCTCTTTGTCACACGAATTTAAAAAAAAAAATAATAATTAAAAAAATGACTGTTTCAGACATCTCGAACATCTGAAGAAAAAGCAAATTATTAAGTGTTGAAGTCGATATAACCCGGAAAGAAAGATAGGTACCAAATTTTCGGATTTTCCTTCGATTTTCTGACTTCAAAAATAGGGGGGAAAACGTCTAGTATTTACTTATTTTTCGGTGAAAAAGTTCCCTTTGTTCCAGTATAGAAGTTTGTTATAGATTTCATAATCGATCAACTGAGCTCGCCGTTCTCCATGCTGTTGACAGAATTTCGTATCAAATGCACTTTACATTACGAAGAGGGAAAAAACTTCAACGTACGAACAGAGAGAACTGTAGCCGCTTTAAGCAAAGTGTGATATTTCCACAATGTGTACAATTTTGCGCAAAGATCTCTACCGCAAGTTTTAGCTAGAAATGAAGTCACAATACCATATTTTCCTCTGAAAGTTTGTGGATGGGGCTCTCGAGTAGTTTAAAGTCGATCCTCATATTTAATGAAGAAATCATGTTAAGCTCACTGTTGCTTCAACAGATTTTTAAAAAGCAAAGATAAACGAAAAATATAACTAAACTTGAGTTCCATCTCTAAAGTGAGAAAAATCCAGACTAGACTCTTAATAGTGAACTATTACGCCTGCCTTTTATCGTTACAGACAATTAATAACGTCACAAGATTTATGCATATTTCATTATCACATCATTATTTTGTCCGCCACTTGCCACCTAGGAGACCTTGACTTACAGAGCACTCGAACTAACAAAAGCAGTAGTAATAAAAGTGACCAATGAATAAGAAAACGAGGTCCTTTGATTTAACTCAACTCGATTACACCTTTTGAGGGACTATGTAAAGTCTTTGGTGTATGCTGATCAACTGTGACCTATTTAGCTATTTAGCGCATTTTTAGTGAGATAGTTCTTCAATCGCAGGATGCGCCCCGTCAGAAACATAAATTCAAGCTATATGCGCTCCTTTGCATTGTCTACAAAGGATCTGTAGCTCTTACAAAACACCCCTTCAATGAGCTTATGCTAATACATACAAACTCGCACTTATATAATGAGGAATTAATTTTGTAATCGGAAGAAAAATTGGCGTTTTTTGTCTTAGAACATTGGAAAGACACGTAAATATTTAAATGAACTAAATTAGATCTCCCACCTATACGATGTATTGATGTTGAGTGAGGAACCGCCGTTTATTTGTTTTGCACTTTTGAAGAACAAAATTAAATCCGAATTTTTATTACACTTTTCCTTCCGTTGAAATAAAAGTAAACAACAGAACAGTTCTGCCTTTATAAACTGAAATTTCAAGCCCCAGAACAAATTACCAGTAAATGTATATTTTTAATCTGTTTGCCATTTCTTCGCTGATCTGTTTATGGGTAGACTTCTGTGTACTCGTGTGTGTCTTACTTAAGACGTTGAAATGCGATTTCTTGAAAATGGATTTTCGAAAAATTTGCGCATCAGCTAATTTTTGAAAAACAAATTCTGTGCTAAACGAAGGATAACCAATTAGACACATGGATATGTATCTACATATAAAAGTATGCATGCATACATACATATGGTATGTGTACGCCTGGCGGTAGGTGGCGAGGGCGAGTCTAAAGCCTGCTGTGAGCTAGTTCCACATCTGTTCACCTAATGGATTATGCATTGATTGTTTCACGATTGCTTTCCTACTTCTCTTATTCTCCAGAGCAAATTGGAAAATTTCCTTTACAGCTAAAAATAGTACGGCTCGTGCAAATGTTAAATAAATAACACGAGCTATTAAATAGACACTTTTTGCTCCACATGGTGTAAATTACTTATCCCTTCTTTTGAATCTTGAATGTTTTTTTTTTCTTTAAATTATGTGAAATGTTTTTTTTTGTTTTCTGTAAGATTAAGTGTTTTCAACTGTACGAGTATGTAGCACTGCATACTCTTGTGACAGAACAAACTGCTTGTCATTTTTATGTATGTCAACGATAATCCATCTAGATTTGCAGACGAAATGATGAAAAACTAAAAAATAAAAATAATAAGTGGAGTTCCCTATATGTACAATATGGATATGTCTTCTTTTTTTTTCAGATGTGGAAGAATTGTCAGCGAAATTAATGGCAAGACTAGCTGAGGTGCAAAGTTTAGAAGGAGGGACGTTTTACATTGAGGACGCGAGCTCGATAAAAATTCACAATGTTGGGCCTCAACAAATGCTTTTGATTGGTAAAGAAATTTAAATATTATTTTAATATTGTTTATAAATTTAACATGAAAAATTAGAAATATACTCGTAGTTTGTAATGATTTAAAGGCTGAGACAAATTTGAATGTATTTTCCAAATTTGATTGGAACATTTCCTAAAAATTAAAGTTAATTATAATAAGGAGTGATGTAAAATTAAAAGAAAATAAGTACCCAAAAGGTCTGAACTTGAATAACTTGAGAATTTCATTCTCACACAATTTCTGATTGTGTCAAGAATATGATTCTGTAAACCAATGCTAGATTTTTCAATTAAAAACTTTGCTTGACATACTCCGAGTTCGAATCTTTTTGCTGTATGTAATGGTTCTAGAATTTGGAGTAGATACAGCAAATGCTTATACCAAAATCCACCATCTCTATTTTAATTCGGAATTCAACAACGTGTCGTAAAATTCCATCTCTATAAGAAAATTATCCACTGGAAGCTATTTTATTTAGAAAGCAGTTCAACTTATCATCAGTGTGATCCACTGTCTGCTTTCATGCAAAGAATTTTATCCTTTTACACACATGCAGAAATCATTATGGTGCGCAGTTTGTTGGATTTTTCGCTGCGGATAGCCAACAAACCAAAAGAGAGGTTCAAGGAAAGCCGAAAATTTTTTAGCGAGCCAGAATTGACTGTAATGCTCTTCTTAAGCTTGTGAAGTTCTGATACGACCAAAAAGTCAGGCAACAAATCCTACAATCCTATCCCAAGACTAGTAAATTTTGAAAATATGAGATATTATTATATATAATGAGATTCCATATGAAAGTTATTTAAAAAAGGTTGATCGGATTGCCTGAAGCTAGATTGTGTCATGTCTCCGTCTTCGCTTAAGCGTGACGAGTTGTCAATGGGACCAATTCACTTTTATAATCATGTAGTAGAAGCAAGATCACCTAAATATCTTTATATACATCACTTCGCCGGTCCATGTCTCCATCTTAATTTGAGCGTGACGAGTTGTCAATGGGACCAATTCACTTTCATAATCAGTGAATTGTAGAAACAACATCACCTAAACATCTTTATATAGTACACAACTTCGCTCGTCTAGATGTTATGTCGGAAATGTTGTTATGTTGGAAAGCAGAATTTGTCCAATTCGTTCCTAGAAAACGCGAATCTTTTATGTCATCCTACAGACCCATTTCACTGGAGACCTTTCTTCATGGAAATAGTAATAAATAAAATGAAATATCTGGAAATCTGAATATTTCTTAATGTCCTGTTGTACGGTTTTCATGGGATAATGGCATGTGTCACCAAAAAATACGACCGAAGAGTACACCAAAGCATCAATTTTTAGGCATTTACCGGACGCTCAAAAACTAAATGTTGTTGTATCCTACAACTCAATTTTATTTTAATTGATCAATGATTTCCTGTCTATGTTTTTGTTTCAATAAAAAGTTGTATTTTTTTTATTTGAATGAAAAGTGTATCCAATATCCGATAAATGCTCGTCTCGTAACTGAGGCGTTTTAATGAAACATTTTATATTTTGGCATATAGTTGGCTCAATTTCAGCAAATAAATTTAATGGCGTCAAATCGTATGATTTTGGTAGCTAATTCACAATTCACTGTATGACGGAAAGATGCTTTATTGTGGCAGGAAAATCGACGACATATTCAAACTGCCTCGGAAAAAATCTCACCATTTTGGGAGTGGACTTTCACAATTTGTATGCGTTGTTCAGCTGTGTATTTCCTATAAACCTTAATGTTCACAAATGGCAGCTGTCAAACAACAAGGTTTTACGATCGACACAAAAAATATTTGGCGCACAATTCAAGATAATTTCCATGAATCGTACATGCCTGGTCCATTCTCGGTATGTATGGAAATTGATCTATGTTGGACGGATGACACATTTCGCCAACAATTAGGCGAAATTAGGTCTCCTTAAGTAATGCAAGAAAATCATAATTTATACACTAAATTTTGCCTCAATAATCTCGAATATGTAAAGCATTTATACTCGCAGAAGTGGAGTCCAACGTTCACATCTAATCAGGTGCTTATAATACTTCTCCGTACCTGCTTAATGGTACTCAAAACCGTGAGCTAAAATATAACTCAGGTCCAGTAGTTCTTTGATGAGAGAAAGTTAATATACGTTATGTATCTCAACAGAGGCTTAGTTCAACAAATATCCTAAGAAGTTAAAAAGATTGTTTGATCAAGCGAAATATATTTAAAATTAAATGAACAGAGCTTAGAATGTCATAATATACGCAGCTCATGCAATATACTGAAATTCGTAAAGTATCTATATCAAAAGTACATAAATAAACGGGCCTTTTTTTTTTTTTTAAAAATGATTAAACCTAAATGTGTCGGTAATATATCCATGCCTTATCCCTCGTTCTGCAATGCTATAGGTATTTGCCACTTCACCTTGTATGTAGTACGTATTTCTTTGTAAAAATGAGACTTCGAAGCCTGAAATTGTTCAAATATTTTTGCGTCTTCGCATAACTCATGTTGTATCTTTATCAAGTCTGACTTTTAAATATGATGAATTATATAAGAAGTTTCTTCATGAAGTAAAATAAAATGCTTATGTTGCATATAAAGAAAATTACAGCTGCACATCACGTACCAATTTAATACAAGAATTTTCGTGTGAAATTGCTTGCAAGAAGGCCGTTGGTTAAACATTGATTTAAAAACATATTAATGTGTTGGTATAATAATTTATTAGTATAAGTAAGGAATATGGTAATGCGTTCCGATTGCTGTCGCGTAGGAGAGAATTCTGTCGTTCACCACTGTCAAGAGTGGCTTGATTGGTTGAACAACTGCATATCGATTTCCTAGGAAATGAAAAGAACTCCCTTGAATATGCAAAGTTATAACACCGACAATACTTATGTCCTTCTGTCCTTCCTTCCTCTTCCTTTTGCCACACACACAGACTACAATTTAACGTACGTTCTACATTTTGTTTTTTTGTTTTTTTTTTTCAGCTGATAAACATATAATGAAGCCTACTCAACCTGGCAATGTGTACATTGAAGAAGCTAGTTCAAAAGGATGAACTTTCTTATAATCTATATTCTACTTTGAGGATATCAAGTGATGTAAAAATATCAATCCTTGGAATGTTAAGTCATTTATTGAAGTCGAACTGATTTTGATGGAGTCATATCACATACTCGTAGATACTAATCCTTTTAAATCAAATCCTTCTAATTGCAATGAAACGTTGCTATGAGTAATCGATGTACAAAATTATTATAATATTTTGTTGACTTGTTGTAAATTTATTTTTATAAATAATAATAATAATAATATATATTTAAATGTTTATTTGCCGACATTTTGTAATAAAATGAGATCGTTTCGATATCGTCGCTTTTCTTAATGCAATTAAGTATCTCCTTTTTGTTTGGCTACTGCTTATTTAATTACGGAATAAACAGTGTTTTTTTTTTCCTTTTTAAATTTTTGTATATAATGTAGTATTTTAAATTAAATAAATTTAAAGAAATTAAAAACACCTAGTAATTTAATTGAAACTATGCATAGATTGTGAAAGCATTTTGCTTAAATATACTTAATGTAAATATTTTACTTTAATATAACACAACATGAAATGTAAGGTTTTTGTTGGAACTGTATGATGTACTAAAATATTGAGATTAAGAGTAAACGATTATTTAATACACACATTCTTACAGAAAATATGGCTATACTTCTACTACTTTACTAAATAGCGAAATAAAATAAATGTTAATAAATTTTTAATTTTACTTTAAAAAAAAAACAAACAAAAACACCATCTTCTTTTCGTTCACGCAATTCTAAAGCATTCAAAAACAGTTTTGTATGCATGATTTAAAATTATAAAAAATGTGACTTTGTTTTACTTTGTAACATAGATTTACATATACAGTGTGCTGATTAAAATTTAAGGACCAATTACGTACTTGTTACATGAGTGTATACAGGTTTTCCAATGCAACTTGCAACTGTGAAGTCTTGTACGAGTAAATACGTTTTGTGTCAAAAAATTACAAGTCTTTTTCCTTGAAGTGAAGCACTTTTTCACCCAGCAATTGGTAAATTGGTAAAGAAATGTAAGCTTATATGATAAGCTGTTGATGTGAATAACTGAAATTGTTTCCGAGCCATAAGAGCAACAGGAAATACCGCTTCTTTAGCATTAAGTTGGGCCGAAAACCCAAGTTTCTACTTTGATTCCAAGAATAAGGGATACCATAAACAACAACATACCGAATTTTGGATAAGAATCTAAATCATAACTTTCGTTTGACGCAAGCTGCGGGCTATCTGCATCGTTGTCTTCTTCTTATCCTTTTATTAACCCTTTCCTCGTTATACGAACTTATGCGTAACGAGTTTCCCATTTTTACTGCATCGCTGCTGCTCCGCTTATGGGGTTGGCTAATGTCGCAGACCGCAGAACGCGTCTACATAATGCTCGGTCCTGGATCGCTTCAGTGGTAAGCCCCAGGCGTTGTTGCGCATTTGCCATCTGAGAAATCCAGGAATTCTTTTTCCGACCTCGTTTTCTTACAGTTGGAGTGACCGTAGTTGATAGTGCCTTTTTAACCGGATTTTCCGCAGATCTTCTTTGAACGTGGCAATACCAACTTATTCTATTCGCCTCAAGCTGTTCGGTTACCGAATTCTTTATATGTAGACTTCCTCTTATACGCGTAGAGTGACTCCACTAGACATCCTTAACATTTTCATTTCCGCTGCCGTCATTTTGTTTTTAAACGCTTCGTACATTGTCCAGCACTGTGAACCGTATATAAGAGCTGGTCTAACAACCGTGGTGTAGAGTTTCCCCTTTAATTTAAGTGGAAATTTTCGGTCGCAAAAGATTCCCGAATTTTCCCGCCATTTCATCCATCCTACACTCACTCTGTGGTTTACGTCGTCGTCACATTTCGCTTCCATGTTAACGATTGATCCTAAGTACTTAAAGATAGTGCTTTTCGGAAGAACTATTCCGTCTAACATTATATCCGGAGCAGGTCGCAACGGATGCGCAAATGGGCACGTCAGATGCTCCGTCTTTGAACGACTTATTTTAAACCCGTTTCTCTCTAGCGCATTTCTCCATGAATCTAAGGCGTTCTGTAAATCTTCGACGTTATCGCTAAGTATAACTGCGTCGTCAGCGAAGAGAATTGGCGTTACATTTGCCTCGCGCATGCAGTCTTTTAAAAGATAGTCGAATACTACGTTAAAGAGGAAAGGGCTAAGTACGCTTCCTTGATGCACTCCGACATTAACTGGAAATTCTCTCGTTAGTCCAGCAGAGCTTTTAATCGCAGTTTTCACGTTTCCGTACATGTCTTGTATTATTCTAACATACGTTTTCGGTACGTTTTGAGACCTCAGCGCGGCCCATATGAGATCCCTAGGCACTCGATCGAATGCTTTCTCGAGGTCGATAAATACCATGTGTAAATCCTTAGACGAATCTCGGTGCTTTTCCATTATTATTCGTAGGCTTTGGATAGCGTCCACCGTCGATCTTCCTTCAACAAATCCACACTGGTTATTATCGAGCTTTATTATTTGCCGAAGACGTTCGTTTAAGACTCTTTCGACGATTTTCATTGTGTGTGACGGCTATCTGCATCGTTGTAATTGTGCCAATTGAGTGCTGGAATTGAAATTGATCAGGAATCAAACTAAATAAAAAAATTTCCACGATGAGGCACATTTTCATCTACCAGGCTTAAATTATAGGTAAAAGCGCCACAGAAGGGCTTAGAAGGTAAGAATGATTGTCGAGCAGTTGTTTTATTCGCAACGTGTTACTATTTGGTGGGGGTTTTTGGTAGGAGGAATCATTGGCTATATATATTCGAATATGAAGCGTGTGTGGACTGCGTCATTAAACCGTGACCAATGAATGCTTATTCGGAACTGAATAACGCTGTTGACGATTTTTACTATCAAGACGATGGCACTACGCACCCTGGAGCAGTCACTTCTTAAAATTGTGATTAAAATTAGCCGTCGAGATTATGCTATTAAAAACATGCGTATTTTTTCATTAGGGCCATAGAAGCAATCCAACATTCGTGAAATAAAATGAAATGAAAAAGTGATTTATGTTAATGGCTAGTTCTTCTTTGATTTAAAATAAAAATTGGTAATTTTAAAAATGTTCTTGTAAGGGTTCCTTGTTAAAACTGAGAAGTTAATAGTGGTTCGTTCAAAGAAAAAAAAAACCTCAATATTGAATACAACCTGCATGTACTCGTAATTTTCCATAGTTTTTCAGATAATGTCAACAGGCCAACAGTGACGCTTATAGGAAGAAAACAACTGCCATTGAAACCAAACGTGTATTACTCTTCTTTGATTTCTTCTTTTTATTCTGTGCAGCAGTTTTTGTTCTTGCCTTTCATTCGTCCATTTTACTTGCAAAGCTTCATTATTATCTTAAGCACATTATATCTTCATAGATGGCAAAAATTCTAGTTGCTCTTTAACATATTGAATAGCTCAGGTACTCAACGCTCTAAAGAACCTACGTCACTGCGCTATTAACGGCCATTGACATTGTTATCCAAAACAGCATGTTTGGCGAGCCAAACGTAACAAAAATAACTACAGTCAGTCAGTGACGGGCAAAATTTGAAAAAAATTCAATTTTATAAAGGAGCTACGAACTACGAGTACATAACATTGCTAGATACATTCTTCAATAATTTATGCAGTTATTGCTTTCAAAACATAATTGGAGTAAATCGACATTGCGGCCTCTAATCAACGGATGTTAAAAGCGAAAATAGAGTGATGTACTTGTGCCATTCCAGCAAAGATATACTACTCGTAGTTATAATCTTTTTTGTAATTGAGTGACATGAGCATTGAGTAGATGTATCTTTTGCGGATAAAAATCAATTTTATTTATTTATAATTCCATGGATAACCTCTTTTAAAAATTAACTGTTCTCAAATTGATATCATACAACTATTCCAAGTTATTAAAAGGCATTCAAACCTTTAAACGAACCTGTTCAACAGTTAATTTAGTGCAAACCAAATCACGTGTCCTCGTCCAACTTAATTATCCGGTGCATGCTTCTTCGATTGAAATACTTGGCCCGCTTCCATTTAAAATTCAATCGAAATTCTTTCGTATTTTCTTTTTGTCGTTTGGTCTTCATTTCTTCAAATAATACCCTCCCAAAATAGGGGAACACAACAACAAAAACAACAGCAGCAAATGCAATCGAAATTCAAGAGCCTAATCAAGCACTTCATCACATGACTATAAATGAGTACCTACAAACATTAACGTAAGAGACTTTTACAGAACGGATAAAACGATCTTAACAAACTTCTTGTCAACCATTATCATTTATTTATTAGGTGAGATACAATTCAATGGGATATTGAACGCTTAACATATGCGAATCAATACCGTTGTATGATGTGCATTCATAAGTTTTTCGTTGTTATTTTCATTTTGCTGATATTCATCGGATTAAGAACTATAAGTATGTATCTTTTCTTCTGCAGCATTAACATATACGTATCCATATAGTCGTATGCGCTTCTAATGGATGATCACAAGAGTGGATTAGCGCTATTGTTTTCTCCCAGATAACAAACAATTACACGTATAATCGTATTGTTTTCAACAGAGTATCGCAATATTCTGCTTGATTTGAATAATAAATGTAAAAAATAGTATGTTATGGCGTTGTTGGCCCTTTTTGAGAAATCACTTGTTTTGCTTATATCGTAATAATATATGTGTATTAGGTATGGGGTAAGTTTAAGCGAAAAGACCTTTATGCAGCCGCTCCATTACGTTTTACAATAAAGCACATGGCTTGAATAGTTAATTAGTTAAGAGGCAACTGAACAACCTTAAAAGCGACTCGTTTTTTCTCCTTATACACAAACACATAGTAGTGGTTCCCAAAAATCTGATTTCGAAAAAAGCAGAGTTTAAAGCCATTTCGTTTTTCGAGGGCATCAACACATCTATTCTCTTTGGGTGGCAAAAGAAGTCGAGAAGCCGAGAATCCGAGAATTTGTGATTTTTATTCTTAGAAATTTGAGAAGGTTTAGACATAATTTATACATTAAAAAGGACAATATTAGTCTGCTGCATTTTGGATATACAATAAATTATAAAACTACGGACAGTGATATAATAGTACGCTTCCCAATCTATTCGGCAATGAATTGCTAATAATTTCCTTTGGTATCCATTTTTGTTCTGAATAATTATCCGTGAAAGAGAAATTCCAGAGCATACTTGCATGCAAATCACTGCCAATAGTGCCAGTGCGCTAAAGTGCTAATGGGAAATTGAAAATGACCTTAGAGTAAAACATTGCACCACCGCCGATGGCTGACGCTGCACCAGTGCCATATGGAGAGTATTATAAATACGCGTACGTCGACACACGTTGCCTCAACTATCTGTGCATCACCATCCAGTTTAGTGGCGGTATGGTTCTTCTTGGTTGCGAATATTTTTAACGTAACTATGCTCGCAGGATGCATTAAGTGTTCCACAGATAGCAGCAGCAAATATTTCGTCTGTACTCGGATCACATATTTTGGAAGAAGAGGGCAATCAAGTGCGGAAGGAAGTCGATAATAAAAATTGCCCATTCTTCATATAAATTGTTGACTTTAAATAGAATTGCTATTTTCTTTCATAAATAGCAACAATTAAATTCTATACAGATAAACGAATACACGTATGTGTATATGATATAAATGTTTCTAACCTTAGTTATTAATATTTTATTACAAATATCTACATATTTTATTGTAGGCACTTGTCGAGAGTTAATAGGTTTTACAACAGCAATTAATTGAACAAAACTTCTGAATGACAATGAGCGATCAACCTGAAATTAAATTTCGTAATTCATTTTTGTAATGAATTTAAGGTCAAAACTGTAATAAGTAATTGCTAGTCCAAATAGAGAAACAATGATTCACCTTGTATACCATTTACGTGAAATTTAAGTGTGTGAATAGAAACGAACGGATATTGGTAGCATTCTTTCAAATTGTGGCTCCAAAAATGTTTGCCCAGTTTCGATAGTCAATGGAATTTCCATCTATGACCAGAATTTTAATGGTTTGTAGAAACGTATTAATAAATTTGATTCGAATGTGAAAAACAAATGCAAATTAAGTGTGAATTGTAATTTTTTATTTAATTTGCAAATAAATATATTTAATTAAACTCCCACTAATGTATTGTATCTGAAACGGAAAGCAGTTGACTGCTTGACCAAGACCGTTTGCTAGCCCCAATGTACTTTTTGATTAGAAAAGTGAGATGTTTTGATTACTCGGTGGCAACTTGTTTTTTTTGATAGAATTAAACAATTTGAATTCTGAAGAATTTTTATATAAAACCGTTGTTGACTGGATTTGAATTAAGAAATTTCTAGGCGACAAGACAGTCTTAGCTATCCATATAGACTGTCCACGGAGATCGGTCAACAGCAGCGTTCGAATCAAAAATTCATCAGTGATGCGTGTTTTAATGAGCAGGAACACTCTTAGCCTCCACAAGCCTATTTAGTAGTGTATTATAGCAGTGCAAAACAGTTTTGGAATCAAAGAGGTTAGAGCCTGTACTGTACTTAACGAGGATGAGATTTCTGCACATCTGAATGCCATGTATTTTCGCTTCAAATGCACTGGTACTTTCCCATTAGATGCGAAATCTTAGTGTTTGGACCAAATATACCAACACATACCCCGGTGTCCGTGTTTAAACTATCCGTAATCCACTTGATACGTTTAAAATTTGAAGTGGGCTTTTTCTAGTTTCATGCTTCCTGCCTTGGGATCTTTAAATTTAACTTTCTGCTGCGGTACAGTCTTATGAAGGAGGTCGTTTACCGCACATATCATGTCAAGCTCGGACATTTCAGAGAGAAGATTCATTTGATCCATGTGATCTGAGTGATTAAGCTTTTCTGTTTGTAGTAGTCTGACCGTGCTGCGAATTGTCATCTTTTTAATCATGAGATAGAGTGAGGTTAAACTACTTAAGGTTTCTATAGCAGCTTTGGGGCCAAGGGATATTCCGCCGGCGATTCCGAGACAGGCAAGGCATTATATCGAATGATATAACCATACATACGACGGCAAACTCATATGACTTTAGTAGTTTTATTATTAATATGTGAGTTTCAATTCAGTTTATTATCGAGAACCATTTAAAGATATTTTACCTCATTGGAGTACACAATTTTTGTACCTCTAATAGAGATCTTCTCAAAGTTCAGATTTTGTTAACGGGTGGAGGGATCGAGTATTGCTTAACTGATGTCAACTGAGATATTTTCTCTGGGGAACCTACCTATAGCATGTAGTATAATCACATGGATACAAATTGTTGGCTCCGTATAACGTTGGCAAATAATCACCATACATACCATATGACACATACATACATATATGACAATAAGACACATTCAATTTGACGATAATAAATAACAATTTTGATGTTGTTAGATGAAAGAATTTCTGTAAAAAATAAAACTGAACGAATTCGTGTCTGATGAATAGAACCTTAGCATTGCTTGCACCATTACTTGAAAGGAGACCTTGTAGATTTCTCTGATTATAATAAAAATAAGTCTTCTTAACAACAACCACTAGATCCTATCTGATGAGCAGATTAAAGCTTTTGTCAAGAACCTTATTGAACAATGGCTACGAAAGTTTACTATACACCAAACTCCCCAAAATAGCACATTTAGGAGAAAATTCATCAAATGGATATCAGTTCACACTCCTTTTGTTCTCTTTATCTGCTATACTCGGCCGATTGTGTGTGCTGCTTTTTTCAAATATGTTTAATTATACAAACAAGGATACTAAGATGGAAAAAAAGAAATAACTCTCGAATGGAATAGAGCATTTTTAGCAGAAGCTGATTTTGAACAATAAAAGAATTGACGACAAACCTTCCCCATCACTATGTACATAACCAAATACTCGTAATAATATATTGAAAGAAGATAACGTTAAAACTATAAAAGATATTCTTGTATAAAATTCGTTGCTTAGAAGTACAAATTTAAATTAAAAATCATTGTGATGACCGATCAAGTCAAACACTTTAAACTTGTCGCAGCAGTCTCAATTGCAAACTGATCTCTTGGTTGTAACGGCGGCGGTCTCTATGATGGTTTGTGTAATCTGTTCACTTCAAATGCGGTAATCGTGCGTCAAAAATCTATCGGGCTATTCAATAAATGTATACCGCATACGATGGTGAAGAAGATTCATACTTGCACAAGTTGTAGCGGATCCTCCTCAATACTACGCTTCATACCGACACCATCTTCTTCGACGTGTGCGCCGTAAGTGCCCCGCCTTTGCGGATGCATATTATTGCATCAACGCATCCTCTTTGTGCAATAACGATTCATAAAATGTAGTATAACCGTAAATTCAATTTATCGATGTCAATATAAATATCATAGACAGAACATCATTTCAGCACAAGATTTAATAAATCATATGTCAGCGTATCTCCTTGTCAAATCGAGCACTTAATTATGGAAATTCTGACGGGACTTTGCAAAGTGTATAATGCATGATACATTTTTATCCAGTAACATTTGGATTACTGTGCTGAAGTTCTGAATTAGGTCAACATCTTGTGATTATTTAATGAAGTAGGTAATACTATTTTATACTGCGCTTAGGCCTTTAAAAAAGACTTTCTGTTCACTTTCAAGTCATATTTTTTTAAATCATTGTTTTATAACTACAGAAAATAGAGATTGGCAGCATTGATATGGAAACTAGCGAAAGAAATAATAAAGAGTAAAATATGTCAGACAGAGGGCAGCAGCTAAGTAGTTTGTACCACAACCAATTACTTTTACTATAATTGTGGATTTCGGAATTAAATAAAGATAAGGTTTGTGTCATGAACTTTTATTAAAAGCACCTTGCACCACTTGCGACCGACAGTGTACATGCTTATTTTGCTATTGTAAATTAATTCGTTAATCGCTTCTTCTTCTACGAGGTAACGTCTGTAGAACGATTGGTCTCCTCCGAGCCCATAGAGGAATCAATTTGGTAAATTGGTGATTTAGTGCTCGGTTAAATTCATGTTCAATAATGTCGATTAGTTGCTCTGCTGCTCCGTTAATGGTGTTGAAGTATTGCCGGAAAGTACCGTCATATATAATCCGTCGCATACCTACGTCGACAGATAACAGCCGATGACATTTTACTATTGGTGAGACTGGTTTCTCCTCAAGCGGTGAAAATTCCTCTAAATTGTCTCAATCCTTCCACAGCCAATAAACACGCTTACTCTCAATTCGGGAATGTTTGAACTGTCGGATCAACACATTAAATAAAAAGAAAGTAAACCTATTTTATCCGTCGAAGTTCATCTTCTATAAAGGCCTCGTCGCATAGAACCCGTTGCATCCGCTGCGTTGACGTATTCAACTGACAGCTGAATAGAATATATGCTTTCTTTTGGAAGAGGGTCCGTAAGGAACGGATATGACTGATAAGACAGATAAAGTAGTTTTACTTATTGTATTTTTACTGGCAGTTCACACATTCAAACATTTAAGTACACGCATGCACATATTCAGGTTCACGAGCTCACAGTCAGGCAATACATCACTATCGTCAATGGAGCGACGGAGCAACGAATTGATGCATTCTATGGGCTTGGGCCTTAAGTCTGAGTCTAAGCGTATTCTTTTTACCTGTTAGTTAAAAGCGAAAGAGCAACCGATCGACGAATTCCATGGGTCGAGGCGGTAAGAATCTGAAAACTGTAATATTGTGGCCACTTTGTATCTGGGTATCTGAAAGTATGCTACGACTATAATTTCGAGGTAGTAAGAGACTCTGTCTGTCTTTGCTTTCTGTCAAATTCTGAAAATAACCCCTCAGCAAAAATAAAACGAAAAAGCCTTTTGCCAGTCGCTGTTTTTTTGGGCTAGGAAGGCAATTGGGTAGTACCGCTCTATCCCGAAAAACTAAGGTGACTCTATATAACGCCTTTATCCGAAAATATTCAGTCTCGATTGGCTTTAGGAGGAAATTGACAAAGATTACAAAGAAAGCTGCGCATCAGATGGCTTGGATATGTTTAGCATGAATGGAAGATCTCACATATATCGTACATTTGAGCAAATCTCGAAATTAAAGTTCCGGAACTGTGTTGTTTCGCGTATTTGTGTCTAACATGAATACGTGAAAGTGACATGAATACGTAAAAATGACACAAATAACATGTGCAGTCTTTCTTCTTTAAGTAGTAACAAAACATTAACGAAGAAAAATTGAAGCAACACCTTGAAGGATGAACACTAAAAAAATTCAATAGGCGACATGTAGGAAAACCATAAAATATAATCATTGTTGAGCTGTGGTATCTCTAAAAGTTGATCTCTTTATATATACCATCGTCAGTAAGATCTCGAGTTTGCTAATGGTTTTCAAAAGAGCCTTCATTGCACACGGTTATAGCAGATGATGCGTTCGCATGAAATTCATCCTTGAACATTACACTTTTTGAATAAACTTACTTACTGCGTCTGGGCCTCAACCAATAAATCTCTCTTGTTAACCTCTTTAGTCGAATGTCTTCAGTTGATTAGCCAAGGATTCCACTTATGAGCTATTCATTACCTGAGATTTTTATTTCAGCGTCATTGAATCCTTCGGGTAGGAATCATATATTCTTCGGATTAGGACATTGATATCCGTTCGCCCAAATATTCTTACAATTTCGGGCTACTATTTCGACTAAATTTAGAATAGCTTTACAGCTCCCAGAGTTAATTTATCTGTTTCCAACATAAAGCAAGTAATCTGACATTTAAAATGATCAAGGCTATCTTCACCTATGGTGCTCTTATAATATTTTCAAGAACGCCAGTGAAAGCTCATGATATTCTGCCAATGTTAGAAGAATCATATAACAGCGTGTTACCTTCTCCGGACCCTTTTTGTTATTAAAAGTTTTGATGAAATCGCTAACAGCAATGCATAATTGGTAAACTACAAGGCTTAAATCTACACTGATATGGCTAATCAGATTCTTAACAATGGTGCTCACCAGGTTGATGGCACTCTGGAGCTATTCCTAATCGTTAAACAACCAGCCAACAAAAAGAAAAGGAACTTAAATTTTTAAATTCCTAAGTACTTAAATAAAACGCAATTCAAAATACTGCTTTAAGTTTACGTCCCCTCTGAGATTTCTGAAGGGTTTGTCACCTTTCTGTTGCGAGGTTGAAGCCAAAAGGGCTTTCAAAAAAGAATCTATGTAATTGCCATCATGTATGCTTCTTAATCCAATAATTACCATGCGCTGGATTAAATTCTAAAGAAAGCAGAAAAAAATTAAAAGGACTTCTTACGCTCCCATAAGCATTGTTTTCCCAACTTTAACCTTTGCTCTTTCGCAGAAGAACCCAAATGCACATCATGCATAAAGGTCCACTTAAAAATGCATTCCGCGTGCGGTACGCTTGTAAATTATACTTAAACAACTTTACAGATTTCATAATGAAACAACGTCTTTTACTGGTTGCGGGTACAGTGCCCGTGCCGGCAACAACACAATGCTGCCGTCGAAAGTTCAAAGAGGTGAACCATAAATCAAATCCACCCTGCCGATGCTACTGCCGCCGTTCTACAAAGTGCCATGGGATGAGCCGAGCACATCATAATTCGACAATTTTCACATTTGGCAAGGACTACCCGAATGGGGCTACCCGTTTTTGGGGGGGCCATAAAAAATGTAAGCCAACCATAGAAATTGCTTATCACGTCATAACTCTATTTATTTTTTGCTTGATTTGATAGCAAATGGTCTGTGTTTCGTGCTTCGTGCATTCATTTGTTCACAATCTAAATTTTGAATGGGAGAAAAATCAAGGTGCCTGTCGATGGTGTATCAAATTCTGTATTGTGTGCGACCGTCCTACCTATATACATACGACTACACGTATTCGTTTCTACCCTGCATTGCTCTATGGAGAATAATCCAATGTAAATCGACGTGATATGTAAAACCGTTTCAAGAACGTGGTTGGCATCTCGAGTGATTCTTTCAGTTTTAACTTTACAGCTGCTAATTTTTGTCGGGAAAAGTTTGAAGGAATCCTGCTTTCCAAGTTTTACCCAAAAAACGAACAGGGCTAAGGGAAACACTTTTCGTTCGTGAACCTATAGTCGTATTTGAAATTACCTCACGCCTTCATCTTCAACGCTCATATAATCCTTTCAACAGATCTGCAAATACGTTTAAAATGTATTGTACAATTGTTGTGCAGGGAAAAGAAATCCAAGGGCTGTAAAATGGGTTCTTCAAGCATGAAGCTACCCTGTGTAAGAACAAAAATCTATGAATAACCGTTACGGAAGTACTATCTATCCTCCAGTGGATGGTCGGTGGTAGGTTTACTTTTGCTTGCCAATTTAAAATTTTATGAGAACCATCACTTGTGTTTTACACCACATCCGATATCTACGAGTACTTCACCGCAAATCGATTGGTGATTCTTTAAGGACGATAACTTAACTAAAAATGGTATAATTTACCCTTTTGTATTTGATTTGAAAATCGAAGGCCAAAGAAAGGGTTGGGATACATATCGGGTATACACATACCTATATATCTTCATATGAATAATTTTGAGAAGAATAAGAATTTTTTCGAAAGTGTGGTTTGTTGGCCTTGACTGTGTAGATTAAATACATAAATATTTATGTCTACGACACATACATTAAGCTGGGTGATTACGAGTAAAATCGATATAAAATCGCGGTCTTGTCTTAAGCATTTTTTATCTACAACAGGTAGAGGTTCAATTTAGACATTTTTTCAAAAATATATTGTATATGTATTCATATTCATAGACCATTTTCTCTAAATCTATGTATATGACCACATCGATTACTCGTAAAGGCGACTTCAATGAACCGCAATTTAGACTCTCAAAATCACATTCTCAAAAAAGCCAAACCATTGGTGCCATAACGATGTAAACCGGTACAAAGTATTTCTCAACATCTTAGTATTTACTTATCGATTGTTAGCGATAAATAGCTAACTCAAACGCAAGATTACGAGCACCAAAAAACGGACGAAGTTTTCTATAGAATTGGCATTCAGATGGATTTGGTGCTTTGGAATAAAAAAAAAAAATTATAGCGAATTTGACAGTGACAGTAACTTAAAACTCTCAGTTTTCGGCTTGGCTTATGCTGTATATGAATTCATACTTGGCATAACATTAATAAAATGTCATATTAAAATGTTCTATTTCAAAACCTATTACAGCTACATTCGTTCGGGTTTCAATCTATAACTTATTTGCCAAAGCGTCTTACACCAACCTATGGATATATTTTATGAGTAATAAAGTGATGTTCTCTGTTAGGTTAATACGCGACTTAGGTAACATTTGATGGTGAACAAAATCCTACCGACCTTCTTGGCTATGTTTAACTTTTGTCCAAGTTTTCTCAAACACTTCCTATATGTTATAAAATTCCTTTATATAATTTTGGTTGAGTCCATGCAGACTGAGATTTTGTCTTCCTTTCACGATTTGGTCTTTCATTTTCGTTATCTGTGCAGATACTTTTAACTTGGGTAGATATTTTTTAAGTAATAAACTTTCAAGGACTATCAAAATGATAGGGCTGCTTAACAGGTAAAACTAGGCATAAAGCAACTTTCCGAACAACTATTCTTTATTTTAAACCTCACAGCTGTTTTACTGTTTGTATTTAACCATTCACTAATAGAGACAATCGGCTCAATGCATCTACAAAAAGAAACTGTTTGATTTATTGCTCCACTTTTGCCAGCCGGTGTTATAGTCAATAGAGAGCGCTATAGATTCATGAAAACTGACACAATTTAGTGACATTGAAATCTAAGTACTCGTAAGAACTGCGAATATTAATTAAAGATAGTAAACAAAACAAGAATACATTGCCTTGATAATTTTTTGCCTCCAAGTGATCTATCATCATTTTCCCATTGAATAATTCTTCAGCTAATAGTTCTTCTACTTTCCGACCGGAAATCTTCTTAGTACACAGATTGACCAACTTATGCGGTCACTCTGGAATTTTTCCACCATTGGTAAAATATTGACGAATATTTCTAGTTGGATATTTTTACTTCCCAAAGTCACGTTTCAATACTCTTATTGGCACCTGGGGAATTTAAATTATTGTCTTAGATTGTTTGTCCTCTTTTAAAGGTCCTTTGTTTAAAAGTAAATACTCGTAACAATGAAAAAATTAATTTAAAAAAAAAACATCCTTTATATTTTTTTTTCAAATGGTGACCCTAATTGCGCCTAACATCGTTCATTCTCACCACCGCATTCACCGCACGCCAAGTACAGATATTTTACTTATTGACGTAGCCATTTAGCAAGAAATGGAGAGCTGAACAAAATTTTGGTCGAAAACAGTGAATCTATTTGGATCTTTTCAAGAGCCCAACTACTGAAAGGAAAACTATTAAGAGGGTCGGCCGACGTCAGTTTGAGATTTTGAATTTTGTGTGCCTTTGAAGAAAATACGCCGAGTTTTGGTAACGACAACCCAAGCCGTTGAGAGCGGCGCCAAACAACCCATCACGGTCATCGCGTACACTACCCGTTACCGTTGCCATATTTTCTTTACAAAATGCTAGATATAGTCTATTTGGTGGCGTATTATCCAATAATGAAAATAGGGTTTCAAACTTTGCAATGGTATTGCTCTCAGCGTACGAAAAATATATTTGTCGTAGAATGCTTATTTTAGTAATACCGCTGAATAGTTTATAGAGACTGTGTCGGGCTAAGTGCTGCTATGATGAAATACAAAACAATTCTGAACAAAAAAATTCATATTACTAGGTGGGGTGAAAAGAAACCTCCTTGGGAATAAAAAAAAAATTTTTTTTAAATGTTTTTTTTTTTTCAATATAGTCCCCTTTTAGCTTGATACACTTATTCCAGCGATTTTCCAACTTCTTGATCCCGTCCGAAAAGTAATTTTCCGGAAGGTCTGCAAAATACTCCTCCGTGGCGTCGATGATTTCCTCGCGTGAGCTGAATTTTTTATTGATGAGCCACCTTTTGAGGTTTGGGAAGAGATAATAGTCCGAGGGAGCCAAATCGGGCGAATACGATGGATGCGATAGCAATTGGAGCCGTAACTCATTGATTTTAGCCGTGGTTGCGATGCTCTTGCAAAAACAAGACGCGATTTGCAGCGATTTCGGCCTTCAATTGCTCCAATAATGCACAGTAATACTCGCTGTTGATGGTTTTTCCTTTTTCGAGGTAGTCCTCTTACTTACCAATCGACGCCAAAAGTCCGCCCGATTCCACATCAGCAAGTCCAAACACTCTTTCGAAGTGCTCTCCCGTTCGTGTTTTTGGTCAGGAGTGAGCATGCGCGGCACCCACCGGCAGGATAACATTTTTATATGCAGAATATTGCCCAAAACATGGCGTGTGCGCTCAGTACTAATCTTTGTGATATCTGCTAGCTCGCGCACCTTCACTTTCCGGTCAGCCAACACCATTTCATGTATTTTTTTGACATTGTCCGCTGTAACCGCATCGGAGGGCCTGCCGCTGCGGACTTGATCGGTGGTGGAGTTGCGGCCACCACGAAACTCTCGAAACCAATATTTGACGGTGTAATCTGACGGAGCATTAGCCCCATAATATTTATTTAACTTTTCTTTTTTTTCCTTCGCCGTTTTGCCTCTCAAAAAATAATGTTTTATGAGAGAACGAAAATCGTTTTTGTCCATACTCAACATGATGCCAAACACGTCAACAACAATCAGCTGTCAAAATAAAACTAAAGACAGCATCGCACTGAAATTTGGCATGTCTGCCTATATATGAACGGACTTCAAGGCACCATAACCTTTTTTGTAGTTGCAAAGCAATTCTGGCGGTCAAGGAGGTCAATTTTCATCCCACCTAGTAGCGTGACAAGATGCATAAATTATCTCTCATGAAATCCCCGCCGGAAAAAGTACCTCTTAAGCAATAACTTTAAATACGAGTATGTATATGTACGAGTACATACGTGTTCTAGAACTGCAAACCATAGAATAGAGGCGAACGCGCGGCTGGAGTACAAGGGATGCCTTTTAAGAAAAGTAGGTCTAATGCTGGCCATATCAAATCTCCCAATACTCTGTCAAAACACTTCTTTCGGGTCAATGAACAAAAATTGCACATCTTTCATGGCCAGCTCGTGGTAAGAATCGAGCGGTAACTTGGATACTTTCCTTGAAGTTGAATGTTTAAAACAAAAACAGCCAACTACAATTGCAATACAGTTTATGTAGTCAAGGAAAATAAAGACACGTGTCTTTAAAAAATAATTTGTTGATTTCTTATTTTGAATTTTGGATTATAATACACCATCTTCCAATACTTTGAAGTCAGAGACTACTACTAATAAGCCAAATCCTCTTTCATCTATTAAACCTTATTTAAGTCCATCTGATGCAAATTCTAAAAAGGCAACACCAATTGCAACTCAGAGGCAACCTAGGGCTTTAATTCCAATTCCATGTTTGGCCTTTAAAAGGCGATTCTGCTGAAAATGACAACCATGCTATGGCATTCCAAAACAAAAGCCAGGCTGACAAACAACACAGATGATGGTACAACTGGATGCACTGAAGACATCCGCTTAGTATACGAAGAAACAGTTGAGGAAAGCGTAACCGAATGTACAAATCAAAAACAATTATCTACAGATGTAGAAAAGCCTAAGACATTTGACTACTTAAAGAGTAAACCAAGCGCATCCGGAAATAAAGCTCCAAGGAGAGTACGAGTACATTTAAAAAATATCTCAACACCAAAATCGAGAAAAAAAGTATTAAAGTGAAAAAGATCTGATTATGATATTGTTTGTATTTAACCATAAGCTTTATTATTATATAAAAAATAAAAGTGAATGTTTACCTATTTTCATATATGGTATATGTACAATATAAGTTTGTGTTTAATTTATTAAATTGTGCATTCTTAAAATAGGATACAAATAAAAATACTTTTTTTTACAAATCAAACAACTACTTAATGTATTTTCCATTCATCCAATTTAGTGTATCCGAGTGTGTGTGGCGTTTTCCAATCTCTAGTGTACTTAAAAATAAATCTTTCCGTCCAACCCCTAGCTAAACACCTGCTTGAATGCTTATTCATGAATGCTCAATGCTACCTCTGCCGCCACCGCCACCGCCAACGCTGTGCGTAGTCTTTGTCGGTGTCCTATATTTCACCCTTTTAGCATCATCATATACCAATACAACAGGAGAAGGAAAGCTATATTTTATCAACCCTTTATCTTTGCATTTCCAGAACGCTGCACCAAATTACCTTTAACAGCTCCATTCATGAGTTGACGATCTTCTACAGACTTGTTAGCTGGCAAGCAGGACTCATTCCACAAACTTATCCCAGATTAAAATTTATTTGCCTCGCTGTGTCGCAAAGTCGTTGTATCTATTTATTCTCTGATCCACGAGGGGATACTACCACCACCACCATCATAATATGTAGTACGACCAGACAAACTGATGAACAAAGTGGCGCACGACATCGCCTCACAAAAGCCCAATTAAAAGGTTGCGTGCCACAAAATTCTCAATCCTCTCAAAATGGATACGAATTAGCAAAAGGATTTATGATGATGCCAATGGGGGACCCAAAGTTGTACATCCACATCACAGGAACATAAATAAATGTGGATGATTGTTTGTGTGTGTGCACTTCTATCCACTTGCCCTGGCACTTGTTTATATTTCGAAATTGTTTAGTAAAAGGTAAACCACATTCTCTAGAAATAGTTAGAAAGTAATGTACAATATGGTATGTATACGAGTATGTGCCCTCTAGTAGAGGTGAGTTTCGCTTTCTCTTTACAGCATAAAGCAAAGCTTTATGATTACCCCGTAGGACTCTCGACCACTGAATGTCGACGGACAACCGACAACCGACAACCGACAACCGTCGACCAACGGGGTCGCCCACTTGTGGTCATTTGTAAGGATTACCTTTCGGCTCAACAAAATGGACTAGTGCGGGCAAAAAAAAACTGAAAATAGAAATGAATGTCACCGGATAATCAAAATAAATTCCATGGGCTTACTCAAACATATCAAAGTCAATATCTCTGCAGGTTTTTATCAGATACATTCGAAGGGAGACTCGTATAAATTCGGGGAATACAAGTAAATGAGTCGTGCCGATATCTGAGGAATGAAGAACAAAGCCTTAACATTTGTTTTTATTTGCTTTCAATGGAATGGGAGATGAGATTAATCTTGATATCTTTTTTACATGTCATCGATACACACAACTCATAAATGATGCGGGTTAATTATCAACTATGATTCACCTACAAATCTATCTTTCGCACGCAACCACTGCCTCAAAATAATAATTAGTTTGTTCTAAAGATTAATTCAGTGAGCAACACATGTGCTCCCTACTCAATTTTTTCTCGCAATCTTTAATGGTTGTCCTCATTAACTTATACGTCCCCCAAACAGAAGAACAAAAAAAAAACAAGAAAGGACAATTGCCTAGGTTTTGCAAACATCCTTTTCTCTTGCGAGTACATCAGTCAGAAGAGGAGTTCCGGCAACAACAGTAACAGCTTATTGCTGAAGAAATAATTAATGACCTCTGTCCATTCGTGTCTACTGTTTTCGCTATGGAGAGTTGCTGTCTGTGTTGGTCCCATTAAAAATCGTTTATTTCGATTTGATTTAATCCCGAATGGGATTTCTTCTCCTGTTGCCCTTCGACTGCGCTTCGGCAATATTGTACGATTATAAATTTCAGTTAATTCCCAGGCAGTGTGGTTGGTTGGTAGCATCGCATCAGTATCGTTCAGGCGGCTTTAATGGAAATCGAAATATGGCCTTGCGGCTAAACGCCGCCAAATTCAAAATTTCATTGAACCGATGAGGCAGAGGTTTCTGCAGTGTGCTGAAACTGATTCAGTTCAGAGCAGGACACTTTGGTTGTCACTCGTTCTAGGGGTGGATGGGCAGGTAATTACCCAATGGAAATAAATCGACACCAGAATTGCCACAAAAGGCAATTAAACTAATCGCGTTAGGATTTAAACGATTTGGAGGATTACTTGCAGTTGCATTGGAATCGGTTTGCTGTTGCTGGTGAAGTGGTGATGCGGAACGTGGTCGAAACGGCATAGCACTGCAGACAGTGGTGGGTATTGGCTGGTATTGGCAACTTAATATGATACGAGTATGGGGATTTGCATTTTTTTATCATATTTACTATCATGGTAAATAGAAGGCGGAAATTTTCTTGCCAGTTAGTTTTGATCATACGAGTATGTAGGTGTGAGAATAAATTTATGTATTGTAGATTTCATTGCAGTTTTTTTAAAGACTAGACTGAATTCATAACACTCAGGTATAAGCAAAGGTATATACATTTGTAAATTTGTCAATTGAATAATAATTATTCTGTATGTATTCTTTTAGTATTACGGCCGTTATGTATTGATTTTCGTATGTATACGTAGATCCAAAAAAAATCTCAAATACTTGAATTGAGTGGTACTACGAGTATGTTAAAGGTTTGTTGATACAGATGTTGTATAGGCATTCCTTCCTCTGGAAAGTTCTTCAGATGAGTAGGTACTTAAACTTAAGTATGATAATCCCCCCTCCGATTTCCGTTACCCCTATTTCACCACCTCTTCCCTTACCATTCATTTATCCCATTGGTTGTATATGAGCCGTGTCGAGGATCAGCCTGGTAGGACCCAATATCTCTAAAAATAGCTCCAGTCATGAACAAAGTATCCGTATAGCTGGCGACATCAAGATAAGCGAGCTTTATCTGTATACAGTGGATCTCTGGATACAAGACCGGTATTTTTTTTAAAACCGACTACCGGCAACGCTTGTACAATGTCGGGCAAAGGTAAAACCGGGCCATGGTGCACCTTCTTAAGGCAAACCTCAAACACTCAAGGAGTGGCAATATGATTTTCTTCAAGTCCTATCTTATGTGGTCTACGTCAGCGGTTAATATGCTGTACCTACGCATTACCAACATCTTCGAATTATTTCCGGAGTTCGAGAGAACTGCGGACATGAAGAGCGAAATAGAGTGGGCCAACAAAAATCTACTCGTAACACATAAGCGATGTTGGGTGGTACCAAGGCTACGTCAAGCTTATCACTAGTGCCGATAAAAGAACTCTCGATATTTATACAAAAGCAGTAGGTAGATAAGGAGAGGTCTGGGTGGGAAGGTTGTGATTGTTGCTACGAAGAATTTCCCGCTGAATCCTCCTCCATTAAATGCAGGCTTACTTCTTGGAGCTTCGAGATCGCTTTCTAAAATTGATACCGACGACTCCAATCCACCTGAGAAGACAACCGAGTCCACTATCTCCACCTCTGACACCCTATCGATAATGAAATCCGACGACGAACTATAAAGAAATCCTTTATTATCTATCAGATGATGAATATGAGCTTTTGAGTACATCAAATAGTCTTTGTCTGACTTACTCTAGTAGGGTTTCAACTTTTTTTCATTGTAACCAACTAGTCGCCGTAACCGAAAGATCAAATTCGCAAACAGATGCTAACCATTACCAAGACAAGATGCTTTGTCTTTCGACGATCCCTACATGAAAGAGAGTACAAAGTGGTCGTGTGCAATCACGACGGAGCCACAAATTCTGTAGGTGATCAATTTTATGCTGAATATTAATTTCAAACCGGGTGGGTCTTCTGCTAAAAGGCGTGTTTGTTAAAAGAGGTACGTCACAAGCCGGAGCCCTTTTACCCCTTCTCTGGAACGAACTTATGATATACCTAGAAACGTGTGGTTCCTTATGCAGATGACGTGGCTATAGGCGTCTCAGGCAAGCATCTCAATACCATTAAAGAACTCTTACAGCTGAATCTTAAGAGATTAACATTTCGTGCGGATTGCTGTGGTTTGGGGGTAAGCCATCATAAAACTGATCTAGTCCTTTTTTCAGGAAATACGAAATACAATCATTAACCCTCCTAGTCTTCTCCAATATAGTGAAAAGTTTTATTTTTTACAGAAAACTAAACTTGGACCCCAATAGAAATAGTAAAAATGCTTTGGCAGCTTTATTTTCTTGAAAAAAGCCATTTGGAATAAAGGGGCCTTCAACTTCTATTACGTGTTGCCAGTTTATAACAGTTTACCTGCGCGTTGGTTGTCTGGTGGACGGGCCTATATAAGCGGTCAACTGCAGGAAACTAAGCAAAGTCGAAAGAAAAGTATGTCTGTGTGTAACCAGAGACTTAAGTACTACTCAATTCGCAGCACTGTGTGTTGTGTTGCACTTGAAATCCCACAATATTTCAAGCGAGCACACAGTGGACAAATAAACTTTTTAGTTTTTCAACAGCCACTCTTGGCACTCTAGTCACCTAACTTAACTTAACCTATATGTTAATTCTTTAGGAACATTATTTCTGAGAATATTCTACTGGACAGTACCAGTTAAACGTTCAATTTTATACGAGCAGTAGGAATAATCAACCATCTTGAAGTGCTATTCGGCGTGCTGTGGTGAGATTCCTCAGTAATTTTGTTCTATATGACAACAAATATAACCAGTACGACTTGAAAAAATCCTGATTTATAACATTCAATCGGTTCAAAATATGCTGTAGGTTCAAAGCGTACATTGGACCTGCTGCAAAACATGTTGAATGGATGACCGGGGATTGTACTCGTATGTTGAAATTGTGTTCGATGAGGCAAACGTTTGTCCCGGCGAGCACGACAATATTTGGAACGAGAGCAATCCGAGCTTGAAGTCAATGTTGAACCATCGAAAAATATGACCGTCGAATATTTGATTCAAAATCTGTTTCCAGCAGAATGGGCCTTCGTGTCATACCTAAACAATACTATCCATTTATTCAAATCAAAGTTTGGTGAAGGAGTGATTTAAGATAGGTACTTGTAAATTGATCATAAAGATCCTGCGATCTTGGTTTTAGAGGTACGTAAAATTGATATTGATATGAATAAACTAGTCACTATAGGTATTGATGAAATGGAGGTAAGTAATGATTTTGTGATCCGCCGTACTGCATATATAGGTAGATTTGCCAACTTGATATGATACAAAGCCTAAAAAAAAAAAACAAAATACAAATAGTCTTTAAAAAATTCTTATTTTGCGTTCACTTGCAATAAGAAAATTGAAATGATTAGTACAAGTAGAGCAACAATTATTCAATATTTGCTTTAACATATACGAGTATATATTTACCCCTTTTCTAAATTACCGACAGACTGTTTTAATCTCATCAAATTCAGATTCCCGGGGCCATATATGTACATTTGTTATATACTCGTACATATTTTACATTAAATAAAAGTTAATCTGCTTTTCATACAGACCACTACGCGCATAAAGTATTTGTTTTGTCAACATCAACAATTATATCGAGAGTAATTATTTACAAAAACCGTTTTCTATTTGAGAATGTCGTACACTGTCTCGTTTTAAAAATAATTATATATTCGCTGCCGCTGCATTGGGCCAGAGATGGGTTGAGTGCCTCCATTTGAATACATGTCATACTAAGTATAATCAATATTCATGCACACCCGTTCATGTACATCCGTAAAATTTTCAGCAGTTAACGCGTTTTGATTTTATTTTGATTGCAACAATTTAAATCGGATGACTTTATGATGATGGTGTTATTGGTATAAGGGCATCCAACATACGGATGCATTTTGAAAATGAGGCCAAAATTGGTTTTAAATTAACATAGGGTGGTTGAATAAGCATCAGGAGGACTCGAAGCTAATCAGATTATTTGAAATATTTTCACAGCTGTTGCAGAGTACATAAAAGATAAAATAAACATCGAGCTCAAATTGATTTCCCACAATTTAACGACTTATTAAAACAAAAAATTTATTAATAGTTATTGTTGTGTTCTTGTATAATTTCAAACTAAGTGTGTAGGTATGTTATATTGCAGAGAAAAATATACAGAATTCGATGTAAATTTACACAACTTTACCCACTCCACGTAGAGATTAAGATCAAAAGCCAAACGTTCTATGATACAATACAAAATACGAGTACCCCACCCTCTCACCGCAACTAAATTGTTGTTCCTTCTTGTTTAAACTGATTTGCCTTTGAATTTGAATAAAGCAAAATGACGCACCTCCCGCTGGAAACATTATCTTTTAGGTTGCGCATCTAAATGCTGAAGCAGATCGTTCTTCTTTGTTCAATTAACTTTTGGGGATTGAACAAGATTGGTATCTGTTTTGGTGGTCCGCATTCTAATATTGTGCAATTAATCATTTCACCCCACTTATCCCTTGGCAAAAAGAGAGCACAAAGTTGAAAGTTTTCTTTTTGAACATAATACAGGGTTTCATTCAAAATGGAACCAAATAATACTCATGGGGATGCGACAGTTAAATTTTTGCATAATGGTTGCTACACCATATTAATCGCGCTTCATTAATCATATTTGGTTTTGTTTGCCTGCGGCAATAAGACTTTTCGTTATTACAATATTTGACGAATGTTTGTTTATTGAATCAATATTTGCACACAGAAATGCGGCTACATATTTTAGACTCATTGTTTCTTTTGGTATAATAAAATATTGTGCAAGTAAATTTCAGTTTTTAACACATGTTTTTTTTTAAATATATTTATTTTAGAATAATTATTTCGGCTTATTACAAAATTTCGAAAAAAAAAATATAAAAAAGGAAAATTGTTATTATGGTGGTGTTTTTTGTTTTAATTCTGTTCACTCTTCTTTGGCAATTGATTTTGCGTAAGTTAGTGATTCTCAACGGCTATCTCTTTTTTTGTGAATTTGAAAATTTGTCCACATTTCTGAGCATTTAGTAGCTCCACACAAGCAGACTTATTCCCCTTGAGCGAAAATACCCAAAAAGTACGATATTTATCAATAAGGCCGTTTCGTAGAATGACATCGTCATCGGAGCCCTTCCCTTTATAAGACATGTGGCAATGAGTTCTATTGTACTGGGTGGCGCAAAATGAATCATCCTATCGGAAGATGTTATAATTTTTGCAATTGGCAGTGTGCGTCAGTCATATTTCACATTTGTGAGCTAGGCAGCTGCAGAATACAAACAGACAAGCAATGGAGCGCTATACTCCGCTGTCAAGCCATCCTCAATCTCAACAACGAAGAGGACGACTTTGTGTCAAAAATCATCATGAGCGACGAGGCGCATTTCCACTTAAGCGGTTACGTTAATAAGTAAAATCTTAGTTTCTGGGGCACTGAAAATCCGCGTGTGATGGACGAAGGGCCATTTCATCCACTCAAAGTCACTGAGTAGTGCGGCGTTCACGCGAGAGGACTGATTGGGCCTTTTTTTTTTTAGGACGCCATCGGCAATACGGTCACAGGGCCATGATAAACGACTTCTTACTGCCGGAATTGGATGAGCGGGTCTTGGTGAAAGTTTGGTTTCAACAAGACTTAGCAACCACACACACAGCACGAGCCACAACGGATATTGTGAAGAAAGCGTTTCATAGTCGCGTAATCTCCCGTTTTGGCGATTTCGCATGGCCAGCAAGATCGCTTAGTAAAAAAGTAATTCAAAAACGTTGTATATTAGATAAGGATATTCTTATTATATTATTATATTAATGAACAGGCGCAATCAAAGTGCTGATATCGATAAATCACTAAATTGTAGTTGTTTACAGTTCTATAATTAGAAGTCCATCGACTCCTTGGCGGGCCAAAATGCCATCATACTGACACCCGTTACTCATACCCTCTTATGCGATCGATGGGAGACAAAGCTCCAGTAGTCTGGATATGCGAAAGTTTCATGGAGTCTTTATCGGTGCAGACCTTTCCTTATTACGAACAAAGTGTCAATGCGAATATTTCGGAGGCCAGAACAACGAAATAGAACAAGTAATAAATTTTTCATCGGATGGGTAGATCTGTGCTACAAACAGTAAGCGCAGAAAATTTTTATCAAAACCCTTCGGAGATCGGCCATTATATGCGTTAGGCTTTAAACACCAACCACCACAACAAAATTTATGGTTTGACAAATAGGAGCGTCAATCAAAGGACGTACAATCTGCAAAGAAAGAAAAAACTACCTACGAGCTCTGTCAGTAAGAAAAACAATACCACTTCGCATTCTAAGAATGCAAGAAACGTTAAAAATTGAAAAAAAAAATTGTATAAGGAGGAGTTTCGGAAGCAGATGGACACTTTGCCGAATGTTTTTAAAACAGCGGGACTGAACTTGATAGAAAGCATCAGAATAAAGTGAAAATTCAAAACTCTATATCAACAATATGATATTGTCTTGGGCTGTATGGTGTTAGGCTTAGTAAGTCCACCAGATCTTAGAAAGAACTCCGATATGTAAAATCGTGCCCCAACGGGAATGAAACTCTCCGAACGAAAGGTGATGCACTGTCATATAATGCATTCAACATCACAATTAATAGAATTTTGCTAACCAACCTTCCATTCACTAAAACCTTTGCCGCATGGTTTTGATTCTGGAAGCGCTTTAGTATTACTTCAGGGAGGCGTCAGCTTTCGGGTTTTTAAGGCCCCAGCAGCAGCGCAAATTCCCTGAGAAGAACCGTGGTATTTTACCGGAATGCATCTATTAAGACCTCCCAGTTATTCGATCCGGTCTTTCACCCTGCTGGCGAACCGGATGATCCTGGGGTATGAATAGCCAACGCAGCTTGGCTCCTTAAGAACCATGTCTACGCGTAAGGATACACAGGCCATTCCAGTGCATGATATTCCCTTTTCTTTTCGGTTATTATCAACTGTTCTCTATGTTCTTCGCAACTCAACATCGTGGAAATAATATTTCCAGTGTGAAGAAAGTGCACTCTACTGCAGGGCAAGTCGCATCTGGGTGATGCTTTTACTGTCATGAGGCACAGATCTGCGCTGAACTGCCAACAAAGAAACAGAGTAAGAAAGAATGTAATTCACCTCACCATAACTTCGCTCCAGCCATGAGCTCAGCACCGTTATAATTAGCTGTTTCCACTTGCCCATAACCTCGTCATTTCATACAGCACGCCAATGATCTAATCTCCTTTCGGTATCTTCTCCGGTTTCCAGGGACAGGATAATATCTCTGCCATCCTGTGTTAGAAACACAACGGATACGGTTGTCGCGATAACAAAAACTGTTGCTATAGAGACCGTGTGGCAAAAACATGCGATCCGAAGGAGCCCGACGTGTTGGACCGAGGTAAGTCGCTTTCGCAGACCTCATCACGACATATGTGGTTTCTCTGTAGCAACGATATTGAGGACTCGCCCCGTCTCGACCTCGTCTGGGTTAAGAGCCTTACGGCCTGGGAGACCCGTTATTATCCTCTTTAATTCTTCAGGTGTAAAAGATGGAACTTCGTTTGATACTCGTCGAAGGCATTGACATTCTCGGCGCAGGATCGCGGTTTCCTGGGTCCACCAGTAGCTAAACCTAGGTGGCCTATAGGGCATACTCGCGTCGCACTATTCCGTGGTGCGATACTTGGCGCTCGGCCTTCAAAACAGCCAGGGCTCTACGAAGTGCTCCTCGTTTTAGTCGCGTTGCGTTCCATATATTGGCTCAGCTCAGTCACAGGAGCGTTTGTGTCTATTGAAGCAGAAGAGGCGAATATAGGTTTAGGGCTTAATGATGAAAAAAACAGAGTATATGATGTATATGGCATCGATAAAAAAAGGCGCACAACTACAACAATACCCAAAGAAATCTCATTACGAGTATAAGACCCGGTTGTCCCAGTCTTAATGTACGGCATGGAAGCATGACCTTTGAAAATCGCTTAATTGTTTTGAGAAAAAAGTTCGTTAAGAGATTTTCGGATCCGTCTGCTCAGTGACATCTCATTAGAATCTCAAGAATTCTTCGGTATATATGATAAAGACATGTTGCACGATGACCACATCGCTCTGGTCTGGAAGGTGGTGAAGTCACCTGAACCAAAAAAATGTTAGACCAAAGTAATTTAAAATAAAATGGAGTGAAAAATTTTGTCCAGAAAAAAAAAATTTAAAGCAATCCATAAGAGAGGCCTTACAGATATCCAGATAGATAGACTACAGAGCGGAGCTACGGAATCTATGTACTTTTAAAACTCCGCGGTTACCTTACACTTACATATACTCTAAGGTGGAACTTTCTACATGAAAACAAAACTTGCCCTATAGGGTATATGTAGGAGCAAGAAAAAAAAAAAAAACTACCCTCGTGTGCTGTTATTACCACAAATCGGGTTATTATGTCAGCGAACGAATCCACTGATATTTATTATCAACTCACTTAAGGTAAATAAAGGATTCAAAGGAACCCAACAAGGAAAGAAAAATGCTGCAATGATTAATGATGTGTGATATTCGACGATGCGTGCTTAAGAACTGTACAAGGTCGCATAACCCAACATACGCAGAACGCCTACATGCTCCTTATGTGTACGTGTTTTTAAGTAACATTAACGTCAGATATAATTTATATACTGAAGATGTTTTTTCCGCTTGGTATTACTTGTAACGTAAGATGTAGTCGTATAGTGTAAACTGTTTCACCATTCCACCCTTCATTTAATGTTGCTGAAAGTTGCTAAATTTATTCCTGTTAGGTAAATTTACTTTTTTTTTATGACTAGGATATGACAAAAGGTGACAGCGATGATGATGTCTTGCTCGAGTAATCTCAAAGGAAACTAAGATATATTATACATACATCCCGGAACCACTCTGGCTTTACAGTCGATTGCATTGGAAATAAGTGTTTTCATTGAAAACAATTTAATTGTCAAAGGATCTCGAGGAATTTTAGATATTTGTTACAAGTCGTGTTATATAGATTGATACATACGTCGGCAAATATCGCACGCGTACACTTGTCCATTTCTTAACCCATTTTAGAAGATTGAAGTCCTTCATGCTACTCGTGGTCAATAGGGGCTGAATTATTTTTCTTAAGAAATCGATTTTAACATTAATCAATTAAATCTTTAAGTTCTGTCCTGCTGTAAGATGTTAACCTCAACTTCAACCGTTTTCAAACTCACCCACCAAATCAAGTATCTATAGTAGTATAGTATCTTTTATAGGAAATCTTATGAAACCATAAAGTTGGGGAGTGGTAGGTACGTACATAAGTGAACACGGTATCTCAATTTTAATCCAAAGTCAATTACAGTGAAGACATCCCATGTTCAACGAGAAGGGTAACATATTAATATTGAATGCGTCTTATATAGTTGCCTCTAGCCTTATAACTTATGCAAGAAGTTTTTAATTGAAAAATATTCGAAGGGGACTAATGGATGACACTCAAATTTGTGAAGCAGGTTCCGCTAAGTGAAAAGTACTGTGAGAACTTTAGCCAAACGTTCCATTAATTTTCACAATCATAAGGAGCGCGAATAATCTTCTTTATATAAATTTTAATCCCTTCGAACAATCTGTGGAGTGAAAATTCAAACAAATCGAATAGTGAGTGGGTATCATCGTAGAAGAATGCTTGCAGGCATTGTGAAATAATTTGCAAAATGTCACTGTCTGACACAACAGTTGCACTCGTACTTTGCAATACCATATTCTATGAGTACGCATTAAGGGGGCGAGTACGGATGTAGAAATCGTTGTGCATATGATATGTGCATTTGGTACGCGCAATAGCCATCCCTAATCTCTAGCGGAAGAGCAAATCCTGTCATTAATCACGACGTCATTTGGTCGTTACAAAATCTAATTAAGGGTAAACATTGCGACTCGGGCGAAACACTTGCCTGATGCATCATAGCAGACGTGGGCTGGCTATTTGAGTTGAGTTGAGTTGAGTTGAGTTGTTGCATGACACTGACCATCTGACCATGGACGGTTACATTGCCCCTATATCCGGAAGCTGACCGCTGTGAACAGCACAGGACAACAGGACATTTTAATTTGTCTGTCAGTAGCAGGTCTGTAAGGATGAAAGACGACGAAATGCTGCCTAACCGCAGTGTACCTATACTCGTATGTAGCTGACTTGAAATCATTGGTCTGAAATTTGGTGGTGTTGAAGTGACAGTAACAACTTGGTGCGAAGTTTTCAACCCGCATCCGGCAATTGTTGAAAGCACCGCTATACAACTTCTTCTTTCTGCTAATTTATTGTTTTGCCAGAGAAACTCGAAACAAAGGGGTGCGGAAAAAATTCGGTGTGCGAAAGGCATTAGCGCCTTGAGAACAAAAGCCAGAAGTTTCATGTCTTCCGCAAAAGCTCAATTACTCCCCACGGAAGAGGATTTCTGCTCTTCACTGTTTCTGAACACCAGTGCTGCCGCAACTGGTGCTAGGAGTTTCATAGCGCTTTGGTGTCGCATTGGGATTTTCAATGCGAGTAGAAGGATAGGATGCTGAAAGGATGTATTTTTCTCAAGTGTTGCATAATTTTGTATTTTCGCTTTTGTTTCATTGAATAATTTATCTTAGCTTTGTGTCTGCCTCTGGATGCTTCTGCTTCTGCTTCTGCTTCACAAATATTATTCATGGTGCCGTAGAACAATAAAAGAAGGACTGACTCACAAATCCCTATTCCAAAGTCCCTGGCCTATGCTACATTGAAATGATAATGCCTTCTCCATTATGTATCTCTATAAAGTATTCATTCATTTGTCATCTTTTGAATTCTTATTACATACTCAAGTTGTTGTGTAGCCCGGATCTCATTGCTGATGGCAGGTTACCTTGTTCGTTTCATTTGGAATGGACAATCAAATGGACACATGATATAAATATCTCAAGTAGAAACATTTTTCGCAATTTAAAAAGGAATTTTCTAATATAATATCTGCCTTTGGGGTGGATATTATATGAATTTGAGACGAAAGTCCTTTTGGTTCGCAACCATTTAACATTGCAAAGTATATTCATTCAGGAAGGTGGAGATATAAAGATACAAAGTATTTTTTCTTTTACAAAATCTATAACCAAGGATTCTTTGTAGTGATAGAGCTTCGTTTCTATGGTATCAGGTGGCTTTGGTAACCATTTCATTCGAATTCAAAGTCTCGCAAGTGATGATTTGTTATGGCCAACTTTTTCATCTAGAATCCAGCAACAATGCTAAAAACTTTCATCACGTTTTTATGAAAATGTTTTTCCATGGTTTAAGTACAACCGGACGCATGAACTATGAGTTTTAAGCTATAAAAAAAAGTTTCCTGCTTACCGATGCCAAAACTCACTAAAGCACTAACAACGACTAAGAAATTGGAAAAGTTTTTTGCAATTCTGTTTTGGAATCGAGTGACTTACTTCATGCACCAGAAACCACTCACTATAATGATTTTCCTAGGTAGGTAGGTATACCTATAATATGTGCGAGCATAGGTAAACGGATACTCGTATGTTTATGAAACTCTCGCCTTTTGTTGGGTTGTTTGTTGTTTTTTTTTTGCTACCCATAAAAATAAAAATCAAAAAGCATAAATAGGAGTACTTATTGATTAGAAGGGAGTAATTTCAAGTGTATAACACCCTTCACAATTTTGTTTGTGTTTTTCCTACAGCTAGTTAGTGTACAAGAGGTACGATCTTTCAAAAATCCGTTCATCTACTCGCATATGCACACGACACGTAGACATATTTTGGAAACAGCGCGCTTGTCATGTGTTCTTATAGAAACGGAAGCGGAGAAAGTGGGTCTGGCGATAAACGAAGGCAAAACCTAATATTTGCTGTCAACAAAAAAAGACACATAACACCGACGAATTGGACAGAACGTAACAATAGACTGCTAAAACTTTGAGGTGGAAGGGAACTTTACCTAACTCGGCTCTGCTATTAACTCTGATAACAATATCTCATCGGAGATCACACGAAGGATTACTCTTGCCAATCGCTGTTTTTCTGGGCTTGGAAGGCAATTGAGTAGTAAAGCCCTCTCCCGAACGTCTAAGGAGACACTCTATAATACATTCATCGTATCAGTCCTGCTGTATGAAGGGGAAGCATGGACTTTATCAAAAGCAGACGAAGACATCCTTTGTCGATTCGAGAGAAAGGTCATTCGTAAGATTTTCAGTCCTGTCTGCGTTGACGGACTTTGGAGGAGAAGATTCAACGAAGAATTATACGAGCTGTACAGCGGCATAGACCTAGTCAGGAGGCTTCGTATTGGACGTTTAAGGTGGCTAAGACATGTAAAGCGAATGGACACTGATGCTCCGGCCCGCAGAGTCTTTGAATCCAATCCGGTGGGACAACGCTTAGGTGGCATACACAAGTGGAAGATGACCTTAAAAACTTGGCGTGCGAAACTGGAGGCAGTTAGCTAAAGACCGGGCTAACTGGACAGGAATATTGTTCTGGGCCCAGGTCCACCCCGGACTGTAGCGCGCACTAAGAAGAAAAAGAAGTTATAGCATGTCCCCACCAAAACTAAATCAGAGATTTATCAAGAATTTAGCTATATCCACCTAAATCTTCACTAAATCTCGAGGATTTACCATACTATTTGACGTCTATAAATCCCGTCTAAATGAGAGATTTATAATAAATCTCACTTAAATCCTCCAGCGACACAAATCAAACAGTCCTTTTTTGAAGTCTGTGTATTTTTTGGTAAGTATTTTTAAATTTTTACATAGTTCATACATAATTAAACTCATATGCTTTGCTCGCAGACAATGGAAGGATCAAAACAAACAAAAAGCCGCAAAGCATGGTGCAATTCGCACGAGGATTTCCTGGTGGAACTGTGGGCGGACAAAATTCAAAATATTCACCAACTATAGTTTTATGTAGGAATCCATTTCTCGAAATCTATAAAAAGTATAAACAGCTGTGACTATCTTTTTGACAGTAAACATCAATCTAAATCCTAAATTCCGATGGGGACACCTCACGTAAATCTAAATCTTTTTTTTGCTAAATCCTCTAGTTCACGATCCATATTTAGAACGATTCGAAGCAAACAGAAGATGCTGACTTCGTTTTAAATATGAGCTAATTTTACTATCAACCAGGACCTTACACCTGTTTAGAGAGAGTCTGTTTGAAGAACGACTTCCTAAATGTGCTCAGGTATTTAGACTGATAGTACGTTTACACCGACCCGAAATTCACCATTTCGGATAAATTCAACATTTCAGCCGAAATGCTTCATACAATTTCCAGCATTTCGGAATGTTTAATGCTGCATTTCGTCTATGCATTTAGAAAGTTGTCAAATCGAACAAACCTTTTTAATTATTCCGCACGTCATTCAGCGCACGTCATAGCGCTTACAAAAATAATTTTGAAAGAAGTCAGCTGTTCTAATATTTACAATCACTAACTGGGAAGACAGCAGCTGTCATATAAATGTTTTTCGTTAAATGTAAATTCCGAAATTTCATTTCGAAATGTTGAATTTCGGGTCGGTGTGAACGTACTGTAAGATAATTTGGAGTTGCATGGATCACAATGTTTCTTGGTCGATGTATCACATACTGGATGTACGTAAAAGCTTAGAACAAATGCTACGCATGGTACTACAATGACTGTCATAAATGCCAAAGAATAGTGAAAAAGAGGTTAAGATTGAATTGATGGGCCTTGTAAAATTTCATGTTCTGATTGTTAAATGTTTGTTATTTCCAGATGGAGTCTCATAAATGCAAAAGTAAAATCAAAGATTCACGGAATCTGTTGGCCTCAGCAAACTTTCTAAGAAAGAAGCCCAAAACCCAATGGTTGGTGTAGATAGATATAGTCATCGAATACGATCTAGCTTCTTTTTTTGCCTAACATCTGCGCTCAGGCAAATGCCAATTATGTCCTCTAAATGAAAAGACGTGATCTTTGGTTGGTGGACTCGAAGAAAAAGTATATACGAGTACGTCTGTGAAAATAAGTCGTAAGTCTAAATTTACTGATTCTCGCTTGGAACGCAGGGACAGAAACTCCCCTAATCTCTCTAATTGATTTGTTTATTCAAACAAAGAGAAGGAACCGTCTTTGGGGGACTCCAAATCTGCTGCAACCAAGCTCAAGCTTTGACAAGCATGCGGATTCGAAAATAGTAAAGGATTTTGGGCCAGAGTTCTCAATTTGATGACTTTGCTTATTCGTTGACCACACAGGCAGTGTAACCAAATTCATCTTTCAAACGGCTGGACTGACACGAAAATGGATTATAATGATAAACCAAAATGGCGCTTTTCTCCACCTCATTAGGGGCGCAGATTCCTCGAAGTTGAAATGTAATCATATCACCAAAACGTCATCATAAAGTAGCCGTATTACCCAGACTTAAAGAAAACGGCTTAAGTATGGCTATTAGTTCTTAGGCTTATATATCTTGCAACGATGTTTAAGTAAGAAAAATTCACTGAACTTCTTACAAGAAACGAGTTTCTGCAATTTCTAGAATTTCAAAAAAAGAAAAAACATTCTAAAAGCAATAATTAAGGGACCGGAATTTGGATGGGTTCTTAATATATCTGTAACTTCACCTTAAATAACAACTCCTTTAGGCTGAAAACACACCGGAGCGGACAAAAACGGCTTGTTTTTTTTTTTTAGACAAAAAGACAATTTTCATTTCCATACACAGCAACCGGAACATGTCTTCTTGTCTCGTCTACTCTGGTGTGTGTTAACTCACGTCGTGTTGTATTCGGCGTGGTTTCAGCCTTACGAGAAAAGTGCTTTTTAAGACTTTGTGGGTATAGTTTTTCGTATATTTGTTTCTATTCAAATCCTACAAAGAATGTAATCTAAAAAGTCAATGAAGAAGGCTGCCTCAGCTTGCTTAAAAATCAGTTCCACCCCGGTCATATGAATGTTATCGTTCACGTTAATTGCCTTACTACTCACCCCAATGTAATATGAAGTGTTATACTATCATACATACATTTAGGAGTAGGGTTCGGAATGACCGCTTCCCACTTAATCACCCTTTTCGCACCGTCTCTCATAAGCTCGACTAACAAGAAGTGTCGGCCCGGTTTATTCCTCAAACGCTTTGATAATTTTCTGCACTCGTCTGATAACATTTAATTTAATGCCCGAGGTCAGAAATATTCCATTTATTATTGGATTAAATTCGGCAGAAAACTTTGTGAGATTTTCATATCCTGTTATCCTGGACGTGGCTGCTAAATTGATCCCCCAAACAGATATAAAAGGATAAACGAGCTGCTGCTCACCATTGGATGCTGGGCACAAGTCTCTGTGTTTTATTTTCGGCTAACGATGAAAATGTATTTTTACTGTGTATTCGTACTCGTATGTGCATACTCTGGTAGTATCCGTTCGAAATAGCCTAATGCCAAATGGCCAAGGTAATCCATCTTCAGTAGAGGAGAGTGCAATGTTTCCTTCAACTGGACGGTGGTCCTTGATACTTGACATGAGTACCGGCGGCGAAAATATTTTGTTGTTTTTTTTTTTAATCATGTTTTTTTCCTTGTTTTAAAGAAACATGTATAGCACATGAAATTTGCATGTGGACAGTTTGTGTGTAGGAGTAGTAGGAGTAGTAGCAGACGCCTCCAGGGTCCGTTTCATGAAATAAAGTATGAAAATTGTTTTAGATAAATGAAAGCGTCTACTTCTTCACTTGCCCAGTATGTGGATGAGGATGTGATGGGTAATGATTACATAATTGTTTTAGAACGTACACGAGTTTTGATTGTTTTTTTTGGTCGTCAGAAGAGTTAGGAAGTGTAATGGCTTTGCCGGAAATTGAAATGTCAAAAATGGTTAGATATTCCTGCAAAACGAAACCCTGAAAAACTGATACTTGTAATCGTATAATGGGATTTTAAATATACATAGTATCAAATCAAAATTGTCATTTTTTGGAAGTGACTTCTAATTTGTTGTAAAATAGTGGAAAGCTTTAAATAAAACTATAAAGAAAATATGAAAAGTAATTATTAGTTTTGTAATCGGGAAGTAACCATGAAGTATTTCAAATATTTTTTCCAATAGTTATTGGTGTTTAGGTTTTATAATGAGATTCATAGGCCGGGCTATTATCAAACCAAGGTTTCTTGCTGTAATATTTCAGTAAATTTGCAATATTCACCGTTCAAAGATACGTTTATTAGGGAGATTTATGTACCAAAAGGGGGGGCATAATGGGATACTTAAGACTCAAGCGCACCTACAAGATAAAATATTATGATTAAGCAACAAGTTTTAGCTCAATATCATGGTTTACGGCATTGCGAATGACTATGGATATATTTTTCTCGATTACGATAAGAAATCTACGATATATGAATACATAAAGGTAAAATAGCATTTGCCCCGCTATGCCCCGTATATGGTGGTAAAGTGGGGGTACCCTTGGAGAATTGTGGGGTAGTTTTAATTCGAAAGTTAAAATACAGATTCCAAACTTAGTAGTCTTTTGTTTTCGATTATGGAATCCAGATGGCACTTCTGCAAAACGAAATATTAACCACTAAAATACACAATTACGTTCGAGAAAAAACTGCTGTTTAACTTCACGTGTTTTTTTTAACGAAAGCACGAAAGGAGATCACGTACATACCGACTGAAGAACAATAAAAGCAAGCCATTTGAAACTTTGCATGGCATTTCGTTCGAGCTGTCAGATGGATTCCACGCTATGCCCCACTACCCCACTATGCCCCCCTCTCCACTACATCTACCAGTATTAACCATCCAAATCCATAACCAAATTAACCATCAGCAAGATATCGAAGGACTTGAACATTGCCTATGGATCCAAGACATTTTGGTTAATGATTTGGGTTTCCGTCGTGTAGCAGCAAAGTTTGTGCAAAAAACACCACAATTTCATGGCTTACAACGGTGTAGTGCATCATGAATTTTTATCAGAAGGCCAGACAGTAAACAAAGAGTATTATTTGGGCGTTATGAGACGTTAGCGTGAAGCAATTCGCCGAAAGAGACTAGAATTGTGGGCAGAAAACTCGTGGATTCTGCACCATGATGACGCACCGTCGAACAGTGCCATCATTATTCGTAATTTTTTGACGAAAAATTCAACAAATACCATCCAACAGCCAACGAATTCACCTGAAATGGCTCCCTGCGACTTCTTTCTGTTCAATCGAGTTAAAAAACCACTACGAGGAACGCGTTTCAGCAGCCGAGAGGAAGTTATGGAAAAATCTCAGGAAGCACTGATGGACATACCGAAAACCGAATATAAATAATGTTTCGAGGATTGGATCAAGCGTTGGCATAAGTGTGTTGCAGTGATGGGGATTACTTTGAAGGGGACAATATAGATTTAGATGAATAAACTTGATCATGGTATGGTATGATGGTATTTATGATGTTCGCAGTTTAATTTTTATAGCGCTGTGTCAGGTTTTGGAACCATCGTGAAATTAATATCCACTAATCCACCTAAACTACAAGATAATACCCATTTAGTACGACCTCTACACTATGATGCACTACGATAAAGTTGCCGAAGAATCGCATTATTGCTCGTAATAATTTGGCCTCAAAAAAGTGCATTATTTTGTGAAAAGATCTTTGAAAACATTGATGGAATGTAAATGTTTTTTTTTAAATGGATAGCGCTACGTGTTAAGCAGCAACCCAAACCATCGATTTATTCAAATCACAACTTAGATAGAAGGTGATATGTACCTTCTGTAATTGGCTACTACTCGACTACCTGCTTTGGATCATGTGAAGGCATTAGTTTACGCGTTTGAACTAAAAAGGGGAACTATATGTTTTTTCCAATAAAATTTGTAAGTTTAAAAAAAAAAAAAACAAAAACAAAATGTGCATGTTCCATAACTTATTTTCACTTTAGAAAAAGTAACTCCATGTTGTGCAGAGATTACAAATTACAAGCTACTGTGAATCTGTCTGTGCTATCTACGAAAATCTATCAAAAACAGAATCCATATCTGCTGTGGGTTTGGGTTAGGGGGGTATGAGCTAATGCTCGTTGACGATAGGGACTGCATTGCCCATAATTCAATGGTACACAAAAAAAAAACAAGAACCAAACATGTTGGCACTATTATTAATAAGCTAGTCTATTAGATTATCACCTTTGCAGAATGACGATGAGAAACCGTGTTAAGGACTGTAAAGTAATATTTGTGGAATCGCTAGTAAACCAACACCGTCTGCTCATTACAGAATTTTTCACAGCGGAACCGCCGAAAGCACGGGCATCTTTTGGAAATCCAAAAATCCGGTGGTATAATCTATCGAAGGAACGAAGCGCAAGATTTATCGCACTAGCTAAAGAAGTACTTCGAAACATAAACGGTATCGCAGACTCACTTAGCCCGCAAGAACTGTGGAACAGCATGCACGAGGAATGCATAACACTCACAAAGTCCAATCTGGGGACTTTATCGGAATACCATCACGTCGGGAAAGAAACATGGTGGTGGAATGGCGAAACCAAACGAGCTGTGGCTGAAAAGAAGAATGCATTTCAAGCGTGGACAAAATGCGATCGGAGCGACGATATAGAAAAAGATCGATTGGCTCTTGAATACGATCGTCTTAAAAAGATCGCAAAGAAAGTCCTGGCTCGTACTCGAGCGGCAGCAGCGGAAAATCCGGTTAAAAAGGCACTATCAACTACGGCCACTCCAACTGTAGGAAAACGATTTCGGAAAAAGAATTCCTGGATTTCTCAGATGGCAAATGCGCAACAACGCCTGCGGCTAACCCTTAAGGCATGCAAGGTTACATAGATATTACCGAATAATTTGTGAATATATTAACCAATAAAAGTTGTAATGAAGTTTCAAAAATTCCCAAAAGCAAACGTCGCTTGGATCATATTTAATTTGCAGCTAAGGTTTAACCCGGGTCAACCCTGAAAGATGGAGATTGAAAAAATTCAGAAATTTTCTTGACGATATTGAAGTTCTCTTTAGACGCCATAAAGCAGGACTGGAATGATCAGTGTCTTGTATAAAGTCTTTTTGTTTCCTCGAAAACAGGTCTCAACTACTTAACAGCAATTAATAAAGCAAAGATGATTCTTTGTATTATTTTCGCACTGGTGTCATGTTCGGAGTCGATAGCCAAATCGAGGTAGAAAAGGCTCTTATTCCCTCAAGCCTCGATGTTAACAGCTTCTTCTTTGTTAACAGCATTTACATAGGTATTTTGTTTTACCTTTTCCAATACTAAACCTATCTTTGTCGCTTCTGCTTCAATAATCGCGAAATTCTGTTGACAGCTCGCTTTATTCTTCTTTTTATGGTAATGTCGTTTCCGCATGCAAGTTATTATACTTAACAGACCTCTGAAAAAAGGTAGCTAACACCGAAAGGTGTTAGGCGTTCACATAATAAATCAGGCAGGATTTCATGTGCGATTTTGAGGAGAATAACTATACCCCTGTAGTTACGGCAACGATCTCGCTTCCATTGGATAGGACCAACAATTTTAGATAAGTTTATGTATGATTCGTATCCAATCATAACCTGCTACTTTAAACAGTTCAGCAGTTAAGTCATTGCGTCCAGCAACTTTGTAAAATTTGAGCAAACCCTTCGCTACGAATTTTATTGCATCGTAGTTTTAGGACAGTCAGCAGTTACCCTATTATTCGGATAAAATATATTCGGATACATATAAATAAATCAAACCCGATCATTTACTTTGTTATTTAGTGAAAAAGGAATCATTCCTGTAATTAAATAAACTTATTTTTTTTATTAAAGCCAAATATGTAGACGTTAGTTCTCAGTGTATGAGAATCTGGTTTAATAGAAACTTACGTCTTCTTAAACACGTTCTCAACTGATATTTTACAGAAAAAAAAACAAAGAAAGATAAAATCTCAAAACCATCATCCGTATAACCAAACTCATATCCAAAAAAAAGAACAACAAAAAAGCTTACAGATTTTTAACTAAAAAGAAACATTTTTTCTCTATTCAGTATAAAAATCTTTTATCAAAATAGAAGCTTACATTTGGAAGAAAAAACATTGTAAAGTGAATTCTCTAAAACCATAAAATGAAATCTGTAAAATACACTTGTACAAATCTAAACACAAACGTCTGTAGGATGTTCTACAATTGCTAGACGAGCTGTGAAATTTTTGATACGGGCAAACCAAAGACAATTGCAACCAGTTCAAAGGTTCACCAGACCCGGTATTTGAACAAAAATGGATACACCATCTGGTCTGGCAAGTAACAATAGTACGTACATTCATATTGTAGTGGGTGGCATTCCAACACAGATCGTAAGTATTTGTGGGCAGCCACAAAGTGCCTGCTTCCATCCGATTTATCTGATTAAGTGTAAACGGAACCATCTCTGCATCAGATGATTGAATTAGCCATTTGTAGGGAAAATAACAGCATGGACGCATGCATACTCTTACACGAGTGGGATACCACTTTTAAGAACGAAAGGCAATAACTGCTTATCACTTATTCGGAGTAATGTGGTTTTGTTCGGGAATTCATATCTTTCCGCACTCATCATCGATTGCACGAGCAAAAACATGGGCATAGTACTCGTATGTACGAGCATAGTAGCAATGTAACACAATGACGATGAAGCTACCAACGACGAAGGCATCAGGGAGGCAAGGGGAGCTCACATAAACGAGTCGGCACATATTCTCTTCTTGCCCCTTCAGGCAATGAATGAACGATTTTCCGGCGATAAGAAAGGATATTAAACAACCTCAATCAGGAGTTGGGGTGAAAATCCAGGGAGCCGCCACAGAAAGACTCAATTTAATGGGTTCTCCACAAACGATGCTTCTGTGTGCACCACAGACAGAGCCACAATCTTTCACTTCACCTGCCTCACCTTACTCCTTATATTAGATTCACTTGTTATGAGGTGATTCAATCAGATGTTCTGCCTAATGTCGGTTATAATGGTTTCTTTGAACGGAAGCTGATGGTTTAATGAAGTCGTTAGTCTTTATGCGTGTTGGCAGCTCGTATTGATCAATACTAAAGGAGGAGAAACTTTATGGAGAATTTCGATACAATATTTTCAGTTAAAAGTTAAATCACAATCTCTTTATGGGAAACCTCAGATGCAAATCTTGCACACCATGTCCAACTAATCCGTCCTTAATTAAAGATTTCCTTCTCATGAAGGCGAAGCCATGTGCGAGTACTACTTATGGTACACAGCACCCGTACTCGTACTTCTATTTGAACTCGTCCTGGAGCGGTACAAATTGGCTGGCAAGGAGATACTTGTCTTGTCCTTTTCTTGGTCGTCGATAATCTTAAAAGCGAAGAAATAAATCTTGACAAAGGACTTTAGCAACTTGTTTGCTGTGGCAAAAGTTTCTATCTGACTGGGCCTGCCATATACCCGTACGCATATACTAAAACCGGCGGCAGTGCGGCAATAAACACAATGCCGTTCTCTGAGCTCTTCGAAGGATGTTCGCCATAAGGTGTTATTATAATTTCCGTCGTCTGTTTACGTTCTGATAAGATCATAATCCCATTTATGTTCCTACGTCTTCTTTTGGGCCACCAAAAAGGGTTTGGATTTGTGGGCAGAGAAGTATGGTGTAGTCTGCAGTCAATATGAATAGTGTTTATGTTTAAACTGAGGTCAGAGAGCACTAAATCAACTGTGCCTAAATATGTAAAGTTTCTGGAGAAGAACAAAGTTTTCCCAAAGTAAGCATACACCCGAGGACACCCAAAGAGGTAGGTGAAACGGGTTAAGCTTCTTATAACGAGAGAAATGTGGCATTGAATCTAGAAACTAAAGAACATCCTGCAAACTTTTGGTCGAAGATAATAGAGTTTCGTAGTTAAAGAATACTTCTAATGTTCATGTGGGATGTGATGTGATTTTAATGATAGCGCGAGGTATTAAGCCGGGGTGAGTACAATGTTACTGAACCAGTTTCTGGAATTTAGTTCATAATTAGGCAGCATTTTAATATTTTTCAGTTAAATATTATTTTAAAATCTATTTTCTTAAAATTTCTCTATTTTAAAGCAAAGGAAGTATTTACAAATAGTTTCTAAGGACAGAGCAACTTCAAATGCCTTTTTGAAAGGCTTATTAAAAATTTGGTATTTCTAGTTATACTCGTATGCGACAACTGTTACAAGTTTAACTTTGCTTACGATTTACATAAACTCTCGGAGTGTTATGACCGGATTTTTCAAAAAAATACAAATGCCTTAGTTGAAGATGATTAAGGCTTCTATATAACTGAAAGCCGAGAGTAAGTCGATCCACTGTGCACAGAATACGAATCGCATGCTTTTGTTTGACTAGTAAAGCTTGTATTTTGTTGAAATGAGTTCCACCCCAACAAACTATACTATATTGAAGTTTAGATTTAAAAAGACCATTATAAGCTAATTTCAAAACAGCAAAAGCACAATATTGGCTTAGAAGATAGATCTGTCATACAACATTATTTAAAAATTGTCTTAAGTACATAGTATGATTAATCCAGCACATTTCATAGTCCAAAATAGCTCCTAAGTACTTAATAACGTCAACGCCCTCAATTGCAAAGCAGTTGACAGTGCAACGTGTTTTTAAATCAAATGAGATTGCTTCTTTTTCGTGAATACAGGTTTACAACAACTTGAATTTCTTGCAGTTGGGTGAATGGTAGTATAGGGGCATATCATTACAGAGTTTACCTTTGATATCAAAAATCATGAACTTCGTTTTTTCACTTATAACCATTTTGTGCAGCTTAAACCAACGACGCAGAATTTCTAAATGATGATTTACGGCGAATGATACTCGTAGATTCAAATAATTTTAGAACTGCTCGTCTCATAACAGCTCTATAGTGATTAAATCTGGCGGCCATATGAAGATTTGTAAGATATCTTCATTCTCCCTTTGATTCTGATACTCTTGGAAAAACGAAGCGGGCTTAAGGCCGCTTTCCTGCTGAAGTTGAAATACGTCGCCAAATAATCTTAGTACAGTGGTCAAAGGGTTTTTATTACAACATCGTCTTATATGCCTTCTTTCTCATTTTTTCCATTACTTGAACCAGTGATTCTCCACTTGAATAGAAACATCCCCAGTCTATAATAGGATCACCTTCACGCTTGACGGTAGAACCACGCATCTTTTTTTTTATTCAGAACTGCGTCAAACGAAACCCCTCCATTTTGTGTCATCGCTCCATAAAATTTTGGTGAAATTTTCTTCCTTCTAGTATTCATCGTTTTTGACCCATTCTAATCTTTTCGTGGTCACAGCAGGGGTTTACGAATAGCAACTCGCCCAAAAAAGTTCAACATAGCTTAGTCTTGGTTTGACCATTATCAAGCACAGCGGTTTATTCGGCGGATATTTCGGTTGTTTGTTTTGCCTACCTTGTTTTTTTTGTGACTATTAGCCGATCCTAATTTTTAATTGTACGAGAAGCTCTAAGCTGGCAACGATTAGTATGAGGCCTCGTAAAAGTAGCATCTTCCGACAGGTGCTGGTTCCTTAAATGACGAGAATGAGCCTCTGCAGCCGAACATCTTGCAGCTCAGCTAATAAGTCCTACTTCACGTCTCCCCGTGGCGCCATCTGGGAATCTCACTAGAGATTGCGAAGTGAAGGGGGCAAATGGCGAGTATCCTGTGCCATAAACCAGGATTAGTGTCGGAAAAACAAAACAAGACCTTATCCGGGCTGCTCCGACATATTTGGAGCTCAGGTCGGAAAGGATTTCCAGGACTTAGTCAAGGTCCTGGAAAAGAGATGGTGGCGGACGACCCCTATAAGGGCCAACGGCAGCGCTCACATCTCGGAACGGGTTACTGGCTTCGGTGTAACCGACCCCTCGTCCTAGGGGCATTAAAAAAATTGAACTGGTCCTCCAGGTTAGGGGTTGTGCCGCCTGGGTAACTGCCCGGCCATTTAAAAAAAACATAAGTTACGAAGCATCAACAAGCCTCGGATATGGACGGATCTACTGTTGACAACCCACGCAAACGACTTAAGGACAACGAGCTTCGGATATGCACGTGGAATGTTAGATCCCTTAATAGACCACGTGCAGCCGAGCAACTAGCGGAGGCCCTAGACTGCTGCAAAGCAGACATAACCGCCATTCAAGAAATGCGATGGGATGGGCCGGACAAAAAGAAGATGAAAAACTGCGACATCTACTACGGCAATTGTTATCGACAGCAAAAGCAGCGCTTATTTGGATGCGGATTTGATGTCGGAGGCAGACTAAGGCAAGAAGTCCTCAGCTCCCGGCATGTGAGCGAGCGCCTCGTAGCAATCCGCATCAAGGCTAAATTCGCCAACATATTCCTAAAATGCGCGCATGCCCCCACAGAGGAGAAAGATGACGACACCAAGGATGCCTTCTACGAGCTCCTCAACAAGACCTACGAGCAATGCCCTAGCTATGACATTAAAATTGTCCTCGATGATTTTAATGCAAAGCTAGGAAGAGAAGGTATCTTTGGTGGAACAATCGGAAAATATAGCCTGCACAACACCACCTCCGATAACGGATTCAGGCTAATCGACTTTGCGGCGGGGTGAAACATTGTCGTGGCTAGCACGCGGTTCCCACATCTCGACATACACAAGGGGACTTGGAGAACTCCTGGTCAATCAACAGTCAACCAGATTGATCACATTGCAATCGACGCAAGACACTCCTCCAGTATTATGGATGTCCGTACGTTCCGAGGAGCCAACATCGACTCGGACCATTACCTTGTTGTAGCCAAGGTACGGTTGCGGATATCCCAAACTATGCCAAGACAAACTAATGCTGTGAGACAATTCGACGTCAAAAGGCTACAATCGCAAGAGATCGCCAAGTCCTTTTCCGATGGAGTGTCTCTTAATCTCTTAAGAGGTCCAATGCCGCCAGCATCAAGCATCGAAGACCATTGGAAACACTGCCAAAACGCCATTAGAGATGCCGCTTCTGATGTGCTGGGTTTCCCTCGTCCACCACAACGAAACCCCTGGTTCGATGATGAATGTCGGCAAACACATGCAGCTAAGCAAGATGCATATAACGCGGCGCTGCTTAGAAGGACCAGAGCTGCTCATGCGCTCTATGAGCGGAAGAAGAGAGACGAATCCCGGCTTCTCAGGAGGAAGAAGAAAGAGCATGAGAAGCGCGCGATCGAGGAAATTGAGAGATGCTACTCCAGGAATGAGGTTCGGAAGTTTTACCAAAAGGTAAAGCCTGTAGAGATGAACAAGGGAACATCGTAGTAGAATCGCAGTCGATACTGAGGATTTGGAAAGATCATTTCTGCAGACTGTATAACGGCGATGATGGACCAAATACCGCTGTCAGGCAGATTCAACCTTTCAACTTGGACGATGATGACCAACAATTCCGTCCACCCGACCTGGATGAGGCATATTGTGTGAACGCCTGAAGCCGTTCGTAAACAACCTGATAGGGCCATATCAATGTGACTTCAGGCCAAAGTCCACCGACGACCAGATATTCACACTACGGCAGATCTTGGAGAAGACCCATGAGCTTCAGATCGATACCCACCGCCTATTCGTCGATTTTAAGGCCGCGTATGACAGCATCTATAGAGACGAGCTATACAGAGCAATGTCTAGTTTTGGCATCCATGCCAAACTCGTCCGTCTGTGCAGGATGACGATGGAGAATGTACGCTGCTCCATCAAGGTCGGTAAAGATCTCACCGAGACCTTTGATGTCCAGAAAGGATTTAGACAAGGCGATGCGTTGTCATGCGATTTTTTCAACATCGTACTTGAAAGAATAGTGCAAAACTCACGAGCAAACACAGGAGGCACTATCTTTCAAAAGTCCGTCCAACTACTCGCATACGCCGACGATATTGACATAATCGGGAGAAAGCAGCGTGATGTCAGTGGCGGTTTCGCGAGTATTGAGATAGAAGCGGCGAAAATGGGTTTAGCGGTCAATGAGGGCAAGACCAAGTATATGCTGTCAAGCAAAAAGGACAACTAACACCGAAGTCTCGGACAGAACGTCACCCTCGACAGATATAACTTTGGGGTAGTTAAGGACTTTGTCTACCTAGGCCCCGCTATAAATACAGACAACGACACCAGCGCTGAGATCAAGCGAAGAATAACTCTTGCCAACCGCTGTTTCTTTGGGTTAAGAAGGCAATTGAGTAGCAAAACCCTCCCTCGGACAACAAAAGTCACCCTTTATAAGACTTTAATAATCCCGGTCCTGCTCTATGGCGCAGAGGCATGGACATTATCAAAAATGGATGAGGGTGTTCTTGGTTGCCTCGAGAGAAAAATTCTTCGGGCGATCTTCGGTCCCGTCTGCATTGACGGTGAGTGGAGGAGGAGATACAACAACGAACTGTATGGACTGTACAGCGACATGGACCTAGCCAGAAGAGTGAAGATCCATAGACTGAGATGGCTGGGTCATGTAGAGCGCATGGACACCAATGCTCCGGTCCGAAAAGTCTTTGAATCCGCTCCCGAGGGACAGCTCAGTAGAGGAATGCCAAGACTCAGGTGGCACACGGAAGTGGAAGAGGACCTCAGCCAACTAAGCGTGCGAAACTGGAGGGATCGAGCTGGCTGGAGAAGCTTGTTGACTGAGGCCCAGGTCCACCCTGGACTGTAGCGCCACTTAAAAAAAGGGAAAAAAAAAGAGCTCTACGCCGTTCTGATCCGCGATTTATCCTCAAGACTTCCAGTTTCAACATGTTATTTAATGTAAAGCAACTTCCAGCTTACTTACCTTACCTTAAGAAGGAGAATAATTACAGATCGTCTTTCGATTGTAATTCCCATTTTGACCGAATTGTTTATTCAAGTTGTGAAGAATCTTAAATAAATCCTTGTGACTTTGAAATGTGGCTTTCATGTAAGACCCTTGGAAACCAAGGCAAATTTTGGGGCTTGATAACCCTTGATCTAAGGAGTCAAAAATTGGTTTTGAAAGTCATAAAATTTAAGGATTCTCAATAATCTAAAAACCTCTTAAAGACCACACAGGACGAGTAAAATGCGGCTTAAATTTTTTGAATATGTTGTGTATTCTACTCGAAATACATAGAACTCAATATCCATGCATGAAAGAAGTTATCTCCGAAGGCCTCAAACTTTAATTCATCTAATTGCTTTTTTATGTTCCAGATTCTATTCCAAGTACAGCAGTTACAGAATAAAAATACATCGTTTGACAATAAGTTTTGGCCAATAAGAACAAAATATGATAAATAATTGTCTATCTCACTTGCAATTTCGCAAAGATCTAAAATATTTACGTTATCATCAAGATATGGTTGGATGGAGCTCTAACTTTTCTATTCACCACTATGATCTTCTGTTCTTCTTTTAAATTACGGTGTGAACCTTTTTAACTTATTTTAGAGAATATCATGATTTAAGCTATGTCTATAAATAATTGCTAAACCTTTTAAAATGGTTTAGTTGTTCACGTGTTAAGTTTTTCTCGGAAAATGGGATAGAGTGAGAGAGTTAGATCTTTGGGCTCAGTGGTTATTTCGCTCCATGGGTGGCACATCCAATATCTAATGGGGGGACTAATTATTAGTGTAAATTGACTTGTTGTTGTTGTATTCTAGGCAACCATTCATTTCACATGATTTTGGCTGTCTGAATAAAAGAATGTCTTTCGGTCGCGGTTGGGATTGAACGCCGAATTCTCCGGTTGCGAAGTCAACACACTATCACTTAAGCCACGGCTAGAACATTCTACCACCTTTTACATAATTTTATAATACACCTTTCGTAAAAGTTTTTTTTTTGCGAAATTTTGATCCAAGTGGATCTTTCAGCAAGACGAAGTTTTTCCCATCAAGTAAGTTCTGTAGAGATCGGAATAAGTGGTAATCAAAAGGTTTAAGATCAGGGTCAATATGGCGGTTGGGGTCAAATTGCACCAACATCTGCCGAGGCTGCCAAGAAACATGCGGTCTAGTGTTGTCTTGATGAAACACGATGCCCCTTCGATTAACCAGTTCTGGGAACTTTTCGATGACATGACAACAACCTTTAGACTATCTAATTAAGTGCAAATTTTGTCAGAGTCAATGGCTTGTATATGCGGAAGAAGCTCATACATTGTGTATCTTTTCTAATCCCACCAAATACAGAGCCTAACCGGTCAAGACAAACTTTTCTTTTGGTTGTGTGAATCTCTTGCTTTATAATCTTTACCAATTTACGCTATTGCAAAGAATCCATTTTTTATCCCCCGTTATTATCTGTTTTAAAAATAGTTCACTATATTTCCGTTTCTGCAGCTAAATATCATCTGGTCAGAATCAAGCACACTACTCCAATTTTGCGTTCGGGCATCTGAAAGCCATTCATATCGTGACACGCACCTCCAAGTCTCAACCTAAGCCAAAGGCACAGCTCTAAATCCTTACCTAGCTTATGATAAGTTAGGTGTAAATGATGTAATCCCTACCTACCCAAGCGAGCTCTCTGGCCTTCTTAAGGCCACTAGAATTTGGCTTGCTGCTTTTTAGCTTCAGGCATGGTCCTTTTCTCAATGGAAAGACTAATACAGAAGAGCTTCTGTTGTGTCTGTCACAGGTGAGCGGCTTTTTCGTCGCAACACGGTGGCTGTGTAACATCGAAATATGAAATAACGATTTAGGGTCAATATAGAGAAATGAATTTCGCGGAATAAAACCAGATCGGAGTGCACCCTTGTAATATATTTCGCTAGGATAATAAACAGCAAACATTTGAAATAAAACGGATTGTCTGGTAAAAGTTTGTTTTCTTTTATCCATTTCAAAAGAGGTCCACAAATTATTTCTTCGTTTATCTTGCTAATATTAGGAAGCCAATTAACTGAACGAAGATTAAAATAGTTAGTTTGTGTTGCGTATTTTTTTTTTCTACCTAGAATAGTGTGCATTAAAAACGTGTTCTGAAAATCCGTGGCACTACTTCTAGTAGCAGGTTTTGCAATATAACGATTGAGATATTGTCAGATTGGTGTTTCCGCATGACCAAATTGATTTGCATAAATTCTGTTCTGAATATAAAGGTAATAGTGAACTTGATTATATTTAAACCTAGAGAGGGGTCTCCTTCTTCTGTGCGTGAAATCCCTCGATTGTCGGGGTTCGCTGCTTATTTGGTTTAATTGTCGGAATGGGCTCTCTGTGTCTCCGATGGTTCGATTTTCTCGTACGATGGCCACTTCGCAACGTATTTATATGTGGATGAAGTCGGGGAATAGATCCTACTGAAACATAAATTGCGTTTTAGACCCCTGAAAGAGCGTGACCATTGTGCTCTTTGATACGTTTGCACGTATGGTATACGTATTGCGGAAGTACTGATATGTACGAGGTGTGATCAAAAAGTAAGGTGACTTTTTAAATTTCGCGCGCTCAGTACACTCTAACTCAAATTTTTTTTGTTGTTGTGTTGGTTCACTTGTCACGATCATATGTTTATAGTTTTAACCATATAGCAGTTGTTGTTTTTATGTGGGAGGCATAAAAGTTGGACGTGTTTTGCTTACTAGGCGATTTTTTGTGGTTAAAAGTAATGGAGCAGAGAGTTTGTATTAATTTTTGCGTAAAAAATGGTATTAAGTGCTCAGAAACTCTTGAAATGTTGACAGTAGCGTACGGACAGTCAACTTTAAGCAAAAAAAAATGTTTATAAGTGGTATAAATTATTCCAAGAGGGCCGAGAAAATGTTAATGATGAACCTCGCTCCGGACGACCTAGCACGTCAAACACAGACGAAAATGTTAAAAAAGTTAAAGAAATTGTGTTGAAAAATCGTCGAATCACGATTAGGGAAATAGCGGATGATCTTGGCTTATCGTTTGGCTCAAGCCAATCAATTTTAAGGAATGTTGTGGATATGAAACGTGTGTCATCAAAATTCGTTAATAATGCACCTGCGCACAAGTCGTTATTAGTCAGTAGTTATTTGGCCAAAAATAGTACTTCTATCATGCCTCAGCCACCGTATTCACCACACTTGGCCCCCTGCGACGTTTTTCTCTTTCCAAAGTTGAAAATGCCCATGAAAGGACGAAGATTTGCAACGATTGAGGAGATCAAGGCTGCATCGCTGGAGGAGCTCAAGGCAATACCAAAAAGTGCGTTTCAGAAGTGCTTTGACGACTGGAAAAAGTGCTGGCACAAGTGCATTGTATCAGAGGGGGATTATTTTGAAGGGGATAAAATAAATTTGGATGATTAAATAAATATATTTTTAAAAAAATGAAAAGTCACCTTATTTTTTGATCACACCTCATATAGTCGGCGTTTGCTGATCTACGTTTATTTATTCTAATCTAGTATCTGTTGGCTCTCTGTTCGGCCGGCATATGTGACGTTAATAGCTCTCTTCCAATGGAGCTAAAAGCAACGTTATATTTCGAGTTTAGTTTTATGATTGTGCGGGCAGAAGTGCTTCTCCTTAATCTGTGTTATTAATGTGATTACCACAGCAGTCAATTCTGGTAAGGCTTAATTTTACTATCCAGAAGTATATTTGGGCGTTTACTTAGCAACATCTTAGAAAAGTTAGTTTTTTTTTCGATTCTGGTCAGTTCAGTACATACCTGATTAAGCGTATCATAGCGCCAGGCTTACCAAAAAGAATCGAATGCTTTCGAATTAAACAATCTGTCTTTGAGTCTGAGTCGCCCTTTCTAACTTCTGGAAACTTGGATATCTCTAATCAATAGAGCTTTGCTAAAAGAAATATAAAAAAGGGTGAAATTGAAATCTCAAGACTTTCGTAATGCGAAATACTTCATTGGTTGTTTGGAGTCTGTTTGCTGATTTGATTTTGATTTTGTTAAAAAGAAAAACGATTTCCTGCAAAATTGTATAGAGAAAAGACGATTACTTAATATATTTTTATTCGAAAAATCCGTAGAGTGGTTCTTTGTCAACGCAAAACAGTTTGACAAAGCGATGAGCTAAAAGTCATTATGCGTTATCGAGCTTTTCTATTATTTCCCATAAACCAAGTCATTCGAATTGACGCCAAAGTTAATTAAACAGACCGACTTTGTTTTTGCGGTTGATTCAAGCGGAAAATGAAATAATTTCGTATTCTCGATGTTAAGCGAATAACCCTTTTCGGGACATCACAGTGGTTGTAATCCACTTCCGAATTATACGCGGCATTCTTGTTAACTCATAACTGCTACTCCAGATACATATCTTAAGCTAAAGTGAGAAAATAACAAACTCTGAGCATTTTTCGTGGGGTTGTTTAATTTGATTTTAGGCGTTTGTAAGAATTAAAGGGGTAGTATGAGTACTCGTAATGTAAGTATTATTTGATAAAGCCACACTGCTTGCCACACAGGCAAGAAAATTCAGTACATCTAGTATACAGACATACATACATATGCATATACTCTTTCGTTTGACGGCTTAGATCGCATAATGGGTCCCCGGGGAGCTATAAAAGATAAATTAATTGGGGTTCGAGTTGAGTGGTTGGTTAAATATTTTGATCGGGTGCTCATGGCCACTGGATAAAACGGTTGACAAAAGATTTATTTCAGAGAAAATCCTTTAAGTACTAATTTTTATTCTAACAAAAGATTTCTTCTTATTCAAAACGTAATATCTGCCTGAAAGCATATAAAGTCATACATAGGTACGAGAAAATTCAAACGTTATTATGATTGTGTCTCAGGTGTTTTACTCCAAATAGATAATTGTTAAGTAAGAATGGAATTTTATGAAATATGATGCAATACGTAATGCACTCACTTGATTCCGGTTTTTCACGATTGAATGTAGATTTACAACGATTGGTTAACGTAACCCGAAATCTGCTATAGACATCTAGTAATTTTACAGACCGAAGCTAAAAGCAAATGCGTTTTTTTGGGTTTCGAAGGGAGCGTATTCGATAGATTTTTATAAAAATAAAAACACCGAACCCAGCAGGCTGGCTTAAATCCTTAAAGGGGCAAATAAGCCGGTCTGAAGACACTCAGAGCATCTGATGAAACATACACTGAGATGCACTTCCCAGGTAACTTGGTATTAAGAATGCTTCTAAAACGCAAATTTTCGACGAAATGTGCAACTCGGCCAGCCAAATTTTTTTTTGGATTGAATGCTAGTAAACATAACTCTGATCTAATTGAGAGAGTAAGCGCTGCAGGTCGGCAAGTTAATTCCATTAACTATGGTGTATCATGGTTGACTCGCTGCTAAATGTTTAAAACAGCACTAAAGTTTACGGCTAAGGAAAGCTAATCGATGCATCTGTACTTCTTGTCCGCTAACACCTTCGTACTTTTGTTGTAAAGCTAGAGGTGAGGGCGATTAGTGCGATAAGGCCAACAATGTTTAAATTCATTCCAAACGTAAAATATGGCCAAACTGCATACTTGACCTTATCTTATTGGACCCCTCCCTTCCAAATACTCGTATTTCCGCTGCTTTATAATTTCTTCATCGCCGCAGCACTTTGCTTTTGCTTTTCCTTCACTATAGTGACAAAGTACATCACTTGCCCTTGTACATTTGTACTTATATGTAGGTCCCCCCGAAAATTTCCACGTTCCGTTAGAAGCGTGGTTCTTGCTTATCTTCTAATCTTAATGTTTGATAGAAGTTTGTAGTTCTTTAGCATCTTTCTTTGTTTGGCTTCGAATTATTTTGGGCATATTAATATTCGGTCGTATTTAAAATGGCCAACATTAATCGTACTGGTCCTATCTTTCGTGGATAATTTTATTCCAGGCCTAGCTTATTTTAAGATTTGTTCGTCTTACAGAAGAGTACAAACATGTCTTCTGATTGTGTTGGCCGTTGATCTTCTTCGAACCATTTTCTAATGAGGTTATGGATACTTCATTTTCATTCTTGGTTTTTACCGAGCCGGTTCAAGGCAGGAAATCAGCTATTGCGAATGTATGAGTGAATAAGAAACACGTCGTTGAATATGGTGCAGATCATGTATAGGCATGCCGGTGGTCTTGCTGTATTTTCAGCTTGTACCAACAACCAGCAAATTTTTAGCATTCATCGTATAAATATCGGTAGAGGATTAGGCCGAAGCCCTGGTAGCTGGTGCTGTAATTCAAGATTAATTATGTAATTTATTACTGATTAATAATGTTATAATAATAGTTATAATAATAATATCGGTAGAGGAAGACTTACTTCTAGTTTTTGAGTAAAGCCAGGCGTGCCAGGTTGTATCCAGTTAAGTCAAATTTTGACTGAAATTTTGGTGAGAGCAATAATATCTTATTTATTACAGCAAGCAATCAGCTTTCGGGATATGATATATCTTTCATAGTACAGTAGCTCCAAAGCACCTCTGTTTCACAAGTCCCGTATTTTGTCAGAAAACTGTCAACTCTTTGAGAAGTCCCAAGGAATTTGCCTCCACATTTTAGCACCAGCTTGGTAAGACCAAGAAGCTTGCTCATTATTTTGAAGATTTGGCAGTTGAATTATATATCATCATCTATAGATATAGAAAGTGTATATGTTTAATTTTGTATTGGAGGGACAAATGGAGAGAACATTTGGTTTTCTTGTAACATACTTCCATAAAAGGCTGATCCAATCGATTGAGCTGGGTTTTCTCTGAGGTTAACTTATCAGTGAGCCGACGTGATTAGATATTTGAATCAGATGAAAAATTAAAGCTACTGATGTGGTACTTGCCCCTCTGACTGCATTCGCAAATTTTGTGCTTTTCACTTTTTTCTTCACAACGAATTGCCTGATTTTTTTGATACACGTACGAGTATGTGACTATTTTAAGCCTAAAAGTCTGAACGTTACATTATATATTCCAGCCCAATGTACCAAAACTATCGTAAAATTACCGCGGGAAACTTTAAAACTTATTATTTTAAAGGCCAGATTGTTATTTTTAGATAGTTGGCTATTGTCTGTAGAATATGTGTTGTACATCGGCCACAGGCGAGAAGAGAACATTCAAATTGTCGTGATTGCTAGTAGCAACTGCTACATGCGCTATGTTCTTTCTGCAAGTTAAACTGTATTTATCATATAATCGTTATTTCACAGAAATAATACAATATTTACAAGGACTTGTATTATATTTGATTTTTTTTTGTGCTTATAGGCGAATATTTGAAATGGTTTTTCAAGTCCTATACCCCGGAATGACTTTATCGAGGTTTGCTTTTACGAGCTCCTCGCTAAAACCTAAGAACGATCCTAAATATGACGTGAAAGTCATCTTTGGCGATTTTAATGTCAACCTAGGCAAGGTTAAGTAATACGGTTGGGAAATACAGCTCCATGTCATCACATGATTACCTCCGAAAACAGTTGTTTCTACGGGATGGATTTTAACAATAAATGGAACCTCTTCATTGCTGGTCCGATCCTCAAGAAAGGAGACCCTCTGTACTGCGCCAACTAAAGACGCATCTTTTTAACATCGGATTCAAACTACGGCAGATCTTGGAGAAAACTCATGAACTTCAGATCGATATGTGTATCCATCTACTTATGGATTTTAAGGACATTATCAAAAATGGATGAGGCTGCTTCGAGAGAAAAATCCTTCAAGTGATTTTTGGTCCCGTCTGCATTGACGGTGAGTGGGGGAGGAGATAAAACGACGAACTGTATGGACTGTACAGCGACATCGACCTAGCCAGAAGTTCCAACGACTGAGATGGCTGGGTCATGTAGAGCGGATGAACAACAATGCTTCGGTTTGAAAAGTCTTCGAATCCACCCCCGAGGCACAGCGCAGTAGAGGAAGACTGAGATACAGGTGACGCACTCAACTTTGCGTGCGAAACTGGAGGCAGCTAGCAAAAGATCAAGATAGGTCTAGAAGCTTGTTAATTGAGGCCCAGACTAACCCCGGACCGTAGCGCCACCTAAAGTGAGTAAATAAGCTTAGCTTTGTCATCCCTGACAAGCTCATTCGACTAAACAGAATGACGATCCTCGGTAAAGACAAAACTAAGATCTTCAATGTTAGAAAGGAACTTAAACAAGGCGATCTGATTTCTTCAATAGTGTTCGTAAAAGGATCGACAAAACTGAAAAAACATGCTCTAGGACACTTCGAGAGCAAAGTTCTTCGGGTAATTTTCGGTCTTGTTTGAATCGTTTGAGAATAGAGATATCAATTCAACAACGAACTGTATGTGCTGTGCAGAGAGGCTGACCTCGGAAAAAAGCTCTCATAACCTGGCTTATATGATCATGTCACCTTAAACGTATGAGTAACAGTGCCACGACCCGATTCGACTCCAGCCTAGAGAACGCAATAGATGTATACTTCATTTAAGCTGGCGTCAGAAAGTCGCAGTCAAATGACTAAAATCTTGGAATTAAAGTTAAGACGTTGACTTATGACTTTAACTATAAGACTATAGTCGTTTTGAATATTTCTACTGGGCAGTCAACTGGAGCAGTCAATTGACTGTAAGTTAAATGACTGTAATACTTAGGTGACTGTTACCAGTCTTTGAGTTAATAATAAGTCTTCTAAATTGTTAGTCATTTTTGCAGTCAGTTGAATAAAAGCTGTCAAAAGACTTAAAAGCAGTCATATGACTGTAAGTTAATAATAAGTTAATTGACTGCAATCAAAAGACTAACTGACTGCAAAAACGACAGTCTTAGAAAACTTATAATTGACTAAAAGACTGGTAACAGTCACTCAAGTATTGCAGTCATTCAACTTACAGTCAATTGACTACTGAAGCAGTAACTGCTCAGTAGAAATATTCAAAACGGCTGGTGACTGTAGTTTTAAAGTTAAAGTCATTGAGTAAATCAAAAGACTTTTAAAAAAAGTCTTGTAGTCAATTAACTGCAGTCGTTGTGATGACTGCAGTCTTAACAACTCTAGCTGGCGTACATAATTGGAAGTCGACCTCAGCGAACGTAGTGTTCGCGATTAAATGCAGCTGGGAAGAGATTACGTCGGCTGGAGAGGCATATTAACTGCTGCTGGTTCACCCTCTATTTGTAGTTCCAGTAGTTCCATCTAAGTCAGTTTTTGTACTGGATGAAAATTCTAGGAAATTTTCCCGTGCATTCCGACGGTATCTACATCGGAGATTATTCAATATTTTTGATTAAAGCAAAACAAAAGAGATAGTGGTATTAGGTGTGGGAACGTTTATCTATAAGAATAGAACAAAATATTTACTATCAATCAAGATTGCTTCTTCAAAATGTAGTTAGTTTTATTTTAAATGTCATTTTCTGCTCCGGCACTCTATTGTTTCGTACGTATTTTGTGCATATGTGTTTGAAATATTTATGTTGTGTAGTAGTATTGTATAAGCTTAAGCGATTTTCATTGTGTTTTTTTATGACTAAAGTATCATTTTCATGGCACTGCCCACCAACAATAAAAAATCCTTTTACCTTTCTCCATGAGTTTCCATAGGGATGCCGTGTTGGTTGGCCCCTCCCTTAATGTTATTGTTGGTATCCCTTGCAACAAGCTTTCCTTAAAAGCTTTTCCAATTTGCTCGACAAACTAGAGGTGTAGTGCGCATTTAAAATAAAAGTTTTCTCTACAAATTAGGTTGACTTTGTTGGCTCCTCCTGTTCTTTTTCTTTTAATCATATTTGCTTGAAATCGCAAATGTTTTTTGTTATTTGGTTTAAAGAATTTTCCAAATACTTTGGTTAAATGTTAAAGATATGTATCTAAAAGAATTACTAAAAAATAAAAACAAAAACCCTGTAAACGCAATTAAAGCACTCGACTTAAACTGTACACTCAATGTATTATGTACACGATAGACCATTAATAGATACTTAATAGAGTTAAGCCGACAAACACCCATTTGTCAGCGTCGTAACACAATTACATGGCTATAAATTTGTCTTGACTCCCTCCTTTGGAACACTTGAGTGCGTACCAAATTGTGGGAAGAAGATGTCAGTAGTCGGCGTACACAATCACATTGTTGCCCTTACAATATAGTCGTTACTCCCGAACAACATTCTTAATTCATGTCTATTCACACACAGATAATATGTTATTCTGTTGCTGGATATACGAGTATTCATGGTGTCTTAATCTTGTGGGTTATGTCTTGTCTACAGAAGGGAGTTTCCTATTAACAATTCAAAGCCGATGGAGATTGCTTTTCATTTCACTTGTCATCCAAACTGGACTTCAAGTAGGTACCTACGAGTACATAACTGCCATCACATTGTAAATTTATGAATAGCATTTAAGAGACAGTCTACTATTAACTGGTTGTTATTAAAATTATGGACCTACATTAGTACATGTATCCATACTACTTATTTAAAGTTGAAAAGTAAAAAGTAAAGTAAAGTAAAAAAAAAACTAAATTCAGTTTAATTTCTTAGAAATCTTAAAAAGGGTATTCCGAGAACCTTGGGGAAGAGAGTTGATCTGCATACAGCTTACTTCAAATTAGCTGGTTTTATCTTGTATGCGTTGGCATATTGCTTAAAATCGAAAAAGATCGACGGAATCATCTTCTTCTTATCCTTTTATTAACCCTTTCCTCGCTATACGAACTTATGCGTAACGAGTTTCCCATTTTTACTGCATCGCTGCTGCTCCGCTTATGGGGTTGGCTAATGTCGCAGACCGCAGAACGGGTCTACATAATGCTCGGTCCTGGATCGCTTCAGTGGTTAACCCCAGACGTTGTTGCGCATTTGCCAACCGGATTTTCCGCAGATCTTCTTTGAACGTGGCAATACCAACTTATTCTATTCGCCTCAAGCGTCCTCTATTCGTCCCGAACAGATCGCAACGGATGCGCAAATGGGCAAATGCTCCGTCTTTGAACGACTTATTTTAAACCCGTTTCTCTCTAGCGCATTTCTCCATGAATCTAAGGCGTTCTGTAAATCTTCGACGTTATCGCTAAGTATAACTGCGTCGTCAGCGAAGAGAATTGGCGTTACATTTGCTTCGCGCATGCAGTCTTTTAAAATATAGTCGATTACTACGTTAAAGAGGAAAGGGCTAAGTACGCTTCCTTGATGCACTCCGACATTAACTGGAAATTCTCTCGTTAGTCCAGCAGAGCTTTTAACCGCAGTTTTCACGTTTCCGTACATGTCTTGTATCATTCTAACATACGTCTCCGGTACGTTTTGAGACCTCAGCGCGGCCCATATGAGATCCCTAGGCACTCGATCGAATGCTTTCTCGAGGTCGATAAATACCATGTGTAAATCCTTAGACGAATCTCGGTGCTTTTCCATTATTATTCGTAGGCTTTGGATAGCGTCCACCGTCGATCTTCCTTCAACAAATCCACACTGGCTATTATCGAACTTTATTATTTGCCGAAGACGTTCGTTTAAGACTCTTTCGACGATTTTCATTGTGTGTGACATAAGCTTGATTGAACGGTAGTTGTTGCATTCTCGAGTGTCGCCTTTTCCTTTGTATAATGGAACCAAGAAGCTACTTCTCCATTGATTCGGCATAGGTTGTCCACATTTTAATTTATTTAAAAGTTTCGATAGCCAAACGCTGCCGATCCCCTCCATCTTCGACCAAAACTCTGATGGAATGCTGTCTGGTCCCGCCGCTTTCCCCGGCTTCATTTTTCCAATTGCTATACTTATTTCTTCGATTGAAAAGTCCGAAACTTCCTCCTCGAATAGACCAGCTGTCGGCACGATATCACGTGGAAACTGTTTGTTAAGCAACTCCTTGCAGTATTCAAGCCACCGGTCACAAATTTCCTTTTCATTTGTTAGTAAACGACCGTCTGCGTTTTTGATGTATTTCGGCGAGGTTATTTCCATTGAATTTTTTCTCCTCTGTACAGCGAGCTTAAAAATATTTGGCATTTTAGTACTGTATGACGTTTGAACTTCTTGGATAGCTTGTCTTCTATCCGCCGATCGTGAGGATATTTGCTCCAACTTTCCAACTCCTGGTACAGGTTTTCCGCTTCTGCCGCTCGAGTTCGAGCCAGGACTTTCTTTGCGATCTTTTTAAGACGCTCGTATTCAAGAGCCAGTCGAGCCTTTTCGATATCGTCGCTCCGATCGCATTTTGTCCACGCTTGGAATGCACTCTTCTTGTCGGCCACAGCTCGTTTGGTTTCGTCATTCCACCACCATGTTTCTTTGCCGACGTAATGGTATTTCGATATAGTCCCCAGATGGGACTTTGCGAGTGTTATGCATTCCTCGTGCATGCTGTTCCACATTTCTTGCGGGCTAAGTGAGTCTGCTATACCATTTATATTTTGAAGTACTTCTTTAGCCAGTGCGATAAATCTTGCGCTTCGTTCCTTCGATAGATTATACCACCGGATTTTTGACTTTCCAAACGATGCCCGTGTTTTCGGTGGTTCCGCTGTAAAAAATTCTGTAATGAGCAGACGGTGTTGGCTTACTAGCGGTTCTCCAAGTATTACTTTACAGTCCTTAACACGGTTTCTCATCGACATTTTGCAGAGGTGATAATCTATTTGCGTTTCGTGGCCTCCGCTGCTATAGGTGATGAGATGTCGTTGATGTTTAATTAACATTGTATTTAAGACGGTAAGGCCGTACGCCCTACACGCTACAAGGATGTCTTCGCCAGCTGAATTTCTGGTTCTAAAGCCTTTACCGCCGTGGCAGTCCTCATAATCAACATTTGTTTCTCCGACGTGGCCATTTAAATCTCCGCCTACGAAGAGCATCTCATCGATAGGTATATTTCTAAGCAAATTACCGAACTCTGACCAAAATGTATCTTTTTCCGATTGGTCGCATCCATTTTGTGGAGCGTACGCGCTAACAATGTTCCACGTTTCATTGTGTATGACGAGTTTAACACTCATCAAGCGGTCGCTTATTTTCAAGATACCAACGGTGTTGTTTAGAAGATCCGCTGCAACAACGATTCCAACACCGTTTCGTCCATTGACCGTTCCATGGTAAAACATCTTAAATGCCTTAGTTTTTAAATCAAGAAAACGCGCTTTATTTCCTGTATTACACCACTTCGTTTCCTGTACGCACAGGATTTGTAGAGTTCTGCGACGCATAATCGCTTCCAGTTCTAAACTTTTTGAGGTCATCGATCCGACGTTCCAACTTGCGAACCGAAGTTTATGAAAATAATTTGGAAACTTCATTTTGCCCGCCCCCGGAATCCGTCGGGCTCTGACACAAGCACTTCTGCTTGCTGTGGGATCACCCGAGTGCGTTGCAACCGTGGTGCCCAGCGGGGTAGTGCTATTAATTGCGATCATTTCCATGAAGTTTAAAGTTTGAGTGGTTTGACACTTGTATGCTCATTTCGAATTGATTGACTGTTCTTTTACCCCACCCCAGCCGCTATCAATTATCCAGCTCGATCTTCTTCTTGATGCATGCAGTTTTGCACGCCAAATTGGATGAGATCCCCTTCCACTTGCATGTGCCACTACAGTCGCGGTCTTCCTCTACTGCTCTGCCCATCGACAGATTCAAAAAATGGTGTCCATTCGTTCTAAATGACCCATTCATCTTCACTGTTACTGACTAAGTCAATGTCATTGTTCAGTCCATACAGTTCGTCGTTGTATCTCCTCCTTCTAGACGCTAACTATTTAAACGGGTCCAAAAATCACTCAAAGAATTTTCTTTTCGAAGCAGCCAAGTGCACCCTCATCCGTTTTTAATAATGACCATGCCTCTGTACCGTAAAGCACATCTGGGACTACTAAGTTCTTATATAAGGTTATTTTTGTTGAACAAAAGAGGGCAAGAGGACGGAATTTTAAAAGATTGTGCCTCTTGTATTGGCGTGTGAGCTTCACACTATTTCTTTAAGGAATGATGTTAAGGAAATCGCATGGCAGCGCATCGTCTTACCTTAATCCTTTTCGACATTATAGGTCTCGGTGAGGTCTTAACGGAACTCTATGGAGCACTTTGTATTCCCCATTGTCTTCTTGCACAAACGCACGAGTTCGGCAGGTATGTCGAAACTAGACATTGCTCTGTATAACTTGTCTCTATAGATGCTGTCATACGCGGCTTAAGATTGATGAGTAGGTGGTGTGAATTGATTTGAAGCTCATACGTTTATTCATATTTCTGCCGCAGCGGGAATATTTGGTCGATGGTGGATTTTCCTGGCCTGAAGCCACACTGATATGGACCTATCCGGTTGATAACGATCGGCTTCAGGTATCCATTTGAAAGATGCCATCTGTCAGCTCTTGAACAAGACATACGAGTAATGCCCTAGCTAAGACATTAAAATTGTACTTGGTGATTTTAATGCAAAGCTAGGAAGAGAGGCTATCTTTGGTGGAACAATCGGAAAATATAGCCTGCACAACACCACCTCCGATAACGGATTCAGGCTTATCAATCAACCGTCAACCAGATTGACCACATTGCGATCGACGCAAGGCACTCCTTCAGTATTATGGATGTCCGAACGTTCCGAGGAGCCAACATCGACTCGGACCACTACCTTGTTGTATGTAAGGTACGGTTGCGGATGTCCCGAGCAACGTCAAGACAAGCTAATATTGCGAGGAAGAGATCGCCAAATCCTTTTCCGATCGAGTCCCTCTTAATCTTTTAAGAGGTCCCTTGCCGTCAGCATCAAGCATCGAAGATCAGTGGCAACAATTCCAGAAGGCCATCAGAGATGCCGCTTCTGATGAACTGGGTTTCACTCGACCACCACAACGAAACCCCCGGTTTGATGACGAATGCCGGCTAGTATATGCAGTTAAGCAAAAAGCACGCAATGCGGTACTGCAAAGAAAGATTAGAGCTGCTTTCGAGTTCCATGAGCAGAGGAGGAGTGACGAACGATGGCTTCTTAGGGGGAAAAAGAAAGAGCATGAGAAACGCGCGGTCGAGGAAATAAAAAGATGCTACTCCAGGAATGAGATTCGGAAGTTTTACCAAAAGGTAAACAAAACATGCCACGGACACAAACTCCGAACCGAAACTTGTAGAGACGAATATGGGAACATCGTAGTAGAGTTGCAGGCGATTCTGTGAATCTGGAAAGATTATTTCTGTAGGCTGTATAATGTCGACAACGGACCAAATACCGCTGTCAGGCAGAATCAACATTTCAACCCGGAGGACGATGGCCAACAATTCCGTCCACCTGTCCTGGATGAAGTGAAGATAGCTATATCGAAGCTTAAGTCCAACAAAGCTGCTGGAGCGGACGGCCTGACTGCCGAGCTCTTCAAAGCGGCAGGCGATGGCTTGGTAAAGGGCATACAACAACTCATCTGTAAAATATGGCCGGACGAAAGTATGCCCGATGAATGGAACATTAGCATTGGTTGTCCGATCCTCAAGAAAGGAGACCCTCTGAACTGCCCCAACTACAGAGACACCAGTCTTCTTAACATCGTGTACAAGATCTTATTTGCCGTATTGTGTGAACGCTTGAAGCCGTTCATCAACAACCTGATAGGTCGAAATATTCACACTACGGCAGATTTTGGAGAAAATTCATGAGCTCCAGATCGATATACACCATCTATTTATCGATTTTAAGGCCGCGTATGACAGCATCTATAGAGACGAGCTGCACAGAGCAATGTTTAGTTATGGCGTCCCTGCCGTCGTCTGTCTATGCAGGATGACGATGGAGAACGCACGCTGCTCCATCAAGGTCGGTAAATGAGACCTTTGACGTCAAAAAAGGATTTAGACAAGGCGATGCGCTGTTATTCGAGGTCTTTGGCTACCTAGGCTCCGTCATGAATTCATGAATTCCGTTGAGTTCATGTCGAGCGGAAGAATTATTGAAGTGATCGTGTTCAGTGTGCGTTATCAGTTTTAAATCATGGAAATTTTTAAATGGGCTCAAATGGGATGTGATTGAACATTTAATTATGCATTTTCAAATGCATGAAAATTTGTATAATGTCAGTCTTCCCGACTATGTAAATAGAATAAAACGGGAGGAATCCATGCAGGGAATATTCGAAGACAACGATTTCTAATATTAAGTTTTTCCTTATTATTTAGTTCTAATATTTTATGAATAAAACAATATATTTACTTAAATTTAAATATTTTGCTTTTAATTTCTCATATATGGGTCCACACACTTCCGGTAGGTACTGGTTTATCAGAAAAGACGTGGATAACCCTATCTGATAATTACTGCTCGTGTAGGATTCACAAGTTGCCAGAATTCTGTTGCAGAGAGTTTTTCCGCAGGAGTATTTGAATCCCTCATTAATGCATTTCTCGCCGCAAATCTTATTCAACCAAGAATAAATAGTAGCATTTTAAACTTTGTTTCCGTCAATCACAAATTGATCTCATTGATCGTTCATTTTTAATTTTCTAGTAAAAGAATATGAGCCTTTTCTGTTCCTCTCTTCCCTACAAGGCTTTGTCCGCAATCTTTTCTTCCTTTTTCTACATAAAGCTATTGATTTTTTGCTTTCCTTTCAGGTAAAGCCAGGAGTATTTGTTGATCATTGGTTTCATCTTCACATTCCATCAAATTATTAAAAATTTCAAATATTTTCCACATTCATTATCAAGACGAGCTCTTTTTCGTTTTTATAAAATTTGACACCTCTGAACGCAGCAAATAACGAATGATGGGAGAAACAGAAAAAATAAAAATCGGTTCTGCGCAATCGTAACGTGTAGAAGTTCGACACGAGCCCAAAAGAGACTAACGAAAATCGGGCCGAGTCGTCTCGCACCGTGTAGAAGACTACAATAAAAGTTTTCATTTGGATTTCTCAAGAAAGGGTTTCAAGCAGAAAAGAGACCATTACTTATCGTTTATTGTATTTCAAGAAGAAGTCATTCGGTCGGAAGATCAAGGAAGGCAGTCAAAATCGCCACGTTTATTTTTCTGAGGATATTGTGGTCAGGTTTGCACAAAATTTCGCATCTGTGTAAAGAAATTGGAAGAAAAAAATTGTTTGCGAAAATTTATTTAGTTTTCGATGATAGGAGGTGTTAAGTGACTAACTCTACTTACTCTACGTAGGTCATTTTCGACTTGTCAGCAGTATGATTTTGTTTTGTTGACCATTTGTGGATTATGGCAAGATATTCAGTTGGGAGTTTTATAGCAGAGTTCGTTTCATTTCTTGGCGACTTATCATAAGTTGCATATAATTTGCATACAAATGGATTTTCCAGTGTGTTGTTGTTTCCAGCAGGTTGTTCACGTAGAAGGAGAAAAGTGTAGGTCAACGGATTAATCCTTGTGGCACACCACTTTGTACGCTTAAATATGTAGTTTGAAATATTCTCGCTAATACAAACATATTTTTTCCTTCTGTTTAAATAAGACTTACAAAGTCGTTTGCAAATGGAATACAAACTGAGTTTATAAAGATATACAACCGACGCGTTTTTCTGTATGTAAAATTTAGATCAACAGATTTGATCTCATTGAGGGCTATCCGCCAAGCCCTTGTCCATATATGAGCTTTATCGAGATCGCTGCAGTTTAACTATTTCTTCTTTGCCTACTGCTAATATAGCATCGTCGTCGTCAAAAGTAGCCAGAACGGTCCCAGCTCCTTGCGATACGTTCTAAGTATAAAGGAGCTACAGAAATGGGCCAAGAACACTTCCATTTACTTTAACTCCGGCAGACAATTCAGACCTTAGTTTGTTAATTTCTTCGTTTGTTAAAGCGTATAATGCCACACTCCATATTGAACGATTTCAAAGAAGTGGTCAACCTCGACTTCAGGTTCATAGAGTGTCTTAAGGGATACGTTGAATTCTACTTTTTCTTCAATTTCTTTCTTGAAGAAAATTATTTCTGCCAGTAAATCTTACTTGCGCTTGTTTTTTAATTAGAGTTTCACTCAATGACCGAACAATGATCAGAGGAAAGGTAAACGCTTTCATCATTGTAAGTTATGCCTTATGAAACGAAGAAGTCGATGAGATCGGGTATTTTTGTATTATCAGTTGGCGAATATGTTAGTTTGCCGTCAAATGAAAATCACATTTGTGTTCCATACCAGCTTTATTGAGCATTTTACCTTTTTGTGAGATGCCCAGAAGGTTCGTTTTGCATTGAAAACACCCTCAATAGCTAATATAATTAGATGCAAGTGATTTAAATAAGTTTTTGAAGAAAGTCTTTTTGAGCGAGAATCTCGGTGAGCAGTAAACGGCAATGGTAAGGAAATTATGTCTATTTCTTTCATATACTCGTACTGTGATTACTTGCATAACTTCGAGTTCTATTTTAAGGTCTTCAGTATGTTCGATGTGCTGTTTAAAGTACATATAAGGAGGATCCGATCCTCGCCTTTTCAGATGAATGATAAGCCTCTAATTTCTGCATTCGATCCCCTTTCGTCAGTATTTTTCACTCGTACAAATTTTTCTATTTTTCCTTCTGTTTAAATAAGACTTACAAAGTCGAGCAATTATAAGAGCGATGTCGTTTCGAATTCATTCTGGTTTCAATATCAGCTATTTTAGTGGTTACTTTTTACAAGTAAGGCAGAATAGCGATTGGCTTGTATTCAACCGTATCTCTCATTCATTTCTCAGGTACCGCAACTATTTTTACTCTTTTCCATTCGAAGGGGGCAGTATAATTAGTTAAAATTTTGTTGAAAATGTGAGAAAGCATTAAGGACAATAGCAGTTTTATAAACTTTGAATTTAGGCAGTCGAGACCAGTAGCGTTGGATTTTACGGAAGGGAGTGCTTCAACAACATCTACAATACATCGGTTACTCCATTGAAGCAGAAATCGTCTTCATTGTCATTTTCAGTGTCAGATTCCGGACGATCGGGACTATTAGAAGGATTGCCATATGAAAAAAAAGAAGAAGTTCAAGTTCAGTAGGGACTACGATGTTCTCCTCTCCACAAATACAAATCAAAAACTGAGCCAGTCTTCTTATTAGTGTAAAATCTTATTCTTATATTGAAAAAAAGTAAATAAATTATGACATTTGAAGAAACATAGTAATTCCCCGAAGTTGAGGAAATATCAGTCCATCAAAGAAATATTTCTTGCTTTTTTTTTAGCTTTAAATTCTTGGATACATTTTCTATTCTCTATAATAACACTTCATCCCGAAAATCCAATCGTTTCTTGCAAAATGCTAGTGATTAAAATATTATCTTAAGTATCGTTACGGATTTACATCACGATGCATTAACTTTATTGCTTAAACTGACATTATGTCATGTTCATGCTGAAGACAAAACAACCTCCCACCATCCCCAATCTATTTATTTGCTATTTTAACATTTTTCCCCCTCTTAGTGGCATCATCCCCGCATTTTCTTAAGACATCCTTGCATATTACCACCCAGGAAAAACAAGCAGCACACAAAGGACCTTACGCGAGCAATTCTTTTCTTCATCTTCGCCAGAAAATATTCAAATTAAGTCGATAAGCTTCTTTAAATCTGTGAAAAAGTGGCGGATTTTCTTTACGCTCTTAATGGGGTGTGATTTGTTTCCTTACTCCAGATTTTTTTTTTTTTTTACGGGTAAGTATATCCTTCCATGTGCCAACGCCGCCTTCGCTGCTGAGAAGCATTCCTCTTGGGCTATAAAATGCTTTTTTTTTGTTCTTCCTTTACTAAGTGCGAATCCTCCTTGATCACTTCAAGTAGCCTTAAGTCAAGTTGTGACAGGGAATGGGGGTTGTTTCTTTGTGTTGTTTTTATGAGAGTTTAAGAAAGAGAAACCAGAATAAAAAAATTTGCCAAACATGTACAAAGCATTCTAAATACCGGTAATTTAGGGAAACGTATAAGAGTTACTAATTCTTCGAGTTTTAAAGTTTCTTTTTCACGAAAAAAAAATCCTTTTAATTCCTTATTGGATGACTATACTTGTACAAAAGCAGAAGAATGAAAGCAAAGGGTTCTATTTACTAGTGTAGATGTACAAGTATACTCAAACACAAACACAAATAATGCTTTAAAGTCACCAAAACAAATGTCTCAACTTGCTGATTATCGACGAAGCTGGCGATGACGATTGCGATGGCTATGGCAGAACGGGCTTACCAAAAACATAAGACAAATAAAAAGCTTTACTTTCTCTTTGTGTACCCACATCAACTCAGGCACTCAGGAAAAACCGGAAAAACAATTGGGGAAATGATTTCAAGCATACTTGGCGTAAACAGTCGTTCCGAGGTTTTCACGGTCTTTTCTAAGGGGGTGCAGTCATTAAAGCGCGCTTTTCTCGTTTCTACAATACATTGTTGTTTTTTTTGTTTCTTATTCTTTTTCCCTCTTCTTTTCCTCAGTCTTCCTGCACAAAAGTACGTCTAAAGTGAGTTAGGACGAAAGGATAACAAACAGACTGCGGCAAAGAAAAGAAATTATTTCGTTAATTCAATAGCATTGTCTAAACCACTAAAAAGCCGGATGGAGTCTAGAACGCGATACAAGGCGATTGGAGGGTGGTTAGATGGAATACATAACCTGGAGTAATCATGAATTTAATTCAAGGACAGCCATGGTTCAGAGTAATTTTAAATACTAATTTGACTCATCTGACGGGTATGAAATGGAGGGGCACAATCTCAAAAAGCATCTCCACTTACTTGCACTGTGTTCCGTAAATTAGTCAATAAAAATGTTGTTATTCCTTTTGTTTTATCAGGACGCCATTTGAATTCGTCTCTACTTGCCCCAGGAGTAGCTATAGTACTCGTACATGTGTTTGTGTGCGTTGAGTTTAATTGGATGAAGTTAACATTGGAATAAAGTTTACAAATCATGAGGTGGATGGCCTTGTTTGTATGATTTTTAAGTAATTAGCAATTCCTTTATTTGTTGGATTTCCATTTTGCATCGGCGGTTTATTACAATGGGCAAATTTCATTAAATATTTATTGAATAGCCTTTGCCAGATCTACGAGAATTTTATAAAGATTCGTTTGATTAAAGACTGGATTCTTTTGATTTCAGAGAGTGCCATATGAAAGAGAGAATTACTCTCTGTTAGAAATTGGGCAGAACTATGTTCAACTAAGCCAACTAATATTTTACATTTATACATACGAATAAAAATGTACGTAGCATACGTTTCTAAAAATTCGAAAAATCTGAATATTGACTTACTTTGAACACAAGTTATGGCCTCGCAACATAATATTCAAAAGATCTTCTAGAAGAAATACATTTCAACTTTTTCGACCGTCAATACCGGATCACAACAGACGAAGTAAAAGGTCATTCAAGAACCGTTAAAAAACCAGCGAGAATAAGTGATTCATATCGATTATGACATGTTCGAGTAAGATAAAAAATGCGATGTTATGCCTTACTCGTCTGATCGCACACTTTGATACTCAAAAAAAAAAAGCACTGTGGCGCTGGCAACCTGGAATGAGCCATAGCCTAGCTTCCTGACACTAATTTGTGTTGCTCATGTTGTCATTTTTTGTCACATCTGAGCGGGGCCTACGGTTTATAGCTGAGTCCGAACGGCACTCCTTAGAAGCTTTTCGTAGGCAATTTTTTACTTTGGGCGGTTTGCCATTTCCCGCCGAAAGGGTGATGGCGACTTGAAAAATTGTTGGTGACCCAGCCAGGAATCGAACCCAGACTCTCTATGCGTGAGCTAACTACCGCGCCATCGCCATCTCCATCGCCAGAGATCAAAAAAATAGAATCCCGATTGAATTTTGTGGATTTTTTTTTTGTTGAGGATCTTAAGAGCGTGCTTCCCTACGATATTAATGTTTATATTACCGCAACTAAGGTTCAACTTATCATCGAGGTGGTTCATCTCTCCCAAAAATTCTAGAATTGTATTGTTAATATGTCCGTTTAGTCGAATTTAGTGATTTCTCCCAAGGATTTTAGTTTCATCCCCGACAGTAGGCATTCCAAGGTCTCGGAGTTATGTACCATGGTGCGTGGACATTTTGAAAAGATTTTAAAATATAAACATTTTTTTCTTGGTACAACTCTAAAGTTGTATACCATAGGTTCACACTGCCTTCAGTACTTGCTGATATAAGAGCAGCTGGTTATCGATAGTCAGCTTGGGATGTTTTCCAAGCAACCAATACATTTCTCTGTTTTCAAATTCTTTGCGGTTTTTTTTCGACGTGCGATTTCTTCTTCAGCTTTGCATCGAGCGTCATTCCAAGGTATTTAGCCTCGTTTGCAAATGGAATACGAACTGAGTTTATAAAGGTATACAACCGACGCGTTTTTCTGTATGTAAAATTTAGATCAACAAATTTGATCTCATTGAGGGCTATCCGCCAAGCCCTTGTCCATATATGAGCTTTATCGAGATCGCTGCAGTTTAACTATTTCTTCTTTGCCTACTGCTAATATAGCATTGTCATCGTCAAAAGTAGCCAGAACGGTCCCAGCTCCTTGCGATACGTTCTAAGTATATAGGAGCTACAGAAATGGGCCAAGAACAATTCCATTTACTTTAACTCCGGCAGACAATTCAGACCTCAGTTTGTTAATTTCTTCGTTTGTTAAGGCGTATAATGCCACACTCCATATTGAACGATTTCAAAGAAGTGATCAACCTCGACTTCAGGTTCATAGAGTGTCTTAAGTGATACGTTGAATTATACTTTTTCTTCAATTTCTTTCTTGAAGAAAATTATTTCTGCCAGTAAATCTTACTTGTGCTTGTTTTTTAATTAGAGTTTCACTCAATGACCGAACAATGATCAGAGGAAAGGTAAACGCTTTTATGAAACGAAGAAGTCGATGAGATCGGGTATTTTTGTATTATCAGTCGGCGAATGCTCGTATGTTAGTTTGCCGTCAAATGAAAATCACATTTGTGTTCCATACCAGCTTTATTGAGCATTTTACCTTTTTGTGAGATGCCCAGAAGGTTCGTTTTGCATTAAAAACACCGTCAATAGCTAATATAATTAGATGCAAGTGATTTAAATATGTTTTTGAAGAAAGTCTTTTTGAGCGAGAATCTCGGTGAGCAGTAAACGGCAATGGTAAGGAAATTATGTCTATTTCTTTCATATACTCGTACTGTGATTACTTGCATAACTTCGAGTTCTATTTTAAGGTCTTCAGTATGTTCGATGTGCTGTTTAAAGTACATATAAGGAGGATCCGCTCCTCGCCTTTTCAGATGAATGATAAACATGTTAGTCCTTAAAACCTCTAATTTCTGCATTCGATCCCCTTTCGTCAGTATTTTTCACTCGTACAAATATTTTGATTTGCTCCTGTAGTTTCTCAAATATAATAGAGAAAACATTGGAAGCAGTGTCCGCCAAGTTTTCGGTAATATTATTATTATTTTGCTGGGTATATGATGGGTCTTTTTTGTGACTGGAAACGGATGACTTTTCTTCAGCTATTTTTAATTTGCTGAGGTTGGGTTTTTCCGTACTTGCCAGTTTTGAGTGCTCATTTTGCGGCTTTGGCCCTTCCGTTTTGTTCTCGTAAGTGTACCATCGAATTTTCTCGGTACTCAACTCACTTCGAATTTCGAGGCAATGGCCGATAGCTGCCAGCCACTACGACGTTCACTTTCCATACGTTGTTGTTACGTGATGTGATCGTTTCTGTAGTATCCAGTCCATTTCACGACTTAAGTCTTCTTCGTCCCTTTGATTGGTTACTCTGCCTGACGAGTTACAACTTACTGCAGACACATTTTTAGTTTGGGTTATACCCTTATAATTTTGGTCTTTGGCTTTAGGTCTTTCCAGCTCTTTTTTCAGTTCTTCGCAGACCATTTCCATTTTAGAGAGCTATTGGTCGAAGTTCTATATTTTCCTCACTGAGGCTTTTGGTTTTCAATGAAATCTTGACATCTTCGGTGTCTTCGGATTTTTAAATTCGTACGTAGTTATATGAGATCTACGTGGAGGAGAACTTCTTTTAAACAAGTTTATTCAGTGCAAATTAATGGCTCTCCCTAGAATCCGTAGATCCCTCTTCCGAAGAGGGTGAATTTTCCAGCAAAGGCGAAAACCACGTGAGTAATAATACATTTTGTTTTGTCCATTGCATGGTTTATTAACACTACACGTATACAGAGGGTGGATCTTGGTTGTATATTCTGTATTGGTATATTCTGACCCCTGCCTGAAGGGTGGGAAAATTGAGGAATGACATCGAAAACTAGGTCTTAAATCCAGAAAAGGCATTATCTAATTGCAAATTAGTCACTTTAGTCATATTTCCGAAGCTTGGTTCCTTACTTAAATTTAAACAAACGGATCACAAAAAGCTTGCAAATGCCTTCGGAGTCAATAAAATAGGTTTTTGACCCGTACTTGTTTGGCGGAAATTCTGAGATTAGTGTAATGGTGACTTTTGTTGAAAAGATATAAATATTGCAGGGCTTATTAAATGCAATAACAAAAGTCGTGTGACAATTTTGTCTATGTATATTGCAAGCGAAAATGATTAAAATAGTATACTACTGTGTGACATGCCACACTCCGACGAAGACCGCGATAACAAACAACCACTCGACCAAAACGAAGTGGGTATAGTAAGAGCATATTCAAATTCAAACCCAAAAAACCGTGTTAAAGTCAATGTCTTTGCCATCGATATTTTCTACACTAGAGGAATATGCATCAGCTTATCTAGAATAGTTATTCGAGTGATCGTTTACCCGATGAATGAAACTCAAATGTCGTGTGCTCTGACATAAAAAAGGAATATTCCCAAAACTGCGTTCACTATTAAGATAATAGATACATTATTCTTTCTGCCTTATTATGTGAGAACCCATACCCATATTATTGACATTCAGACCTAATAAGCTCACTATCCGCCAGATCTCGCTTAATTTCCGATTTTGGAGGAGAAAACATCATCGATATTAATATTGCGCATTATACAAGCTGTTCTCATACATCACGACGTTTGGCAATATCGATTCGCAAAAAATCTAAATTTCATAAATAGTTATCTACCGCTTATTTCGAATTTGTTTGCGCTAGCAAGCCTATCTCAAAACGCAATTTTCATATTTATTGTGGTTCGATTCGATGGGGTGAATCAAACCGCAATTACCTGTAAATGCGTTTAATTTTGTCGAATCAAGCGCCTAATTCAAAACAGACTAAACAATACTAAACTCCTTTTTTAGTAAGACTCTCTTCATGATTTTACAGGCTTTTTCATCTCCTCACTTTATCCTTACTTACTATAGATGGCGTTACAATCCGATGTAGACCTGCCTAAGTCAGGTATTCAGCCAGCTTGATTTTTCGCTAGCCGCCTCCAAGTTCGCACGCTTAGTTGCCTGAAATCCACTTTCACTTGCGTGTGCCTCATGAGTTATGATGTTCTTCTACTGCGTTGTTCCTCAAGAGCGGATACGAAGACTTTTCGGACCGAAGAGGTACTGTCGCTCCATTTTACATGATCCAACCATCTCATACGTAGGACCTTTACTTTTTTGGCAAAGTCAATGTCGCCGAAAATCACCCAAATAATTTTTCTCAAAGCAGCCAAAAGCATTCTAATTCATTTTTTATGATGTCCATGCCTCTGCGCCACAGGACTGCAATTATTAAGGTCTTACAAAAAGTCACTTTTATTGTTTGGACTTGGAGAGGACTTTTCTGCTTTGCCTTCTTAGTCCACGGAAACGTCTCAATACCCGCGAAAGCGCCACTGACATCACGATACTTTCTTCCGATTATGTCATTATCACCGACGTATGCGAGTAATTGGACGGACTTTTGAAAGATTGTGCCTCTTGTGTTGGCGCGTGAGTTTTGCACTATTTTTTCAAGAATTATGTTTAAGGTGTCGCATTGATGTGTAGAAAAAGTTACAGTACTGGCTTTCGGCAATTAGACACTTCTCAGTGCCTATCCTCCTTCTACAGCTCCCAAACACCAACCGGTGGAGAAAATTAGACCATTTTTCAACCACAAACTACTACAATAACTTCCGATAGCATTTTTATTTTTTATTATAATGGGGAATTTTTCTTACATCGAATAAAACGAATATGTGCTTAAAACTAGCAATTAAAAAAAAATAAAAATTATTTAAACATCTGAAATATCTACAACTATGTTTCACTAAGCCCTTTCATTATATCATGGAGTTATATCTTCAAAGAGCACACTAAACAGAACCTGCGATAAATTGGTTTTACTAAGCGTCCTGCTTTAAACCCCCGAACCGAATTAATTCGACATTCATATTCTATTCGCATACACTTGGAGTATCTTAGAAAATATCCATATGCAGGCCAAATTTCATATGAACATTTTACAAGCTTCACTCTACTTTGCCATTATTTTCACGATTAAATTATTTTCGTTAATTCCCCACTTTCAGGTTTAATTACTTAAGCGGATGAGATTATGGTGAACATGTTCTCCATGTCTACTATCAAACACTTAAATTTTCCCGAAAGGTAGTAGGTACATAGTTTCTGAAGTTCATATGTTATTCGAGTATGGATTCCCCTGGGGGTTAGAGAAAGCACTTGAAATTAATACGCTTCGTATTCAACTGCCTGAAAGCGAGTCTATGTGATTTAATTATGAGTGGCATATTCCATTCAGAGTGGAACTTTTGAGATCATGCCACCAGGTGTTACTGCGTTGATAACATGCTTAAGTGATTCCATTTCACTTTGTCAACCAAATAGAACAAGTGTCAATCTCGAGACCAAAAAACTTTATCTTCTCCATAGAAAACTAAGAAAACAAATTGAACGTCTCTTAGACGAAAACTTGAAAAACTTTTTGACACTTAATTGAGTTCTTGAGAAGCATAGTTTCGATTGCGATTTGTACGATTGCGCTGCAAAACCAATGTAAATAAGGGCCCCAAAGTCGAAAACTTTCCATTTGATACAGTATTAATAATTAAGTTCGCCCTTTCCCCTACCATAAAAATTTATTGTATATACCTATATATGTATGTGTAAGTAAAAAGTTAAGTTTAAGAAGTAGAAGTGTTCTGTGAGCCATTAGCATTTACGACATTTCCTCCCTGCGAACACTCGTATATTTGTATCCCTTCTTAGCCACATTTGCGTTCAGTTGGAAAATCGTTACTGTCACAGTCTCTGGTGACTAACGAACAGGATAAAGTTCCACTTGTCTGAGTTTTAATTTTAAATTTGTCCCGCCACATTCTGACAAACGATTATCATATCTTGAATCCTGATTAACATGACTAAGATACTGTCGAGAAGAGTTTTTGTTCTTGAAGTACCTACATACATAGATATGTACATAGAGAAAACCTCGTACTTATTCTAACAACTTCCTTATAAAAATTGTTAATTTATGCGCATCGTCATCTTAATGCGGCGTGCAGCTTAATTGGAATTTCGTTCTGTAACTCTTTGCGTACTACGAGTATAGGGATGTTTTGTCCAAATAACAACCCTCCTGAATCCCAGTTCAATAAAGAATTAATCAGAACAGCAATTCACAATTACAGAGGTGCTTAAACCAACAACTAGATGACCAATTGCCCATCGACAAGTACTTGGCAAACGGCAAAATTATAAGAATTCTGCAATTCAGGACTTTTGCTTTCTTCCCTTTCCGTTTTCCTGTAGAAAAGAAACAGATAATTGCCATTTCTACTGCTATTGCTACCGGTTTTGCCCATACCAATAGCGCTACAGTCATCTTTGTTTTTATTTTCCCACTGACATTGTTTGCGTGTCCTCTCCAAGGTGATGTTTATCTTTGTCTTAATCCAACTTCAGTTCCAACGACTAGCAACGACTCCAGCTCGAGAGTAAGATAATGATTCCCAGCTGGTTCATAAAAAGAAATTAACGGCCTTTTCTTCAGAGTTTTTGTTGCTCCTGTTGCAAATCGTTTAATGAGGATATAACTACCCCATTTGCCAGCCCCAGAGAACAAAAAAATTCTACTTCTTCGCCAGAAATATAATGGAGTCTACAGGATTATTGAGAAAGTTTTTATCCGCCCGGGTGTTCTGCTGCCATTTCTTAATATTGCTTATTTAGTTACGAGTGTAGGGGACTAGGATACAATACGAGTACAATACGAGGACAATACGGATTTGGAACGGATAGACCACGCACACCAAATGCAGCAATAGTGATGATGATGACTATCATGTCGATGATTACAAGGGATACGATCACGAAATTAACTGCAACAGAATGTTACCCCTAACCTTAATACTGATTCAATGTTCAATGTTATGATACGATTGGCTCATTACGGCAACAAGGGTTCTGGAATGACCACGAAGATTACTTTTCGGTTCAGTCATTATTGTTTGTCATTCTTGGAAGAGGCGATTCAAATTAATTGAGAACACCAACATATAGTATAGTGTATCCTTTTTGGCAAAAAAAGAATAAGAAAAAAAAAAATATTTAACTCCTATCAGAAGAATCAAGGTAACTTGCACTTCTTGGTTTCACCGCAATTTATGCAATGAACAAAGTTGAATGAGAGTATCATTAGTTATGCAAACGGCGAGCACAGTTAAGGATATCAAGTAAAGGATACCAGGGCAACTTTACGGCCGGGTAATTAATTGTCCTGTCTAGTGGACAGAGCATTGGTACTTGGTAGTCAGCTTGTTTGTTTGTTTGCCTTATAGATTGCCATGTTGAAGCTTACTGTTGTACTTGTTCGGTGCCTTTGTCCACAATCACGATGATCCATTATGGCCTGCACCCTGTACAAGAACACACAGGCGCACACAATTGCCTATACCCACCACCTTACTTCCGAAAGAAACAAATTTCCGGTGGTAAGCCAGGGAGTATGGGACACACGAACAATGGGGTTGATATCGACTTTTTTTTCTGTTTTTTTTTGTCAAAGTATTAGTAGCACTTTCGCTTAATCGATGGTTGGGTCCATGAAAAAGGAATCGACAACGGAAGCTGGTGATGGTGATGTCCGCGTTATGTAGCACTACGAATTGAACGGGTGGTTATTTATCGTTGGAATTATCACCTGTTCACTGTATTAGTCAATGGAATGGGAGGGAGGCTTTTTAAATGGCCGGAAATTTTTCAGCATCTATAATGCCTCGTCAAACTTTTACCGAAGCTAAAATGGGGAGGCATTTAAGGATATCGCCCTCGCTTGTGGAGTTCAAACTTTTTTATCTGTAAAGGAAAAACTTTGTACCCATAATGACATTTTGACGTAGTTAAAGTTGGTCCTTATCTTTTGAATGAACAGAAACACATCGCAGATGAATTTTAATGGTTCTCATGGCCCATTAGGTACAATTGGCCAGGAACATGATGTACCTTATTCTTAGGAATTCAAGAATCATGTAAAGTAACTGGTGAGTTGATGTTGTTTTAGATATCGTACTTTCAAAAGATTGTGAGTTGTTTTTTCCTTAAACGGATGCTACTCACGTATTAAACATCGATTTAAGTAGAAATTCATTAAAATGTCCACTACGAGGATATCCATCCTACCAAAGTGTGGTTTATAAAACGTCCTAAACAGAGCTTATAGCATTGAAACAATTATTACCCATTTACCCTCCAGGAGTGTGCAAGGACAACGTCAATTTTTTTTTCAGTTTTATAGTACACCACCAAATATTTGCTAAGGTATCTAGTGAGATATGTATGCCACAAACAGTGTTTTGCTTAGCATACGGGTAAGAACAGAGTTAGTGCTAAAGGAGAGGCCCTTCCTCCCCAATTTTGCTACACCTTACATCTTCTGATCATTCTTAGTAAGAGTTCAATTTCTATTCTAATCAGAGGCAAATTTTAAGAAAAAATGTCAGCTTAATTCAGACATGTACAAAGTAGGAGCATGCTTGCCTATAAGACAGTGTCCAGTGATAACACCTATAAAATAGCTCTGAGATGTTTCCTATTTTAAGAGATCTTAGATTTTAGCGTCCAGCTTTATTATTAATAGTTTGCACTTGGCAATTGGAATACCGATGATATCCTTTTCAGGTAATAAAGTAACGTAGTAGTTTCAAGTTTGTCGACCTTAAAATTCGCTGGAATATTTCACAAAGGTGAAGGCCTAAGTATCCGAAAAGATGCAGATAGCACGTTTTTCTTCGGCCAGTACAGGACTTATTTAATCGCCGAATTTTTCACCAGGAACACGTTACGGTGATTTAAGCAGCGGAACGGAGGCTTATCTGAAAAAATACCGCCACCAACCTTGCTTTCAGTATTGAATCTACCCGCATTGAAAAAAATTCGCTTGTCGTCCATGAAAGCATCTTCCTCCTAGAAAGATCAAAGAGGATGCTTATACGTTTATAATGTTAGGGTGTAAAGTTTTCGATGTACTCTGGAAGGATTCCTCGTATGTTATGAATGCACGAGTGGAAAATAGTTTTTTTACCCACAGTAAAGTCGCCTTAAGGTTAATGGAGTAATACATAAGGCTCCGCTTATGCTCAGACATGATGTGGTTGGACTTTGCTTAGTTTATTGCAGTTGACTGCATGGCTTAAGGCCGGCCATCGGATAACAACTTCCAAGGTGGGAATCATTATTTGCCCTGGTATACGCCGAACAACTTCAATAAGCTTATTCAGAAGCAAAAACTTAAACCTAGGCTTAAAATGGTGGTCGTAGGAGATGTTATGGGACTGACATATTGAGCAGGGATTTTTAGATTTTATGTTTGCTGCTATTTAGGTTGAAGACCTCGGCGTAGTTGTTTGTGACACGCAACATTCTTGATATTGGTTCAAAGTGACCTTAATTGGTGCGGTGAGTTCGGTTAAGGAGAAGTTGGACAGATCTAAAATTAGGGGAATTGGAGATAAATAAAATATTTTGCGTTATTTTCGGGCAGTCGATGTTAAGAGTCAATAACTTGTGGACAAAAAGTACACGAAGTGCAAAATGGATAAGCCTGCGTTTCTCTGCTTCAATTCTTTGAATGTGGATTTGTTTATGGCGTGACCAAACTTGCCTGCAATATATCAGAAGAGGCCTTACAAAAGTAATGTACAGAGATCTTGTAACGTAAAGGTTGGAAAATTCTTTTGACCAGCGTTTGATAAAGCCAAGTGCAGAGTCAGCTTTATTTATAATGCTGTCAATATTTGAGTCGAAATTCAATTCTCTGTCACAAATTATTCATAGCTCCTGTGCTTAGGTAGTGGAAGGAATAGGCTCATCGCATATGAAGTAGTTTCTTGGATTGGGAGGTAGACATTTGCGGGAATAGGTTATCGACATTTGTTGACATTAAGCTCCAAATAGTTTTGCTTACACCATATCGAAAACTTATCCTAGTCAACTTGAAAGCAACGGGAGTTAGAAGGCAATGAAATGACTTTGAAAATTCTCATGGCACAGCGAAAATAGAAAGATTAGAATTCATTAAAACCTGATTTATATTATTAATCGTTAGGATAAAGATGATTAGTCCAAGGTCACTTCCCTAAGGGACACCAGATGTTGCTTAAATGGGGTCGGATATTGAAGATCTCAAGATGACTCTGAATTCTCGGTCCTCTAAATCATACAAAGAGGACTCTATATTTTCGGTGCTCGAAATAGGGTTTGATCCATGCCACAAAAGGGGGGGAAAACCAAAGTTTTTTAGTTGGAAAATGTTAAGTTGATGAGAAATTTCATCAAATGCCTTGTTGAAATCCGTGGAAATTGAATCGACTTCATCACCGTCTTCTTAAGCACAAAGCCTCCTAGACACGAACTCAGTTAGGTTAGTAGTTGTTGATTTACCTTTTATGAAACCGTGTTGATTTGTGCAGAAAGTTGGCCTACAGTACGGAAGCAATTGTCGATAGATTAAGATGCTTTCCTGAAATGGCTGTAACAATGTCATAGACAACCACACTGCTGCCACCCGCTTCCGGATATATAAACATTTGGTTGACCACTCAGTTCCAGAGATGAAGATCGTTTGATATAGATAGTCAGTCAATGTTAAGCTGTTTATACCGACTTTGCTTTATAGTAGGCAAAAAACAAAAGTAGTTGTGGATCAATTCTTGATTGTATATGGATACAATTAATTCGTTCTAGAGTTTTCAGAAAGAAAAATCATGGACTTATAGTTGTGATGTCCTTTGAGATAACATGAGAACATTGGGATGACGACATCATTAACTTCTCTTCATGATAGGGGAAGGAGCTATGCAGCTTCCAGAGCGGATCGTTTCTAGTAATCAGACCGTGAATTTAAGGAACGGCTTTCGTAGTATTGTTAAGGTTGTTAAGACTGTTTGTGAATTAATACTACGAGTATTAGCCTAGATGATTTAAATCAATCATTCTGTCCACTCGACCTGAAAGAAGTGACGTTTAGCATTATTTAAACTTTAGTCAACAAAGCTGCTGAAGCGGACGCCCTGACATCGAATTTCATCGAAGCGGAGGGGAGCATACGTCATCAACTCATCTCTTAAATATGGTCGGACGAAAGTATTCCCGATGTACGGAACGCTAGCATTGTTTTTCTCTTAAAAAAGAAGACCGTCTGGGCAGTGTCATCTACATCTTAACATCGCATACCACATCAACGTGGCTTCAGGCGAGGAAAGTCAATCATCGACCAAATACTGCTGCAGAATTTGGAGAAAACCCATGAGCCGCAGATCGATACACACCACCTATTCATCGATTTTAAGGCCGCGTATGACACCATCTGTAGAGGCGAGCTAAGAGCTATATATATCTAGTTTTGTCATGCCTATCGATCTCATGGGTGCAAAACTCAAGCGCAAACATAAGATGCACAATCGTTCAAAAGGCCGTCCAATTACCCGCATACGCCCATGAATATTGACGTAATCGGATGAAAGCAGTATAGTGTCAGTGGTGCTTTCGCGAGTATTGAGACGGAAGCGGCAAAAATGATTTTTGGTCCCGTTTACATTGTTCATCGTCTAGGAGGAGGAGATACAACGACGAACTGTATGGACTGAACATCGACATTGACATAGCAAGAAGAGTGAAGATGACTGGGTCACGTCGATCAAGTAGATAGCAACGCTCCGGTCCGAAAAATCTTCAAAACAAAACCCACACCCGAGGGACAGCGCCAAAGAAGAAAGACCCAGGTGGCGCACGCAAGCGGCAGGGAACTTTAGTCAACTTAGCGTGTGAAACAGGAGATAGATACCGAAAGATGGAGTTGACTGGAAATGCATGGTGACTAAAGTCTAGGTCCACCCCGAACTAAAAGGTCTCCAAAAGTAAGTAAGTAAGTTTTTGAATACGGAGCTTCATGGAAAGTGTGAATGATATATCTCTTAGGGTTGTTCAGGAACCGTAGATGATTTTTCTCAGCCGTTATACCCCAGGGGCTTTTGGTTTTATGTCACAGAAAGACTTCAAGCATTGTCACTTGCAAGGTCGTTCAGGAACCGTAGGTCTTTTTTCAGACAGTTAACCATCATAGGATCTGTAGATATGATTTTTCTCAGCCGTTTAACCCCAGGGGTTTTTGGTTTCATGTCACAGAATGACTTCAAGCGCTGTCACTTGCCTTCTTTTTGGAACAGCAGGAAGACCATAACCTTCCACAAACTTGCTGCTGCTTGAGGTAGAGAAAGTGGCACGATCATGGCTTAACAGAGTCTATAATGACACTTTAGAATTTTGCAATTACTAAACCTACATATGTATAGTTACGAGTAGTAATGTGTCACCCATTTGATGGCAAATAACCAAAGAAAAATCTACCTATACATCGCCTGACTTTCAGCGATAGCTTGTACACACAGGCTGTAATAACAACCATATCCAATAAAAAATAAGAAATTGTATGAAACTGTCCCGCTCTCCACATTTGCATTTAGAAAAGCTATGCCTACGCCTACATGCTCACGTCAGTGAATGTAAAACCATATTGGTGTTGTAAGCTGAAAGATCTTTAACATGCAATGGAGGATGGCATGACGGAAATCCTAAACAGAAAAGGCACTGACAAGAAAATTTACATTCTCTCTGACGTTAAAGCAGTCGTAATTTTTAAAGCCAGCAATGAATATGCCTTCATATCTATGTTGCGGAAATTTTCATGTTAATATTGGCTAAAATGAATAAACTCATCGATTACCACGCAAGAGAGTTTGGCTTTAACTCTTGACCAATACGGACACCCCACCTCTGAAAGTGGTAGTTTTTGCCTATTTGTAAAAAAATTCCAGAAACCAGAAATCCTTTTGAAAAATAAAGCTGATTATTCTTTCTATTAATGAAATGATATTAAAATCACAAATTTTAAATTCAACCAATATGAAATTAATTAATAAATCCCATTACCATCACTTCGTAACCCGCACTCTGTTTTTCGGTAATCAAAAGAGAGAAATGTCCTTTTAATCCTGCATAATTTATTGGCTATAAGCGTAGCTACTTTTGACTCAACAGGTCAAATGCTTTTCCCCCAATTTTGGTTTTTTTTTCCCGAAAGTCAAACGCGTTGTACGATTTTCCGACGATTTGGGTCCACCCCCCAAGAATAACTTTTTCCTGTGGTGATTTCTTAAAATAGAAAATCCCAAGGAAAAAGGAAAAAAAATCCTTGGGAAGAAAAAAAGAAATTCCAGAGAAAATCTTCACGGAAGTAATTTTTATTTCGCAGACAATTTACTTATTTTGTTATTTCCGTCTCCGTTGGCATTTTACTTGTATTCTAAAGGATGCTCTTACAATCATGTCCTCCCAAGGGGACTGAATTAAAAAACAACAAACAAAATACCAAATGGGAGGGTTCAGCAAGGATCTACCGAGAGGAAATTACTTATGACGGATTGGAATTAAAAATAAAAATACAAATATGTAGATATTTAAATAATCGTTGAACGAATACTAACCGACCGACTGAAGATACTCGAACTTGCTTTTTTTTGGTGCAGTCAGTCATGCGAATTTTGATACGAAGTAAATTTTGCAGAAGTCGTTTGCCAATAATTGACAATAAAACTGATTTTTAAGCGGCAGGCGTTTGTCTGCATTACAAATGGAATGCCACTGACCATGAACATCCATAAGTACAAAGACCAAACGTCCGTTTAATGGGGCGCTTTATGTTCTGATAGGTTTTTGAATTCCGGTTCCATGGTCTGGACAAGCTCGAGTGGAAATGGTCGGCACATTCACCACACATTCGTAAGAGAAATGCACAGACTGGCATAGGATGCCCTACAGTACAGTTATTCGGTTGGTCCAGGGAGACCAATGTTTTATTGCAAGTGCCAATTTTAATCGTTATTTGCATATAGGAATTGTCGGGTCGGCTCCTGTTGTCGTCGTTTATCTGGCTGCGATCGAATGAATTCTTTAACTGAAGTTGAATTGGAAATCGCCACTCGGAAGAATAACATTGCAGATGGTTGTGTTCAAGGATTAATCGATGGTTAATGGCTTTTAACTTTGGAGTGTTAACTTTAATTTTGGGACGGGTTCTTGGCTTCCAAATATGTAGATACTGTTATTTATGCTGGCTATTGGATCGGCATTTAGAAGTTTCAACTAGGTATTATAAATTGCGATGCTAATCTACTCGTATGAGGGTCCACCTTTAATATTCACTCAGATGAAGGCGATTGAAAAAGAAAACTATTCTCTTTGAAATTTGTTTTTTTTTTTTTAGTTTTTTGCACTTTTTGACTCTGATCAAGCTGAAATTTTGCATACACTTTAAGACCCGATACAATATTGTGGACCCTCTCAATATGGATATCAAATAAAAGGGCTTAAATAGTAAAAACGATAAAGTAAATAACATCACATTAAATTCAACATGGCTGCCGTTTCAAAATGGCGGATAACATATCGTTTTTTCAGCCCCCTTAATATGGGTATCAAATAAAAGGGCTTAAAGAGTAGAAAACGATAAAGTAAGTGACATCACACAAAATTCAATGTGGCTACGGCTCCAAAATAGCGGATTAATTTTCTAGCTTTCTGATGGCTCCTGAACTCAGGGTTGACTCCCAGTGGGGGAACTTCTGGTCACAAAATTGTGTATTCGATTCTGATAGATCGTTCTTAAATCTGGTATAACTCGAATAGTGCACCTTGACTGGCTTTACAACATGACTTGTGTAATTTGGTGAGATGGGCGTCATTAGCATTGGCTTGTAATCTGCCTAGGAGAAGGAATCTTCAAAATCAAATACGGTACTTTCTTTCATTAGGCACACTTAAGCTGCCTGGTGAATGGTGCCATTGGACACTTTACAGAAATAATGTTTCCCAGCTTTCGGAGAGCACAAATGTACGAAAATGATATACTATCCGTCCGTATAGTCTTCCGTAAAGATGGTGTCTACATTGTTCAGCCCAAATGTGTCCGATTTCCGGCGAAATACAGTCACAAAGTGCAGAAAAGTACTATCGATCATGCCGTTGTCTGTTTAGGCTCAAAACACTTCGCCAAGCATAAGAGTATGTTGCTTTACGTAGGGTCAGGTCACTAGGAGGTCTCCTTGTAGAAGAACTAGATTGTAGTATATTAACGTGCAAGCGACCATGTAACAATGACGCATTAATTGAAATGAACAGACTTAGAAACATGTCCAACGAAAACTATGAATCTTGGACGACGCATATCTATATTGTATCACTTGCCATCTAATGGAATTCCATTTACAATATTTTTATTTCCCAAATGAAAATCACATTTTCCACACTTAAATTGTTCGATAAGTATGATTTCGCTCAAAGTGTCGAAACTGGTTTCTTTCTGACAAAATGTCCACTTTACTGTTACTGTCTCTACTATGGCTGTCACCAAAAATTGCATTCCGTATTTATTGAGCTGTAGGATAAGCATTTAAGCTTACATGCACTATATTTGGTCTTGGCGAGTAATAGTCGATCACATTCTAGTCCTACGAGGATTTTTTGTTTGTGGTTCTTTATTCAATTATATTCAAAATGCTTGCGATGTCGAGGTAGAAGTTTCTGGTTTTGTGCGATCATATTTGTATGTATTTTATCCATTTATATATTACAATTCAAAAATCAACTGCAAAGCATTATTGGTGAAAAAAAACTATTGTTCTTGCTTTGCAGATTTAGCTGCACTTTTCACATGCAATAATGCAACACTGGGCGTATCCATTTCGTATTGATTGCGATTTGACAGTTGATATTTATGCTTCATTGTGACGTAAAAAGTTTTTGACATTAATTGCTTACAATCATGGAATGGGGCGACATCGAAAATCGTATTGTTTTAGTTGGCCTACTTAAACGCAACATGGAAAAAGGCGATATCTGTAGGACGTTGCGACCGCTTGGAATCACTCGCAATGTTGTGTATCGTGCTGAGAAGTTGTTTGAGGATACTGGTGGAGTACGAGACGGTCAAAGATCCGGTCGTTCGCGCACTGTGAGAACTCCGAAAGCGATCAAAGCCGTAAAGAAACGAATCAACCGAAAACCGCTGCGAAAACAGAAAATCTTGTCGCTGGAAATGCAATTTTCGCAGAAATCCATGTCTCGCATTAGTAAAGAAGATTTAGGACTCAGCGCGTACAACCGACACACTGGAAACCTGTTCACGGCAGGTATAAAGCAGTCATATCAGTTCATTGATGTTCATTTCACTAACTAGGTTGTGTATCGACATCGACCTCATAGATTTCGTTGCTATATTTCCTCTTTCAAAACCCCTCAATGCAAATGAGACCAAACATCACTCTGAAAATAGTTCGTTCATCCATGGTTCTTGACAAGGCCGTATTACACTGGTTTCTGGCTGGCTGGCTCTGGCTTCTTAGAATAAGGAAAATGTAAATGACAAGTATCTCTCAGTTTGGTTTCTGATAAGGTACCATCATCTGAGTCATCTGAAGAGTTTAGTTGAGATGTCAAAACTAGATATGGCCCTGTATATTTTGTCTCTATAAGTACAGTCATATAAGGCCTATACCATATCTCTTAGAACTGTGTTATTATGAATCTTTAGTGCTCCTAAATACAATTGATTGCCTTCGAAGTTGAAGTGTTACCACTTTTATTTGTTACATTTGTCCGTCACATACATATACCACTAAATTCGTTCCTCACTTTCTAAATCGCCTTTCAGCACGTTTTGCTGATGGTTAATGGAGTTTATATCGATAAGGTACATAACTGTTGGTCACTTGAATATATTGGTTGTTTGACTTTCATTAACCGATTTACTAGTGATGAGCCAATGGAAGACAACAAACAAGTCAACTGTTTGTCTTTCAATCATAACAAAAATATATGCCGATATACAAATGTAATTTGCACAAGTCATTCACCATACATGACCAACCTAAAAAAATAATTAACTTCTTGCTTACCCCTCCTGTGTTGAGTTGTGGGTGCTTCGCAGTTCTTTTTAATCTCACAACAGGACTTTTATAAATCAAGTCTCCCTAAAGTCGATAGCTCAAAAGGATTAACTCTTGCTTGGCATTCTACATAGATGCGATGCTAAGAGGCAGCATATAATACTTTCCGATACTGAAGTAAAATGTCTTAGAATGATTAAAAAGACGAATATGCAATTTCAAGCTTGTTTTTCCCAAGTCTACGATATGGTTAATATTGTAATTGGTCAACGACGCACTTCATAATAGAAAACGATGCAGTCAGAAACCAAACAGGATGTTGGTTAAAGACGTAAGGTTACAAAAAACTAAATATCTAAGAATAAGGCGGACAATGTTTGTTAAGGTAATATAATAATATTTTATGCATCCATAACAAATGTTTGCCTAGCACATATTCTATAACAAATATATATGTATGTGTGTAAATGAAAATTGTTGAGCGGGGGGCTATTAAAAGCCACATCACCTTCCCACATCTTCGTTAACTTTTTTGACAACATTTTGTGGAATCATTAAGTTGGCATGCCATTACACCCAATCAAAGCCGCATGCAGATTTTATCTTACTTCTTGGTAGTTTAGCCAAAACAACACCACAATAAAGACTCTATCCTCCGCTCCTTTTCTTTCCCCAATAATACTTATACATATAAGAGACCCAGGGACCCGTGCTCTTGAAGGCTTCACACGTTATATCCTTATGAGCACGAAATAAGGCGAACCAATGTGTAACCAAGTACTATTTTCCATTGTCTGGTTAATGATACTGATGTTGATGAAGATGAAGCTTTTACGAATATAACATAACCAACGACAACGACAATGACAATGACAGGGTAGTTAGCAACCCTTAAGTCCTGTGTGCAAAAATTATTCCATTTCCATCGACATCGCACATTGGCGTTCAGCTCATTGCGTTTGCCTCCTAGCACCCCCCCAAAAACTTCCCACCCCCTTCAACCTGCGGCTGCTCGGTTGTTTTTCTGGTTTATTGGGCTAATTCAATCACCAAAGCCGCACAGTCAGAACATGCAACATAACATAATAGCCTTGTGCGTATGAGTTAAAGTATCGTGGATTTATTCATGCTTAATCAGATAGACGAAGAATTTTTTGCAGGTTTGCCACACTCTCAACGGAAATTTGTGGGTGTCCTTTTATGGAATTTCTATTCAGAAATATGAGCGCTGGGGCTTCCTTTATTTATGGGGGTTCTTTAATAGAAAATTTATCGAATAGATACTGTTAAAAGGATGATCTAACGAAAGCAACGAGTTTGCTTTAATGGATAAAGGTGTAATCCGGGTATTATCTCTGTTTAAAACTTTTACAGGACATTAAATTTGTTTTAGTGTTTCTCTCAAAAAAAAAACCTCTTCACTATTGTAGCTTAGATAATGTGAATTGACTTCTGAAAGATTGATGAACGAAGATTCAAAAGGGTAGATGGCTGCCAACATATTCACAGGAGCATTGTAGGTGAAAAGACGAGCAGAAAAGTGTTACCATGAATTTTATAGCTCGGGTTTTAGATTCTAACTAGCAAGTGTTAGTTATCTATCAGTCATTAACGCATGTTCCGAGAATGGAAATATTTTCTGTTTTGATTATGTATTTAGTCGAAATTAAATCGAAATTCCCTAAGCTCTACATATGAGGATGTGAGTTGAGCAAAGCCGCACACAAAGCGATATCCTCCCATTACTTATTGGATATGTTGTGATTAATAAAATTTTGAAAACACTTAAGGATATTGGCTTCGGTATGGTGGCTCTTGGTGCTGTCATTTCAGTTTAAGCTAAATTTCTTCTACTAACTAACTACTTGTTGATTATAGTATTGGACCAGTAGTCGGTGTTTTGTATAATGATTTTCAAAACCAAGATCGTTATTAGAGAAGGGAAATTCCTCATTGGTCCAAAGTTCAACACGTTTCGTCAGAGTAATCTCCATATTCAGTACAACGCAACGTGATGTTTTAAGCTAGCTTTGATACATTTATTGTGAAGTACCCATCTGAACACATCTCTTGCTAGTTTGGTGGGCATTTCAAAACCCAGAGAACAACCTTTATCAGGTTCAGGACCTAGAGTCAATTAAAACAATGTTCATAGCGGCTTTGGAAACTATATTGGTCTCATTCTGCGAGAGATCTAGTACAATAGATTGACAGCTTAAAATGCTCTTTGACTAAGGGATGCTAATTTTTGTGATCAGCCGGGCCGTGTAAATTTGAATGCAGGGGTCATGTGATCACCAATGAAGGAGAACTAGCTTTCTGTATCAAGATATCCAGATTTAGGGCATCAAGGGGCTAAAGTATTTTGTGAAACATTTTGTTCATTTAAGAACACATCCATTATTGAGGCGAAAACTATTGCATGTTATTGGAAAGATAGTTGTTGTGTATCGTTGCTATGTAAGCACATAATAACAGCAATTACCTATTGAGATGCAGAAGTTCATTGTAGATCAGGCACAAAAAGATCAAGAAAAAAATCTATGTGAGTAATAAAGCTTACACGCACTTTTCGTGTCTGGTTTTGTTATTTTCCATTCCTTTAGGTGGCCCTACAGTCCGGGGTGGACCCGGATCTCAGTCAACAAGCGTCTCCAGCCAGCTCGATCCCTGGCTAGCTGCCTCCAGTTTCGCACGCTAAGTTGGCTGAGTTCCCCTTCCACTTGCGTGCGCCACCTGAGTCTTGGCCTTCCTCTACTGCGCTGCCCCTCGGGGGCGGATTCGAAGACTTTTCGGACCGGAGAATTGGTGTCCATGCGCTCTACATGACCCAGACATCTCAGTCTATGGATCTTCACTCTTCTGGCATAGTCCATGTCGCTGTACAGTCCATACAGTTCGTCGTTGTATCTCCTCCTCCACGCACCGTCAATGCAGACGGGACCGAAGATCACCCTAAGAATTTTTCTCTCGAAGTAACCAAGAACACCCTTATCCATTTTTGATACTGTCCATGCCTCTGCGCCATAGAGCAGGACCTGGATTATTAAAGTCTTATAAAGGGTGACTTTTGTTGTCCGAGAGAGGGCTTTGCTAGTCAATTGCCTTCTCAACCCAAAAAAACAGCGGTTGGCAATAGTTATTCTTCGCTTGATCTCAGCGCTGGTGTCGTTGTCTGTATTTATAGCAGAGCCTAGATAGACAAAGTCCTTAACTACCTCAAAGTTATATCTGACGAGGGTGACGTTCCGCCTGAGACGTCGGTGTTGGTTGTCCTTTTTGCTTGACAGCATATACTTGGTCTTGCCCTCATTGACCGCTAAACCCATTTTCGCCGCTTCCGTCTCAATACTCGCGAAAGCGCCACTGACATCACGCTGCTTTCTCCCGATTATGTCAATATCGTCGGCGTATGCGGGTAGTTGGACGGACTTTTGAAAGATAGTGCCTCTTGTGTTTGCTCGTGAGTTTTGCACTATTCTTTCAAGTACGATGTTGAAAGAATCGCATGACAGCGTATCGCCTTGTCTAAATCCTTTCTGGACATCAAAGGTCTCGGTGAGATCTTTATCGACCTTGTTGGAGTAGCGTGCATTCTCCATCGTCATCCTGCACAGACGGACGAGTTTGGTAGGGATGCCAAAACTAGACATTGCTCTATATAGCTCGTCTCTATAGATGCTGTCATACGCGGCCTTGAAATCGATGAATAGGTGATGGGTATCGATCTGAAGCTCATGGGTCTTCTCCAAGATCTGCCGTAGTGTGAATATCTGGTCGATGGTGGACTTTCCTGGCCTGAAGCCACACTGATATGGACCTATCAGGTTGTTGACGAACGGCTTCAGGCGTTCACACAATACGGCGGATAAGATCTTATATGCGATGTTAAGGAGACTGATGCCTCTGTAGTTGGCGCAGTTCAGAGGGTCTCCTTTCTTAAGAATTGGACAAACAATGCGCGCTTCTCATGCTCTTTCGTCTTCCTCCTGAGAAGCCGGGATTCGTCTCTCTTCTTCCGCTCATAGAGCTCATGAGCAGCTCTGGTCCTTCTAAGCAGCGCCGCGTTATATGCATCTTGCTTAGCTGCATGTGTTTGCCGGCATTCATCATCGAACCAGGGGTTTCGTTGTGGTGGACGAGTGAAACCCAGCACATCAGAAGCGGCATCTCTAATGGCGTTTTGGCAGTGTTTCCAATGGTCTTCGATGCTTGATGCTGGCGGCATTGGACCTCTTAAGAGATTAAGAGACACTCGATCGGAAAAGGACTTGGCGATCTCTTGCGATTGTTGCCGTCTGACGTCGAATTTTCTCACAGCATTAGTTTGTCCTGGCATAGTTTGGGATATCCGCAACCGTACCTTGGCTACAACAAGGTAATGGTCCGAGTCGATGTTGGCTCCTCGGAACGTACGGACATCCATAATGCTGGAGGAGTGTCTTGCATCGATCGCAATGTGATCAATCTGGTTGACTGTTGATTGATCAGGAGTTCTCCAAGTCCCCTTGTGTATGTCGAGATGTGGGAACCGCGTGCTAGCCACGACAATGTTTCGCCCCGCCGCAAAGTCGATTAGTCTGAATCCGTTATCGGAGGTGGTGTTGTGCAGGCTATATTTTCCGATTGTTCCACCAAAGATACCCTCTCTTCCTAGTTTTGCATTAAAATCACCGAGGACAATTTTAATATCATAGCTAGGGCATTGCTCGTAGGTCTTGTTAAGGAGCTCGTAGAAGGCATCCTTGGTGTCGTCATCTTTCTCCTCTGTGGGGGCTAATGTTGGCGAATTTAGCCTTGATGCGGATTGCTACGAGGCGCTCGCTCACATGCCGGAAGCTGAGGACTTCTTGTCTTAGTCTGGTTTTGTTATTATGATCCGGGTATTCATTCGGAAAACCTCAGGTTTGATCATAATGAATTCATCATAATTCTTTGATGAATTGAAGGACTTAAGCAAACCGAGCTGATAACTTCCTTTGAGTTACATACATGTGTATATCCTTGTCTGGATGCTTCTTAATTTGCTGTTTCTTCCACAGGTTCCAGGTAAAAAAACCTGAAATAAGTACAATTGACCCAACGTTAGTTGGTTAGTGAACAGGAACTAAAACATATTTAGGTAAGGGGAATGCAAACGACAAAACAACTTCTATATCTATTTCCATCTTCGCTTGTCACATTAGTATGCAGATAATGAACAATTCTCAATTTTAGTTCAAAAAAATATGCAATAGCCCAACGAAACATGATTTATGACAGTAGCACATGCGAGTGCAGATATAAATATGTTTAATATGTACATCCATTCATATATATTTATTTCATATGTATTTATTAAATACCGAGGGGTCCATTTGTGCCGGAAGATGGAAGATTAGGGCGTCCTTCCCTTATGAAAAGTAAATAAAAATTGAATGCTCTCTTCATGTGTAGTGTAGTTTTCATAGAAAATGAAATTTATTGCGGAAATGATAACAAACGAAAGTCTAGAAATTCTATTACATTCTGTTCTTACAGATATTAGGATTATAAAGTTTCAAATGTGAAATGCCGGATGTGTAAAAAAATGGAACAAAGGACAACAAATATCCGGAAGGCATGTTACCATGCCAGTGACTCGTGTTTCCTATATTTAAAGTTTCTGCGTCACTGTAACAGAGTCTGTGCGGGTTATTTGTAACAGAATATCTCTACGTATGACATAGATTTAATAAAAGTTTTACTAACCGACCAACTGAAGCAACAACATCGTACAACATTTTGGTTTTTACTAATGCAAAGCATTTCTGTGTCCATGTCATTTGTATAGTATGTGTTCAGTGTTTAGTATTGGGAGGCAGTATTCATGTTTTCGCCTTTTATGTACCCACATCTGTCCGAGACATTCATTATCCGGCCACACAGGCAAATGACAACGGACAGAATTTTGACCAAGGCGAAAAGATATTAATTGAATAATTATAATGGTCGTCTTCTTGCTATGGGTTATGACATGGGTATGGGTATGAGTAAGGGTAAGTGGGATCTTGCTAATTGTCTGCAAGGATACGCACGACATCATCTGGAGTGAGTTAACTCGATTTATAGTCATAGAAGAGGGGATGGAACGTTTGTCATAATTACGAAGGTCCTTGTTGTACTCGTATGATTGTTTTGTACAATATATGTATGCACGAAGGTGTGATTAGTTTTAGAGTAGACACCTGTGGCATAGTAGAAATGTCACAAGAGGATGCTTTTACAAATGGTAGACCTGAAAGATGTGTTTATGACAAGTAGCATAGATATTCCTATTAACATGCACACAAATGTACATACATACATGTATAATTATCATTCAGTTTTTTCAAATGAAATCAGATGGATTACATTGATATGACATTCAACTCTAATATCTCAGATGCCCGAATACCCGGGAGGTACAAATTAACTTAAATCACTGTTTTGTTATGAGAATACCTAGGACGCCAGAACATCGAAAAAGAGTGTCTGAATATATGCTGTAACAAATGCAATAGGCTATTACAGCCTTTTCTAATGAAGTCTTCTAGCATCCTCTCTAAAGATACGTACATCCAACAAAGCGTATCTCACAGATGTTACAGTTGTTAGGTAGAAGTCAAAAGGCGAATTGAGCCAAAAATGTTCGGAAATAGCAGGATGTGGAGAAGAATGAAAACAGCTTATGAACTTCACACACAAATAAGAATAATATCGGTTTCCCGGGTTAAACCATAATCTATATATACGTCTACAACGACATTCAATTTCGTCCACCTGACCAAGAAGACGTCTCATAGGTGTAAACAGCACCGATCAAGTCTCAGTAAGTCCACCATTAAACGGATTTTGAACAAATCCGGGAAGAAAAGAACAACAATAAATCTAAATTCTAATCTTCTTCTTCTTATCCTTATATTAACCCTTTCCTCGTTGTACGAACTTATGCGTAACGAGTTTTCCATTTTTACTGCATCGCTGCTGCTCCGCTTATAGGGTTGGCTAATGTCGCAAGCCGCAGAACGCATCTACATACGGCTCGATCCAGGATCGCTTCAGTGGTTGCCCCAGGCGTTGTTGCGCATTTGCCATATGAGAAATCCAGGAATTCTTTTTCCGACCTCGTTTTTTTTACAGTTGGATTGACCGTAGTTGATAGTGCCTTTTTAACCGCAGATTTTTTTCCGCAGATCTTCTTTGAACGTGGCAATACCAGCTTGTTCTATTCGCCTCAAGCTGTTCGGTTACCGAATTCTTTATATGTAGACTTGCTCTTACACGCGTAGACCTAATGCAACCGCGTTTAGTGACTTTACTAATCATCCTTAACATTTTCATTTCTGTTGCCGTCATTTTGTTTTTAAACCCTTCGTATATTATCCAGCACTGTGAACCGTACATAAAAGCTGGTGTTACTACCGTTCTTCCCTTCCATTCATCTAAATTCTAATGTTCTTCTTAAATGAAATTAACCATATGACAGATTAGTGGTGTCGATGGCGCGATGGTTAGCTCATTGGACTATTACGCAGAGGGTCCGTGGTTCGATCCCCCGCATCACTAACAATTTTTCGAATCGTCATCACCCTTTCGGCGGGCAATGGCAAACTTCCGAAAGTAAAATTGCCTATGAAAAAGCTTCTAAGAAGTGCCGTTCGGATTCGGCGATAAACCGTAGGCCCCGCTCAGATGTGACAAAAATGAAAACATGAGCAACACAAATGAGTGTCAAGAAGCAAGGCCATGGCCCATACCGGGCATCCAGCGCCACAGTGTTTTTTGTTATTTTGTTTTATATGACAGACTCATATCTGATATTGGCATCCCTACAAAACACGTCCGTCTAAACATAGTTATAAGGAATTCTCTACCGTCCAATTCAATAATAGCAGCACTTAAGAATTTTGACAGCATGACGCGCTTTGAAGTGAATTTTTCTAACATCTTACTTTAAATGATTGTGCCACATGGGAAGAAATCAGCGAGTTTGCACTAGTAAGTTTGCAGATATGCAGAGCAGCAATCGGACATCTAACCAGTTAATAGAAAGCTTTCTTTCAGAAAAGTTTATGTCGCATAGTATGAAAATAAAATTCATCAACAGTCGATAGCGCGACTGCTCCAAGGCAGTCAATGCGGTTTTGTTAAAGGCGGCTCGACTTAAGACGCGATTCAAAGTTTACGTATAACAGAGGAAAAACATAACGACACTTCGAAAAATCCGCATTTTTGTTTTTCCAATTTTTTTGATAGAGCCCCCAAAGCTCAAATAATTAGAGTATTCAGAGTCAAAACTGGAATACACCAAGACAGTGTTCAATATCTGATCACGTATAATAATGCTTTCATAGCTATTTAGCCAATTCATTAAATTTGCCTAAAGGCGCTGAATTATTGTTTGTACTATGACCGAGTATTGCGATTTTTCCGAACCCGCAAGCTCAAAATCTAACACCTATTTCGAAAGCGTAGAAAAAATGCAGACTTTCGCATGTATAGTAGAGCTTTCCTGGGGTGACAGTATGAAAACTCCATAGTACTTTGTAAGCTAAAATTTGTTGTTTCAAGTGTAACAAGTATATATATGTACTATGTACAGAATGCGCTGCTACTGCAAAAAAGGTTATGGTGCCTTGAAGTCCGTTTATATTTGGGCAAAATGCCAAATTTCAGTGCGATACTGTCTTTAGTTTTATTTTGACAGCTGATTGTTGTTGACGTGTTTGGCATCATGCTGAGTATGGACAAAAACGATTTTCGTTCTCTCATAAAACATTATTTTTTGAGAGGCAGAACGGCGAAAGAAACAAAAGAAAAGTTGGATAAATATTATGAGGCTGATGCTCCGTCAGGTTACACCATCAAATATTATTTTCGAGAGTTTCATGGTGGCTGCAACAGGCCCTCCGATGCGGTTACAGAGGACAATGTCAAAAAAATACATGAAATGGTGTTGGCTGACCGGAAAGTGAAGGTGCGCGAGCTAGCAGATACCACAAAGATTAGTACTGAGCGCACACGCCATATTTTGGGCAATATTCTGCATATAAAAAGGTTATCCTGCCGCTGGGTGCCGCGCATGCTCACTCCTGACGAAAAACACGAACGAGAGAGCCCTTCGAAAAAGTGTTTGGACTTGCTGATGCGGAATTGGGCGGACTTTTGGCGTCGAGTGGTAACTGTTGATGAAACCTGGATCCACTATTACACACCAGAGAACAGAATGAGTGCACGGCAATGAATTGAAGACGGCACGAGGGAGGCTCAATGGATCGGAAAGTTATGGCGTCGGTTTTCTGGGATTGTCATGGCATACTCTTCGTGGACTACCTTGACTATATTGAATAAAATAAAAAAAACATTTAAAAATAAATTTTTTTTCTCATTTCCAAGGAGGTTACTTTTCATTCCACCTAGTATACGGTAGTCGCAGCACATAAAACCAGATTTAACCATACGCTCAGCTTTGTTAGTCGAAGAATGAGAAGTGTATAGAAGTGTTACATTCTGCAGTCCACTCTGTTCGGAAATATCAAAATGTGCTGCTTTTCGATGAGTGGTCCAACGTCGTTTCGTTTGGACTTGAGCTTCTAATCCTTTTCGGACCGAATGCAGTTGTGGTAATAAAAATTAATCAGTCAGCAATACACTTCACATGCCACTATGTCCCTCTGGCTATACAAAGGCCAATTATTACTTAGGCAGAAATTGTACATTACACACAATTGTACATTCTGATAGCGTTCCGTTAAACTTTTAAGAGTAGTGTTCTGATCTGTTAGCCTTTAATCCAACATACGATTTGCATCGTTTCCATTTATGGATAGAACTCTCTTTTTCAAAATAAAATGTACTGTTCACTCTTTTCAATTCCCGAGAGCCAATCTTCTTTATCGATAAATGCGGATTCCAGGCAATTTGTTGTCAAACTTAAACCACAGGCGTTGCTGCTAACATTGATGATTCCGAAGAAGTTTTATTGAGTAATGTCCCTTCTTATGAGAATCTTTGCACCAACCAACAGATTCATTCGGCCCATTACTAATTGGTCGTATATTGGACTCGGTTCTTCAAATATTGTTCGATGGCAAACGAATTGCAGACCAATGCCTCGCGGACAATGTTGAATCTCCAAAAGGTTGAACTTATCCTGCTCTGCTAGTATATAAACGGTTATAAAATCAACTTGGAAACTTAGGTGCTTCATTCATTCTTTCTAAGGGTTTCTTAAAAAGACATTAACGAAAGAACGATTGAATTGACGTGAAGAAGACCCTTTTGGACTTAAAAACGAATTTTGAGTTGCGGTCAAAATTATTTTAATTTAAAAATATTTTTGGCAGCTAATTTTCCGCCATGAAAATCAGATTAATTTTGGCCTTTAATTACTACATTTAAAATGCTGCATACGCCATTGTTTGGAATGGCATTGCAATTACGTTTTTTGTTGTCCTTTGCAAAGGGTTGAGGATTGTAAGTTTAAAAGGGAAGAAAATAAGGCAAAGAATGCTATTTGTGTTTCAGAAGATGGGTTGAATATGATACCTTCTGTTCAAAAGGGGTTAAATTCTTTATTAGAAATTAATGAAAATAAATTGTTACTCACTCTGGTGACGCTACGTGGAAAAAAGTTTCAACCCAGTTGTTTTTCCTTCTCTGGCCCGATTTTTTCTTTCAAAGATCCAAGCTAATGAGAATAAAATAGAGCAAAGATTTAAAAAAAACTGAAATAAATCACAAGGTGCCAGGCTGAGTAAACAGAATTTCCATAATAAAATTACTTTTTCATTATTTTTCTGTGTGGCTTGTTAGAGATTTAAAACCCTTATCTTGTTTGCGGGAATTTTTTTTTTTTGTCTTAAATCTAACATCGGATTGCAAAGCATCCATAATTACCCTTAATTTCAAGAGACCAATCTTTCGTTGGGCTTCTGTTCGGATGAAACATCCCCAAATTACTTACCTCACTGTTTTCAGTTTTGTTTTTACTATTTCGGACTCGAAATCGATTTAGTTAAGACTGTTGGTCTCACATAAATAATAATCAAACCACCCCCAATCAGTGCGCTATCAAGAAAGTCATAACATTTATCAAAATTATCACACAAAACCCAAATACTTCTCTTCTGATTTTTTTTAATGTTATACAATTTATAATAATTGAAGGTAGAACTGTGAAGAGCAGAAACGCAAACATGAACCCTTTTTTTACCTCGCGTGTTAGCTCACAGGGGTCACAAGGGTGTACTGCTAAATTTCTCGCCTTTCGTTTAATTAAACAGAAATAACACCCTCTCATTTGTTTTGGCAAGGCACAAGTACTTGTGGCAACTCCTTTTCATAATATAATATCATAATATAATTTCCAGACCAAAGGGACATTAACAGAAGTCATTACAACCCCCCCTCCATCCCGTATCCTGAAGTAGTCGCATTGTAAAGAGGAGACAATCAGTACCTTCATCGGGCATGGCATGGGGCCAGGCTATGAGTACGAAAAAGGAAGATTTTAACAACGTGTTTCGTTTCTTATCTCATTTAATGGGAGTCATTTGAAACCGACATAATAACAAAAAAAAATGAACATTTTGAAATCTTTTAACTATGTAGGTCTTCATTTATTTGATGCAATGTGAAATTGTTGGGGAAGAAATCCTTGCGGATTGGTGTTGTGGGAGCATCAATTTTATGGCAGAAACGGCATTGTTCGTTAGTTGTTTGTTTGTTTTCACAAAAGAAAACCTTATTAATGTGATGAGATTTTTTCCACCTTATTTTGTTTCATTTTTTTTTTTTTCAGAATTTGGTTGAAGTCCTACATCAGAGTATCGCCAAAAAAATGTCAAATATCTTGAAATAAATTATCACAAAAGATGTCGACAGACTTCTTCATCGCGCAGAACCATCATACTTGTAGATAAAATTAGATTTTGCAATTTTATTTTCGTGTCTATTGTCTATACATTTTTGTATTAGGATAAAGCAGTCGTAAAATAACTGAATACACAGATTGAAATTAAGTCAAAGGTGCATTAATTCAGACTTCTCAAAGTCTATATGTGTTACTACATCTGGCGACTACAAGTGGAAGAAAAAATAATTACAAATTTATGCCTTTCAGTGGGGCTCTGCGCAGCGATTAAAAAAATGTGAGCAATAGCCTCAGATAATAATGAATTCCCTGTTGAAGACCCTGACAAGCGATTAAACACAGCGATTTTCGGATTAGCACGTGGAATATTCGAACTCTATGCCGATCGAGTGCAGTCGGACAACTAACGAAAATCTTTAACTGCTGCAAAGTAGATAAATTTAAAAAATGCGGTATAATGGACCGAACTGTGATAAAAAAACTGTGATATCTAGTACTTCAGAGAATGGTTAAGACAACTGCCGCGACAAGAATAGCAGTCGTAGCAATGATTCGGATGCGGATTCGTCTAAAGAGAAAGACTTCGGGAACAAGGGTGAAGTTTAAGATGTGTAAGCGACCGCCTGATGATGGTAATCATCCAACGGAAAGAGAACGACGGTTTTCACAGCTTACTATGCAGAAAGAGACCTGACTGACAACTTAATTGATCATATAGCGATCGTCGCAAACTAATCCTTCGAAGTTTTGGGTTTCCGAACGTTCCGAGCAGCTAACATCGGCTTAAACTATTAACAAAATACGGTTGCGGATATCCGTAACAGTTATTCATATGCTCTACAATCAGAAAGAAAGAAAAAAGAAATCTCTCGATGAACCCTTAGACAGAAAGATTGAATTTCGGGAGTTTTAACAAAAAATAAGAAGAACATACCAAAGCTGTAAAGCTCGAACAAACATCTGCACTGAAAGAAAATATCGTAGAGCGAGTGGAACCACACTCGGTACTGAGAATCTGGTAAAATTATTTCTGCATATTGGGAAAATGTGATGATGAACAATGTCCCACACTCAGACAAAACAAACTATTCAACCTCAATGAAGACAGACCAGATATTCATCCACCCGAACAAGATAAAGTTAGCTCATCCATTTCCAAGCTCAAATCTAAAAAATGTGCTGCATACAATGGTTTTATTGCTAAACTGTTTAAAGTAGCAGGTTATGATTGGCAACAGAGTATACATTAACTCATTTCCAATAAATAGATCAACAAAAATATGTTCAAAGAATGAAACTTTAGCATTGTTGGTCCGATCCTAAACAAGATAGATCACCTGAATTGCAGCAACTATAGGGAAACAAATCTCCTTAAAATCGCATTTAAAATATCGTCAACGGTATCATGTGAACTCCTACGACCCTTTGTAAACGAGCACTATTAGACCAGAAAAGTTCATCATAGATCAAAATTCACATAACGACACATAATCCAATCGGTATCATAAGTTCTTGACGGCAGTCTCCTTCATTTACCGGCGGAGGCCTGTTTGTAATCAATATTTCTTTTTTTCTACCTATATAACCTTAAAAAGAATCAGTAAGGACTTTGAACCACATCCGTTCACCTACTGCAGAAAATATATATAAAAGGAAAAAATGTTTCAACTCGACAAACATAAGCGTGAAGTTATCTGTGTGTACTCGTACATACATTCTTATCTATCGAGTGTTATGGTGCCTGTCCACAACTCGTGGAACTAAATCATAAATCATAATATTTAAGCCCTAATAATATCACACAAATCCTTCCTACTTTTCCTCTGAATCATATCCATTTCTAAATTAAACTCATTCCACAACAGACAATTGTACAATAGGATGATCTTGGAGTTCCTTTCACCGCCCTTGCTTACATGTACGAGTACGAGTACGATTATGCTCACTTGTATTGCGAATAATAATTTATTTTTATTATCACCGAATCAGAAAGTTGATTCGCCACCAAAATTCCATAAATACTAATTTCACGAGTTATAAAGAACAACATTCGACTTTGAAATACAACATTCGCATTGAAGCCCGAAACCGTGCTTTGGTTCCGAGAGTAATTTCATTTATTGCTGGCACAGTAAGCTTCTACTAGACTTGGCTGCTTTTTCTCAATCGGTTCGCGAAACGTTACCCTGAAATGGGGGCGAAAGCGGGAGTACTTTATCAATTTAATTTCCTTTTTTAAGCGCACTGCACAAAATCAAATTGCTTGTCGAGCCGGCATTCTGCTCTTTCTTAGTCTCCAGACCTGAGGATGGGGTGCAGGTTAGAGAGCCGTGCCAAAGGCATCTGGCTATATAACGCCTCATAAATATTGTTAATGGCCTTACGTGTATTTGATCTAAACTTGCTTTATTGGTGCGAATCTAACACTTTGCAATTTCTAAATGGGCTTTGGAGTAACATACCTACGAGTAGCTACTGTGCGGGCAAGTAGGATGGGTAGTTGAAAGTGCGTGTTTAACCTTTCGCTTAAAGGCGATAGGGGATGGTTATTATAAGCATTAGTATCACTCGCTGATGTACAAAATTAAATGATGAATGGGCTGTAGTCGCGAATGTTTGGTTGTTTTGGCGTTAGATTGGGAGCAGTTGTGTGGCAGCAGAATTTGCATCTTCGCAGGTGCAATTAATTGCATGTACATTGACTCATAAATTATTGCACAAGTCACAGCAAAGTGTGTTTTGTAGGCGGGCAAAGAGAGGAACATTGTTAAAAGTTTGATATATGTGTGCTGGAGTAATTAGCAGAGGAACACGGGTGGCAGAGTAAGCCAAACATTAAACGCATTTACAATACATTACCTCTGCATGACACCCTTCATAATCTTACTTAAACATACAATTTTTTTAAGCTTAAAACTGTTTCAATAAGTTACTATCTCGAATAAATATAATTTAGGTTTCGTTCTTCCCTTTACATACATATATATATGAATCATACCCATAACCCCCGCAGTAGACGATTAGAAGTACATATATCATGAACAGACAGATAAGATCAACAGACAAATAACATACAGATTTTCTAATTTGAGTACTCATACAATAAAGCTTTGTGATATTTACTTTTACTGGACGTTTAACCCTTCATGTCAGAGGTGGTAGAAATTTGAGCATTCCGCGGATCAGTGCCAACATTTGTTGTAAATAACAAACTGGACAGCGTGAGAAGCATATTGAACCAGAAGAAAGAGGAGAGAAAATTGAGGCGGTTAAAAAAAACAATCTTCAATGTATCCCAGTTTAAGAATATCGAGAAATGAAGAAAGAAATACAAAGTGCGTAACTTCTGCAAAGAGGCTAAAAGCGAGATTACAAGCTTCGAACTGGAGGCCCAGGCTCTTCAACACAGTGAGAATAATATTTTCTATCGCTCCGCATGGAAATTGGAATGTACTCTAAAGACACTTGATGACATAAATGTTAGCCCTAACACTACTAAATACTGCCTTCAAGAGAAGTAAACAAAAATGAAAAGCCAGCACTGTTTTGCGACAAACTCATTGAGCCCAACGTACATCTAACACACTTCTAAGTTTAAGGCCGACCAATCGATCACATTGCGGCTAATCCTAGAAAAATTAAAGAGTTTCCACTCTGAGCCTATGATCTTTAAATAGATTTGAAAACTTAGAACGACAGCATTGCTGTAGTGAGCTATGCACTTTAATGGGAGCCTTTTAGATCTCGAGACTGATTCCATTGCATCGCCCTACGTAAATACGCAATGCACCTTGCAGCTTGGAAAAACTATTTTCAAAGTCTTTCAAACATTTTGGCGAGCCTGTCACATGGCCTTTTCAATTTCATGATAAAGTATGAACTGCACAGTACCAATAGAAGCACAAAAGGCAACTCATAGCAACTCAGATTGTCATTTTCTAAGCTTAAGGTAGGAGGAAGATTTTCTTAAAAGAGACCAAGAATAATCTTATGAATCTGTTTAAATTAAATAAATTTATATTCTATTTCATTTCCGTTTTCTAGGGTTAAACGACTAATAAGACAGACAATTTATACAATACATTGAATAATCCTACTTACCGGGGTGAATAAAAAGAAGATACAAACGTGAACATACAAGTAATAATCAAAGACAAAAATATGTGAACCGCAATTACTGGACTATATTGAAAGAAATGATGAGAATGATTTACGCAGGAAAACTAGTCAACAGAAACATGAAAATATGAGAAACTGGAACATCCAACGGCGTTGGCTTAGCCTGTTGGCCTCCATTGCCCATGAGCTCATAAGTAAGTTTAGCCCTGCATATGACGAACTAAATAAAATCCAAACTAATCCTAACAAGTTGTTTCTACTTTGACTTTTTAAAACAACTAAGATCTAATGACCGGGATGTGAAGAATCGTCTCATGCTTAAAAGTGATGATACTATTAGCCGAAACCATGATTAACGAGGAAAAAAAATTATCGCCTTGCGCAATGAGAGCAAATGACGGGAATGGAAAAGGCAAAACCTCCACCTGTGTTGGCTGAACCAACATGTTCAAAAAACTTAGATATGAATATTACATTAAAGATCTTTTTTGAACCCTGGCACTAATGATATATCTTATTTATCAAACAATACCCGATCTCAGAAATCACTGTGTTACAAACTATAATCTAGTTTATCGAAGGTACTACAAAACAACTGCATCTCAAACATAAGTGTTCATCGGCTCAGAGGCTCGTTTTGTATGTAAGCATTATCACTGTAGCCAATATCATTAAGCATTCGCAATAAGTATGTCATAAAAGGATCAGGTTCCAAGTTCAAGCTTCATTGCCTTGAAATACTTTGATCATAATGACATGTTTTCGTACTTAGATTACATAAACTAAAGGCATTCTTCAATAAAAGACATTTTTCTCATATCAAACAAAGTCCCCCAAAAGTCTGCTTGGGCCTCAAAAAACTGTCCCTTTTAGGTCACTCTCGATTTATATTTGTAAGTCTCTTACTTAATATAAGTGTATATTAAGTTGGAAAACATTTTTCAGGACAATTTTTTATGCACAAAACTCCCCGTGTCGTCATCACTTTCACAGCAAGTGTCGCAGGCCGTTGTACGAGTATAACGAATGCGCATCACATTTATTAATGCGCCTTCACGACGCCAGTAACAATATACAGCCTTTCCTTATAAGGGACAAAGGAAGACCGCTTATCTTTAAGAGACATCAGAAAGCATTCGTTTGGTCTGGTTGTCATGCCCAGTTGTCTGAGCCTTGCCTTGCTATTTTGATATGATATGATATTTTGACCTGGGACCCAGACAAGACTCAGTGAATTCAGCCTTCTAACCGCGTTTAGTGATGTTTTCTTCTAGCTTACAAGGCATTAGAGGATTCAGCAAGGCTTTAAGAGTAGATTACTGTCGCTAGAGATGCAATATCCTAGGTGGTGTGATTATTTTATTCAATATAGTCCCATTTTAGCTTGATACACTTATTCCAGTGATTTTCCAACTTCTTGATCCCGTCCGAAAAGTAATTTTCCGGAAGGTCTGCAAAATACTCCTCCGTGATGTCGATGATTTCCTCGCGTGAGCTGAATTTTTTATTGATGAGCTATCTTTTGAGGTTTGGGAAGAGATAATAGTCCGAGGGAGCCAAATCGGGCGAATACGATGGATGCGACAGCAATTGGAGCCGTAAGTTATTGATTAACCGTGGTTGCGATGCTCTTATGCGCCGGCGCATTGTCTTGCAAAAACAAAATTTTTTTTCGCTTCATGTGAGGCCGTTTTGCAGCGATTTCAGCCTTCAATCGCTCCAACAATGCACAGTAGTACCCGTTGTTGATGGTTTTTCATTTTTCGAGGTAGTCCACAAAGAGTATGCTATGACAATCTCAGAAAACCGACGCCATAACCTTTCCAACCCATTGAGCCTCCCTCGGCCGTCTCGAAGCACTCGTGCCGGCTTCAGTCCATTGCCGGGCACTCATTCTTTTCTCTGGTGTGCAATAGAGGATCCAGGTTTCATTAACAGTTACCAATCGATATCAGCAAGTCCAAACACTCTTTCGAAATGCTCTCGCGTTCGTGTTTTTGGTCAGGAGTGAGCATGCGCGGCACCCAGCGGCAGGATAACTTTTTCATATGCAGAATATTGCCCAAAATATGGCGTGTGCGCTCAGTACTAATCTTTGTGGTATCTACTAGCTCGCGCACCTTTACTTTCATGTATTTTTTTGACAATGTCCTCTGTTATCGCATCGGAGGGCCTGCCGCTGCGGACTTGATCGGTAGTGGAGTTGCGGCCACCACGAAACTCTCGAAACCAATTTTTGACGGTGTAATCTGACGGAGCATTAGCCCCATAACATTTTTCTTTTTCTTTTCTTTTGTTTCTTTCGCCGTTTTGCCTCTCAAAAAATAATGTTTTATGAGAGACCGAAAATCGTTTTTGTCCATACTCAACATGATGCCAAACACTTATTGTTGACGTGTCAAAACAGCTGTCAAAACAAAACTAAAGACAGTATCGCATTGAAATTTGGCATTTCTGCCTAAATATGAACGGACTTCAAGGCACCATAACCATTTTTGCAGTAGCAGCGCATTCTGGCGGTCAATGAGATAACTTTTCACCCCACCTAGTAGTTCCCGCTATCAGGACTGCGAATATTTCCGCTTCAAAGTGAGCCGCAAGTCTTCCTAACGTCGATGGAAATCCAAGAAACATACCAGTGACGCATATTTTAGCTGTTTGAAGCCATCCGTGAAGTTCTGATTGCAATCCTTTTCTGTCTCAAATTCAGGCCGAAACCAGTCTTGGGCACAGCCAAAGGCGATTTCATATTTTTTCTGTAGAAAGAGTAAAAGAACAGCCGGCTCGAAAGCACATTATAGCTCCAGTGCATGTTGCGCCAACGATCACTTCCTTTTAAACGGAAAATGGCTTTTATAGTGAAGCCCATGACCTACATATCAGGAGGAGGGGGATTCATCAAAGCGTCTAGAACGAAGCCAGGCTTGCACCCTAGCCAGAGCTTTCTTTGTAGTCTGGTAGAAGCAGCAGAGGCAGAACGGCACCCAAACACTTCTTCGGAAAATTGTCTGAAGATGTCTTTACCACAAGCTGAGCCAAATCAAAGCAAACAACCTCAGTTTTAAGAGGATTGGCGTCTAAGACTGCCTGCGTCTTAAAGCATACAACCCCTTCACATGATCTAATAGATAGTACATGTACATCATTAGCTTATGTTTGTACATAGACGTCAGTATTGAGTCGACCAGTATAGCGGAGACAGAACTCTGCATTGCAAGCAACGCCTGTTTATCCCCTCGGTCACAGTCAGCATTCGCAATCAATGCCCCATTCACCAGCATTGCTTCTATCCACAAAACTAGTGAATCGTCTATGACGAGTTACACAAAAGTTGCATTGTCGAAAACACCCTCAAGAGCGATGAAAATGCCCAGTGCACATCCCTTTCAGTTTTCTTGCAAGATTTTTAAGCGCACTCTTTCAAAATCTCTGCGTTGGTAAGCATGTTCAATCTCAAATAGATAATGTATCCGCAAAGCAGTTTTACGCATATGCCGCGATCATTCTCTCAATAATATATGAAGGAAGTCAGACTTATAGGTCTGAAACTCTTGAGGACGTGTGTAGTCCTCTTTTTCGATTTTCGGTATAAAGCCTACTCTTGCACCCACTACGGCGTATTTTGTTATTTAGCTTACTAGCAAATTCGTTTATTGGAAGTTTATTGTAACCTAGTTTTGATATGGTTACCTGGAATGTGAGCTTTAATTTCGAGTCTTTACCCTTGATCAGTATAGGTACCATCAGATTTTTTGAGTGGTGTTAACCTAATTGATCTTCCCCTTTCGAGAAGTTTGACCAGCCTACTGCTATCGCCGACAATTTCATTCTTTTCTCAATAGTCTTGATAAGAGGCATTTACTGAAATCAGAATAAGCTTCTTGTATTCCTATTGTTTAAATCTGTAAAGATTCCATCTGCCAAATTAGTCTCAAGGGACCTGTTTAGAAGTCCGCTGGTATTTTTGTGAACACGATGCAAATTAGCGTTCCCCTAAAGAAGAAGCAATATCCAGGATTGCTCTCAAATACATAACATTTTAAAACACTTGGTAAAGGAACTGTCCGGGTTCCAAGCGATTTCCTCTAACTTTTGTTTTGTCGTGAGCTAATGGGGAACACTTTTGAACTTACGAGGAAGTCTTTAAGTCCTGTCCTCTTTGTTTTCTGTGGATTTCTCCTCTTCAACGAGATCGACACCTCGATTTCGATTCTGAATTCGATGTACCTATGGTCTGACATAAAGATATACATATAATACTTGCAAAATCGTCGATAAACCTTTTTAGTCAGTAATGTACTTAGCATATCTATTGAATAACGTCAAGTCGATTATTCGCTGTATTACTCTCGTAACAAAATTTAGCTGAAAGAAAACACTGCTGACAACCAGGTCAACCGATAGTACTATACATATGATAATCAGGCGAAAATTGCTTCTCATATTGCATTTGCTACTGCCCCAAAAATGTGATAAATCTCATCTTCCTGTGCTTACAGTCTGCATTGAGTTCGGCTACTATCTTCGATGGTGGTAATCAAAGGTGGTTAAAACGAATGTGTAATACGGAAAATAAGAAGACGCAACGACGAATTTGTGTCATTCTCCGTTCGTTCGTAGCTGATGTCTGCGACAACTAAGATATCTTAAATGATGATGTTCTTATCCAGTTCGCACTATGCGTGTTCAATTCAGTAAAAATTGCACAGATAAATAAAATATTAAATATTTACTACCGAATCCACTGTCCTCTTTAACGTATTAGACATAAAATAGAGCATCGAATGCCCCCTATTTCATTAATCGCTGTGAGTTATCAACAAACATATTTTCAAATTATAAATTTTGTTGAAATACCCCGTCAGCTACAGCATCTCATAATAGCAGGGCAATCACTGTCAGTTGCACACATACTCAATACAGAAGCGTTTAATTCGATTAATTAACCACCCAGCATCTAATAGTCATATATATATGTTTCGCCGCAGGCAGGGAGAATAACAACAACTAATCCCGTAAACTGGCATATCCCTTCAAAGCAGGACACATAACAAAAACACCCCCCTATTCACGCATCGGCCCAAACCAAAGAAACACAACAAATCGAAGGATAATGACAATGATAGATTTGCTAATATCTGTCATTTGCTTTTGTTCTCAAACAAGAGTTCATACATACGATTACATTTGTACAAGCAAGAGTATACTCGTACTATGCCCCGACTCCAGCCTCGGCTCTGGCTATGATTCTGGCTCCAGTTCTGGAATTGTTTTACAACAAATTGAGAAGTAGAAACAGAGATTACCCCGATTAACCTGATTGTGCCCCAAACTGTTCGATTAATGGGGGACGATTAAGATGCTGCAAATTCGATGAGGATTACAGTTTCAAGAAGGGATGTAGTGTAGGGAGTGTTTGATTACGTGTTGTACATAGAGATATTCCACGCCATTCTACAATACAAAGCCTCGGGTGGTTGAAGCAGATAAATTAAGTCATTAGTTAAACGAAAGTTTGTTCAAGGAAAATAAATTGCTTGCAAATCACAAAAGGCTTCAAGAAATTCTACCAACAGTGGATGTGGGTATGGTTATTGGTTATCTCTCGGATTAAAAGTTTCCCAATGCGAAAATGCAAATGCAAGTAAGACTGCTTCAGCTGATTGATTTCACGTGAGTAGAATAGCCGAGGGTGCACATGCCATTCTACTAAACCTACGCGTATGTAAAACCTAAAAAAAAACATTTTTGCTACTCTTGTGTCGGTCTACTGTATGTATGGCCCTACGTTTGAAGCGCCCTACAAAACTCTTGGAGAAAAACAGAAGGAGAAAAATCTTTATTAAAAGTTTACGAAAGTTTTCAAAGATACTCATAAGTTTACTTTTCTACATTCTAAGACATGGGCGGTGACAATATTCTCCAGGACCACGCCTGTAGTACGTTTTTTCAATCAATTTATGCGCAAGGAAGGGGTCTTTTTTTTCCTTGAAATTTAAGCACCTACAATTTAAACACATAGAAATAAATACTCGTACATAAGCACAGTATATCAAAATATGGCTGCATTTTATTTGTTATGTAATTGCAAACTCAAATTTATGTATACAGTGGTCTAGAATATTTTAAAGCTCATATGACTCGTACGAGTATGTGCAAACCACGAGTAACTTGTAGCCAAAAACCTTAAAAAATTAGCCATTCACGGCTATGTTCCAAAGATTTTCCATTAAAACCATTTGGTAGTGATAAAGTTCAAACAAGAACAAGCAAATCACATTTTGATGAAAATACAGAATTTTGACTAAACGTAAAGAAGACAATTGTGGCTGGGACAGCTCATTTGTTTAATGCCCTTTTCGGCTTTGTTAACATATTTGGGGTTTTTTTTTTGTAAAATTTTCAATCACGTTTTTGAATAAATGCTTTTAGATTTCTTCTTCAAGACTTGAGGGTTGTTCCTTTTTAACATAAATATTGGGTTTCAAAGAAAGAAGTCAAAATCGAAGTTAAATTTCGTGTACGGGAGTCAATTTTGTTTGGGGAGTTAAAAGCAGGATGTCTGGCAAAAACTAACGCCAAGTTAGAATGATTTCTTCCAGATCAATATTATACATTTGGGGCACAAAAAACTGAGTAATTATTATCCGATAACATTCGCTATTGTTCAGAGTAAAATGTTCTAATGATTCTTCCCAACATGACTAAGACACCACACAAAATGCTAACAAGTTTGGGATCCATTTGTTTCTCAATTTCTTCAATGAACCAATAGACGAACTCTCTTCGCGGTCGATGTTAAGTAGGCTTAAATTGTTAAGGAATTTGGATTTTGTAAGCATGAAAACACAAATCTGTGATGACAATAATCTATGTACAGTGTGCTTCTTGAAATGTTCAATTCTTGACCATGGTAGTGAATAAATGTCATAGTTTTCGACAATGGCAAACAGCCGCAATGTTCAACGCTGTTTACCACCATGACAAAGAAGCGTTAAAAGTCAGCTGTAAATTACTCGTATCATTTTCCTTGAGTTTTTCGGTTTTTTTCTTCAGTATATGCATTTGCAACATTTTGTTTTAAAAAAAATTGCACGCAGTTTGCGAATTGTTGCAGATGAACTTTAAAATTTTCTAACAGTAAGAATTTGTTATCTATCATGTTGAAAGCGATCAATTTTTCATCGTAGACTATCTACCACATAATTGTTATAATGTCGGAATGCCAAATTCAACTTTTCAGCTCCTTATGTAAGTTATAACACATATATCATTATTGGGCCTAGTTTATATTTATTTCAAACCCGCATTTCTTACAGAGAACTCTAAATTGTCAAACCATCTTACGGATAATAGGAAAAAAAATTAGGAATGGCATCAGGTTTTATTTTATTGAAAACCAGAGCATCTAGCTGTATTAGGGGCACAGTCCTATGGCCGGATATTGTACGATTGCACTGAACAGGGTCAACCTGGCGTGGCTCTGTCCTGTAACTCACTTGTTCTCGGTTTGATCTCCTCGTTCCACATTCATCTATTCATCCTACAATGAATAGGCTTATTCTTTGTGCTTATCAGTTAAGATATATAAAGCGAATGAATATTAACCCTCCGTTTCGAAAAGCCTTTGATTCTTACCCGGAGGTTCAATTAAATAGAGCAAACCTAAGCCATCTTGGGCTGTGCAACTAGAGACAGTCGGTCTGAAACGCCTTTTGATAAATAGACGTATGATATATTGTATTACAATGGATTTTGCTGCTCGAAGTTTAATTAGGAACAAAATCGTAAGCTAAAATGGATAATCTCTAAAGAAAAATCGTTATACCTTTGGTGCAAGCCTGGAGTCTGTGGAAATTGTGGAAAATATTTGAAAACTTTTTATTTTTGTACGGTATACAAATATGACTTAACCCTCTACTGCACAAGAAGCCATATATGGCTTTTGATTTTTCGGCGATGACTGCTTAAACTGCGTAACTGCCATTGGAAATTAATTATTAAGGCCGTTAAGATACTCGTAAATCGATTGTTAATGTGTATATGTATATTTTGTTACCTCTATCTCTGCACAAGTGCAAAAAACTGCGGTCGAATTCAAAAGGGCGCGTTGTTAAGGCTCAGTTCCAAAATATAGAAAAACAAATTGTTTTATTTTTGAGTAGCGAGTACCTCCAAAGGTGATAATATTTTTTCTTATATGATTTGATACTAGTAAGTAAAATTCGTTTATTAAAATTGCAATTTTAAGTGTGCGATTCAAGATGCAATGCGTTTTTAGCAACGTCCATATATGGCTCCTTGTGCATTTACTGAAATATTCACCAAATTTCAGGGTTTCAGATATGGCTCCTTGTGCATATGAAGACGGTTATGCGAGTTCCCCGCTTTTTCTACAGTGACTAACTAATGACTCCATCACGTTCGTTTCTAAATAAAACGCGATTTTGAACTATTCCTGACTATGGATTTCAGAGTGAAGACGAAATCCTCGAGTCAGAAGATAGACTCGACTCTAGTTACCTCAATGGGACGGCGTCATGAATTTCCGCTAAGTTCCGTTCATTTGGATTCAACTGACCGCATTCCAAAATAGCAAAAACAAGGTAGCAATGCCAAAATGATAGTCCATACAGGTCTTTCATTATATGCAAAGTCAACCTGTGCTTGAACAAGGATTGAAATTGCTTTGCTTCATCCCACTTATAAATTTTTTTTGAACTATTTCCCGTTTTTAATGTTCTTTTTAATGAATAAAAAAAAGCAAACAAATTTTTTTTTTTCATTTGATCATAATGCAAGCAGTAGAGGGTTAAGAGATCTGTTTTTAGGCTATAAGTCAAGAATCAATTAACATCTTCTTACACTCCCCACTCTGCTTAACACGAACACACTTCGCTTCATTTCAAAACTCCAAGGTGGGCACAAGTTTTAGAACTTCAGATACAGCGCGACTTCTAATTTAAATTCAGATTTCCGGGAGTTGTCTAGGAAAATTCTTCCGGTTGCTTTATTTTTGAGTGGTTATGTAAGTCGCAGTGACTATCTTTGGCATCCCTTGAGTAGTGATTAAACTTATTTTTGCTGAAGATGGAAGGACGTGCAAAATATTGAGGTTTTGCCAGCTTTGGAGCTAGATCTAAGAGCGATTGCAATATGAAGCGGTGGGTTGCACGGTTTCTTCTTAGTTAATAAAATTTGAGTTCATGTGTAGCATGATCTTAAAAACAGCAGTGTATAACCCATTTCTTGCCACAGATTTTCTAACACGTCTATGAACCTTAAAATGGCTGCTTGATACTTTACTAATATTCAGGTTTCACTCAAGTTTGTTATCCAGGTGTAGTGTAGACTGACTCTTCTATGAATTATATTCTGAATGCTAAGTATACGTTTTTTTCAGTTAGCAAAAAATCAAAAATTTGGTTCTTGAAATTATTAAATTTAACCAGCAGCGATTAAAATCTCAGCTTATTTCACTATGGACTCTTCATCGACTTGTTCATCCAAGCGATTAAATCAAGATATTTATTTTATTTATATTTCCAATTGAATCAGGAAGGGCTTGAACACCGTCACGCCGCAAAATCAAAATACTAATCGAAATACTGCCATGGAGGACACTCGGCAGGAGAAGGTATAGGTACTCAGCTCATGCAAATCAAACGCTAGAACTTTTCTAAATACGAGTACGCTTTTTATTAGACAATATCGTCTTTATTTCGAACTGCAGCATTTTTTCGTAACGCAGGTAGTTTACCATATATGCTGAAACAACGCACAGCGATGTTCAAAAGATTGGAAAATGATCGTGGATGACCCACTCGCAAGTCAGCTCTGAATTATACTGACAGAATTTATACTAATATTATAAATACGAAAGTAACACTGCCTATCTGTTAGGTTTCCCGGCAAAAATGCTGAAATGATTTTAATGAAATTTGCTATAGACCAAGATCCTTGACGAAGGACATATTCCATCAAAAAAAAAGAACAATGTTGCCAACTTTAATGGCAGCCGAGGTTGGTGCAAATAAAAAATATTATAGAATTTACGCCAAGCTATAAAGATTTTGATTTCTTTCATTTTCGGTCTGATTCTATTTTAAATAATAAACAGATTACATATTCATATTATTATTTCGCTTTACACGTCTCCACGAGTAATATTTTCATAGCATGCCATTGAGCATTCTACGAAAAAAAAATTGCTTGTGGAGACCATTAAAATTTTTTTTTTTCGCTTTGGCTGGTGCCGAATGAATTAAATATTTAAATTAATTGGCAATTTCAATACTCTGCGTTTATTTTCGAAATTTTTTCAATTGTTTTCATGCCTCTAACGCGACAACACATCGAAAAGCTTTGCTTTGCATCTATAGAATGCCATGTAATATTGCTCTTGTCGAAAATATATGCATTTGGAATCTAAGACTCTCTTCTTCACTGGACTAGAAACTACATTTCAGAACATTTAATTTAAGAGGTCTTGGACAATCTGATATCCACAAAAAAGTGCTGATATGCCCCAGGGGTTCGTTCTAACGCCGGCACTCTTCCAAATCTTTATAAAGGATTTCCAGTTTGGATGTAATGAATTTTCTAAAATTATCCGAGGATTTTGCTTGGAAACCCACCATTATGTTCTCACAACCAATTGCGGAAAGTTCTGCGTTCATTATGATTTGTTGACTTCAATTCTTGTGTTAATTGGATTTTGTAAAAATGCATATGTAAACCGTTTTTTAAAATACGCCAAACAGTCCATAGCTAAATGCCATATGCCTGAGAACGTCGTGATATCGATGTTGAAGGGTCTTTAGCGACACTGTTCTGCAGCAGCAATGTTCCGAACACGAACTTTATAGTATTTTCATCATTATATATATTTGTTGAAATTATCTGCATATCTACGAGTACATTGAGGCACCTTCTTTCCTATAGAGTTTTGACAACTTTACATATATATTTATTATGATTTTACTCATTTTAAGACTTACAGCAAAATCACGACTTGCGTCTTAGTCTCATCTGAAATTAAGTTGTTTTCAAGTACTCCTTTTTAAATCTTAAAGAACAACGAGTTTTTCATTTTCCTATAAGATCTAAACAAGGAAAAAAAAATCGTGAAACAGAGAAACTGATCCAAAAAATGGCCTTACTCAGGTGACTTAAAAATTTGCACTCCTTCTTCAAAGTTCTTGGCAAGTTGTTATCAAGATTAGGCAATTCCCTGATGTACATAAACACACTTTCTAGAAATAACGAATCCCAAATAAGTGTAGAAAAAGCTGTACCACAGACGAGTGACATGGAGTGTGTTCAACTTTCATCAACTCAATTAGAATAAAGAATAAGCGCCACAAGATTAGAAACATAAACATATTAATCTTTTATTAGTTTTTATATGGTTTTTTCATATAATAAAATAAATACCTAAATAAATATGTATAATACATTTGTATATAAAAATGTAACCAGTCGTTCATTACAAAAAAAAAGAAAAACTAAAAAAAGTTTCAAACCAATGAATTGTACTTCTTTTGAATATCGACCAACTAATTAATACCTAGCGCACAGAACGCTCTACATTTGGTTGGAGTTTCCTTTGTAATCTGATGATCCTTTCTATTATCACTTCGTGATTCATACTCTTCCAATAGAAGAATCAGTAAATACAAAGAGATGGATGTATGGAAACGTTCAATTTAAAACTAACCAGGCACAATACTATACTCGTACTCGTACATTGTCATTAATCATTAGTAAAATCTGATTGGAGATAGCATTTATATCCAGAAATTGATTAATGGACCCTATCCCACAACAGTGCATCGCACTTGTGTTAAGAGTTCTCCTCATAACAAACAGGATATACGGATTCAAGTCCGTATCCGTATTTCACTACGAGTATAGCCAAGGCTAAAGCCAAAAACGAAACAAATCGTTACCACGTGACTACGACTCCAGCACAAAAAGTATTTGGCGGAGTTTTGTTTAACAATGGTACTCACATTTGGCAATTCAAATTGGCGACCAATTTCATCTGGTGTTTTACGCCAATCAGCCCAATTAGGCACAAACAACCACCATTGTTGATGACGCACCGCACCGTACACCGTACCGCGCCTGTTGTTTTTTGCTTCCCGTATCGGGAAGTTGGATTTTAAAATGGAATGCTTGTTTTGATAAGCACTGTTCGAGGGGTATGTTTACAGTTTACAGTTTACCGAGTGTTATTTATCAGTCGTCGCTACACTGAGAGGGCTTTTTGTGTCAGTCTGTGACAAATATGTATTTTCAGTCACCCATCTCGGCGTTGTTTCTTCGTCATCGTCATAGTCATCGTCATCGTCGATGTTGCTTCGGTCGGGTAAAATGAATTAATTAAATACATTTTTGGAATTTCCTTAATATAATTTGTGGAATTCGAGTTAGATGACAGTTTTCGTTGTCGGAATGTCTTTGATTTAGATTCTCAACTTCAAAGAACGCGATGCTAAAATTTTAATTTTCTGAAGTCGATGAGATGCTGATGTTAATGAGAGCGCTCTGATGAAGGGGTTAACATACGAATACGTGAAGTAGACAATTAAGTTTTAATTGCTTCGAGTAATAAAGGTTTTCCAAATATTTTGCAGGAGGTAACTGGAGTAGAAGTAATGTTTGAGCAACTGTAGTTTGCCAAGGATGGCTTGATTTCAAATTTCCAAAGGAGAAGTTATGTACATATATGTATGTATATGAACCAGGTGTAAATATTTCTTATTCTTCTTTTTGGTAATTTTTTTTTAATTTTACATACATATTTTCTTATATTATCTTACCAAAAGCTATCTGAAATACGAAAACCATGATAAAAGCACTGTCTTCACCAAAATTATTAACGAAAATAAACTTTGCATTCATATCAAAAACACACAATTTCCTACGATTATCCTAATGGCTTCAGAAATAATTTCTCGCTACAACAGAGATTTAATGTGAAACCAGTTGTCGCATTGAACTAGCAGGCCTCATTTATTTCATAATGGAAAGACAGACCCAAAGCATCGGTTTCAAGTCATCCAAATTCATTGTCTAAATCAAAACTCTGTTCGCGAAACTTAAAGAACACTTCATGAAACTCACTATTTATCTAATTATTGACAAATTGCGCGCCTAATTGAACACTTTCACGCAACAAATATGAGAACAGTACGCTGGGAAGAAAATATCACGGATGTGAAAGAAAATGTTGAAGATTATACCACAATTTATCGATTCGTCGTTGTTCACAGTAACTTGGCATTTCTGCGTCCACTTTCCAGAAAATTCTTCACGATCTTCGTGCCAATTCTTATAAGATGCAATTAATGTTAGAGCGAAATTCGGGTGACCATTTATTGCGTTGGGTGTTCAGTGATTAAGCTTTAAAATCAACTGGAGGTTGATCGAGTCTTTTACAGTAGTGATAAGGCATTTCACCCCAATATAACAGACAAGAGAAACAGATCAAAACTTTAAAAGAAAAGAAAATTTTAGAAAGATGTTAAGACTCGTCTAAATGTGCAGAGTATCAACAGAACAGAACAGAACAGAAACTTAGTAGTGGACAAGTCTATAAACAGACCACTTCTCAATCTTTAAATTCAAACAGAGAATCGGTCATATTGTCATACTTTCCCCCGGTTGGACAATAGCTTCACTGTCATGATTTCGACCAGGCAGGACTAGATAAGGAACAGAGGATCAATCATTCTCTGGGTATAGATGAAATTTGCTGCTGAGAACTAGCACTGATTATGCCTTTTCATACCCAAACTACCATTTTACGAAAATTGCCAAACAATTTCTAGGACGGTTCATTTCTCCAAATAGTAATCAAAATAAGCCGTCGAAATCTTGCGATATAAAGCCTTGCGGCTTACAATTTTGTATTTTTTTGATAAATCAAAAAGACATCCGCAATTGAAGACCCCTTTCGAAGGTCTGTTGTCTGTTGAATTGGCAATACTAAATGATGGTGACTAGATTTTGTGGGGTTGCGCTATAGAATTATTTGAAAGAAGTTGATCTACTCAAAGAGAAGTAAAGTGTCAATGCTTATGTGCATTTAAGGATTAAATCAGACAATCACCCAATATCTCGCCTTCCCTCCGGAACCTCCCAAAACTGTGTGGTATGTAGAAAATTTCCACAATTTAATTCTCAGTTTTCTTTCTTTTGAACAATTCTAATATTTTCTATCTTTGTTTTTTTGCTTGTGCCAGCGGAATTGTACAAAATTCACAGTTGTTCCAATAAATCAAATAAATCTGTTCCAGTGAATTGTTAAAGTGACTGAAGAAATTATCCTTTGTGCCTCTACAGGATGTGCATATTCTTATTAGATAATTTTAATTCCAACTCTTGCCTCTTCATATGCTTAGTTTGTTCAGTGTCATTTGACAGAGGATGACCAACCGGCTCGTTGGTCTAGGGGTATGATTCTCGCTTCGGGTGCGAGAGGTCCCGGGTTCAATTCCCGGACGAGCCCAAGTCAAAACAGTTTTTTTTTTTTTTTCTTTCTTTCTGACATGACATATTTATTATTACTTTCTATTAGGGAATATTATCTGAACATATGTAAGTACATATAATGGTAACAAATGTACTTAGCTGATATGCCAAAATCGAACGTTTCGCTGAATCACTATCATACGTAGCGTGGCAAATAATACCTCAGTAAGCAAGAGTGTCATCTATTTGTCTGAACTTGCGTTTTAAAGCTTGAATTTTTCTCTACTATCTGTCAAAATTTTATGACACTTATAAAAATAATTTTTCTAGAATATCTTTTCATTTGATGTCAAAGCTTTAAAATGAAACAAAATAGATGCAACAGGTGTACCGTGACTATCTTTTGTTTGAGTACAACAGAACGGTAGAGACGCTGGAGTACGAAAAATACACGGCAAGGCCAATTTCAGTTAACAATTATAAAAATTATTTTTCCAGAACACCTTTTCATTTGATATTTAAATTTTATCATGGGACAAAGAATGGTTCAATTCATATCAATTCAAAGAGCTTTTTATTTTTCATAAGCGATTTAACAATGTTTAAATATTCCTGAGAAGCCGTGGCTTGTCTTCAGAAGATTGTATTTCTAATATATTAAAAAAATTTAGGTAAGCTGCTCTAGCTACATAAAGATAATTAGTTAAGTTAGTTTTAAATTTTAATTGTTGGTTTTGTTTTATTTAATTTGAAATGAAATTTGCTTTTAAGAATATTAGATTTTTGTAACTAAGTATTAAAAAACAGTTTTTAATGCTTTTTGTTCTCATTGTGACTTTTTGAATGTTGACGATTTCTCGAGGTAGTTCGTTTAAAGTTGCTGGAACGCTGTTCAACAGTTGTCGTCTACCATAGTTATTGTAGAATCTGGGTACTTGCAGCATACCATGGGCACGTCTCCGTATATTTACTGTGTGATCTAGTTGGCGAATGAAACGGTAACCATCGAAGTACTGCATAATCCTCAAGGCAAATTCTAGGCATCTGAGTCGAAAACAATTGCCGTATCGTCCGCAAAAGCAACGCTCTGTTTGAAATCTCGAAGAAGTTCGTTTACATATAGTATAAAGAGGATTGGATCCAGCTTTAAACCTTGAGGGACGTCATGTTTCACTTTCTTATTTTCGCTTAATACGTTTTTGATCATAACGATTTGCAATCTGTAGCGCAGGTACTCTGCAAACCAATCCGCCATGACCCCTCTTACGCCGAGCCTTCCCAGCGTTTTAAGCAACTTTGCATGGTCTAACGTGTCGAATGCTTTGCTAAAATTCATGAATAAAACTTCTTAAATTCCACACAAAACGTTGGTAAAAATACATCAGAAGCATTCCGATTGATACAACAACTGTACCGTGGTTATTGTTTAAGTAGAACAGTTATTTTCGAGTGGCGTAAACATTTTTTGAGCTGCATAGAGACGTCGGAGAATCACAAGCATGCGGGAAGGCATTTCAGTTGGGACGTCTGAAATGATCCAAAAGTACGTGATTTTGTTGCAGAAGACCGCAAAGCTTTACTAAAAATGATTGAAAAGGCCTTAAACATTACCAAAGAGTCTATTTGAACTGTTTTCACGAGTATTTTGCGAAAACAAAGTTGGTCTCTGTTGTACGAAAATGCACCGAGTCGCATAGCACTCATTGTTCGCAAATTTTGAACTCGAAATCAAGTGCGTGTGTTAAATCATCCGCCCTACTCACCATATTTGGCACCGTACGATTTCTCTTTGTTCCAAAAATTGAAATTCAAGTTGATAGGATGCTATTTTGGCGACATTCCTATCATAAAAGCAACTTCCACACGGGCATTGGAGGGCATTTCACAAATTGAGCTAGAGCAAGCATTTGAATCACTACTAAATCACTGTAACAAGTATATTGAATCGGGAGGAGAATATTTCAAATAAAACACCGAAAAATAAACAGATATCGTGTTTCGATTATGTTTGTTAGAACCAGTCCGGGATATTATTTGCCACATTGTGCAATATGAGTCATACACACATATTGTGTGAATCACTGTGCACGGAGATATGGCATTTTAACATAATTTGTTTAGAAGAAGCATATAAGGTTACTACGCTGGTCCGCACTGAAGTGCCATGAAAAAAATTACTGGGCTTTTAATGTACATACCATCTTTTGAATAATACTCAATTTTATGATGCGCCGAGCACAAATTTATAAAACAAAAACAACCCAGTGCCAAACTCCATTTTGAATATTGTAAATAAAATACCAGAATAATATTAAACTTGAAAATATTCCGCTTATTAAGCATATAATGCGACTATTGGAAGTTGAAGATCGATCAAGATCAATGAAGTCGGTAACTAAAGTTGTTGATCGTTGTACAACAACATGACTGCTTGCTTTCCAAGAGACTTGTAGGGTTTTCCAATAAGGACTTGACAACTTATTTTTTAAATAAAACGCAAACCATTTGAGATATTTCAAAAACCTTATTATCGGCTTGAAGTACAATCAAAACATTTATGAATGGAACTCGACTTTGTTCATACGGCCACCGCGGCACGTTTGCAGCGCACCCAATTTTCAACGACTCGGCCACACATTTCGGCCGAAACGGCCGCTATTTCGCATTCAATGTTGGCTCTGAGTTCTTCCAACGTCGTCGGCTTGTTGGCATAAACCAATGACTTAACGTAGCCCCCCAATATGTTGCTTATTCACGAACCCATTGAACCAAAAATGAGCTTCGTCACTGAAGATGATTTTGCGATGAAATTCACCATCTTGGCGCATTTTCTCCAGAACCCAATCGGAGAACGTACGTCGCTTCAAATGGTCCATCGGCTTCAATTTTTGAGTCAGCTTGATCTTGTATGGGTGTAAACCAAGATCCTTACGCAAAATACGCCATAATGTGGTCCGAGCGATGCCCAATTCTTGAGAACGCCGTGGAATTGACTGATTTGGATCGTTCGCTACAGACGCATGAACGGCAGTGATATTTTCGACACTTCGACCAACCCGATGTCTCACTGACACGGCAACATCACACAACGAATATGTAGACCCAAATTTATGCACCAAACTTGTTATTACCTGTCTACTAGGGCGAGTATTACGACCGAAAATTGGAATTAACGCTCTTAAAGTTGCGGTCACCGACTCCGAATTTCGGTAGAAAATTTTTATAATTTGCAGACGTTGCTCGTTCGTGTACTTTACCACGATGAAAATGTTGAATTTACTGAATAAATTGACAGTGACAGTTTGATGATTAGTGAAAGAGTGCGTTCACAAATTAAATTCAAAGTTGTCAAGTCCCTATCGGAAAACCCGATATATGTACTTGCAATATAACTATTTTTTAACAAAGAGTATTTCATAGGTAAACAATACCTTTAAGAAGAAGATATAACACCCCGGTTAGAAAATTCGGGATCATGAGAAAATGTTGTCTGATCAAGCCACAGTAATACACTCAATTCTCATCGAATGTGAAACAAATGTTATTTTGTTGTCTCTGCTACTTTTGCATTTTTTGCTTAAATACATTCGAATTCGCTTTCATAACATATATGTGCCCATCGTGTTTTTCAATGTAGATATCGATTTTCACATACAACTTATTGAAGAAAAGGTACACGTTACTTTATACATATTTTATCTTTATAAGACATCGACTTCTACATCTATAAAATAATGTTAAAGAAACGACAATCTATTCTAAATCTTATCCCTCCGCCCTGCATAAGTAATCTTCATTAATTAATGCTGTTAAATCAGAATAGGATTTAATTTTTCCCTCTGCCCCCTTCCCACTGCCAGCACCCTGTAGATATTTAACGATTAATGAGTCCCCACTTAAATCCACAATTACACACTTTGACAAAAGGTAGGAAAGTCCTCAAAATGATTTCATTTATGTTCCTAATAGCCGAGATTAAGTGCGTGCAGAAGCACTTCACTGTGATTAAAAGGATTTAAAATTTTTCCAAAATTTAGATGGAAAATATTCCTTTGTGCTCGTACACATATAACTATATACACACACGTTTGTATTTACTGAATATACACATGATTGGTGTAATTGGACTTGAAGAGCCAGCAAGGGATGAAATGAAGTGTCTGTTTGCATATTTAACACTGAGAAATGGGGCGCAATTGAGAACGCTTACCGACGTCAATTAGGAAAATTAGAATAGTATAACTTAACTATAACTTACTCCAACATACTACATACATACATACAATACATACACACATTTCTATTTAAAAAAAATCTAGAGTAAACCTAGAGTAAAATAAAACAAATTTAATTTGTGACGGGACTATGACGCACTTTAAGGGTGTTTTTCTTTCAAAATTATTCCCACTTGTAATTAAGCTTAACAGTCAGTATCCGCCGGAGTTGCTCAAAATTCTAATTTCATAAGATTAAAAAGTTTGCCTTCAATGCGCGTTGGGAATATAAACTTTTGAAGCGTAACTAAAGGTGGAACATCTTCATTATGCATACGCGTTGTAGATGCAAAGCTGTTGTATTCGTACATTTTCATCTTTCAAGTGATACATAAACTATAGTTAAAAGAATGTATTACTTAGGAGATGATATAAACCTGTCAAAGTCCATGAACCTTGCGGCAGCTGCAGTGGCAGCAGCAACAATAAAGTCATTTAAAACTTGCCACCAAGCCTACAGGAGATAAGTTGCGGTATTTCAATTTCAATTTCAATTTCTGTAAGAAACTTTTCAAAGATACGGACTACTCGTACTCGTACTCGTACGAGTAATATTGTAGAAGACATGAATTTAAACAATGAAGCCGTAGCATGAGTGAGCATTTCCGCCTTGCCAAAAAGCCATACATCATCAATTTCTGAAGATGGCGATTAGGCGTTATCGAACGAAGGAATATCATCGTCAAACGCCATAACAATAAAAGCCATTTTAACAGCAGCCGCAGGATATGTATGTTAGTTGTGAATGTGCTTTCTCATACCCGTACGTATGATAGCTCTTTGTTGTATACATACATATCTGAGTATGTCTGAAAAAAGCCCCAAGGAAATATTGAAGTTATTGCTAGAACTTGAACTACTATTCATTTGTTTTTATTCACATTTGGTGATGAAGTTTTCTTCTATCTGTTCCACAAATACAAAGGGGGCGATGAAATAGTGCGATAATGCTACACTATTTACGAATAAGACGCGGTTGGGAATGCCTCTGCCAACTAAAAATGATCGCTTATGAAAATGGTAAAGTTTCTTATCGGTTTGTTAGCGCTGTTCTTGTTTACAATTTTTTTTTTTATTACTAACAATAAAGTTACTCACTTGATAAGCGAATGCAGTACAATAGATAGAAAGTTTGGTTTTGGGTAAAATTTAAGTACAAGTCTTTCACGGTACGCCACCAATTTGAAGAGTTTACTTTAATTTCTTTCGAATTGCATTGATTTTTATTAAAAGATAAAATGAAAAAATAGAAAGCAAAGTGATAGTAATTTACGAATTGAATTGCTGTTATCATAAGAACTTATTCTTTCAGGGGCGAGTTTTTTTTATTTGGAAGAAATTAGAAAGATTCCTATACCTTGACAGTGTTCTTACTAAAAATTCAATGAGATCCAGTTTCTGGTGTCAGGTGGTACGTTTAGAAATATAAAAATATTGGAACCAAGGCGATCTCTCTTAAGATATGGCAAGAATAAAAATATACATAAACGCCTACCTTACTACTATTTACTACAGTCCGCGGTGGATCTGGGCCTCAATCAACCATCCAACCACTCTTGCAATCGACGAATTTTGACCTTTCTGGTGAAGACAATGTCACAATATTCTTTGGATGGATTTTTCTATCAAAGCAATCCAGGGCATTTTCATCCGCTTTCAATGAGTTATAGTAGTATGGAAAATGACACACTATGCAGGGACTTTAAGTGGATGTAAGACTATTCGTGCATTACTCGCGGATTTTCAGTGTCCAGAAACCAAAAATTTTGCTTGTTCACGTATCCACATAACATTGGACACCATTTGTAAAATAAATGGCATTTTCCGATAGTGTCCACCTTGAATATGTACATAGTTGGACTGGAACGAGAGTTGCCACTTAGTGTTTTCTTCGTACTTCGTGAATGGGCATTATTTTTTAGTTGTCAAATTTCTTTGCAATACTTTTTAGGCATATAATATTCACATCCGCACTCGCACCTTTGCCATCACAAGGCTATGGCCCCAGTCGATGCTTCGAGTAGCTTCTAAAATATTTCGGTCATTCAGATAATCATACAAGTACTCATACATATACCCTAGATGCTTGTATGAGCGGTTTTTGGCAAAGCTGTAATCCTCGCCTGTAGGGCCGGAGCTCTTTTGAAAAGCAGAGCTGAGCTACTTTTTTGATAATAAGCGTACCCTTAGAAAATTTGCACAATACGAGGGCCATGGAAAGTAATCACCTATGAAAACCGTAATTCCGGTCATTGAAAAGTTTTCGTGTTTCGAGATATTTTATGAGCTGCTACAATGCTTACGTAGTTTTTTTAAGCGAAGAATACCTCTTCAGAAGAAGGGGAGATATAACATATATACATTTAAAATTCGACACAGTCAAGTGTGTGTGGGGACAAAGCATAATCTGGAAGTACTTGTTGAGCTGACCGCAAGCAGATGCCTTTGTCCAAAGAGCTGGCAGCTGAAATGCCTATAAATGAGCATTAGGATGGAAGATGTGGCAGAATTTTTTTATTATTTTGACGAATGACCAAATGTTCTTTCTACTTTTGGAACATTATATAATTCTTTACTCAATTTTTGATTGTAATGAAATTTCACAAGCTTAAGAAAGGCGTCGCAGTCATTCCTGGTTCGTTTTCGGTTTCCCTCTCTTGAGTTGGGAAAAAACTGTTCCCTTACTTCTTTACAGCTTGAGTCGTACCAAATGTACTTGATTTCAGGATTGGAACAGGGACTTCATTGTGGTGGTGTTTGATAATCTGCATCACTATGAATGATAATGGCGAGATCGCCGTTCGTAGCCAAGAAGCTTCAGACTAGAGTGATCTGAGAGTTATGAGCGGGGATCTACTTGCGTTTTACTAAGTGCCAAAATAGCTATCCTGCATTTACAGACGTGGACGTATGAAGAAAAGCGATTTACTTTTCACTCGCATACGTTTACCCTTACATTCCCGAGCCATAATCTAAAAAAAAAAAGATTTTGCAATAAAGCTACTCCTCAATGGCGACGAGCCCTCCACTATGCTACTGTCCCATCCTCAGAAATTTAGAACAAAGAAATTTAGGAAGTTGCTATTTCTATTATCTCTCTGAGCTAGGAGTAACTGCTGTTTCATTTACATTTCTTTTCAAAATTTCAGATGCCAAAATATGGCACCTACTAAAGGGTAAATAAGTCAACAGTTTTGAACTTACTTTTGTAGTTTCCTTCAATTAAATACCAAGGGTATGGAGAGCACTTGTTGTATTCTTAGTTACAAAAACTAACGCTTTAGTAAAGCTGAGACGTCAAGGTCAGATCTGGCGATCTGGTGGGCCATTTCCAATTGAAAAAACAGGAAACGGCTTTAAAAATTAGTGATTCAAAATTCCCATCGTTGCCCGGCATTGTGGATGGTTCCTCCGTCTTGCTGAAATCCACAATTTACACACCGTAAATTGGTCAAATGATCAGCAACAATAATTCCGCGTTCCTCAAGTGTGTATCGCACATTTATTACATTATTCTCACTATGTCATTGTTCTTGCTCCACCTTGCATAAGGTGATCAGATAAGAACGATAGGAAAAAAAATTAAATAAAACAACTACGGTGTGAGATATTAAATTGATTCTGGCTTTATTTTAAATCTACGTTCATGCAATTATGTGTGGAATAGAAATTTTTGATGTCTCGGTCCATTATGTGCGGCTTTATTTCGATAATATTGTGTCGAATTTTCATCTAAAGTGGTTGGGTTGTTAGCGTAGGCTAAGGACTTGACGTAGTTCCAGTGAAAATAAACGAGTGGTGTCAAAAGTCGCACGATGATGAACGCTCGCTGTGAGATGACTCAGTTGCCAAATTTCGCCTTCAAAATTTTGAGCGTTGCGTCGCTGGTATGGCATCTTGTTATGTCTTGTTTGAACCACAGTTCGAATAAATCAATATTGTCGAGCTCTAACTATAGAAAATCGGTTAACATCGCTGTATACCTGAGACAATTAACGGTGACGGTGTCTCCTTCTCCATTTTGAAAGAAATAAGGTCCGATGATGCCGCCATCCCATAAACTGCACCAAACAGTCGTCTTTGTAGATGCATTGATGCTTCGGTAATTTTGCTTGTTGACATAGCCGTCCGAAAAGATGATTTTATGGCCAAAATTCGGATTTCCGGTCAACATTTTCAGTGCCCAATTAGCGAACTCACGGCCTTGTCTATGGTCGTCTGGCTTAAATTCTTGCATCACAGCACATTATTATACGAATGTAGGCCGAAATCCAACTGCAAAATAAACCGGTGTGACTCTCTGGAGATACCCAAACCAGCTGATCCGCGCCGTATGAAAATTTCTGGGTCGGCTATGATTCATTCATTCCGCCTCCAAAAGAGTGTACTCATGATCAAACTTTTCCACAGTGCGACGAATTGCCTGCACACTGAAGCCACTACGATGACCGACACATGACTCGGAATTTCGATAATATATTTTAATAATTTTCGCACATTCGGCAAGCGTAAAACGATGCATAATGATGTCATTAGTAACTTTGACAGTTGCTAAAACATAGAAAAACTATCATTGCCAGATTGACCAGATATCTTTATTTAACTTACTCACATTTCAATCACAATGAACCAATAGAATCTGAAAACTGAAAACTTTAAAGGGTGAAATGCTGTGTTTTTTTTTTTATTATTTTATTTATTTATTTTATTATTTTAATAATTTTTCTTATATCCATAGCAAACATGAATACTAATTTTGAGTTTCTTTGGTGTGGATATTCAAAGAAGAACAGATACTCTCTTTCGTCCTTCATTTGATCAGAATTTCCGATCGTCATTATTTCAATATTTTAAATTCACATTTAAACTTTCGTTTATTATGTATTTTATAAAATTAATGAAGACAATATTTTTTTTTTAATGTTAATTAATTTAATCTCGGAAGAGTATTTTGATATAATAATATTTGATTTCAATGACAATAATGATTTACATATAATTTTAAATTGGTTACCTAGGTATGTATGTACATTAGTTTAAAGTGTACTTCGGCAAACACCAAATATTTACACTGAGAATAAAAAAAAGGTCTGTTTCATTTCGAATAACAAGAACTTTTTAATTTGTTTGTTATTTTAATAGTTTTGTATTGTATGCATGTATGTATGTTTGTAATGTATATGTATCTATTCGAATATTTGCAGCCTCGTAAATTAACTTAAAAAATAAATAACAATTCATCGTACAGCATAACTATTTACATTTAATATTAAATTGGCCCTTTTCTATTGAGGCCATTGGAATCTTGTAACCTTTGAATTTTAAGTTCCAAGGATTTTATGGTTAAACATCGGTGGGGATGACTAATTTGAAATGAAATTAATCTCATTTTTCTCTTTTCAGTATTATTATATTTGGCACAGACTTTTTGAAGTTTTGATAATCAACTAGAGCTAACCCCAACGAGCATTGCACATTAATTATTCTTGTCATATTTACAATTACTTTCATAAATAATAATATTTATAGTATCTAATAATAAAAAACAAATTAACTAGATCATATAGTTTCTCTTCTGGGGCCCATTAACAAATTGATCCTTTGCTGTTGGATTGCTGGAGGATACTGGCAAATCACCTGTCAGTCCCTCGCATAAAATTTTCTTTGGTACCGCTTTGGCAGCCCATCGTGGGCTTTCTTTTAGCTGGAAGCTCCAAGGGCACTTTTCATATGTGAAGAAGCTCCAAATGGACTACCATTTGTTGGTGTTTGAGGTCCATTATTGTTATTGTGATCACCAGGGGTGCGTGGTCCATTTTGACCTCCAACCTGACCATTCGCACCTCCTAATAAGCCACCACCTGTACCGGCTGATGGGGAACTTTGTCCAATGGTACTGGCATGACGTTTAAGCATGGGATGATTTGCCATTGAAGCAAACACAAGTCGTTCTTCATAGTCGTACTCACAAAGGATCTTATTTTCGCACAAATAAAAACGATCTCCAACACAAAATCTGAAACAAAAAAGTTTTAAAAAAATCTTAATTATTTTGGTTGTAACTAAGTACAATAGTAAATTTTTAAGGCATGTTCTTGAAATTTGACTACAAAATCAGGATCACACAAGATGCAGGATCGTAGACAAAATAAATGAAACTGCAATGTGTGAATATTGAAGGACCTTCATTTCAAAGGAAAACCATTAACGATATACGGCTCGCAAGATTATCAATCATTTTAAATTTTCGGAAATTTTAGAAAATTCCACCAAAGGTTGTCGCCACATTCAACCCTCTGAAAAAAAAATAGTAAGAGCTGCTGTGACAATTATGAAGAAAACCCCAAAAACAACTTTTTAAGAAATAGCAGTACCTTAGGTTGAGAATTTCGACAAAACAAAGATTGTTACCATACCAGGACAGTAAGGACATTTATATATTTATGTATATTTTAACTAGGGGATGAACTTCTGGGGTCAAGTTTCATGTGAGCTATTTGAACGGTCACTGATTTCAATAACTGATTTCAGCATGTCAGCCCAACTTTTACAAACAGAATTCTTCGTCAGGAAATCATAGAAAAACCAACCACTTGAACTGGCTTTAGTCGGAAAAATAAACTGGCCAAAAATAAATAAGACAGCACTAAGAACTAATTATTCGAAAACGGCTCCAAAATGGTTCAAACAAGAAGGGGGAACGAAGCATATAAGGTATGCAAAAAAATGACAAAAAATTTTAGAAGAAGCCCAAAGTCTCTCCTCGGTATTTTACAAGCACGATTCCAGCAATGTGGTGGTGGTGCAGTGACACGAAAAAGAGCAAAAGGCATACTTTTTTAGCAAGGTCGAAGAAAAAAGCGAAATCAACAAAGTGTAACCGAATTTTATTTCAGGAATGCCATCGGAAAAATGTACCTACCGAAAATTAATAAAAAAAAATACGGTTAAAATAGAACTTAAAAATTAAAAGTATTTATTTCATGTCTCCAAATCGGTAAAAATTAACAAAAAAAATTAATCTTTATTTTTAAAAAAAAATTTAATTTTTCCGGGAACACATCCCATCATTGTTTTTATACTCCCATCTGTCACCTTTTTAGCGCTATTTTTCCAACATTTGTTGAATTCTTCCAAGGTGTTGACAGCTTTTTTTGGTGGCCCTTAACTCTTTTTTGACCAGGGCCCAATATCTTTCAATTGGCCTAAGTTCAGGCAAATTCGAAGGATTGGCCTCTCTGGGCACCACCGAAACGCTGTTTAGCCCATACCAATCCATCGCTCTATTTCCATAGTGACATGACGCAAGATCAGGCCAAAATAAGGGGAGTTCTCAATGATTGTTGCAAAAAGGGGAAAGGCGCTTCTGTAGGCACTTATTTACATAAATTTCGCTATTTATTGAGCCAGTCGTGATGAAAGTTTGAGCTTCTGAGCCCGCAAGAACAAATTGCTTGCCAAACAAGGAATTTTTTGGGTTGGGTTCGAAACTTTGCTTCAACATTTCCTCTACTTTTGGCGGTATAGAATGCTTGCCCCGGAAGCTGGTTGAAATTAGCAAAAACATACGATTCATCGTCCATTACAATGTATGAAAATTTGGTCAAAAAATTTGATTGCAAAAGTTTTGCCCGTTGTTTCGCATCAACATTTTTTTTGGCGTTCCGATTTGGAACCTTTTGGACTTTATGTGTTTTTAAGTCCGTATTTCTCTTCACTTTGTGAACTAAAAAAATTTAACATTCTGCTTTTTTGCCAAATTACGTTCAGAAATGTTCGGATTTTTTCAAGAAGGCTCAAAATCTTAGTGACCATTTTCGATCAGACCCCTCTTTTCTTTCAACTGAGAGGTTCTCTTTGTAATTCTTAATAGCAGTAGCAACCATTGTCCTATTAACTTTTAGTTACTTTGCGATTTTTATATATGCCCACCCTGGGTGTGCTAAGTGACACTTAATAATATTTTTTCTTACATCCAATTCAGATTCCATGTTGATTATGTTAACTACCAAACAGAAATGACATAAAATTTAAAAATAATAGAAGCATTCCCAGCATTACAAAAAAGAAGAATTTGAGTGATTTTCCTGTAATTTTTGAAAGTAAATTGGGTAAATTTTTTCGATGGCACACCTTAAAAGAAGAAAAACTTTCGATATTGCCTGCGGAATACTCTTCCATTTTCGTATAAAGGCTTTCTTGAGCGCACCCACGCTTTGATATTTTTTTTAGTGTTGACCTTGGGCTGTTAAATGGTACATATAGAAAATTCAAGTGCATTTGCGCATATTGTGTCCACGAAATGTAACAAGGGACGTTACCATTCTTGGTTGACGCGTGCTGATGTAGAGTCTTGTCGGAACGTTAATTCTCAGTCACCGGAATCTTTAGTTGCCCAAGGGTTCAAAGCACGTTTCTAAATACTTATTCGGTTAACATTCCCATTCACCTTGACACAACGGTGCAAAAACAAATGCGGCGAACGTCCAACGGCCGTCACAGCCATGACAAACGGGTGCGCTTAACTTCTAGTGCCCAATCGAAGGTTCAAATTTCCGTATCTAATAAATATGATCGTTTCTTTTGCTCACGAATTGTTCTACTGGACATTTTTTCTTATCAGAGAATGTGATATTCGGCTACTGGTCACGATTGTGCAAGCATAACAGCGCCTTTGCTTTATTGAATCTCACTTTTCTTTGAGCATCGGTATGATTTTATCCTTTGTGGAACTTTAAAGGTCCATCTTAAAATATTCATTGATATCTTCAGATAAGCAAATATTCTCCTTTCACTCTGCCGAGGATTTGGTTCGATTCGAGCCTTCAAATTCCACGGAACTTAGATGCAAATGAAATAGCAAAATTTTAAATATTGAGGCTCTGTCGTTAACTATTAAAAAAATTGCAATGGAATCAGATTGTGATAGCTTAAGCGTCGATATATTCCGCCGCAAAATTTTGTGACAGAAATATATCACTTGTGCTTAAGGCTTGTTATACCTACACAATAGTCGTTTGTCGATCTTTAGCATATGCATTCCAATGCTGGCAGATATAATTAAACTTAAAAGGAAAAGAGGCAGCGACGGAAATGAAAATGTTTCGATTGTGAAAAGGGATGTGGCAAAACGTTATATTTGTGCGGGCATTCGCGAAAGTCTGCACTTTAAGACACCTATACAAGATCAGCTATTTCCTACTCGTTAAACAAAGTTCGTTGGAAAATCCGATTTTAAAGCAATAAAAGCTTCAGTTTCAGTTGTAGAAAATAATACAATCAAAATAGAGTGGTCTCACACCATCATTTATAAATTTACATTCATCGATGAAGCAATAAGGTTTAGTTTTTTGGAACTTTATGTTTCCAGCAAGATTACAAAGTTCATGAATACGAGGGCGGGTCAATAAGTCCGGGACTTTTTGAATTTCTGACCTCTTTACTGAAACAGCAACACTGCTCCTGTCAACAGGCATCTGTCAGTTGACTCCTGTCAACTGCGTCAGTTAGTTTGTGTTTGACAGCTATTTTTATCAGACTACTCACTAATTTGAGGAGAAAATGGAAAAAAGTGAATTTCGTGTGCTTATTAAGCATTATTTCTTGCGAAAAAAAAACCATTACCGAGACCAAGGCTAAGCTTGATACCATTGATCGATTTCAATGGTAAAAAAGTGGTTTACTGAATTTCGTTGTGGCCGTACAAGCACTGAAGATGCCGAACGTCCTGGACGCCCAGTTGAGGTCTCTACACCCGAAACAATCGAAAAAATTCACGATATGGTGTTGGCCGACCGAAAATTGAAAGTGCGAGAGATTGTGGAAGCCGTAGGGATCTCGCATGGCTCAGTGGTTTCAATTTTGAATGATCACTTGGGCATGAGAAAGCTTTCCGCAAGATGGGTGCCGCGTTTGCTCACAGTCGACCACAAACGCATGTGCAGTTGCCATGGCAAAAATCCATGAATTGGGCTATGAATTGCTCCCTCATCCACCCTATTCTCCAGATTTGGCTCCGAGCGACTACTTCTTGTTCCCAAACCTGAAGAAATGGCTTGGTGGAAAAAGATTTGACTCCAATGATGAAGTCATCTCGCAAACAAAGGCCTATTTTGAGGACCTCGACAAATCATTTTTTTTGGAAGGGATAAAAAAATTGGAGAAGCGTCGGACAAAGTGTATAGAGCTCAAGGGAAACTACGTTGAAAAATAAAATTATCTTTTTATCAAAAAATCTGTGTTTTAATCCAAAAGTCACGGACTTATTGACCCGCCCTCGTAGATAAAAGGCAGTCTTCCAACCCACTATCAATAAGTTGTAATGGATGAATTAACTAAAATTGAATGTGAAGTCACCAAGAAATCAACCCTATCTATGCCAGATATATTATCAGAAGTTGTGATCTGAGTTTGTTTGTACAAAATATCGAATGCCCCTTTACAAAGAAATTTTAAAAAAAAGTGAATTTTGTGGTTCAATTATAAATCCTAAAAGTATTTTAATTTATAATAATTCGCTCTAAAAAAAACTAAAATTGAACAAAATCATTATTTATTTTTGTTCTCGAGACATTTGTTTTGAGTATCCCAATATCTTTTTCCGTATGCGTGAACCATGCTTTTTAGGATTTACCATCGCTATATAGTGTGCTTAAGGCTTGAGAATGTTAACTTATTTTTTAGTGGGTTGAAAATTTGCTGTTGAGAAAATTAAACCTACAACCCAGTTGATTAGACTGACGCCAATGCAGCGGGAGAAGTGAAGAAAACATAATCCAATGTCGCCAAAAGTAACTAAAATTAAAGACTCACCTCCTATTTTGTTTCGCTGAAAATGACAACGTACACAAAAATTGATCATACAAGTTAAAGTGAACTAGATAAATAATGCAAAATATGTCCATGAATAACCACTTTTCTTTTTATTTGTGCTCTACCAAAATCAACCCGCAGGTACACTCACCGGAAATGTCCCTTTTTACAAATCTGCATTTTAGAATCACAATTTCAGCCATTTCAATCATTAAACCCCTTCTTCAGATTGTGTAAGCTTTTTTGTAATTTCCGCTTCGACTCGAAACAAAATTTAAAATTCTTTCCCATCACCCATGTTCCGATCAACGACTTAAGAGGGTTGCAACCACGGACATGGAAAACAATGGTTTGATTTAAAATCGATTGACAGTTTGCTTAAAATAAAGAAACAAACCGCGGATTTGACTATCAACATGTGGCAACACAATACCGGTCGGTCGCTTACTTCATGAAAACGCCAAAAAATGTTTGCTTCGACTTTTTTTTTTTTAATGCTAAAAGGAAATTCGTTAAATGTGGGTATTGGGTTGCGGCAGTATATGAACGCGCCCCTATCGGCAGAAATTTATGCAAACTTTGGCTCTCAGCAGTTGAAGGGAATGTTGCCCGCATGTTGAATTAACACGACAAGAGCCATCATCGATTCGAAAACACATTGATACTGTTGACTGCATGTTGATTGAAATGCCTCAATGACTTCATGGCAATTGAATTAATTTTTAAAAATTGATTAGCTGTGACCAATGTACAGGTATTGTACGAGTACATACATAACTGAGAAACGAAAAAATACAAATTTTATCCACGCACACAGAAATACGAGTATTTCTTCCTCCTGACTGAAAGCAAACACGAGTGAATGGCTCTTTGTCTGAGCTATGTTACTATACCTATGCCGACAACTGACAACCCACGTTCGCATATCCGTACTACAATGGATAGCCGGACCTGAAACCGATTCGTTTCAATTTAAATATTTTATTTAGTTTTTATAGCGGAAAACTGCACCAATTTGGATGAATTTGTAATGTGAATCTTGCTCTCGGCTGCACGTTCTCGTCCTGTACCATTCAATTGCCGAATTGCGATATTCTCATGAGTGACATTTCAAGAATTGGATCCGAAATAAATTCAGCGATTTTTCATTAGTGCACCCACGGGGCTGGTAGTTGCTCTGTGCAATCGCCTTTCGATTGCCTCCATGTGGCAGTCCGAATTTTATCCCAAAACAATACAACCAGACCGCTGCCGCTGCCGCCGCCGCCGCCGGCCCGTATACACAAATCGAAATGGCAATAAAAAAGGGTTGAATAATAAATATGTATAAATGCAGGCAAAGTAATAAAATTTAAAGGACTATTGAGGGATTATTTTATGGCAGATTAAAAAGGGATTTATCCTACTAACGGGTTGTAAACAAATTATTTCATGTAGAATTTGTGGTAAACTTACCTATGATTACATTGCTGACATGCAAAACACTCCAAGTGGTAGACATTTGTCCTGGCCCTCATCACCATCTCGAACGCTGGAATTACCTTGCTGCAAGCAGCACAGTAGCCAGTGTTACCAAATAAACTGTAAGGCAAAGAAAAAACAATTTTTGTTCGTCTAATTTTATTAATTAACAACAAGTATGGTTTGAGTGTTTACCGTAAGTAGTCCCGCTTGCAGAGCATCAGGTTTCCTTTGGTATATAATGTAGAACCGACCTCACCTAATCTACAATCACAACAACCACACTTAAGGCAATCCTCGTGCCAAAGCATGTCGAGTGCACGCAGCAAATATCTATCCTGAATGTGTTTACCACATCCGGCACACAGTTGATTATTATTGTTGGGGTTATTCGGGCCCGAAGAGGGTTCCGTTTTAGTAACGTCCATCGTCATCATCTTTAAAGAATAAAAGTATACAAATAAAAATTAAAATCCACAATTAGTCATATCAGGAGAGTAATTAAGAGAAAAATAAACGAGTAAACAGTGCAATTTAAATTTCACCAATGATCCCCTTAACAGATGAGAGTCATTTTAATTAAATTCTTCTAATGGACATCATCTAGTGGTCCTTTAGCCTTTTCTTTTCTTTTAACCTAAATCAAAATCAAAAGAACACTCAGACACGCTTGCGAGGATTAAATGGTGGTTTTTCGCGTTATAAATCACGACCAACGAGTTGATGCTAATAAAGATTTCAACTTGAAAAAAATAATTGCAACTCTTTTGGAAGAAAAGGGTCTTTTACTGTCATCACATTTCAAGCAGATAATAAAAAAACAAGAAACAAAAAGAGAAAACAATTCTCAAAACTTTGATTGCAAACGTGAGACAAGGCTATCTGGTTTTACATAAACAACTCTATCCCATCGGAAAAATTCTGCGTTTCGAAAACTTTGTCCGTGCTTTGATATATTTACGTTTACCATCCAACACCAGTTGTTTTTTGACCATTATTCCAGTAGTATTTCTACCTATACATCACAACAGCCAACAGTCACACCCCCTATTTACACTCATCCTTAGGGATGAACAATCGAAATGTGTTTCCACTGCGTCAAGCTAAAGCTGAGAAATGGGATCTTTTAGCAAACTTTCGAAAAAAAAAACAAAAAAAAAAACAAGATACAATGAAGAAAAAATCCAACAAAAGTATGTATACAAGTAGGTACGGTTTCTCACCTTCATAGCAATAAAATTGAAATCCTGCTCTCATGGTGTAACTTATATGTATGTACATAAAAACATTGCATGTGCAAGCAAGTAGAAAAAGATTCCCAAAAAGAACAACAGTTTTGCTTTTTTTCCTTTCGAATGATTTATGTGTTTTTTGCCAAAGTTGTGGGAACTTTTCCCTTTTTACTTCAGCTACGTGATTTCAAACGAAATGCGAATAAATTCTTACGGCCGATTAAAGTATTGTTTTGTAAAATATTACACATACCTCACATACCTATGCATTGTTTATGGTGCAACTTTTTTTAAAAAGTCAATAACGTCAAACCACATCCTTCATTTCAGCTTAAAATGCTCTCATTCTGAACTACGAGTTGTATTATAATTTGTGTTGTATTTCTATGAAGTTTTACAAAACAATGGGTTTTTTATTTAAACTGATTTATATCTTTTGCCATCAATTTCACATATATGAAAATTTTAACACATACATATGAAACGTTATTCCCAACCTATGTTATAATCCAAATCTTCACTAAGGAATTGTGTTTTTCAAAAGGTTACACTTAGCATATACGGTCGGAGGGTTTACTGAACGATTTATTACAGCAGAAATTATAACTTTGTACTCAAAAATTAAACAAACAATTTAATTGTTTTATTAAATGAGCATTAAAGAAGAACGGTATGACAGTTTTTTCGGCATTTGATACCTGCAGCGGCGTAAACCAGCTCGTTATGCTGATTGGAATTGACCCAACTTGATCAGTTATTTAGTGTTTTCATATAATAGTTAAAATAAGTAAGATCAGCTGGGTCGGGATTAATTCAAATCGATTCCTTCAATCTTTATACACAAACCCTAAAAGCTCTGATCGGATTAATCTTATTTTATCCAAATGATTCCACTTGGTCGTTTTTTTCATCAACGTCAGTAGATCGTTTCAAGACTTCATCTGGAATGATGGTGTACGTAAACAAACAAATTGAATTTTTCAGCTTGATTGGGACATGTTGTATTAGTACTCGTAGTATGGTCCTCAGATATAATTTACAAAGTCTTTGCAGTCAAATTTGTAGTCAAAGTAGATGTCAGTTTGACTGAACACCCCCAAACTTTCATATTTAGTTGAGTTGAAATTCTGCTCCTTGATCGAAAAGTTTGTATTTGTGTTGCACGAAACCAAATAGTGGCATTTTACAAATATGTAAGCATATGTATGAACTTTATTTTTATCTTAACTTTTCAATTAGTTTTCGATTTATATTTTCAGGTATTCCATGTGTATATACCCACAGTTATTGAATCATAATTAATACTTCTTATAAGATAAAACCGCTTTTCACAGATGTATGCAGATAACGACTCAAATCAGCGTAGAGTTGGTTTGAATCAGCGTAATTCTAACTTAACTGTGGTATACATGCACGTCTCCAAATTCTAACCACAGTATGTATGGTATATCAAGCGAGGTTTAACTACTATATTAGTTGCCAATAAGCAGTCTTAACGATAGGAAACAAAAAGTACACAAATACCCGCCAGTATTTGACAATATGTGTATGAATGTGCATCATAATTAGCAAAACTGTTAACTTATATTTGCCCAAGAAAATATAATGCCCATAAAATGTCAACAAAAGCAAACTTAAAGATCCTTTGCTTACATATGTGTAAGTAAATTCCGGTGCGAATAATGAATCATGTACATAGGCTGGCGATTTGAACAAGTAAGATTCACATATAGTATGTTGAGTATCTGTACAGGAGAGAGCGAACTGTTACCCAAATAACAGCTTTTATATAAATTTTGCTTTCGAGTTAGGCTGCTATTCATTTTAAGTTTGTGTGTTGCTTTCTCCTTTTGTACGTATAACAGATGTTCTTATGTCTTTTTTTAGGGTTTTTCTTTTGTATTATATTTGTGAGTATTTTTGAGATGTAGATTTTGAAATCCTTATTACAAGATGGATTATCTTGTGCATTTTGTTTATCTTGTTTTTTTTTTCTCAATTTATGGGTATATTCCACAGAAGATTTTTAAACTGAAGATTGCCATCGCCCAATAGCCGGTAAATCAAAGGATTGATCCCGACTCGAAATTCGACCGGGCTATTAAAAATGCATTTGTTCACATAGTTTTTCTTTATTTCATTTATTTTCTTGCATTTCAACATTTTGAATTTCTTCTTTAACTTTCAATCGCAAATTTGTTTTCAATTTAATCCTTTAATTTTTGAGCGATAATACGAGTACATTTTTTTTATGATTTTTCGATTTACCTCCGTTGCTCATGATGATCTTTACAGAATGACCTCTCTTGTTGGTTAACAAAATGCATAATGGTGTCCTAGCAATAGGTACTATACTCCCTTTGTTAAGCCTCTAAGGTAATCGACCTAAAGCATCGAACGGTTTAAAACAAATTAAATTTAGTTTTGTGTTATTTCTCCAATTCATTCCATGGGTCTTAAATATACAAGAAAAATCAAACTCATAGATGAGTATGTACATATGTAAAGCGAGATTTTCATAGACTTTTCCTTAGCTGGCCAAACGAGTGAAAAGTAGTTACTTTTCCCGATCATCACGTTATGCACATCTCTATAAAATTACGAACCTCTTTGATAGTTACATATGTGCGTTCTCTCTCTTCAAAATTTGTGCTACTTAGCATTAAAACAACGGGAACAGATTTGTCATCGAAGAGGTACACTACCGCCTTTGTGTTTGTTTGGGTAAAACCTCTGTGAGAGATATGATCACACTGGCAACAATGATCTAATGTAGACTACAAACAAGTACCTATAACACATACACCGTTTACTTAACTTCGCGCTTGTGTAGGCACGGGGCATGTGGCATACGGTACCGATCATCTTTCACATTTCACCTTTTACTAGTGTTTCACTTTAAACATGTTGCTATCTAAGAATTTACTACTCTTGACCCTATTTTGCTTCAAAAAATTCGCCACAAGTGTTGTAATGATACTCCAATCCATATTAATTAAAAAGAATTACTCGGAGAAACTATTTTGTCACATTTTAGAAAATAAATTTAAAAATGATGACAAGTATGCATATTAAGTATAGTATGTATGTACGTATGTTGAATTTATTTTTACAATTTTATGAGCCAATACCTATTAACATTTACTTGCACAACAATGTGTGATTTTAGACCATTTTTCAGGATTTCTTCTGTAAACAGAACTATTGTATCTTCATCAGAGAATTTTACTTTTTACAACACGATGCCTATTAAAAATAAGCTTTTTTGATCTCTACGACAAAGCCAGTAAAATGCAAAAATAAGTTAATTTCAAGAGCTATGGTATCATGCTAAATTATATAATCGTATACCGCGACAATTTCTCTGTCATTTTTATTCTTTCTTTGAGCTCTCGTAAGCTATAACATGATTCTTAATTTATATATATCAGGTTGTAACATCAGTATTGCGCCTTTTTTTCGGGGTTATATTTCGATTATTAATTTCGTTGTGTTAACATCATTGTAAGCATTTTTAACTCAATTCCAAAATGGGTGTTTCAGAAGAGCATATTTCATGTTTTTGTTCCGGAGAAACAAGAATGGAAGGAAAAATTTGTCTGGTGAGGGTATTCTTAAGGAAGTTCACGTTTCAAATGGCAATTATTACTCAAGGGATGAATCCTCGCTCGGGTAGGCCAGAAGAGCTAGTCAAAGAGCCATGTTGATCCTCAAGATTATATACACATATAAAATTTGTTCAGTTTCTATAATTAACAAAAAAATAGTTAAAATAAAAAAAAGTCAATCTACATATGTGTGTACACACATATGCATATATATACATACATATGCGTATGTAAAGATTCAAACAATGTATAGCGCCTAAAACGCGTTTCAATAAAAAACCAAATTAGCCTTACTGTACCGTATAGCATACTTATAGGATAATTAGAATATACTGTCCCATTTTAACTCATTTTCCACATTCCAAGTTGGGTAGGGTGGTGGCTACACCACACGTCAAGTACGTATGTATGTACATACTCCCAATTAATCAATACCGCTAATATATCACTCTTTTCTGCACTTTTTTAAATGTTTTGCACAAAAAAGAGGCTGGCAGCAAACACAGACTTTTACCGCTGGTAACTTGGGCTCGTCCGGGAATTGAACCCGGGACCTCTCGCACCCGAAGCGAGAATCATACCCCTAGACCAACGAGCCACAAAACCCCCCCAAGCATAGCCAATACTTGATTCGTGTACTACGACGCCATATGATGTTTCAATTCTTAATTTTAATTTGCATCATGTGATCAGTGCAACGTAAATTACAAGAAAATCAAGAGCTACAACTAGTTACGGGTAGTGCTAACATAACTCTAGGGGAACTATATACATATATTATACCTATATGCATATACACGAATTGTATCTGACATACAGTATAGACAGTTGTATATAATAGGAATTGTTACGCCTTCGTAAAAAGTAAGGAAATCTACGAATACCCCCATCCCAACGCTCTTTTACTATTAGATTCAACCTCTTCAGACAAGGTTTATCTGTTAATGCGCACTTCTTAACCAGCTAAGCTACCATATTGTGTATTTACCACCAAGATTATTTAAAGATCTTAGTACTAACAAACGCTGATAAATCATCAATTATGAGGCACGAAAACTTCTAAATCAACGGCAGCACATTTTTTGTAGCAACAGACTGGAAAACAGATTTCAACGTAAAGTGCAACCAAAGACTCTATCCGTTATCGGAACCATTTTCGATCAACAGTTTAACAAGACAGTTTCAAGTCTGCTATTCACAAAGTTATCACAAAGTAAATGAGGATGTAGCTTAGGATTTGGTTCTATCTCCGACAGACTCTAGATTTTCATTAACGATCTCTCCTCGATTCTTCTGTTTGAGCTTCTGTTGAGCTCATTAAATTTCAATAGTAATACCAGAGAAATACGGTTTAAGTAAAGATTGAACCACAAACATTACCGTCGAAGGTGGCACTTTCCAACGCTGTGTTAATATTAACATAAGTACCAGATGGTAGGAAAAGTCCCGAAACCGACACATAACATAGATTGCAAATATAAATATGTTAATATTTGATGACATTCTGGCTATCGAGTTCCATGTGTCGTTAAAACACTATTCTTTGATGGAAAAAAATTCCAAAGAAGCGCTGGCAAATTATTATAAGGAGTCTGCTTCGTCAAAAGCAACCATTTATCGCCGATTTTTTGAATTCAAATGCGGTCGTACCGACACAACTGAGAACAATATTAACAGACCTAAAAATCGTTTTGTGTACATAATATTTTGCACGGGTATTTGAGTATGGCAAAACCCTAATCAAAGTGGGTATCGCGCTTGGTCGCAGTTGATAAAAAGGAACAACGATTTAGTGATTCAGGGCGCTATACTTCGTAGTCAAATCGGCAGTCAGCTGAGCGGATAGCGAAGGATGAAAGCGAACCAAAGCGATCAAAAACTCAAAAGTAGGCTGGCAAGGATTCCAAACAATTCTTTTCTGGCTTAAGCGAATTTAGAGAATTTATTTGTGCAGATTCTTCGTTTGCAAATGAATTGGCAGCACAACTGAGACGTCAGGGATAACCCTGGGCGATCAATATTTCCCAAATCAACAAGATCTTACAAAATCTTAGCAAACTCTGGACGTATCTTTTAACGAATGAAAAAAAATTGTTGGGACGTTTTTTTTCAAGTTGCTTGCTAATTTTTCTTCAGCTTGCTTTATGTTTTTTTTTACATCAACCCGCCATAAAAGCAAATTCAATTTTCTTTACTTTTGACTTTTTTATTCTCTCATCGAAGTGAAAATGAGCCTTTTGTATACCGTAATTTCGCCCATGGCTTTATTCACGGTCTTTCTTATTGCATTCTTAAAACTTCTTCACAACGCTCACACAAAATTTATCACTATTTTTTCTTTTGTCTTTATTTCTTGGATCCATGCCAAAAATTATTTTATTAGTTGAATCTAATGTCTTCAATTAACTCAAATTTCTCAGAGGAAAAACCCAGCTAATGACATGAGCTGTCTGCAAGGACGAATGACGAATAAAGAAAACAAAACAACAAAAAATAAACATCAAACAACGAGAGTAAAACTAGGTAGAGTGAATGCATCGTTTAGAACTAAAAGAGAATTCACAAAAATGAATAGTACGAATCGGGACTTAAATGGGTTAACCCACATTTTTTGTTTACTTTTAATTTTCAATCAATGTCACAAACAATCAAAAATACAATATTTTGAAGAGTACCATTTTCAAACCACCAAACTATAATAGATAGGTACTATGTATGTATGTAAATTCTGAATACAAAAAATTCGGGCAGTTTAATGATAGAAATAAACTTTACGAAGGACGGATGGAAGATCAGGTTCGCGAATATTTTGGCGCGTGTAACATTAGCCTAAGAGTGAATCTCCATGTGTACCTAAGCAACTTCCGCAACTGCAGGTACTGAACTGATGTCTATATACGAGTATAGTCTTGCATTTTCAACCCTTGTTTGGGCCAATCACAGCAAACGGAATTTTATAATACCATTCGATATTCGCGTAAGAGTGCATGGGTATTTAGTATTTTTTTTTTTCTACCAGAAAGAGGATGAAAAGAACTATGCATTCCACGAGGCTTGGTACTGTACATAGTTGAATATACATAATTATGAAACTCATCTGTGAAAGGAAGCCCTTTACGCGATGCGTTCTCTGATTTGGACCTTTCATCCATACCCAGGCGTAACTGTTGTCATAGTCCAAATTCATCACAGGTATAACCCTTTGTATTTTTTTTTTAGGTATGGGTATTATATCTACAGATATGTACGTATATATATGTACATACAAATGGTAAAAATCCTACATCTCTTCTCATTTACATCTATTTGATAGAACCTGTACAGACTTGACATGCGAAAAACAAAACTACAAACATTCATATAAACACGTCTAATAATTTCTAAAAGAAAAACATCTAAAACGTACGTATGGAATGTATCCATGAAGTGACAATTCAATGAATACAGTTATATGAGAACTTGGACAACGACAGCCATCGGGCCCCTTTAGCTCAGTGGTAGAGCACTGGTCTCGTAAACCAGGGGTCGTGAGTTCAAACCTCACAGGGGGCATTTCACGGAGTACTTTTTTTTATTTTTTTATTTTTTGTTTTCGTTTCTATTGCAAAGAGTGTGTATCTTCTCACATAAAGATGTCATAACGAACAAAGTCATTTAGCAGTACTTTTGAATTGAGCCAAAAACCAAAGTACACAATCCGCATTCAAGCAAAAGTAATAAACTTGAAGCCTCATACTCGCGATGTTGATGTAACCAAACAAAAACTCAGTTGCTGCACTCCGACTTACTATCTCTTGGCATACGATACGAGTAGCAAACGCTAGGGTTTTTTTCATTATGAAACACAGCCCAAGGCAAATACCTTCGGCTTTTTCAGGCAGAAACCTTCTTGCAACAAAACACCACAGCACCGCAGCCAGCGGTTGAACAAGCATGCATTGTGCATTTCGAAGTTAGGTAAAAACGGTCGTTGGTGTGCATACCTAGTACGTACCATATGACGGAGTCGGAAGAAGGATATTTCACATACCGCGGATTTTTTCCCAATTTTCTGGTTTTATTTTCGTGCTCCCGATTTCAAAGTGGGGAGGGGAATGGGAAATTGCCAATTGGATAAATGGCTGATATTCGTAGCAGATATCTGCGTCATGTCTTTGTCAGTCGAAATATTAGCTTTAAAAGAGTTTTAATTGCTGTCTGTGCACTCTAAGGTGATGGTTATCATATACCGACCGACACCACAGACGAGTTTGTTTACACTTTTGCACACACCACACCGTATACACAGCGTACACCACACAATCAGCGAATAGTGTGTTGGTTCATTTAGTTCTCCTCTTATGTTATTCTCGTTCTTGTTGTCTTCTTGTTTCAAAGACTTACGAGTAAGTGCAATGAACTGGATGTGGTGCAATGGACATATTAAATACATTTATGGACGAGCATTAAGCAGAAAAGATGTCACCGTTTGTCACTTTTACAAGTTACTAGATTATACATATTTGCCTATTTAGCTACACAAGCCGATAAAGAACATTTCTGTCCATTTACACATTCGTCTTCATACTCGCAATGATGTTTATTACCCGCACATACTATAATGTGGCAAACTTGTGATAAACAGATGGAAAGAGAGAATGTGCTAATTACTCTTAGGAATTCAAACCATGAATCGTTTTAAGTCTTAAAGTCCAATTCATCGGAACGGAATCTCACAAACATACTATATAAACGTCTACATACGAACACCATACTTGCGAGTGACTATATATGCATATACCATACATTTTAAGTTCGTTCAAGTATCATACTATACATACTACGTACCGGAATCGGTGTTCAAAAATAGACACACTGCCTCCCAAACAGGGGCTTCGTGGTCGCTTATTGAATTAGACATGTGTGCGCCGATTTCCGAGCGATTAATTTGCATAAATTGATTTGATTGAATTTTTATGAAGCAATCGTCCATACTCGTACGCCAACCGACCCCCAGTTACTGTTCGTTGATTGGTTATGGTGTGGTGTTGTGTGGTTGGTAACTTGCTTCGTGCTAGTCAGTTACTAGTGGGGGGTAACATAAAACGATGATGGCTGGATGAGAATTAGAGTCAGAACGTGAATGACATTTGTTGGAGTGGGTCTTTTGTTTGCACAGATGCTGCAGTGGTCAGCAAACGTTTTGCGGTCGGAAGTGCATTAATAGAAATATAGTACTCCTCTTGTACAAGACTTGAAAAACTCTTCTTGATTTAGCTTCTGACATCGCTGGTACTTGTGTTTTACAATGATAATTCTTTCTAACTCACATATGTACATAAGTTTGCCTGAGTGCTTATGTACTTCATGTCATACATTATACAATCGCGTTATTTGAGACGATAATAATAGATATAGCAGAAAAACCGCAAGATTCCAATGTCTGTTTAAGTATTTTCATTTTTATTTTTTTTGTCAAACTAGTGATATGTTATTTGGTATATCAATTTCATAAAAAGCAGGTTAATTAATTGATGAAAGGAATTTTATTTTATTATATTTGCCTTACCAACCGCTGGAGAATACTACTAATAATTTGTATGGCCTATATCATAATATTATTGTTTCAACTTGAATAAGAATCGAGCTTTCACCGTATAACTTTCAATCCAAAAAAGTTACTATATTTACATATGTATCTTTTATTTAGTTGGTCTTCCTTCCGGTGCGGTCCAATTTAGATAAATTGTTCATACTTTTATTCAGTTGCTTTCCATCTAAAGAGTTCTCCAAACATTTACTGTGTTAACGCGAGCTTTCGAATAGAAAAGATCGACGAAGAATTGTTATTCCTTATTTAGAAAGTAAATAAATAGTAATTTATACAAACATTGTTTTATGACATATTTGGCAGCAACTACAATATTTTAAGTTTGTTATCATTCTCTACGATGAAGTCATTCTGGAATAACAACGGTATAGAAATATTGACAACTCAGGATCGGCAAGCAGTCGAATAAGCATATCAATCCAGGATACCTTGGATGGTAAGATATTTTGGAGCAAGGCAAGACTTTCAAAATTTGTTTGACCGTAAAATGATTGTAAACAGAGCGGACGAAGGAAAATTTGGGAGGAAAGAGATATATTGGTTGATTATAATGAGGAAATAAAGAGTTCACCAGGGTAATTGTGGGGTCTCGTACGACACGCACGACCATTCATAGCGAGGCGGTTATTAAGATTGAAGATTTAGTTTAGTTGGAGCACCTGGGACACTTTAACACCTTAAAACTTTCCCACAAGTTTGTATGCAATCAGTGGGTTCCCGCGTCTGGAGACTACCGGTGGGGTAAAAGAATAGTCAATCAATTCGAAATGAGCATACAAGTGTCAAACCACTCAAACTTAAGATACACTTCATGGAAATGATCGCAATTAATAGCACTACCCCGTTGGGCACCACGATTGCAACGCACTCGGGTGATCCCAGAGCAAGCAGAAGTGCTTGTGTCATAACCCGACGGATTCCGGGGGCGGGCAAAATGAAGTTTCCAAAATATTTTCCTAAACTTCGGTTTGCAAGTTGGAACTTTGGATCGATGACCTCAAAAAGTTTAGAACTGGAAGCGATTATGCGTCGCAGAACTCTACAAATCCTGTGCGTACAGGAAACGAAGTGGTGTAATACAGGAAATAAAGCGCGTTTTCTTGATTTAAAAACTAAGGCATTTAAGATGTTTTACCATGGAACGGTCAATGGACGGAACGGTGTTGGTATCGTTGTTGCAGCGGATCTTCTAAGCAATATCGTTGGTATTTTGAAAATACTCGTAAGCGACCGCTTAATGAGTGTAAAACTCCTCATATACAACGAAACGTGGAACATTGTTAGCGCGTACGCTCCACAAAATGAATGCGACCAATCAGAAAAAGATACATTTTGGTCAGAGTTCGGTAATTTGCTTAGAAATAACCCTATCGATGAGATGCTCTTACTAGGCGGAGATTTAAATGGCCACGTCGGAGAAACAAATGTTGATTATGAGGACTGTCATGGCGGTAAAGGCTTTGGAACCAGAAATTCAGCTGGCGAAGACATCCTTGTAGCATGTAACCGTATTAAATACAATGTTTATTAAACATCAACGACATCTTATCACCTATAGCAGCGGAGGCCACGAATCGCAAATAGATTATCACCTCTGCAAAATGTCGATGAGAAACCGTGTTAAAGACTGTAAAGTAATACTTGGAGAATCGCTAGTAAGCCAACACCGTCTGCTTATTACAGAATTTTTCACAGCAGAACCACCGAAAACACGGGCATCGTTTGGAAAGCCAAAAATCCGGTGGTATAATCTATCGAAGGATCGAAGCGCAGGATTTATCGCACTGGCTAAAGAAGTACTTCAAAATATAAATAGTATAGCAGACTCACTTAGTCCGCAGGAAATGTGGAACAGCATGCACGAGGAATGCATAACTCTCGCAAAGTCCCATCTGGGGACTATATCGAGATACCATCACGTCGGCAAAGAAACATGGTGGTGGAATGACGAAACCAAACGAGCTGTGGCCGACAAGAAGAATGGATATCAAGCGTAGACAAAATGCGATCGGAGCGACGATATCGAAAAAGGTCGACTGGCTCTTGAATACGAGCGTCTTAAAAAGATCGCAAAGAAAGTCCTGGCTCGAACTCGAGCGACAGCAGCGGAAAACCTGTACCAGAAGTTGGAACAAATATCCCCACGATCGGCGGATAGAAGACAAGCTATATAAGAAGTTCAAACGTCGTACAATACTAAAGTGCCAAATATTTTTAAGCTCGCTGCACAGAGGCGAAAAGATTCTATGGAAATAACCTCGCCGAAATACATAAAAAATGCATTGCAGTTGCTTAACAAACAGTTTCCACATGATATCTTGCCGACAGCTGGTCTATTCGAGGAGGAAGTTTCGGACTTTTCAATCGAAGAAATAAGTATGTATAGCAATCGGGAAAATGAAGCAGGGGAAAGCGGCGGGACCAGACAGCATTCCATCAGAGTCTTGGTCGAAGATGGAGGTAATCGGCAGCGAATGGCTAACGAAACTTTTAAATAAATTTAAATGTGGACAACCTATGCCGAATCAATGGAGAAGTAGCTTCTTGGTTCCATTATACAAAGGAAAAGGCGACACTCGAGAATGCAACAACTACCGTTCAATCAAGCTTATGTCACACACAATGAAAATCGTCGAAAGAGTCTTAAACGAACGTCTTCGGCAAATAATAAAGCTCGATAATAGCCAGTGTGGATTTGTTGAAGGAAGATCGTCGGTGGACGCTATCCAAAGCCTACGAATAATAATGGAAAAGCACCGAGATTCGTCTAAGGATTTACACATGGTATTTATCGACCTCGAGAAAGCATTCGATCGAGTGCCTAGAGATCTCATATGGGTCGCGCTGAGGTCTCAAAACGTACCGGAAACGTATGTTATGTTAGTCCGTCCTAAAAAAAACTAATACTATTGCCGAACATGGACCAATCACAAAACGGTCTTTTCATCCAAATTTTGCAGCACGCAGGAAATAATTGCCACTGTTACTTCTTTCAAAGAGCTCACCCCCTTCTATTTCAACAAGGAACTTATCTGTTCAAATGGATATGAATAGACTGTCACCGCTGATTGCTTAATTTCTATAGCACCGAGCATATATGCGTAAATTCCACACCAATTCAATTACTTTTAAATGCAATTAGAACAAAATTAATAAAATAAATTATCTTTTCAATAAACTAAGTCCAACTTAATTATACCACTGTAAGTTCAAAATAAATGTTATTGTATTTAATTTTCTTAATGTAGTAAAATACTTGTACATCAGCCACAAAATATCTGCGTTGTCAATATAGGAATATAATAAGTTTACCGTTCCCGGTATACAACCGAAAGCAAGCACGTGAATCCCCGAATGAATGTAGAAAACAGATTAATGATCATTTATGAAAATACAAAACTTCTACTGCTGCACACAGAAATTTCCAAAATAAATAAGTCGCCGTCTTTTATACAACAACATTCCTGTCTTGGGCCGTTTTGGGGATCTCATGAATGTTGCCTAAATGTGAATGCTGTGCTAAGTGTAGAGCGAAGTAAAAAAGAAGAGCAATGACAATGTTTAAACCGAGATTTACATACTCGTACATACATATTTAAGAACCAACAATCAATCGAATTTCTGCATTTAATTTGAAAAACTTAATTCGCGCAAAGAGTGAAAAGTTTTCAACATCACATCGAAAGTGAAATATTTCATATCATGCATTAGTATGCATATCCCTCGATTTGGATGACAAGTACTATCAAGCTCTGTGCTAATATAAAACAAATACGGATGTTACTGATGCACATATGCAACATATAAAAGAAAATTTCAACACTTACCACGAGTAAATTCAGTTAACTTTTACACGTCAATTTCAAGATCTCAACATCACCTCTAAAGCAGTAATAAAAACAACAAAAATTCCTTAAATATGATACGTTATATTAATTATCAAATATAAATAACGTCACACAAAAGACCTACTCCTTACTTTTCCTAAGAAAATCACGCACAAATGGCGCTTAATTTCATTAACACAATCATTCAGAGAACGACACCAACCATGGAATTGCGTCTCCATAAAAGATTGAATTTTATCAAGCTTAGATGACAGGACAACAAACTCCAAGTCTTTGTTACAGATGCTCTCCTTATTTTTGATTATCAAAGAAAAGTTATTACTTCCAGTGATATCTATCATTAGAAAGATTTGTTGACAGCCACCATAAGACAATACAATGCATTTTATAAAATATCTACAAATTCCAAATAATGAAATGGATTATCTTTAACATAAATTCTGCACATCAGCCAAAAAGCAAACGAACATCTTCAACAATCAACATCGACAACAAAAATAATTACGTAAAATTCTATTTCATGCAAAATTCCATGCAATTTATTTATTCAATTCGATCGAATGCAACCAACAATAGATTTTCAATTAATGTTCCTGACGTTTAATTGACAGCTTTACGGAGAAAAATAATGTCATCCTAAAATAGACTGATTCGAATTAATTACCACTCAGTGAATACTCGTACAATCTTCACTTGTCAGCTAATTAAACATGCTTGGTTGACGAAGTTACGCTTTAGTTCTTCTTATCTAGTCTTTTCCAACTCGACTCTCTTTCCAACAGAGCAGAATCTAAATGACATTTGTACGTATTCATTCAAGTAAAAATGACAAGTAAAGTAGTCGGCTTGACAGCCCTGAAACTCAGCACAAAAGAGGACCGAAGAGAAAAAAAAATCACAATTACGAGTATCTGTGCAGTGCTGAACTGGTAAATCGTTTTTGATTGGGACCAGTTTAACTACCAGCTTGTTATGGAAGTATTGGAACAGACAATGCGCAAGGGGGCTCAGAATTATTACAATATGAAACATTATGATTTACTGCGATTACTAGTGAGCGTTAACTCCTCGTTTTCAGTTTCATTTTGAGTTCGCAATTGACTGTTTTTCATGTAAAATACTTTAGTTGCGAGTACGAGTGCTACATATTGTTCGTGAGAAGATCATACAGGAAGGAGTACTTCTCCCCAATGTAATCGCATTTTATCAGATGATTTGCAAAATGATGATGATCACAAGCACATGTGCACTTAAACATATCATACAAAAGTATGATAAAATGGGTATTTCATTTATACGAGTAAATACACTATATAGAAACGTTATCATTATTACGAGTAACATTCAAAAAGTGCTTGTCATTAAATGATCGCTATTGGACGCATATTAACTAGTCACTATGCTGTTATTATTATTTTTGTGTTTATAGGAGAAAACATTTTCATAATAAAACTTTATGACATGTAATAAACTCTCTCAAGACAACAGGTTAATCTCTAGTGACAGCGATAAGACAATCGCTGCGGTCAAGTAAAAGGTTACAAGGTGCTATTGTGCAATTCATACCAGGGAAGACTATACTTAAACTATTCGTCTTGCGACACCAATTTATTTAAATAGAAATTAGTAAATAATATTAAAACATTAATGACGCACAGTAGTTATCATAATGAAAACTTAAACCTGGAATTAGAAATAAAAATTTGATAAAGACATAAGCCTCCCCAGCTCGTCATATATTTTAAAAGATATTTTTCTTCAAACATTTGATTAAAAACCAGATGACATATGTATGTATGTTCGAAGTTATAAAAGGTTGGATATTTTATGGTTCTGCGCTAACCACACTCTGTAATGAGCAACGCCCATCAAAATATTTGAAAAAGATTATAATTTTATTTGTTTCAGATAATATGAACAGTGCTCGTAATTGCTTGCTTCATATTTGAACAGAGATCTAATTTTGAAAGTAAGTTGACAAAGACGAAAAAGTGATTTTTTTATTTTTAGCACTCTGCTTTATTCCATGGCAATAAGATAATTAATAAAGAGATTTCGCGGATTTTTTTTTGAACATAAAAGATCGTACAAGCATTCAAACAAAATAACTAAACACTATAAATGTTAACAATATTTTAAAGATGATTTTAATTTATACTTAATGGTGTTTTATGTTAGTTGAAAGACAATTCCTTTTCATTCAACATTTAAAGAGGATTTCGGGCATACAGACGATTGGAAACGAACAATCATCGCCTTGTCCGACCAAATTTTGACCACATTTTCGAGCACATGGTAGATGGATCTATATTTTCTTTCCAAGCTTTAACAATAGTTGCTGTATCCACGTAAACAAGAGACTTCGTGTTCCGTAACAGAAAATAATAAAGCTGCATTTGATCGCTAGATCTTGGTTTCAGGCCCCATTCTCAAATCAGTCCCTCACCCCATATTGGAAACACATACTGTCTATTTTGGTGCCATGAAAATTTGGAAACTAATATTCCTTGATCTCTTTTTTGATTCGTCACCGTTGAGCGTTACTTGAGCTCTTAAAAAAGTTCCGATGATGATATTAACGTAAAAGCAACACCATAAACAATTTTCCATAAAATTCCAGAACGTCTCGCAATTTGTTTTGAGCCCATTTAGCGAAAAACCGACGGATTCCATGATCCAAAGGCTTAATTATTGTAGCTCCCATGTATCCTCGCGAACTGACAAATTCATTTACACTGGCTTAAATTGGTATCCTCCTTGCTGTCGGTTTCATTTGTACTAGATCTATCCACAATATGGTGAATAGCACGCTCAGATGGACGATCAATAAAATTGACTTTATTTTATTGAAAATAAAATGCATTAACAATTTTAAAAAAGACAACTATTGTAGTTACGTAGCATCCTAAACACTATTTATGTCGAAATAGTTGAAATAATAAATTGAGCCAGATTAGGCTCATTTTTAAGAAATTTACATGCTACACAGTTTAAGGGTAAATTAAAATATATACTAGGTGAAGTGAAAAGTAACCTCCTTGGGAATGAAAAAAAAAATTTTTTAAATGTTTTTTTATTTTATTCAATATAGTGCCATCTTAGCTCGATACACTTATTCCAGCGATTTTTCAACTTCTTGATTCCGCCCGAAAAGTAATTTTCCGGAAGGTCTGCAAAATACTCCTCCGTGGCGTCGATGATTTCCTCGCGTGAGCTGAATTTTTTATTGATGAGCCATCTTTTGAGGTTTGGGAAGAGATAACAGTCCAAGGGAGCCAAATCGGACGGATACGGTGGGTGCGAAAGCAATTGGAGCCGTAAGTCATTTAGCCGTCATGTGAGGCCGTTTTGCAGCAATTTCGGCCTTCAATCGCTCCAATAATGCACAGTAATACTCCCTGTTGATGGTTTTTCCTTTTCCGACCCATTGAGCCTCCCTTGGCCGCTTCAGATCCCTCGTGCCGGTTTTAGTCCATTGCCGGGCACTCATTCTGTCCTCTGGTGTGTAATAGTGGATCCAGGTTTCCAGGTTTCATCAACAGTTACCAATCGAAGCCAAAAGTCCGCCCGATTCCGCATCAGCAAGTCCAAACACTCTTTCGAAGTGCTCTCGGGCTCGTGATTTTGGTCAGGAGTGAGCATGCGCGGCACCCAGCGGCAGGATAACTTTTTCATATGCAGAATATTGCCCAAAATATGGCGTGTGCGCTCAGTACTAATCTTTGTGGTGTCTGCTAGCTCGCGCACCTTCACTTTTCGGTCAGCCAACACCATTTCATGTATTTTTTTGACATTGTCCTCTGTAACCGCATCGGAGGGCCTGCCGCTGCGGACTTGATCGGTAGTGGAGTTGCCATCACAAAACTCTCGAAACCAATATTTGACGGTGTAATCTGACGGAGCATTAGCCCCATAATGTTTATCCAACTTTTCTTTTGTTTCCTTCGCCGTTTTGCCTTTCAAAAAATAATGTTTTATGAGAGAATGAAAATCGTTTTTGTCCATACTCAACATGATGCTAAACACGTCAACAACAATCAGCTGTCAAAACAAAACTAAAGACAGTATCGCACTGAAATTTGGCATGTCTGCCTAAATATGAACGGACTTCAAGACACCATAACCTTTTTTACAGTAGCAGCGCATTCTGGCGGTCAAGGAGGTTACTTTTCACCCCACCTAGTAATTCGAATGTTACGACTCGTCACATAAAAGCACTTTATTTTGACTTTACTGAAAGAAAAACTTTTAGTATTAGGTTTTTTATAGGTATTGCTTTTTTTTCAATTGCCATAAAATGCACAAAGCCAATTTAATGCGGAAAAAGTTATTGAAATTAGTATTTGGGATATATTGCTCATTCAGTCTTCTAATTTGGTTGTGTAACACCATTCTAAGCATTTTTAACTGAATTTTGGAATGGATGTATCAAAATGCATATTTGGCATGGTTCATGTTTTTGTTCCGCAAAAACCAGAATTAAAGTGAAGCAAGTGTAAGTTTCGACGTTGGTTTGGAAAAGAAATGACAATTTTTGTCTAAAGCAAGAACTTCGTTTGGGAAGGCCAGTAGAGCTAGACAATGAGCTGCTGAAGTCTACCTCCTTAAGAAATCCCACTGTTACGGTAAGAAAATTCGCAAGGGAGTTCAACGTAAGTCATATAGTATGTCCATCCATCGAAACCTAACAAATATGGAAAAAGTAAAAAAACATTGTAAAATGCGTAATATTTTCAGCAAAGAATGGAAGTTTGACCCATTTTTAATCGGATTGTTACCAAATGAATTAAACAGACATTTAAAAATAGCGCAATCCTTATGTATGTTACAACCTGATAGTTTCAAGGATTGCACTTCATCGGAATGACTAATATATTTAGTTTTCTAGTTCAAAGCAGTATGTATAATTAACTATTTTTCTAAAGTAACAGACGAATATATGATATAACTTAATACAATACATAAAATTTGGTTTGTTCAAGTGGGATGGGTTTAGTGCCACAATTTCCTTTACCGAAATAGCTTAGCCAAAGTACATCCAGTTTTAAATCAATATTTAGCTCCTCAAATTGAAAACAATGTACTGAGAAAGCAAACTTATTTTTTTAAAAATTTAATAATACAAAAAAAATAGAAGGCTTTGGTTTACAGATAGCACCGGCCCTTAAATGTTTTACCGAAAGGTCATCATTACGTTGGAAAATTTACCTACTTTTGCAGAATACAAGATTTTTTAATAACTTTAAGTTCACTTGAATTGGGAACAAGTGATGCTAGCTGGGTCAGATATCTATGACAATCTGTCATAAAACTAGGAAGTTTGACTGTTAGCGGAAAAAAGCTATGTATTAATAGGCCAGGACATACGTACGTACATACATATGTGCATAAATGATGAAAATAATTATTGATTGTTCTCGTGAACAGTAGCTCGTAAAATTTCTCTGAATACTTTTAGTATGTTAGTTTTCCTTCTTTATAAATGTTGCGTGAGACTAGGTAAGCATAATATGTAAGCTTAAGATCATAGAGAAAAAGTATTCTTATTTCCACTGCTGTCATAGGTTTGGAAAATATCCTAAACTTAATTTTAGGGACATTTAACTTCCTCAAACAGAAACTACACTAATCATATTACACTTTTCTATTCAATCAGCACCCATAACAGATATTGGGGCACAGAAATATCTCTTATATATATATTAAACAAAAGTAAAACTAAAGACTTAAGAATACAATTAAGAAGTAAACTATAACTTCACTTGAAAATTTTCAAAATAAATCCATAGACTACAGATTCAAGTCAAATTAAACCAATTTTAAAATGAGCTCATCGTCTTTGCTTTGCATAATAGTAAAAGACTTTTATTCATAATTTCGGGTGAGACCTCGCACACACTTTAAACTTAATGAACAGACTTCAGGATGTACGAGTACTTACTTACAACTAGCCAGCTGTAAATGGACTCTGTATGCACGAGTAGGTATCAAGCCATATACAATTCAATACTCGTACACATTTGAACACCAACTTAACTGGAAAAAAAAAATTGTTACAATTTAAACTCATCATAAATCTCTCATACGCGACAGTTTTGCAGCAATTTCTCGTAACTAGCTTCCGGGTGTTTCCGTGACGGACGGCAATTTTCTTCAACCAAACCCGTCAATTTTCCACTTTCCACCAGTCGTCCAGCTACTACTTGACAAACACGACAAATCTGAATATTGATTGCAGTTAATTAAGAAAAGGACACTCACGGACGAAAGCCTCTAACATACTCGTAACATACATACTTGCGTTCACAGGTGAGACATAAAAACCAAATGGATAACCCGTTATGCAATAGTGTCTTAAAAAAATATATGTATGTATGTATAGAAAAAAAAATCCTTTTGATTGTGATATTTAATTATTTTCGGTCACATGCCAAGTAGCTACCCTCCCCACAAAAACAAAATAAACAATAAGTCAAGGAAAAAACATGGAAACCTCACGATTCGTGCGCGTTACCCTCACTTTATATTAACAGACCGGGCCGACCGGTGGTCTTGGTCATTCATCATGCAGTTAAATTCAAATCAGAAACCATTTAAGCAATATGTACGCTTATGGAAATGGGAATTAAATAGAAAAAAAAAACACAAAAATAGAAAAACACAGCACCGAAGCCCTACGAACAACATTTTAATTTTAATAAAAATAAAAAACACAACTGAAATACACTAAGGAAAAAAAAATATTAATATACAAGTAATTTGAATTTTCCGCACGTTCCGCTGCGCCGCTCTGCCGCTCTGCCGCTTTACCACCCGTCACCCAGCTCTCGTTGCAATTTCTGGTCTGGCCATGGCCAATTTTCTCTGCTTTTGTCTAAACTTTTCTTTTCTTTATGTTTTAACTATAGGGGTAGGTAAAGTTCAGGGGTCCATGGCATACTCGTACTTGACGTATTTGTTTTTTTTTGTTTTGGGGACACATTTTTGTTTTGTCGAATTTTTTTTTTGTCTTTCCATTTTCTATTTAATTGTCTTGCGATCCCTTACAAGAACAAAACACGATAGGGGTTGGGAATGTTGTGGGAGGATTGAAAAATATATGCAAAGTAACAAATCACATAATTTAGCGTTAAATCAGCGAGGACAAACGACATACGAGTACTCATATACGAATATAAACAAATGCAAACCGATGGCAATGCCAACCCTTTCAAAAGCACACATCTCACATGTGCGCTTAGGCGGAAACAAATCCCCCAACGTAGAAACAACATTTGTGGCCACCGGGTAAAATGTTGCAGGATCCGCAGTAACCGAATTAAGGATAACTGAATGACACCATCCATTGGTATGTCGGTAAACTCTGACGGGGAAAATTTTCACAGTCATCAGCCGGTCTTCTATACACCAACGCAATGCTAACTGGGTTGGGAGTTCCGATTTCGACATCAAACGATATGCTGTTGCCACTGCCAAAGTTTCGAAAAGATATCGCATGTATCCATCCGCATGGTATCAGTATGGTATGGTGCGATGTGGTGCGGCCGCCGGCGACCAACGTACGGAAGTGAAATGTATGCAAAGCGGTATTTATTCGGTGGTTTTTCGCCGCGCTAGAACATTGCTGTGCCGAGCGTATTTAATGACACTAATTAGTGGCGAGTTTCAGATGACAAACACGAGGTGTCGTATTTTCAAAAATTTAATTATTTCAAAACACACACCTACTCGTACATACGAGTACACGCACATGAGGAGGGCCATACGAAGACATTGCGTTGTCATTGAGTGTCCTCTTCCATGTCCTGTTTTGCACATGGATAGGTTCGTGCGCAATAACGTCAAATCGCGCTCTACTAGCCATAGCAGTAATATCGGCCGCAGCGGAGCCGACCTCATCAACCCCTCTTAGCACGATTCTGACAGACTGTTGAACACTTTTCGTGTTCGCATAAAATGCACAACACGCACCATGAGCTGCCCTCTGCCGGCACCACCAGCATGTACGAGTACTCATATGTCGTTACGTAAAGTAAAGCGAGATTCAGCATTCAAGCGCTGCTTTCCACATGACAAGCAAAAGCAAATGCAATACGCGGTTGCTGCAAACACTTGCATCGCACGTACATTATTTAATGATGGGGGCGATAATTGGTAATTAATTTATTTTGCATATTGTAGATAACGTGCAATGGATGAACTTCACTTTAGCGGGCGCAGTTTTTATTTTTATTTTTATTTATTTTTTGGTTTGCTTTCACGACAACCATTGGACTATTGGCAGGCGCAAACAGGTAAGTGGAGGTTAATGGTGGACTTTATTTACTAACGCATTACGGGAATTAATTACGTTAAACGCAGTGCTTCGAACGTGCCCATAGTGCTATGGAGTGACGATGTTCGTAACCAAACGGGTTAATATTGGCACATGAAAGTCATTATCGGTCAGATTTTTGAATGATTGCTAAGCCGCTGCTAAAGTACGGTGTTTGTTTTGATTGTAAAGCAGAGAGAACGGGGATGTGGATTCAAAGCATATTTTACCGAAGAATGCGAAACATGTTCATAAGTTCATATGAGTACTATACATGGCATGCACAGACTAAGGTTTTAAAACATTCAACACGATATACGCACACACGCTGAAGGCATACGTAGATTTATAATTGTACATATAACCAAACCATTGACAAATTTAGTTTGATTTTTAAAATTGATTTTAACTTTATTTAATTCCTTTCTAAATTTTGAAAAATAATCAAAAAACTAAATATAAACGTTTGCGCTTGCATTTCTATCGGAAAAAGTCCATTTAGCTCATGGTAAAGTACCACTACAACCTGCGGCAAGTACATATAAGAATAAGCCGAACACTCGCAACAAAACAATTTTTTTGCGATGCACATTAATGTATCTCGCCAAAGTCTACAGTCTACAATCATTCCTGTTGAAGAAGAGAAAAAATTTCTTCGATTTTAAAAAAATATGGGAAAGCATAGTTTTGATCTGGGACAGCCTAGAGTGCCATGCCACCTACAGTTACAACTAGTAATGCAAGAGCTAACGCAGAGCGCAGGTTCAATTACAATAGTTTCTTGACTAAGATTTTGAATAAAGTCAGTCATACTACAGTAAGTAACTTTGTAGCTTCGAGGATATTAAGGTTCTGGTGACATTGTGTGGCACGGCATGAAATGAGTGATATTTGAGAACAGCCTCAAAAAACAAGATCATAGATGTGTACTACTGTAAGTGTACCAAATATAAATTTTTGTCGACCGCTTCGGTATAGTGGTGCGACTGCGGACCTGAACACTACTCATTCACTACCGCGGCGTTAAGGAGTAACATAAGAAAGAGTCGTCAGATTTTATTTTGCGAAAGATTTGCAGAAATCACATAAATAACGTTACTGCATAGAATTTAGTTTAGAGATTAAGGGTTATACGTCATTTTCCTGATGTAGTGAGGCGGAAACAGCTCCGTAAATTCTAGTTATCAACTTCAATAATAATGGGAATAACGTACCCACTTGCTCTTCAAACATGATTCAGAATTTCTTAGCCAAACACAACACACCTGTGATTCGCCAAATTCCTTACTCTTGTGACCTTGCTCCCAATCACGTCTGGCTTCTCCCCAAACTAAAAATGCATTTGAAAGGTACCAAATTTCAAGCAAACTAATTTTATCCAAACATCATACAGATTGCAACGAACCACCTGCACGCTATAACAGGCTTCTTACCATTGCTTCCAGCAGCAGCAGAACCGTTGAAAGGAGTGTGTAGCAGCTCAAGCTCGATGGCGTCAGCTGGTATTGACAATATTTGTAAAAGTTTCTCAAATCACCAAAACAGAATACTTGTTGAGAAAAAATTCACTTTGTCATCGAAAAGTGTTTTGTGATGACATCGACCTACGGTCTGAATATCCATCGACCTTTGCATATTGCAATATCAAATCCTTAAAATTGATAGAACTCATGCGGAAGGGTAAAGAACTTGAAAAATCATCCTGACACTCAGAACTACTCGTAGGTATTTCTATTTTTAAAATTTTTGTCGTCTGGTATGACAGGATCTGCTCACCCTGTGATTGCATTTGATGTCCAGATAAGTGTTCTCTTCAGTTGCAAAACAATTGAATGATTGAGCGCCACACGTTATGGGATCACTCCTTGAACATTTATTGCGAAAACACTTAAATCATATTATTTGAATCGTTTAATTTCCGACGAGGGTGACATATGCTATTGATTGGTATTTATTACCAATTCACTTCAACAACAACGAGTGGTACTCGTATCACCCATAAAGGGGATGAAGTGCAAATCTGCTCCTCACTTACTTGTGCTTTAGTGAGCACACCGAATGGTGAATGTCAGGTGGCGTTATCCTTCCAAAACGAGAAGATTTATTTGCTGGAATGTTGTTTTGGTAAATCTTTTTTCCTTTTTGCAAAATTTATGTGCTGCTCACAGCTGTTCATCGATGAAGTTTTTATGAAGTTGTAAGGATTCTTGTTTTTCCTTTTATTTGTTTTTTTTTTTTTTTTCTTCTCTCTACAATTTATTTCCATCGAGTACCCGTTCCAATTTTTAATCTGTGAAGAGCTTCGCACATATTTTCACTCGATAAGTGGGTAAATGCTTGACTCTTGAGTGCATAATGTAATAAAACGTAGTCAATTACAGCCCCTGTTCCATTGAACTATTCTCTGTGCTAATGTTTAATTTGTTTTTTTTTTTTTTAAAACACTATTTGCCACTTAATTAATTTAGCGAAGGCCTTAAATGAAAGTATTTGCTCCATTTACACAATTGCAATGAATTTTACACTAATTAATTGAACATTCATAAGAGACCGCTTCTGGCAAAATGTTGAACATGTACATAATTGCAAAAGGTTATCGTAATTAAAAGTATATTATATTTGCGCTTCTCCTCACTTAATAACAATTTTATTGTTTGAACAGCAATTAACGGTATTTAGTTCATGTACGAGTATGTATACATTTAAAAGAAGACAAGATACTCTTTCATTTCAACAATCATAATTAAGGTCTGTAATTAACACTAAGTGGTTTTCAGGGTAACTGGTCCTTCTATTTGCTTACGTAGGAGACTTCACAAAAATGTTAAAAATATGAGATTGCCAAGGCCAATAAAGATTCAAATAAGAAAATTTTACCTTTTGAGACATTCGAATCATAGGGAATTTTTTCCCCAAGCAAATCTTAAATTATGATTATTTAAAAGTCACCGCTACTATAAATTATGGTAAACATAGGGTCTATTATGGGATACAGAAACAATCGGAATACTGGCTCCTGATTTCACATAATTTTAAACCAAGCCGTTTCACCGGATTGAGTCCTTCCCAAAATAATTGTGTACATCAATGTCGGGCTATGGCCTTCAAGTCAAATGTTAGTGATAGCATTCTAATTCTCATTACATAGAAAAACTTTAACCAATTCATTGAACAGATTCTGTTGACCAATACGAGTACATATTGGCCGACTTAGATAATTCGGACAATCCAGTTGTTGGTAACAGCACTGCTGCTTGTTTGCTTGGCAACTCAACATTAAATTGTAGCTGACTTTTTACAATGACGTAATGATTTCTCTTAGTCTTAGATGAAAAAATTCTGCGGATTTTTGAGATACGATTAAAGCGTTCGCATCAATCACAATCTTTGCATATAAGTTTTCCTCGTAGTAGACAGACACAAAACAAATTACTGCGACCGATAAGAAACTTTCCGAGACTTTCGTTTATATCGCTTAATTTTCCTTTGAGTTATGTTGGAGTTATTGTATGTATGACTAAGAGAGTACATAGCATGAAATTTTTCCATCCTCTATAAGTTGCACGATTCGAGGGACGATTTTAAGTTAATCCACATAAATTGCTAAAGCTGAGAATCTATGGTATTCCTCACCTGAACGTAACCATGGATATCATTAATATCAAAAATTGAGAGCAAAATTATATTGTATTGGGTATATAACTTAATTCGTGCGATTTTTTTCTCAAAATTTGAACGGTTATTTAAGAAAAACGTGTAGAATGTGTTATTCAAAGTATTACCCATCTGATGCTATGACTTTTTCCCATCTTTCTGGCAATTTGTGGATCCCATCCCAAAAGAACTGCGCCGGCTTAGCAGCCAAGAATGAATCAAGCCAATTTTTGATATTCTGCTATGATGTGAACCGTATTTCAGTGAGGGCGTTCTGCATCGACCGGAACAAATGGTAGTCAGAAGGGGCGAGGTCTGGGCTATAAGGCGGGTGGGGTAAGACTTCCCATCCACTGTATTCCAAATAGTTCTTAACCGGAAACGCAACGTGGGGCCGAGCGTTGTCATGATGGAAAATTATTGCCTCCTGTCTGGTCGCATATTTCGGGCGTTTTTCGGCTACTGCTCTCTCCAAACGGATTAATTGTGTTCGGTAGCGTTGTCCATTGATGGTTTCACCCGGTTTTAGCAGCTCATAATACAGCGCACCCATCTGATCCCACCAAATACAGAGCATTAACTTCGCGCCATGGATATTCGGCTTTGCCGTTAATTTGGCTGGTTGGCCGGGTTTCACATATGATTTCTTGCGCTTGGGGTTGTCGTAATGGATCCATTTTTCATCACCAGTAACAATCCGATGCAAAAATGACTTCCTTTTGTGGCGTTCCAGCATCATTTCGGACATGCAAAACCGCCTTTCGACGTCTCTCGGCTTGAGTTCATGTGGAACCCAATTTCCTTGCTTTTGAATATATCCAGCTGATTTTAAACGTTTTGAAATGGCTGCTCGAGTGACACCCAAAGATTCTGCGAGCTCTTCTTGTGTTTGGCAATCTTCATAGAGTAATGTTGCCAGTTCTTCATCTTTAAACTTTTTTGGCTGCCCAGGACGTTAACGTCTTCCAAGCCAAAATCACCACTTTTAAATTGTGCAAACCACTTTTAGCACGTTAGTTCAGCTAGCGCATGTTCACCATAAACTTCCACGAAAATGCGATGACTTTCGGCAGCAGTTTTCTTCATATTAAAGTAATGAAGAAGAACTCCCCGCAAAAACACTTTTTCAGGCACAAAGTTCGACATATTTGAGTGAAAAAATAATTATTGTTGTTTACGCTTCAAATGAATGACATATACTGAAATAACGTACAATGACAGTAGCTTTCCAACGCATGTTCCAATGGAATAATACAAGTTACGCCATCTCTTAGCAAACCGCACAATATTTAGATTGAATCTACCAAAACTAAAACAAAATACACTCTCCAAGACACATTCATTGTCATAAATACATACTTATGCCCAAAACACATGAGCAGAATTGTGTGTGTTGTGAAATTAGAATACACATGTTTTAATTCGCGAAGCTACATATAAATGCTGCACGCAGCTCTGTTCTGCAATACATCTTTATTTCTAAATTAATTCGCTGCAATCGACAGTGTCACACATAAGTGACAGTATCTGTAAAATGACAGCAACTGATGCGATTGACTTCAAAAAATATCTGCACATCTGTTTCAGAGGTGCCAGCAGTACAGCAAGTAGATTTTCTGCACATGTGTTATTGAAAATCTTATCAATACTGAGTGGTATGTGTGTAATAGTGCAGAAAATCGCTTATCGTTTTTTTATATAAATAATATGCACATAATTAATCGTAGTTCCCTACAATTATTCGTATACAATATTCTGGCAAGGACATGTACTCTCATGTTACGAGTATATGTAATATTCTTGATTCGGTGTATAGAAGAGCTATCAACAGGCAAGGCATTGATTGTAAGCGACTAGTTGCTGAATGTCGTTCAGTCAAAAACCAGGAACAATGAGTAGGTCTAATTGTTAAATCGCCCAACTTTCAACCGATCCTCTTCGATTTTTGATTTGAATTTGATTTTTCAACCTGAAGAATTAAAATTAGATGTTTCCATCTAAACAGAGCAAAATTCGTAGATTGTCTTCAACAATTATTCAACTTATTTTCAACTACTTTAAAAATAGTCATTCAAACAAGTTACAGAGAATATGAATACAAGTCCCTGCAGACTCGTCAATGCGCAACTTTCATCGAAAACCATGCAACTCCGAATGCTCCAATCATTCCTAATGTGTATTTCACCTTCGCTCCATCGTCACCATACATATCGCCTATTTGCCTCTCGTATACGTTTTGAGATTTTTGCACCACCCGTATAAAATCTCTGGACACTCTATTAATCGCTTTTCCGAATCGTTAAAGGCGATATCCAGGTCTTCCGAAGCGTCAAAGTGTTACTGCATTACACTATAATATTCGAACTACGTCATATTTCGAACTGCCTCCAAAAGACCCGATTTGACCAACATAGAGTTAAATGATATTGCTATTTCTACTGTCTAGCACTTTCTTACATATTTTCATTGTATGCGATATTACGTCTGATAGTAAGAAAACAGCTCTCCCTTCATTTTTTAGGCATCTAGTAGCCTTTCATCATCGTATTAAACAATATTGCGAGACATAAGCTTTCGATTGCCCCCTATACTACTACATACATGTATCGATTTTGCTATTTCTTTCATACTCGTTCCACGTTAAATATATATTCAAAGACGCTTTAGCAAAAATGTAAAGGTTTAAATGATAGAAGATCCTATTGCAAGCCCCAAAATATTTTTAAACTTGATACCCGTATTTTTTTTTTCTTTTGTCAGAATTTCATAGTTTCCATTACTGCTGCAGATTGGCGTGTACTCCCGGCAGAACCAAACAAACAGAATGTGTATCTTTCCATAAAAACTGAGCACTTACATACAATACATACCTAGTTTACGTTACAAATTGTAATGCATTAAAAGATATTCAACTTATATATAAGCATTCAAGCAAGCAATACACTAAAATTGGATATAATACTAGTAGTTTAAACTTATATGCATCAAGATCAAAACAAATGGCTTGTAACAATGCTTCTATAATCTAAAAATTAAAAATAGGACCGAGCACTTTCCGTTGGTTTCAAGTTGGTAAAAGTAAAGGCATACGTACATATTCAGGAAGTTTAAGTTCTTCCGGCCACGTAGTTGCAATTTTTCTAATTATCTTTTTAAATATTTTAAGTTAGAGTAGACTGATAAGAAAGACAGAGTTTAAATGTAGTTTCCTTCATAAAACAATCTTATAAAATTGTTTGTCATAATTTCGGTCACTTTTACAACTAAAAGGTTACGTACTATATACGAGTACTTACCACCAACGCCAGTTTAAATTTAATTTTTACTGAATAGAATAACAAACTGCTGAATTGAGTAAAATCATATGCAGAAATTTCATTTAGGTTTACGTACGAGTACATGCGAGTACCATATTCATGGCCTGACTCACGCCATCCCCCTACGAAGCTTTATGCTTACTTTTGCACCTTTTAGTCATCATCATGAAAACAATGTGGGGGGAGGTTGCAATTCCAGTAGTATGTAAATAATTTCCATATGGATGCACAATTGGTCATTTCAGTGCACCTTACTGTATACGATAGATGCACTGCACTGGAGTAAGTGCACTGTAAACTGCAGATAAGTGCAAATCGAATGAAAATGCTTTGTAGAGCAAATTGTGGCAAGTGATATATTCGTGTAAATATTTTTTCCTCCTCACTCTCTGTTTCACTGTGATTCGCATTCGATTACGGGATTTATATGTTGCACACGTATTTTGGGCAACCGCAAAATGCAAATTATGCGGTGCCGGGAGGTTATTATGGAGCTTGGCAATGCGTTTCCTCTGAAATTAACTGCAAATGACAATGAACGAATCCAATTACATTAATTTCATTTCATTAAGGTTCTTTTCACTTTGTTTTCTGTTTTTTTCTTTCTTTTTTTTTTTAAATATATGTATATGTACTCGTATTTTGTCAGTTGTTTGTACGAGTATCTTGCTGTGTTAAAAGTTCTCGACCATAATTGAATGATTGCCTCTTATCCCTTTACAATGCAATTTAGTGCAGTGCATGCTTGTTTAAAAACTTGGGTCGATTGGTCTGGCATACTCCATCCTCCATCCTGTTGGCCTTGTAACAATATAAATTTACCAACACCCCATTAAACATTCTATTTGTTTTCATAAAATGTCAAAAATTTCAAAACACTAGTGTCAAGATTTGAGTGGCTGACGTGCTACAGGTACACAAACAAATGCTCACCGGGTTGTTTCTTTTCCAAATATTTACTCAACAAACATAGACTACTTGTGTATGAACGACATAAACCATGCAAAGTGAGCTCACTTCCAACTTATTGCGATCTGATGTGCTTTCTAAACTCTAAAGAGCTTCTACTACCGGGTGCTAGTATACCAACACCGTTTCTGACTGCGCCAGACATTCGATGTCGGAAGAAATACCTTTAGCTAACAATGAATTTTCATTGAGGCTATTCAAAGGGCTCCATTGTGGGCCACCCGCCGCAGATACTCTTAGCACACTTCAAACGAATTCAGCAGCGAAGGAATGTGATTTCACACTTTGCCACAATTAATTAATTGCCACAGCCATTACCCACCCGACGCGAGCGTGAAACAAAAGCGAAACGAATCTGTTTCGAGCATAATTTTTTCTAAAAATACTTTTATCGACATGTGTACGAGTACAAGTAGTATCTGAAAATATTACTATACTCATACCTATAGTGTTCATCTAATTGATGTAAGATGAACACTTGAGGGAGATTACTATAGCTTTTTACGATTCTCAATTTTGACACGTTATCTGTGTCCAAATAATTGTTTGTGGCATGTGCATATACATAAATTGTTTTAAATTCACGAAAAGGGTTTTTATCAAATTAATAATACTCGAAACTGAATGAAATGAATTTGTGTACATATGAACATATAAATTTTGCTAGACTTACACATATGTACATACTACATATCTTAATATGTCTGCCTGTCATATGCACATAGAATCACATATGAAATGTCTAGATATTTTCCTCATTTTGTCATCCGCTTCAAAGTGGTTGTGAATGGCATACGTATTTCTGGCAGTAGATGGAGAGGAACGGACAGATTATAACTCTTGAAAATTATAAATATATGATACTCGTATTAAAGGATGGAATGAGTAAAAACCGTGAAATGACTTTCATTTCACAATGACACATCTGTATACACTATTTCATTGTCAATGAATTGGGCTCAACTTTTTGCCATAGAAGAAGCAAAAAAACATATTAAAGATAAAGCTATATGAACTCAACATAAATTTAATTAAAAGCGCAACATTTCAATATCAAAGCAGACAAACTAGCAGACAAACTGAGCCAGAAAACAAAAGTGTTCAACAATTGCAGAAATAAAAACACTACGATTAAATAACATGCCCTTATAACAAGTTACTGAAAGAGAACACTGTGGTGAACGAAGTGAATGTTTCGAATGCAGACTATATACCGGTTAATCATTTGAATTTAGTTTCGCGCTGTACGAGTATGTACTCATATTTACTACGAAAATGCATTCAAATAAGTTAAAAAATCCACTTTAAACTAATAGAATTATTTACAATAAAAGGGATAATTAAAAAATCGTACAATGGCACAGTTTCTAAAAAAATTTGGAGGAATGCGCACTAAAAATGAAGCACTTAAAATTATTTTTTTTCTGAAGGTTGTTCAATCAATGAAAAATTCATCAGAATTATAGACACGCCACCTCTCCCAATAATACAATATATTATTGTGTAATAATACAAGACCTCACACTGTCCAAACTGCAACAAATGTGCTCTGGTCAACTGGGTGTGCCCCGGAGATATTTGTTAAGAATTTTTAAAAACCGAATCGCAGATATTTTCATGTTGGATGAGCCCAGGAGATCCCCATAAGCAAGTTATTTACACAGTTCGATGGCAAGAACTGACAAAACAGGAAAATGTTTTTTTTTTTACCAATCAGTGATGATTCACTGTTTAAATGGTTTTGTAAACAAATTAATTAACATTCATGGGATACTGAAGATCAATGGCAATTGCACTTCCTTGGCGTTTGGTTTGGTATTACCTCAAAAAATGGTGGCCCAATAACTTCTCTTCTTCGAATACCGCCAATACTGTGGCTAAATGTGATACTCTGCGTACATCTCATGATGCAATACCGGTAATATGGGATATTTTTTAGGGGCGAAAAAATTCCAAAAATTTAAGGGTTAAATTCATTTTACGTTGCGCGAATTTAATAACACAACGGTGCAATTCATTCTGTTGGGATAGTTGAAAGAAATTGTGCACATAAATAGATTCACCATTATTTCGAAACTAAAGCAAAATATTCAGGCTCAAATGCAAACTCCACGCTCGTATGCTGTACAAAATATTATGAAAAACGCATTAGAAAGAGCACATCTTTGTACGACTGAAGATGGTGCCCGTTTGAGGAGAAATATCTTCCACAACTATCTAAAAAAAAAAAATTCTATTAACGAAACTTTGTGTATCTTAAATAAAGTACGTTTAAACAATTGAAATTTATAAATATTATTATCATTTCACATCAGCTAGTGACTTTTGCGCTAACCTGTTCTAGAGGAACGCAGCCAGATGATGCAATGAAATGGGAAATATAACTCCAACTTACAGTCTGTTTGATAACATCGTACATGACGAAAATTAAAGAAGAACTTATAATAATAAAAAAAGATCAATTGTACTGGTTTATTTTGTTTATTTACTTGAATGCTTTTTAATTAATATGTTGTCCACTCTCCTTCATTATCAATAATTGCTTGGAGTCTTCGAGGCATGCTTTTTACTAATCTTATAGCATACTCTTAAGACAACTCGTATTTTTCGTGATAATTGTTTGACCGTCGAGATATTCTTTCCTTGGAGCTTTAGCTTCATGAATGCCCAAACATTTTCAATGGGATTTGCATCCGGCGACTGTGATGGCCAATCTAAAACATCGACGTCATTTTCTTGTTTCCACGCATTGCACAAACGACTGCGATGTTTCGGGTCATTATCTTCTTGAAGTAACCAATTCTTATTCCTTCTTTCAAACCACCTTTGGGCAGATGGTAATAATGTCTTCTTATAAATTTTGACCATGTTGGGTGCGTTTAAGTTATTTATAAACATGAACAAATTGCCAATTGGATTGATTGGATTGTGTACACCAGGTATGAGTGAAAGGAGACCATGCCCAAAAAGAAGCTTCATCCGAAAAAATAAGGTTGTTCCAATCTCTGTCCAAATTCTCCTTGGCCCAACTGAGTCGTTTTTCAACGTGTTTTTTCGACAATAGCGGTTTCTTTATTGTGCTTCGAAATTTTACATTATTGGCTAGTAAACGTCTACGTATCGTATCACAACACACATTTCAACCCCTTTTTTGTAAAATCCCTTGTCCTCCACGTATCGATAGAAGAGGATTTTTTCAAACACGCGTAGAATCATTTTGTCCTGCTTTTTTTGTTTTTTTTGGCGTAGACCCGGCAAATCATCAACATTTTTAACTTGGGAATAACGGTGCACCCACTTGCTAACAAATGCTTTTGACTTTTTCATGTATTTAGCAGCTGCTCCGTATGACATTTTCGGTCCTTTTGGATGCGTGCACAAGAAACTTCATAACGTTATGCAAACGCGACACTCATTTTAAAATACTTCCGCCTCTGACAAAAATTGAATACTCTTTAAATTTCAAAGCATCTTAGCAGAAGTATTTTTTTATCTGCTTATGCAAATGCCACTTCCAAACCGGTTTTCATAAACGAGTTTTGCCGTATACGATCTTATTAAACAGTCTGTATCAAAAAAGATTCAAAAAGGCCGAAAACATTGAAACCAAAAAACTTTATATTGAGATAGCAAGTTTCCAACAAAATAGTTAAAAATAAAAAAAAGCAATATTCTTTCGGGCACATCAGCATTTTCCATCGTATCGATTGAGAAAGCAACAGTTTCTTAATGAACAACGATGGAAAATTGTCTAATGCGTTTGATATCACAAGAGCCCTTTTTTGGAACTAATGAGCATAATAAGCATTTTGCCTCGCATTGATACGAGTATTTATAGTCAAAAATAATGGTCAGATGTTACCAGTGTACTTTCAGTACAATACAATACATTTGTACATTTCCAGATTTCTAAAAAAACATCATTAAAACATTAAATTTATTCAATACTTAAGCTGATTCACGAGCCAAAATAAACGTTAAAATATTTTTTATTTTTTTTTTTGTATTTTTTTTATTTTTCAACACTTAATTATCGCTCTTTCCTATCTGCTATTCTCTAATTAAAACAAAACACATTAATTGCTAAACTATCAACAGATAGGGGCGCGCGAGGATGCTAACTAGCACAAAGTCGCGCCCCCATTAAAAAAACCGACCGAGTGTTGTTTTCACAGTTTAACACGATTTTTGTTTACACAAACGAACAGCAGCAAAACATTTCATTTTCACATTTCCTTTTTAATTTCGTTGATCTGCAATATATTGTACTATATGAGTGTACATGGTCGTATTCTCGTACTTGTACATACATACATATCATACATATAAGGCTGGTGATTAGTTTTTTTGTTTAAATGGAGATTTAGATTTCAAAAGGCTTACCACAAATTATTGCCCACTCATGTAAATTAACTAATATCAAAGTATAATGAGAATGAGCTCAATCTGTCCGGAGTTCGGACTTGTTTGATTTCAAAGAAATCTTAAGAATTTCGCATCGGATCCCCAGATCCCACGCAAGATTAAGAGCTAAACTATATCTACCCCTGTCGCCTTCATAAATTTGTCTCATCTGGCAGTCATCATGTCACTTAAGAGACTGTCACTGCCGCCAAACGCATGTGACACATTGCTTCCCATTAGCAAACAGCATAATTACTGCGCTTAAAAGTTTTCGTTTTCGTTTTTATTTTCTTTTCATTTTTATTTTTATTTTTCATTTTATTTTCCAGCAACATTGACGATGCTGCTGCATTCATTTCTCAGATACTATTCTACTTGCCATTCATATGTACATACATAGCCATCGGTAAATATGCAAAAGAGAACAAGATCTTTGCCGAGAATACTTTTTAGTCATTATTTTATAGGGTATACTAGTAGATGACAGCCAAATGTTCGAGGTGACGATCTCATTAAGTGTTTATCTAAAAACAATTTATATTAAGCGCGTACCCGACCTAAAAAACCTAAATTCCTGGATTCAATTCAAGTTGAATTTATTAGCCGCATATGCAAGTACAGTACATACCTATCTCAATTCATGTGAAGCTTGGTTAAGAATGTATGCTTTACTGCACAAATTAATCAATGAATCTTTCTTGCTTATCAGTTCTATACCTTTAAAAGTTAAAAAGGCAACCCAACAGCGAAGAGAGAACGTTGCACAAGATACATATATATCATGTATAAAAAAAAAAAAAACACTGTGGCGCTGGCAACCCGGTATGGGCCATGGCCTAGCTTCTTGACACTCATTTGTGTTGCTCATGTTGTCTTTTTTGTCACATCTGAGCGGGGCCTACGGTTTATAGCCGATTCCGAACGGCACTCCTTAGAAGCTTTTTCGTAGGCAGTTTTACTTTCGGAAGTTTGCCATTGCCCGCCGAAAGGGTGATGGCGATATGAAAAATTGTTGGTGACCCAGCAAGGAATCGAACCCAGACTCTCTGCGTGATAGTCCAATGAGCTAACTATCGCGCCATCGCCATCATGTATATCATGTATAACTATAGCAAAAACTACGATAACGACTAACATTACCCAAACTAAAAAAATTTATTGGAAAAAAAAACCTTTATAAACAATTTCTATGGGCAACAGAACCTTTAGGTGGCAATAGCTACTACAAGTATTAATTGCACACAAATAAGCTATGCGCATCAGATTTTCGATTTCCGATTTTACTCTTTTGTACTCATGTACATACTTGTAGTAAATCGTCAAAATGTTTTTAGTCAGAATCTACATAAGTGCAGTTGACATAGAACCTATTTCATAACTTGAATAATCAATGGTAGGTAACCAACTTAGAGTGGTGAATAACAAAAAGAAACAACAATGATTACAATAAACCTTTATCGTACTTTTAGAAAAAAAACACAATCAATACAAAACAAATAAAATTCTCATCAATTAGCGATAAAATACGAGTACACCTAATTATGGTTCCAACATCTACGGGCTACTCTTCACAATTCTGCGTATTTGGATCTACTTGGCTTTACGATCCATTTCAAACATTTTGACTCATGTTCGGTATTCAGTATTTTTTTCTTTGAATGTTAACTTTATCAACTATTGCTATACTTCTAAATTGCAGTTATCCGTAGTTTATTACATTATTCAGAGTTAACAATGTACACATAACTACATAAAACATTGATCCTGTCAGTTTTGGCAGTGCAAATTGCTATACGATAAGAGCCGATACTGAACTCTTTTGAGAGAAATATATTTCGGAGTATATTTGATCCCGTGTGAGTGGAGGACGAATGAAGAATAAAACCGCGAACTCTAAAAGCTGTACCAAGATGTGCATGTAGTAGCAGATCCTCTCAGGTCTCAGGCAGAGACTATTCACAGGTTGGAAGCTCATTAAGTAAAGTAAGTACATTGCTTAATTATATCAAGACAATATTTAGTTTTATTTAAAAGTAAGTATTTGAAATAATGAAATTAAATATGTGTTTAATGGGAGCAAACACAATGCAGCTTAAAACATATTTAAGATTTCTTTGATACTTACAAATTATAGCAGATTGGTTACCAGCCTTACACCTTTGACAAAGTAGAAATTTACTCGTAATTTATGAATATGATTGTTCTCAATTGGAATGTAAAACAAAAGCAAGAACTAGTAAATACGAGTATGTGTCGAAAAGGAAAGGTGTTGGCATTAGACTTGAAGAGCAGGGTTTAATAAGAAAAATCGAGAAATGTGAACATTTAAGTCGAACGAAGACACTCTCTACAACACCCTTATTATGCATGTTTTGCCGTTTTGTTTTGACATAGCAAAAGTATTCGCCGTCAAATTCATGCCTAATCTGCGAGAAAGATGTGTCCAGCAAAACCAGTATAGGTACGTGTAACGTTTTGTAACAACAAATCTGGATTTAGTAGAACGTGTTTCCGTCTCCTGGCAGGAATGAAAAAACTATATACGACCAAAAGTTGACTATTCTTCCAAGCCCGTACTACGCCAATTTGTCAGTTCAAATATCATCATTGAACTGAATTTAAAACAGTCATAAATACTGCATTCATTTTATTGCTTCCCTAGAATTTCCCTATCCAAGAATAGGAGGATCATCCACGTGGCCAATATAGATAACCCTCTCCTTATTCTGGTCACAATAAAAAAAATTTTTTTTTCAGTATGGTGTAAAATTGCCACTTATGTTGATTGATCAGATAGTGGTTTCAAAAATTAAATGTCCTTGATCTTATATAACAAAATATGATCTCAAACATTAAGACATTTTATTCTCAAGTTAAAACAGAAAGTTTTATCAGAAAAAAAAAAAACAGGCGTATGTTCGTAACACAGATCTGAACGCGTATCTTAACTTTCTTAATCGAGACATGCTCTTCTATAAAGTACACAAAATTCCCAAAACAAACTGTAGCCTCTTAATGTGTTTTTCGTAACTTTTTTTTTTACTGACTAAATTATTCCACCAGCTGTACATACATTATGTATTTATACATATAACATAAATTGTGAGTTAAAGTTCTTGTTGCTTGCCACACTCGTCGAATTAAGTGAAGTCACAGATTTTTTGTTCGGTTTAGGATTTTTTTTTCTCTTTTTTACATTTTCCATTTTAAAATTGTAAAAAGTAATTAACGAAGACACATTGTGTTTAAGATGGCATTTTAGTATGCCGTTTAGAATGGAAAGCGGCTGAAAAGTACCTACATGGCGACATGGTGCAAACGAATGAAGATAAAACAAATTCGCATGACATGTTTCATAAAGAATGAGCGATTTATTAAAGAGAAACCACTTGGGAAGTTCAGTTTTTTTCTTTTTTTTCTTCTGTCACTGTCAAGATACATTTGTATGCTTTGAGTTTTTATAGATCGGGATAGTTTTTATATTATACATATAGATATGTGTTACTTATTCATACATTCTTCTTCTTTCCTGCTCGGAGAAACTTGCTTTTGAGTCACCTAAAAGATTAAGCATGACTATATAAGGAAGACCATGCAAAGTAGTTGTAAAACTCCTCATTTTTTAATATTTCCTACCTGTATGGTATTAAAAAAAACCGTAAATAGTGGTAAAGAGTGTTAGATATATGATGCAATTTTACAACAAACTTATACTTATTAAAAGGATTAATAAATATCTAAATTCGTTTCTATTTTATTTTTTATTTTTGTTTTCTAGACAGCTTTAATTTATATCTACTAAAAGCATGAGATTAACTTTATTAGCATATATCTAGTAAAGCCAACTGAAAGAGTAATATTTAGTACATATATGATAGGAACATGCTCTTAAATACGAGTGGAGACATTTGCTTCAGCTTAAATAAGCAATTATCCATTCGGAATAATCCCCATGTATCTAATTTTGCATAGTTCTTCTTCAAGGTTATAATTACAGTGCATAACTATTCCAACGAACTGTGATTCTGACGAACACGAGTATGTCAAAACTAACAAAACCTGTCATTAATATGGGAGTGGGTAAGGTGCATACGTCCGCAAGTCACACTAGTTTATTTTTCCGAGATACAGTTGATTCGAATACGCATGCACTGTAACCATAACTAAAGCCGTTGTTAATGAAGCACAAAAAGTCCCCATAGTTCAATGTGCAGCTTAAAAAGTTATACGAGGTAAAAAATCCTGCTTTTCACTTAGATTTCGTTAAATATTTGTCCAATTGCGTTGCATTTATTAAAAACAAAAATTCACCATAAATTTGCTTTAAACAAGCTTATAGAAATTTTATGCAAACGAGTCAGCGTTCTCTAAACAGAGTTATGTAAAAAATATAGATACTGTCCTGAACGACATGTGTAGGTAGTTAAAAGTGTAATGACAGTATCGACATTCTATTCAAGGTCATGCATTGACAAACCTTGTTAACTGCGTTCGATGAATACTTATACATACTTTCAAATTTTTAAAATATTAAAATAATCTTTCATAAACTGCATTTACAATTACAATTTTTTGTCTGCAACTCAAGCCTGAAAAAATTTAGTCATAGCAACTTTCTTAACTTGACATGAGTATCTAACAAATTTTTGAAAATTTTTAAAAACAATCGAATTTCTTTTCATTTGTCGACTTGACTATTGTATCATATAATTTTCTATCCTTCCTTGTGCGAAAATTAAGATATTTTTCAGAGATTTATAAGCACCCTTTGTTTGGGCGATGATTATCGTTTGAGGTAAATTTATTCCGACAATCCATTTCTTCTTATTTAGAAAGAGGATATAGTCACTGCGGAATAATTCCCAAGAATAGAGGGAGAAATTTGTACCACGATTTGTGAAATCTAGCTGTAGCAACTGCGCACGAGTACACATCTCCTTTTTCTTAATGCACAAATACCTTTTCCTTGGCGATAGCCGTTTTCCTTCAAATCGTCAAATGAGTTGCCATTTGCCATTCGCTGTCGATTATTTTTTCCTGAACTAGGATTAATTGAAGGTAATTATTCACAGTTTTGACAAAATTTTTAGACAAAGTTTTTTTATTAATTCCTATAATTTTTTATGGCTGTTACCCGTTTTTTTAATTATAAAGTGAAAAAGATATTTTTTAATTATGTTATTTTGGGAAATGGTTTTTAAACACATATGTATATTTTCAAATCCAATTTTAAAATGTGGTGCTCATGAATCGACGAAAATTACCCTTCTATACTTAAAGATAATCGACGTGGATTATGCCGCAGCTTCCCATAAACTGTTTGTATAGTAAGCATTGCAAATTTAGCATTTTATTTTGTCTTACGATGAACGGAATATTTTTCAGAAACCATAAGCAACCATTCGTGATTCCACGTCACTTTTCTAATGGTTTTCAGAAGCTTTACAAAAGTCAATGCAACTGCATTTAGTCTCTGAAAAATCTTTTTATTGTAAGTTATAGATTAGGAAATTTAAAAACTTACCCATATATCACCCAGATAAGTATTAGCCAAATAAAAAATTGCTAAAAAAGAAGCGGTTTCATTAGATGCATCCCAATTTCCAAAATTCACGGATAGAATATATGTATTTATATAATCGTAGATACACGTTGACACGCTTCAGTGTTAATTACAACTACGTTTGCTATGTTAACTCTAAATTTCGCAAATAATCTTTGCAATAAGTAAACAATTCAGCATTTAGTGAAGCAATTTTAATAGAGTTACCATAGTGCACCCCGAACTTTCGTTGGTTGGGGTCTATTCGAATTTTCACCGGCTTCTTCTTCTTCTTATCCTTTTATTAACCCTTTCCTCGTTATACGAACTTATGCGTAACGAGTTTCCCATTTTTACTGCATCGCTGCTGCTCCGCTTATGGGGTTGGCTAATGTCGCAGACCGCAGAACGCGTCTACATAATGCTCGGTCCTGGATCGCTTCAGTGGTAAGCCCCAGGCGTTGTTGCGCATTTGCCATCTGAGAAATCCAGGAATTCTTTTTCCGACCTCTTTTTCTTACAGTTGGAGTGACCGTAGTTGATAGTGCCTTTTTAACTGGATTTTCCGCAGATCTTCTTTGAACTTGGCAATACCAACTTATTCTATTCGCCTCAAGCTGTTCGGTAACCGAATTCTTTATATGTAGACTTCCTCTTATACGCGTAGATCTAATACAATCGCGTTTAGTGACTCCACTAGACATCCTTAACATTTTCATTTCCGCTGCCGTCATTTTGTTTTTATACGCTTCGTACATTGTCCAGCACTGTGAACCGTATATAAGAGCTGGTCTAACAACCGTGGTGTAGAGTTTCCCCTTTAATTTAAGTGGAAATTTTCGGTCGCAAAAGATTCCCGAATTTTCCCGCCATTTCATCCATCCTACACTCACTCTGTGGTTTACGTCGTCGTCACATTTCGCTTCCATGTTAACGATTGATCCTAAGTACTTAAAGATAGTGCTTTTCGGAAGAACTATTCCGTCTAACATTATATCCGGAACAGGTCGCAACGGATGCGCAAATGGGCACGTCAGATGCTCCGTCTTTGAACAACTTATTTTAAACCCGTTTCTCTCTAGCGCATTTCTCCATGAATCTAAGGCGTTCTGTAAATCTTCGACGTTATCGCTAAGTATGACTGCGTCGTCAGCGAAGAGAATTGGCGTTACATTTGCTTCGCGCATGCAGTCTTTTAAAAGATAGTCGAATACTACGTTAAAGAGGAAAGGGCTAAGTACGCTTCCTTGATGCACTCCGACATTAACTGGAAATTCTCTCGTTAGTCCAGCAGAGCTTTTAACCGCAGTTTTCACGTTTCCGTACATGTCTTGTATTATTCTAACATACGTTTCCGGTACGTTTTGAGACCTCAGCGCGGCCCATATGAGATCCCTAGGCACTCGATCGAATGCTTTCTCGAGGTCGATAAATACCATGTGTAAATCCTTAGACGAATCTCGGTGCTTTTCCATTATTATTCGTAGGCTTTGGATAGCGTCCACCGTCGATCTTCCGTCAACAAATCCACACTGGCTATTATCGAGCTTTATTATTTGCCGAAGACGTTCGTTTAAGACTCTTTCGACGATTTTCAGTGTGTGTGACATAAGCTTGATTGAACGGTAGTTGTTGCATTCTCGAGTGTCGCCTTTTCCTTTGTATAATGGAACCAAGAAGCTACTTCTCCATTGATTCGACATAGGTTGTCCACATTTTAATTTATTTAAAAGTTTCGATAGCCAAACGCTGCCGATCCCCTCCATCTTCGACCAAAACTCTGATGGAATGCTGTCTGGTCCCGCCGCTTTCCCCCGCTTCATTTTTTCGATTGCTATACTTATTTCTTCGATTGAAAAGTCCGAAACTTCCTCCTCGAATAGACTAGCTGTCGGCACGATATCACGTGGAAACTGTTTGTTAAGCAACTCCTCGCAGTATTCAAGCCACCGGTCACAAATTTCCTTTTCATTTGTTAATAAGCGACCGTCTGCGTTTTTGATGTATTTCGGCGAGGTTATTTCCATTGAATATTTTCACCTCTGTGCAGCGAGCTTAAAAATATTTGGCATTTTAGTACTGTACGACGTTTGAACTTCTTGGATAGCTTGTCTTCTATCCGCCGATCGTGAGGATATTTGTTCCAACTCTTGGTACGGCTTCATTTACTCGTTTAAGCAAAATTATCACATTTTATCGAAGGAACTGTCAGAGATGTTCCGCAACCATTATGGACTTAAAAATTCAGTATATAATATGATTATGCCAAAACATTCATTCACCCATGCTTCTCCGAGAAGATGCCCGCAAGTCGGTTTCAGTCAATTTTAGCCACTATCGCTTCATGTTAACCAATTTTTTGTGGATAATTTGGACGAAGAAAAGGGGCCACTTTCCACATAGCTCTTTTTGAAGACGATGTCAATTGGCCGTCAAAATTTTCGCAACCTTAAGATTCTTTCCTTTGGAGCTCCATCAAGTCTCTGGTTTATATCAACAAGTCCCAAACTTCGAACGAATCGGAGTCGAATATTCGATGTGAATGTCCTGGGCCTGGCCGAATTATGGGAAAAATTAATAGGAAATTTGGCTCAACGCATTTATTCATTTAAACGTTTTAATGGAAGCTGTTTCAAGAATGCTATTTTATTTCTTAACAAATATTATTAATTGTATTCAAAACTCTAAATGTAAGAGTTTTTTTTATAAATTTGTAACATGTTTAGGTGCAGCCGACCAATTTAAGGAAAACGAAAACGGGAGTCCGCCGTATCGGTACCGATTGAAAATCCGAATTAAATTCATGTAAGGAGCTGGTGCTGAATCATAACGCAAGAAATATGTAAAGGCTGTTCGATTTACATTAAATAATGGGTCGGTTTGGTATACATTACCCGTAACCTTAACTGCAGTAAAACATGTTTTCAAATTCGACCAATCAAAATACGAATACTCGAGTATTATTAGTAAATGTCGGAGACCTTCAGTATGACAAAAGTGACCATTACGATAAGCAAAAAGTTAATAATGTGCAACTATAGTCGGGTTGATAAAAATGCTCCCGTATTTTCAAAGTCATCAACAAACCAGTTGGAAAAACATTAGCCACATGAAAGCTACGGAGAAAAAATCGATCTTCTAGTATAAATTCTTAAAAATGACAAATGTCAATTATTAATCACTAGAGAATTATCACCTCATGTGAACTGGTGAATATTTAATAATAATCTACATATGTACACCTCGTTAAGATTAAAATGTGTGTAAAGTAAAAATATATCCATTCAAGGACCACACACGTCAGTTCGATCATTTGTTCAAACGCAATTTTTTTCTTAAACCTTATATCAGTTTACGGATAAGAGCTGTAATTAATTAAAATTGATTGTCTTGATTGACTGTTATGCGTATGCATGCATGTATGTAGTATGTTCAAAGCAATCAGTTTCTAATATTAAATGTGTATACCTCTAATAAAAATGCACAATAGTTGTCACAATTATTCATGGGCAATTTTTTAAGTTATTTTTCTCATTTCTCAAACTCATTTGAAAATATATACAATTTGTTTTTCAATATTCTACTAATATATTTCAGGTTTTCAACAACACTTTTAAACATTTGTAACAATATTAGTTTTCACATGAGATAATCACTGAAATATTGAATTATAGTAGAAAAATTATGTGAGCTTGTAGAGCTTATTATTGATCATTTAAAATTGTACATACGCATAAAAAACAAAATGATAAATTTTTTACATTACAATATACTTTTAGATAAATTGTACAAATGTGGTTTCAGAGGCATGATACACAAATGGTTTTCTTCTTATCTTTCCAATAGAAGACAAAAAGTAAAAATGAATGGGCAAATTAGTTCCAACACAAACATAACTATTGGAGTCCCGCAAGGTTCGGTACTTGGTCCGATACTTTTTTTGATTTTCATTAACTCGTTACTTTCACAAAATTATCGAAGTAAGGTTAATGCGTTTGCTGATGATATGGCATGCACTTTTCATAGCAATTCAGTTCTAAACTTAGCTGCCGATATAAACTATGACCTGGAGATATTAAGCCACTGGTTTCAACAACATAAATTGATGATAAGTGATAAAACTAAAATCATGTTTTCCAATGTCTGCGGATGGAAGTTTAACTTTGGATCTTACTCCTTTCATTGCGCTAATTGTAATAAGTTCAAATACAGTGATCATATTTGTAAATCGAGCAAATGTTCGCAAACTTATTCTGCAACGGAATCTTGTTCTGATAAATGTTTCACCATAGAGAGAGTCGATTCGTTTAATTACCTTGGTATAATATTATACTCGATTGGAGGATGAATTGGTCTGCACATACTAGTGCACTTAAGAAGTACCTTACGCTGCCACAAGGCAATTTTTCTTTTTAAAACCCTACTGCTCTCTACACCTTCTTAAATGTATCTAATATGGATTAGTTCATCCTAAACTTGAATATGGTATAGTTTCCTGGGGCGGTACTCATAACAATAAATTGAATACTCTTTTAACTTAACTTCTCAAAAACATGTTGTTCGTCTTATATGCAATAAAAATCGTCGCTTTCACTTTTTAGATATCTTAAAATTCTTCCTCTTAAGCATTTATACTTCTTTAAGGTATTAAAGATTTTTTACTAGATCGGGATATGAATTAAATCGCGGCTCCGCAAACTATAATCTTAGAATCTTACAATCTTAATTATGCGTTAGTACCACAACACAATCTACAAATATTTGTTAATTTTTATACGGCAATTGCTCTTAGACTCTTCAATAAGTTACCTAATTGCATTAGAACCTTAAGATCTAAATCTATTTTTCTTAAAAAGGTAAAACTTTTGCTTTTAGATAAAAGTTATGAAGATATAGCAAACCTAACATCTGTTACCACCTGAATCATTGAATTATTTTTTCCTATTGTTATTATTATTATTATTATTATTATTATTATTATTATTATTATTATTATTATTTATTTTTTTCTCTCCTTTTCTTTATTTTCTTTCTTGCACTACAAATTTTATAATTTTAGATTAATAATATACTGAGACCCCACCTCATTTGAGTTTATAATTGTAATTTTCATTAATTGTAAATGCTACCGTCACTAGTTCCCTCTGAACTATAGATAGCTTGTATTGTAATATAATATAATTTGTAATTGTTATTCTTCAAAACGAATTAATAAAGAACATAATAAAAAAAAAAAAAAAAAAAAAATTATTTGGATAATAACAGTCTGTAACAATCAATTTACATAAACAATAAAGATGACTGATTATTATTCTAAAAGTAAATGATAACATAAGAATATAAGGGTTCATAAATCTAGAACTCCTTTTAATTAATTTACAATTATAAAAATCATATTACATATCCCCTCTTAGACATTTTGGGAACCTCATGGCAAAATGTATAACCTAACCTAATCTTTTCATATTAAACTTTGGATTGTACCAAAACAAGATTTCGTCAAATCAGTCACAAAATTTTCATCTGATTACGACATAATAATTTTAAGAAATAGTGATTTTTGTTTTTTTAATTAAGAGACAATATCTATACAGCTGAGCAATCTCATTTAGTTATTTAAATATCATATAAATGAGCCTTCCTAGAATTGCTTTTCTCTATCTATACATACCTAAATGTGTACAAAACTTGTTACAAATTCCAAAGTAATGTTATTACTTGTATGAATAATAGAACTCTCCACAACAGAATCTAATTCAATCTTGTAAATTTAGATTAATTCAACCATACTTCAGGGAGATGTTTGAAAAGTTAATAATTTATTTGCGCATAACTACTCCCCATGTTATCATTGTGAGAACGCAATTATACTTATATAAAAATAATAATTACTCATTGCAGTATTTAGCAATAAGACAAAATATATTTTTAAAAAGCGATAAAGTCTTACTTACGACTCGTGTTTGTAATTAAATTCAATTTGGTTTATGTTTTAATCAAATTGTGTTGCATAAACGTAATAATATACTAAGATGTACATAATAACATGTCAATGTTCATTTTTTTAGTTTATGATTCGCATTGAAAGCGTATACATATGTATATACGTACAAGATATATATGTATGTGAGTAAAGAAAGTGTCACAGATGTAATCGACCAAAAGGGTTGCTGTGTTTAACAGCGTTTTTTTTCTTCTTTGTATTCACATTACTGTTGTGTTTACAGGGTAATTTACACCCCCATAAAGTGAACAGCTTACCCTTGATTTACAAAATAAAAGAAAACCCATAAAGCTTCTTAATGTAGCCCTTAACTTGTTCACCTCACAAGAAAAAAACGGAAATTTTTACAAATGTACATTCACTTATTTTTTAACTGGGAACATGTTTTTTTTATACATTTTGTACTTGTTTTAGATATTTGGGGTTAAGAACGCTAATATTTAACGATTTCTTTATAATGATACAATAAAATAAAATTTATGAAAACGAAGAATATAGGTTCGTATTGCATGTACAATCTAACATATACGGGTACCGTCTTTTACCCACTTTAGTCATCAATGCTGGTACCAGACTAGACGCATTCATTATAGACAAAGTAGTTTTGTTATTGTGTAGTCAATAAATTAGACCAGATCGGAAATCTTGTTGTTGTAGATACAAACACAAATACAAAATAGAACAAAAACAAGAACTTACAAATCTTGCGGCCGCTTAGAATCATTCGTAATAATATGTATCGTATGTATAGGAGGAGTCATTCCTTTTGTCTTAGACAGCTTAGCCACCTTGACGTGTTCAGTGTTTTGACAATTTTCCAAATATTTCGGCATCCTAGTACACAGCAGTATGCCGAAGCAGTCGAGCCGAATTATGCATCAGCGCATGATCTCTTGCGTTAATGCCACAATTGCGACCTCTTAATGGCTAACAGAGTCATAATGGCCATACAAACCATCCGGCATAGTGTACCTTCTGACTTCAATCTAGCAAAACAAGTCATATTATCGAAAAGGATTAAAATATGTGTATTTTGTAGTAATGTCAAAATACGAACGAATGTTTCACACATACATATACTCGTGTAACGTATTATTTTATGATGATTTTGTTCAGACTTTAAGAACAATTGTGGGTCTCTATCGCTTGGAAAAATGTATAAATTGTCTGGAAAATGGTACAAAACCGGATTACACCTGACACAACGTCCTTAGATCTGAACAAATAATAAGATAATCAAATCGAAACAGTGGAGCTTGATCGTTTCATTAGATATTTGTTTGAATTATACTATATTTTCTCGGGAAAACATTTATTCGTCCAGCAATTCTTATCAGAGAACTAAGGGCTTTAAAAAAAATCCAGGGAATAGTCTTTTAAAAATTAGCGCACACTGGATCAATTTTAGTCCGGGGTAAGATTTATTTTAACCTCACACTGGCTAAATTATTTATACATGAACCGATTTCGATTGGACTTGTATATCTGATAATTTTTCGAATTTATGTGTGTATTGGTTTTCCCCCGATGTTTAACCGCTTTAACACTAGTTTAAGATTTTACCTCGTTTACACTTCATCTCGCTCTTCTATATAGCTAATTTTATTCAGGGGTAATTAGTCCAGTGTGCGCTGGCCCTACGAGAAAGGCAACGTGCAACTTCTTGACAATTTTTTGTACAACTTCAAACCTTTTTGGATTATTTAATTCAGTGATTAGTCATTCCAAATTTAATTAAGCTTAAGCTGGACATAAACATTGAGTAAATTTAATTAAGACTTTATAAAATTAAAGTTAGTAAAACCCTCACAGTGTTAGGACTTTTACCAATAATCATCTAAAGTAGATCAATGTAACAGCTTCAAGTTCGGATCTTAATTGATCTAAGCAAACACTGCAAGGATGCGCAGAGGCAAGCCGAGTAAGATTCTATGTTTTCAGAGCAAACATGTACCTTCGTAGGAAAAACTTAAACTGAATTCCAATCTTATATGACTTTCAGAACTCTTACAGTACTAATTGATGTAAAACATTATTTCCAAGATTTAAGAAAAGTTCCATTACTTAGAATTAAAAAAATCCATAACTTTTGCAAAGTTATTCCATGTTCTCGATGACCCCTTCAAAATAAAAAACAAATGCAAGAATTCGTTGTATCAAGTCATGAACTCCGATGGTAGCTTCGTGGAAGATTTTAATACTCAAGTTAAGCCTATAACGTGGAGTAAATAAAATCACGCAAAAACCCCGAAATCCCTTGTGATAAATAAACACCATGCAGGCCCAAAGATTCAACATTATAATCAAAGTGTTGAACGATATACGAAAAGTATGAAAGTTAAATAGCAGCGACCGAGATAAAAATGTGATAAAGTAGGTGGTCAAAACGCGATCTTATTAGAAGTTCGCGTGTTATTAGAAGTCAAATAGTTGAAAAACAACATGTGTTAACATATTAACATCAAATAAAGGTGTTCGTCGAAAAATCCTATTCTAAAGACATGAAGAGAGCTACATAAAACAATTATTTTACCTAAATGCATTACCAAATGTTCGGCTTCACTGGCGAGGTGATTAAAAATAGACCTAGCCAACCCCATAACCAACACGCTGGCTTTCAGAGCCTGAATATCTTGGGATAAATCAGCATACACCATAGGCTTAACACAGCCACACAAGAAGGAAGATTACTTTCTTGCGTCGAGCGGGACGATCTCGGTAATCAATTCATTTGTCTTTTTCCTGATATAATGTTCCAGTTGACTCAATGATTTCATGGGAAGCATAGCAGGAGGCACCATTCTGCCAATACCACATATCTCCTGGATCTACATCATCCACATTTTCAAAGAAATAATCACTAATCATAGTCCGATGACTGAAACGTGAGCTAGGGCCCAATTTATAAAAAAAAAAAAAAAAAAAAACCATCATCAGAAGGGTCCACTTCATGCTCCTCAAGAGCCTAATCCGCGAAATCCCGTTGCAAGGTATGATCTTTTAGCTTTAGTTTCTACATTTTACGCGGGTATAGGCCGAGATCTTTAGTAAGAGCCAAACTAATGCGATCGACTTGGTATTGACAACTCTTTTGCAACATTTTCACATACAGCGGCTACAGTTTCCTTTATGTACACGTCACGTAGAGTGTTGGTTATACGAAATATATCCACAATACGACGAATATCTCTATTCTTATTTAGTTCATTGTGAGGATCATAAAAATTAAGTAATCTTCTTCGGTCATTAAAGAACAATTCTCAAAATAAGTTCGAATGATTTGGAATTTCCAAAAATTATAAGATGGTTTGAAATACATTCCTATTGGATACATCTATTGAATCAGATGAAGTTGGTTCTACCTCAATAAAATCATGAAGATTTTACATTTATAATCGTTTGATTCAGAACATTGTTAGAATTCACATTCGCAGATCATTATTATTTAACAGAGGAGTTTCAGTTAGTTTATCAATTACATGTATTCGAAAAAACAGATTCACAATCAATCGTCAAAATTGTCTCAAAAGGAAAGTAGGTACCAAAATCGTTTTAACATATTCATAAAAATTTACATCAAACTATTCTATTCCAAGGTCTAATTTTGTATTCAATTTTGGCGAAAGAAATACAGCATTCGTACATATGTACATATATACGTGTCCGCATTTGAACGTAAGTATAAATACTTATGTCACCAAATTGACCTTGAGATGAATTAGTTGCTCTGAAAAGTAGAATATACCTACGAACAATTCAAATCAAATGTGCCTATGATGCTCATGAAAAAAGGAGATGATGCGAACTTCTTCGTAGCGATTTAACGTAAAATTGAAACGAGCAAACTAATGCGAGTTAAGTAAAACTCTGTGGCACTTACGAATATCAGCTAGAATTAAGCACATTTTGTACACCCTGAATCGAAGCGACTCTTTTCAACCGTCATGCCGATCTACTCTTTAGAATGCATTTTTTTTTTCGCAGTAAGCAAAATGCAGAAAACATATATACATACATATATAGAATGTAGTATAAAGAATTCTACTTAAAAGACTGTGGGTCTGTTATTTTCCATCTTTACATGACATTTACATTAAATTAATGAAATTATTCATTTTCGATCTGAATGCGTGATGAGTTCATCAGCAATTCCTCTTGTGCAAAGTGCAGCAAGTAGGGTATTTTTTATTATAATCATTTTTATTTTTTATTTTTTAACTTCTTGTAAGTATTATTCATACATACATACATATTTAGATATGTTTTTGTCAGACAGGCAGAGCAAGCACGGTGTGTTGGAGTTACACTTGCATTAAGTGAAAATGAAGGAGAACTCGTTAATTAAAGACCCCAAGCAAATTGACTGAACTTAAGCACCCGAGCACGAATATTAACGTCTGCAAATGTTATGGCAAGATACTTGTTTTCAACGTATTTATTATTTATTTTTCTCCTTAGTTATACCTACCTATCTGTGTGTTATGCGTTTTTATTTTTTACATTTTCTGTTGTTTTTTTTTTTTCTTAACTTTCTAATTGGTTCGAAATTAATTAACCAATTACATGAGAATTGCCTGGTTAATTAGTTTTGCGATTTTAAATAGTATCTTTCTTACACAGTGTCTAGTATAAAAAAAAAGTTATTAGATACATGTATTCGCATAAGATACAAGCAATTTATTCATTAAGATAGAGTCACTCAATTGGGTTCCGTGTGGAACATAACTACTTAATTACTTATTTAATAGACAACGGTGCACTTACGTAGGTTGAACTCTTTGCGACAATTGTGACAAACTTTAAATCGAATAGAATTTCTCAATTAGGTAATTAGTTTATGTTGATATGTAGTTAGATGTTGACACTCCAATTTATGTAGATATATAGATATTAATGTATATTAAACGTTAAATCACGTAATTTTCTCCTTGTTTATTTGTTTGTTTACTTAGGACAAATTCAAGCAAATTTGCAAACTGATAAATTTGCGGAATCGAAACAAAAAATCTCAATGTGTGCGTTATATGGGTCAGAACAAGTATAAATCACTCTCACCCCAAGTTGTTTATATCACTCGCAAAATATTTTCACACTTTACTCAACGATTGGACTAGACTGCTGCGATAACTACGAGTAAGTACCAACATATGTATCTACGTAAGTATGTAATGACTTTGGAATTGCTAATTTGAACCGGCATCAAGGAAAGGTACACACATTCTTTTTTTCTCTATTACTTTTTAAATTTTTTTCTTTTCTCGTTTTTAATAATTGGTTTTCCTTTACTGGGCCTCGCTTATTTAAATTTCAATTTGATTTGTAGTAATTTTTTTTTTTTCAATCAACAACAGATTACACGGCGAATTTTATGCTAGAAACGACCGTAACCCAATTGACAACTTACGACGCCGACGATTATTCGACGAATGAATTCAATGAAATTCAGTTTGCATGCTAAAAGCAAAACTGAATTCTTTTAACAGCCCCTTCCTTACTGTCTTCCTCTTCTAATGTTAAATACTTTCAGAGAGGGCGAAATTGATGAAAGAAAGAGAGATAAAGTAAAACAAGAAAACAGCAACGAAAACGAAACAAATAAAAATTATTGAGAGTAGTATATGTTATGATCAAAGGGGATGATACACCAATAGCCAGGCAACTTCCAATGAATTTCGAGCAGTCTGAGGGCGGTAAGCATAGCGGCAGATCTCCTTCGCATGTCACATTTCACAGCAATGGCACTCGCAAGCACCATGCGTAGTAGAGTACATTCCAATTCCAATAAAATCTTAATACGTGTACCAATGCAGCTCAATGGGAAATTCCAGTAGAAACGTACTAAGGGGCGATGGTTGTTGTTGGCATTGGCAATACTAACTGAATACCCAATTTTTAAAAGCTCTAATACATTGTCAATTAGTTTATCAGATCTGCATTTCTGGTGATCTAATCTGCGGACTTACACATCTCTTGATTTTAACAAATAGATACATACGTATGAGTAATAGATACTAGCTTGAGGATTACGATCCTCGCGTGCTTTGCCGTGTTTCTGGATTTTAATTAATTTGCGGATCTCAGTACCATTTAACAGGCCATTTTCCACGTTAATGTAGCTATGAGTTTGCTTATAACTTCCCATCTATACCTACTATACATTTTTTGAAAGCACTTTGTTGAACATTACGAGCCAGTTGATTTATTTGAGTTGAACTTTCATAGTATTGGTTTCTTAATGACGTGCAGATGCGAACACACGCACTTCTTATGTTATCACCTTTTATCACACCCGTTGAAATTTTGAAATTTGTGGTATTTACATTTCCGTGGCTGTGACTTGCGTTTTTTTAAATCGAATGAAGAGAATTAGTTTTCTGACTACTGGGCTGTCGCAACATTTTAGGTACGCAACGCTATTTTTATATAAGATATCGTCATCATGATTTTCCTAATATTTCTGACTGACCTCAGATATTTACACTTTGGGATCATAACTCCTTCTACGAGTATATGTTTAGATGTTGGAACCTGGGTTCGTGGTTAAGGAATGTCTAATGTCAGTTGTCTGATAGTTGTTCATTTGTTTTTTCATTGTTGATAAGTGAAATTGAATTAATCGATCGGTAATGGTTGCAATTATGCGTATTGTCAGTGCCTTTATACAAAACAGAAACAAGAAAGCATAATCACAATGCAGCAGTTTATTGGGAAAAAATCACGACCTACATATATCAATCTGAAAATTACAGATTTTTTGCCTCAAAAAGTTTGTGATCTGGTCTGACCGCCTTACATCGGTTCATCCGTTTCACAGCTTATAGATATCACAGAAAGATTAATTTCTGCATCCGGTTAAATGATTGGTTACAGGATAGATATGTTTATTTTTTCAATCTAATTGGGCCATCAGGAGACAACTTTTACATATTTTCCTTCACTAATTAATATAATTTAATAAACTATACAGTATTAACTTTGATCTTGGACAAAACACATGAAATTTCATTAAATATTCATTAACTTACGTTCAATCGAGAGAATACCTGTACATTCTGCAATTAATATTCAAACAGAATTTCGAGCATATGCCCACCACGACTGGATCTGATGAATGTCCCCCTGAGGGACAAAGTTTTCGACCAATTTTTTTAATTTTTGTACGAGCTGAATCTTGTAAACCTTCAAACCAAAATCTTTGTGTAAATTTGTTTATAAAGTGGACAGACGCTTGTGAATAACGTCGGATCGATAAATTTAAATCTTCTTCAAGATTCTCCTGAATGGATGAACTATTGTTCACTCTTTTAATGCGGATCAATGACACTGTATATATCAAAGAAAATTTTGTGCAAAGACGGTCAACAATTCCGCGAATAGCGGTCTACGATGGTCGATTATATCCGATGTAATATGGTGCAAGTCCTCTATAAGTTCGGCGAACAAAAACATAGTTCAGGAGTGAAATTTATAAAATTTGAAAACATGTATGTCATCACAATAAAAATGCAAGGACTACTGAATAAAAATGAAACAGACAGATTGCAATCTGAAGGTTGGTTTGACGGATAAAAATAAATAAATAAATGCCTTATGTTAGTTCAAGGATTATATTTCACCTCTTGCTCGGATATACGAGGGCGGGTCAATAAGTCCGTGACTTTTGGATTAAAACACAGATTTTTTGATAAAAAAATAATTTTATTTTTCAACGTAGTCTCCCTTGAGCTCTATACACTTTGTCCAACGCTTCTCCAATTTTTTTATCCCTTCCAAAAAAAAATGATTTGTCGAGGTCCTCAAAATAGGCCTTTGTTTGCGAGATGACTTCATCATTGGAGTCAAATCTTTTTCCACCAAGCCATTTCTTCAGGTTTGGGAACAAGAAGTAGTCGCTCGGAGCCAAATCTGGAGAATAGGGTGGATGAGGGAGCAATTCATAGCCCAATTCATGGATTTTTGCCATGGCAACTGCACATGTGTTTGTAGTCGACTGTGAGCAAACGCGGCACCCATCTTGCGGAAAGCTTTCTCATGCCCAAGTGATCATTCAAAATTGAAACCACAGAGCCATGCGAGATCCCTACGGCTTCCACAATCTCTCGCACTTTCAATTTTCGGTCGGCCAACACCATTCTTCTTCTTATCCTTTTATTAACCCTTTCCGAACGAACTTATGCGTAACGAGTTTCCCATTTTTACTGCATCGCTGCTGCTCCGCTTGTGGGGTTGGCTAATGTCGCAGACCGCAGAACGCGTCTACATAAAGCTCGGTCCTGGATCGCTTCAGTGGTTAACCCCAGACGTTGTTGCGCATTTGCCATCTGAGAAATCCAGGAATTCTTTTTCCGACCTCGTTTTCTTGCAGTTGGAGTGACCGTAGTTGATAGTGCCTTTTTAACCGGATTTTCCGCAGATCTTCTTTGAACGTGGCAATACCAACTTATTCTATTCGCCTCAAGCTATTCGGTTACCGAATTCTTTATATGTAGACTTCCTCTTATACGCGTAGATCTAATACAATCGCGTTTAGTGACTCCACTAGACATCCTTAACATTTTCATTTCCGCTGCCGTCATTTTGTTTTTAAACGCTTCGTACATTGTCCAGCACTGTGAACCGTATATAAGAGCTGGTCTAACAACCGTAGTGTAGAGTTTCCCCTTTAATTTAAGTGGAAATTTTCGGTCGCAAAAGATTCCCGAATTTTCCCGCTATTTCATCCATCCCACACTCACTCTGTGGTTTACGTCGTCGTCACATTTCGCTTCCATGTTAACGATTGATCCTAAGTACTTAAAGATAGTGCTTTTCGGAAGAACTATTCCGTCTAACATTATATCCGGAACAGGTCGCAACGGATGCGCAAATGGGCACGTCAAATGCTCCGTCTTTGAACGACTTATTTTAAACCCGTTTCTCTCTAGCGCATTTCTCCATGAATCAAAGGCGTTCTGTAAATCTTCGACGTTATCGCTAAGTATAACTGCGTCGTCAGCGAAGAGAATTGGCGTTACATTTGCTTCGCGCATGCAGTCTTTTAAAAGATAGTCGAATACTACGTTAAAGAGGAAAGGGCTAAGTACGCTTCCTTGATGCACTCCGACATTAACTGGAAATTCTCTCATTAGTCCAGCAGAGCTTTTAACCGCAGTTTTCACGTTTCCGTACATGTCTTGTATTATTCTAACATACGTTTCCGGTACGTTTTGAGACCTCAGCGCGGCCCATATGAGATCCCTAGGCACTCGATCGAATGCTTTCTCGAGGTCGATAAATACCATGTGTAAATCCTTAGACGAATCTCGGTGCTTTTCCATTATTATTCGTAGGCTTTAGTTGGGTCCACCGTCGATTTTCCTTCAACAAATCCACACTGGCTATTATCGAGCTTTATTATTTGCCGAAGACGTTCGTTTAAGACTCTTTCGACGATTTTCATTGTGTGTGACATAAGCTTGATTGAACGGTAGTTGTTGCATTCTCGAGTGTCGCCTTTTCCTTTGTATAATGGAACCAAGAAGCTACTTCTCCATTGATTCGGCATAGGTTGTCCACATTTTAATTTATTTAAAAGTTTCGATAGCCAAACGCTGCCGATCCCCTCCATCTTCGACCAAAACTCTGATGGAATGCTGTCTGGTCCCGCCGCTTTCCCCCGCTTCATTTTTTCGATTGCTATACTTATTTCTTCGATTGAAAAGTCCGAAACTTCCTCCTCGAATAGACCAGCTGTCGGCACGATATCACGTGGAAACTGTTTATTAAGCAACTCCTTGCAGTATTCAAGCCACCGGTCATAAATTTCCTTTTCATTTGTTAATAGGCGACCGTCTGCGTTTTTGATGTATTTCGGCGAGGTTATTTCCATTGAATTTTTTCTCCTCTGTACAGCGAGCTTAAAAATATTTGGCATTTTAGTACTGTACGACGTTTGAACTTCTGGGATAGCTTGTCTTCTATCCGCCGATCGTGAGGATATTTGTTCCAACACCATATCGTGAATTTTTTCTATTGTTTCGGGTGTAGAGAACTCAACTGGGCGTCCAGGACGTTCGGCATCTTCAGTGCTTGTACGGCCACAACGAAATTCAGTAAACCACTTTTTTACCATTGAAATCGATGGTGCAGAGTCCCCATAGTATTTATCAAGCTTAGCCTTGGTCTCGGTAATGGTTTTTTTTCGCAAGAAATAATGCTTAATAAGCACACGAAATTCACTTTTTTCCATTTTCTCCTCAAATTAGTGAGTAGTCTGATAAAAATAGCTGTCAAACACAAACTAACTGACGCAGCAAGTTTAAATTTTGACAGGAGTCAACTGACAGATGCCTGTTGACAGGAGCAGTGTTGCTGTTTCAGTAAATAGGTCAGAAATTCAAAAAGTCACGGACTTATTGACCCGCCCTCTTAATTGTTTTGATTAAGATCGTACTACAGAATTGAATATACTAGGTGGGGTGAAAAGTAACCTCCTTGACCGCCAGAATGCGCTGCTACTGCAAAAAAGGTTATGGTGCCTTCATATTCCGTTCATATTTAGGCAGACATGCCAAATTTCAGTGCGGTACTGTCTTTAGTTTTGTTTTGACAGTTGATTATTGTTAACGTGTTTGGCATCATGTTAAGTATGGACAAAAACGATTTTTGTTCTCTCATAAAACATTTTTTTTTGAGAGGCAAAACGGCGAAGGAAACAAAAGAAAAGTTGGATAAATATTATGAGGCTAATGCTCCGTCAGATTACACCGTCCAATACTGGTTTCGAGAGTTTCGTGGTGGCCGCAACTCCACTACCGATCAAGTCCGCAGCGGTTACAGAGGACAATGTCAAAAAAATACATGAAATGGTGTTGGCTGACCATGAAGGTGCGCGAGCTAGCAGATACCACAAAGATTAGTACTGAGCGCACACGCCATATTTTGGGCAATATTCTGCATATGAAAAAGTTATCCTGCCGCTTGGTGCCGCGCATGCTCACTCCTGACCAAAAAACGATGGCGAGGGCACTTCGAAAGAGTGTTTGGACTTGCTGATGCAAAATCGGGCGGACTTTTGGCATCGATTGATCCACTATTACACACCAGAGAACAGAATGTGTGCTCGGCAATGGACTGAAACCGGCACGAGTGTTCCGAAGCGGCCGAGGGAGACTCAATGAGTCGGAAAGGTTATGGCGTCGGTTTTCTGGGATTGTCATGGCATACTCTTCGTGGACTACCTCGAAAAAGGAAAAACCATAAACAGCGAGTATTACTGTGCATTATTGAAGCTATTGAAGGCCGAAATCGCTGCAAAACGGCCTCACATGAAGCTAAAAAAAATTTTGTTTTTGCAAGACTGTGCGCCGGCGCATACGAGCATCGCAACCATGCCTAAAATCAAGACTTACGGCTCCAATTGCTGTCGCATCCACCGTATTCGCCCGATTTGGCTCCCTCGAACTATTATCTCTTCCCAAACCTCAAAAGATGGCTCATCAATAAAAAATTCAGCTCACGCGAGGAAATCATCGACGCCAAGAAGTTGGAAAATCGCTGGAATAAGTGTATCAAGCTAAAAGGGGACTATATTGAATAATATAAAAAAAAAACATTTAAAAATGATTTTTTTTTCATTCCCAAGGAGGTTACTTTTCACCCTACCTAGTATTTCTCTTTTATGTCAGTTCCATGCTTTTTCCATATGATTTTCCCTGGATTTAATATTAAGCTTCAAAACTTATTCCTCCATGTCAATCTCTGCATTCGTAGGATGACTGCGTGACTTCTATCCACCGATGAAAAGCAGTTTCCCCTTAATATTCTTTTTATATGATTCTTAATATCGTGCTTAAATATTTGTTTTCCGATTTATCACTGCTTTCGTAGCACGTAGGCACAGCAGTATTCTACAATAAATTTCCACAAAAGCACTAAATGATCATAAGTCGCATCAAACTAGGAAAGAACTTCATAGAAATTCATACAAATAAATTTATATAAAACAATTATTAGGACCACCGACCACAACTAAACAAAACGTTAATAAATTATTTGTTATTTCCTTTTTATAAAAAAAAGACAGCACTTCTTTGAGTATGCATTATTAGCACCACTGCACGGACTTGAATAGTTTGCAGCAAGTGGTGGTCAGTCAGAGCAGTGATGTGTGTGTTTTTTGGAAATTGTAAGTCATATCTCACCAATGAAGCTGGTGTCGCTTTCCTTTTTACTTTTCAAATAAAATCATTTCAATTGTGAAGCAGTACGATTCGCATCTGTTCCCAAATATTTATTTATTTTTCATTCAACAAGTTGACTTATATTCTTATTATTACAATTAAATGGAATTAATTTATAAATGAAATGAAATTCGGTAACCTGTGTCATATGAAGACAATCGTTTGGCGATATAGTTGTGACGAAGGATTTGCTTCACCTGAGCTGCCAAAACTATGACCGTGTCGAGAATGAAATGATGTTTCGTATGCTTTTTCTGTTTCATGCGTAAATTATGAATAACTTGTTATTATAACCGCTCTTTATTTTCCATAAAATATACTTTTTTACTAATTTTGCTAGACGTTAACTTGGATTGCGATTTTGCCTTAATTTCAACTTAACACTTATCAATACTTACATTTTCGAAAATAACTATCTTACTTAACCAATGGCAAAAATAATAGAACAGACGTCATCTCTGACAACTTAGATTGGCGCTCCCGAATTCAACACAAAATTAGAGAAAAACGACACGAGATTCGAAGATATTTACTGTAAATTACATACATATGTACGTCATTCTTAAGGTCATGCTTACTCATTATTTTCTTTGCTTTAAAGAGACTATCGTTGCCAAGGACGGAAAAAATACAAAAATGCACAAAGTAATTTTATTTCAACAAGAAAGGGATACTTGTTTATGTAATCCAAAAAATTAAAAACTACAAACCGAATTAATTTTGATTCATGCGTAAAAAGAAATAAGCTCTCAAGTACTTTCCTTGCATAGGTACTAAAAAATGTTCTATAAAAGAAAATTGATGTCCTTGTAAGAAAAAAAATTACTTAAAGAAGGAATACAATTTTATCGATTAGTAAATGTAACATGCCACCTTGTTTTGGGTAGAAGAAAAAAAACGAATTATTTTTAGTAAAACAGTAACAAAAGGTACTTATCTTTAAAACCCCCTTTGGCAACACATGCTATAGAATTCGTTCCAGTGAAAGGGGAAGCCGCACACACGTGGTATTTGACGGTTCAAATTTGTAAACAAATCCAACAGCGTGTCAGCCACTTCTCTAATCTACTTTCTCAATTCCATTCTCTTTCGGTTTTTTCTGAGAGCTTTTTTCTCCTGAGTATTTTCTCTCACTGATGATACAATTTTAGCTCCCTCCAATCAACAATTGTTCACTACAATGCTGTTGTTGGCTGATGTTCTGGCTCCAAGTCGCATCGGAATGACATGTGCGCGGGATCAACATGGTGTGGGATATTAGGTGAATGAAGATTCTCGAATGAAAAGTATGCGTCCGCCTTATCTAATGAAAGGACCTATCCTCTTGTGGGAGGAGCAATGTCCTTTGAATGGAATTTTATATAAGAAGAAAAAAACACACGTAGGACCAAAAAGATTATGCCGTTGGCTAGGTACCTGTCTACAGCAATGGATAGTAATAGAAACTTTTTCATTGAGTTGTATATTTTTTTTTATATCCTATTGGGTACTATAGATATACTCCCGCCCTCAATCCTTTCACGTTTTGTCCTTATTCATAATTCCCTTAGTTTTTCGATTGGAATTCTTGATAAAGTATTTTATTTCTTTTTTGAAGACAAGTACCTACAAAGCTAACAAGTACAAAATAAGAGGAATTCAAAGAAGTAAATGAATTCCTTTTTATTTTCAAATTAATCCATTTGACTTAAATACTAAGATATCTGTGTGTGCAAACCCTTTGATAAAATTCGACTTTTTATGGAATTCTGACAAAGACTTCAAGTAATAACGTTAAGGTGATGATTCATAAAATTTTGTTTTGTAAGATCTATGTTACATTTTTACTGGAGAATACGACTACCAGTTCGTTGTGACTCGATCTAAACTATAACTTTTCAACTGCTAATAGGTGAAGCGCGTTCAGGAATCCTACAATCATATCATATGTATGTATAGGCATATGTATATCATAAATATTAACAACGTAACAAATGTGTGAACATGACAGGTTATTCTGAAAGTCCCGGGACTCTTTGATAGGTCTTAGATGGCGACTCTATTTACATGTCCATACGACTCTATGTTAGAACCTAAAAACTTTCAAGCAGAACGTGTCAAAATTTTATTTTAATCACGCACCTTTTGTTATATTCTCCTACGTTGAGAAAAATTACCGCTTAAACTCAAACATATGATCCTGAACGCTCTGGGCGCATGAATGAGGCTGTTACGCCGGGAAGCATCCAAAAAAAAACCCAGCAAAACCGGCTTAAAAAATATCAATAAATCGTGTACTGCACATTTTGCCCTAGTATTTGGATATGCGAAGTGGGTACCGCGGGCCTCAACCAACAAATGTCTCCAGCTAGCTCGATCTTGACTGATCTGCTTCCATTTTCGCACGCTAAGTCGGTTGAGGTAGCCTTCCACTTTTGTGGGCCCCCTGAGTCGCTATGTTTCTTTTCTTCCCTACCTCACGGGTGCGGATTCGAAGACTTTTCAGGGAGTATTGATGCACATCCGCTCTGCATGACCCAGCTACATCAGTCGTAGAACCTTCGTCGTTGAATATCCTCCTGCACTCAGCATCTTTACAGACGGGATCGAAAATAACCCCAGGAATTTTCCTCTCAAAGCAGCCAAGAGCACCCAAATCCATTTATAATGACATCCATACCTCTACGCCATAGAGCAGGACTGGTTTTATTTAGCTCCTACCTACAAGATGGCCCAAAATGTATCATCCTATCGGAAGAACTAGACAGCTGCAGTATACAAACAGATGAGCAATGGAGCGCTATACTCCGCTGTCAATCAATCTCAACAAAGAAGAGGATGATTTTGTGTCGAAAATTATCATGAGCGACAAGGGCATTTCCACTTAAGCGGTTCCGTCAATAAGCAAAATCTTCGTTTCTGGGGCACTGAAAATCCGCACGAAGAGCCATTAGATCGTTAGAGTTATTGGGCTGTACAGTCACCGTTACTGGCGAACGCTACAGGGCCATGATAAACGACTTCTTATTGCCAGAATTGGATGAGCAGGGCTTGGTTAACATGTGGCTTCAACAAGACGGTGCAATCGTACACACAGCACGAGCCACAACGGATATTGCGAAAGAAGCGTTTCCTAGTCGCGTAATCTCCCGTTTTGGCGATTTGGCATGGCCAGCAAGACCGCCCGATTTAAGCATCCCAGACTTCTTTCTTTGGGGCTACCTGAAGTTGTGGGTTTATGCAAAAAAAGCCTCAGACAATCGCAGCCCTTAAGGAGAATATTCGACACGAAGTCGAACAGTTATCACCGGAAATCTTGCGGAAAGTCATGGAAAATTCGATAAAACGGGCACAAATATGTATCAACCCTGGCGGCAGCCACTTAGCGGATATCATCTTTTCCACTTAACACGAAAAAATTGTAATGGTCCAAATAAAGATTTCCATTAATCAAAACCACTTTTTTTTATTTAGTAAAAAAGTAATTCAAAAACAAAAATGGATCATTAATTTTGCGCCACCTAGTCGTGAACACTGACATCACACTGCTTTATGTCTCTTGTGATAAGAGTGAGTTTTGCACTACTTTTTCTAGAAAGATGTTTAAGAAATCGCATGGCAGCACACCGGCTCTGTGTTTGCGAGACGTTTTTTTATCCTTCTGATAAGACTTCGGAAACTCATTCTAGAAGTTCCATCTCTCAATTTCCTCAATCGCATTCTTTTTTTCTTCCTGAGAAGCCGAAGTTCGTCTCTCCTCTTCAGGTTGTAAAGCTCTTGAGTAGCTCAATTCCCCCAATACAGCGTTGCTTTTTATACATCTTGCTTAGTTGCATTGGCTTTCGGGTTCTTGTCGTCAAACGAAAGGTTGAGTTGTGGCGGCTGAATCAATCCCAAAACATCAGAGACGGTGGTCTCTGATAGCTCTTTAGCAATATTGCCACTCGTCGATTCATCATGTTGGCGGCATAAGGTAGTCTCGAATGTAAAGCGATGTGGCGATCTCTTGCGATTGTGGCCGTCAGACGTCAAACTCCCATACAGTATTACGCAGCTTACTCTTGGGAAGTAACTCTGGATATCCGTAACCGTCCTGGGGTTACTGTGAAACTTATGCTATGTAACAAAAGACTAAGTTATTTACGGTCCAGATAAGAGTATACCGATTTAGCTAATGGGTAGAACGTAATGTACGTAATGTGCCTGTGCTGTGACTGACTAGGGTCAACTTGGTGCAGTATTGAAACTATGATTATACGTCAAATGGTGGGCAAACCAGAGATATTTCAAAAACTTTATTATCGGCTTGAAGGACAATCAAAACATTTATGAATGGAACTCGACTGCGTTCATATGGCCACCGCGGGCACGTTTGCAGCGGTCGATTCATTGGACCTAATTTTCAACGATTCGGTCACACATTTCGCGTTCAATGTTGGCTCTGAACTCTTCCAACGTCGTCGGCTTGTTGGCATAAACCAATGACTTAACGTAGCCCCACAGAAAATAGTCAAGCGGCGTTTAATCGCACGAACGAGGCGGCCATTCGATTTTGCGATGAATTCACCATCTTGGCGCATCTTCTCCAGAACCCAATCGAAAAACGTAAGTCGCTTCAAATGGTCCATCGGCTTCAATTCTTGAGTCAGCTTGATCTTGTATGTGTAAACCAAGATCCTTACGCAAAATACGCCATAATGTGGTCTGAGCGATGCCCAATTCCGTTCTCAAGAATTCTCCGTGGAATTGACTGATTTGGATCGTTTGCTACGGACGCCTGAACGGCAGCGATATTTTCGACACTTCGACCAACCCGTTGTCTCACTAACACGGCAGTGAAAGCAACGAATATGTAGACTCAAATTTTTGCACTAAACTTGTTATTGCCTGTCTACTAGGGCGAGAATTGCGACCGAAAATTGGTTGCAGTCACCGACTCCGAATTTCGGTAGAAAATTTTAATAATTTCCAGACGTTGCTCGTTTGTGTACTTTACCATGATGAAGCTTACTGAATAAATTGACAGTGACAGTTTGATGATGAGTGAAAGAGTGAGTTCACAAATTAAATTCAAAGTTGTCAAATCCCTATTGGAAAACCCGATATATTTGTACGTTCAACAACTCTGGTGCAAATCAAAAACTTTAAGCTCTTAAGCTCGAGGAGGATGTAAGGGGACTTAGGGGACACTACCATCATCATTTATATGTGTATAAAAACAAGGAAGCACATGTTCAAATGCGGATTCCCGGTGAAAAATCGACTAAGGTCAACGGTTAATTTATTAAATGGAAAAATAACTTGGCCTCAAATCCACATAGAAAAATTTAAACAGCGAATCACGTTGAAACAATTGTTTCACAGGAAAAAAAACATTCTTTGTCTCTTCCAATACAGCTATTAAAGAGCCGATAGTTCTGATCATACAGAACTAATTTTTGTTACGGTGCATGCATCATTTTATTAACAAACATGTTCCAGATTCCGAGACATTAACGCGCTTATGATCTTAATCTAGGATCTTAGTCTATAATAAGGACAAAATCAGGTATCAATATAATGCGCCCAGCAATAATTTCGAAGTAGTTTAAACATATACCTTCCCACGGGTAAACATAATCTCACTTGGAAACATTTATTACTCATTCCAACGACAAATTTTGCTCCTCAATAGTCAATACACCCAACTCAAACGTCGAAATATATGTTGTACAGAACAGTAGTCCTGTCAGATGTCTAGTGCAAGAAGATAAGCACTAAAGCAAATCACGTGTTGAGCAGTTTCGGGAGAAATAGTGGCGAATAAGCCCTTAATTGATCACCGGCAGCGCTCACATCCGTAAACGGGTTACTGGCTTCTAATCGACTGACTGAGGGTGGGGTTAAAATAAACAGATCATTAACCTTAACAGGATGACTATTACGAATAAGTTTACTTTTCTCTTCAAATATGTGCGTATTTAAATATTTTAAGTGTCCTCTTTAACATAGTAATTTTTATTTTTTTATTTTTAAATTTAATTTCATAAACTTTTTAACAGAGAAATGAAAACGATGTTTAATCCTCAAAAGGACCCCCTCCAAGAGTTGCGAAGTCTATCGGTTGAAAGCTGAATATATTAAACAAAATGGACAAGACATAAAGGTTATATTCACATAAAATTTGTTGTTTCATACATACGAGTTCATCATTCAAACTTATTGCCAATTGCCGAAATAAATATCAAAAGTTGTGTGATATGTACGACGGACGTCGAAAGAATAAAGTTGGAGTATACCAGGATAGTGTTAGAAGTTCTTTATAATCAGCAGGTCATCATTATTAGCAATATCACCAATTAGAGAATCGAAAGACTGCTATGCCGTCATAGGTACTAATCAGAAAAAAATTAGAAGATAATTTGGTGCCGTGAGGATCAACCTTGATTCAATTAGTGTAAACATTCATATGTACACATGTATTCGTTTGTACAATATTGTATATTTGCAAGAAAAAAATGTGCTCGCAAGGAGAATACACGATTATGTATAGTATTTACACAATTACACAGAAACTTTAATTGCTTCTCGTATGAATCCCTTTCTATTTGACCAGGTTTGTGGTCCGTTTACGCCATCATTTTTTTTTTTTTTTTCTCAGTCCACACTGGAACAAGGATAAAAAGACTACAAAAAAAACAAAATTGCTTTTAATGCCCGGATGTATAATGTCACGCTGGTAAATACTCATTTTTGTCTGTTTAGCTTTCCCCTATATCTTTGTAATAGCGGAGTGAGTTAAATGGATACCTATACGACTACAAGTAAGCGTACTCTTGTCTACCGTCTACCCACCGCTCAGCTTTGACTTCCTGTTCAGTTGAGGGCATCACAACGGCACCCTTCAGCTTTAATCTTATTTAACAGTTATTTATTTTGTGAATGGTTTAAGTTGGGCTATGCGTTTTCTCACCACCACCACCATCGCCATCAACATCATTCCCACAGGATGCGAACAAAAGAGATGACTTATTCCATTTTTTATAGATGTGTCAGATCGCTGCCGTTTGTGATGTGATGTGGCGAAGTGATTTGATTAGATACCCATCCTTGGTATCCTTGAGGACAGTAACATCAACGAAATAAACTGTTTTGGATGATTTATTGTTTGTGGATGTTTGGTTCACTTCTGCGACGATTGATTTGTCTTTCATTGTCTGGCAGCTTTACACAAGCAAACTTATGTATGTATGTACATATACATAACACAAAACACCGATGTAAAACTGTAGAAGCACATCGAGAAAGGGGGGCTTAATATTGAAAATTCTCACATTGATATCTACAAATGTAAGACTCACATTTAACTGGTTTAAAGTCTTTTGCTTCCCACGTTTGTTCTATGTGTACTGCCAATAGATCTCGCTTTATAATTAATCGTTTGTTCAAATAATGTAAATTGGAGTTAATCTACCAAACAAACCAAATTGCACAAGGGGTGGCAAATGAAATGTAAGCTTCTTCAGTGAATGGCTTATGGCACAAAGCATCATTGAAGGAGAAAAACATTCTAAATCCTTAAAAGAAGAAGTAAAATATGGGGGCATATTAAAGTTGTTAAGAAATCTTTACTACTAATTTGAAATAAGTTTTATAATAGCTTTATGCTATTTATACTAGGAAGGGCAACGAATAGAATACGCTTTGTTACGCGTACGTATAGAAACACATAAGGGTGGGTTAGCTTCCATAGTTTCAAGCGCAAAACCTTATTTATCATAATCTAGAAATATAAATTTGAGACAAGAATATATCATTTTATTTTCAAAAAAGTACTTACTAACTTTACTTAACTTAATCTAACTAACTAACTCCATCTCGAGCTATAAACTAAACCGCATCATTTCATACGCATTTAATGCTACAATTTTAACACGTTCAGGGATTGTTTGTTATAAAATGAGAATTGGTTTGATGTAATCGTATACAGCGTGACAAGAAATATCTCAGAACCAAAGAGTGCCATCTAAATTAATGAACAAACCAATTACCCATATCAGCATGTCATACCCCAGCACGATGAAATATTAGCGGTAGTCTGGGCATTGAAAATTCTTTGAAATTACTTATATGGCGCTCCTAACATTAATAGGTATATTTACGGATCATCAACCACTCACCTTTGCGATACCCGATAAAAATCTTAATACTAAATTGAAAAGGTGGAGAGCTTTCATTGAGAAATATTCTCAAATTTTTCACTATAAACCAGGTAAGGAAAACAAAGTGGCGGACGCATTATTTCGCCAACATATTAACGCGATTTCTACCTCTGGACAAACCGTTCACAGCGAAAGTTCATTATCAAAGGTTATACCCACGCCGAGAATCCTATTAACTGCTTTAAGAATCAAATCCTTAGAAAAGCCAAAAACGGAAAATTCTCTTCCAAAAACAGGTTAAACATACAAAAACATTTTGATCAATACCAGAACTAATAAATATAAAAAGTGATGTTGTTAATGTAGATACAAATAATAGAATTTATTGCAGTCTCAAAACTTTAGGAAAAATACAGAATGACCTCATGGAAGCGTTTCCCAAAGTTAAAATGAAATACACAAAAAAATTGGTACAAGATGTATTCGATAAAAATGACCAAGTAGAGATTATTGCAAATGAACACGATAGAGCACATTGGGGAGCACAGGAGAACTACAAACAAATAATCGCGGAATATTACTTTCCGAACATAAACAAGCTGTGTATAACCTATACATCTAAATGTAAAATATGCAAAGAAAATAAATATCAACGCAGCCCAACTCATCATCCAATGAGTAAAACACCAATCCCTAATTATGTAGGAGAAATCACACAGGTAGATATTTACAATACAGGAAAAAATTACTTTATTACATATATGTCATTTAATATACTTGAAGACTGTCATAACTCAAAAAATTCGTTTGCAGGTAACGAGTTTAAAGTTTTCAATTGACTATTGGTACATATCAACTGAATTACGGGATTTTCTCTTCGAACGAAAAGAGTATACAAGATATACGAGTAAATATGAAATTTTTACACAATGTGAAGCATGATAAAGCGAATAATTCGGCATCATTAGCTCAAAATTTGCGTTTTTTGAGTTATGATTGTCTTCAAGTAAATGAGCGATTGATAAATTTTCAAAGTTCGCAATCATAAAGCATATCGCCTCTAGAAACTCTGTGGACGTTAGAAATCACCTGATAGAAATTATATCACAAAACCCCGAAAATAATGGTAACGGACAATGAAGGCGCTTTCACATCATTGGCAAAGCAGGCTCTACTGAAAAACGAGTTTAATATTTCCACACATATAATCCCAGCATTACATAGTGAAAGTAATGGTCAAGTTGAGGAATTTCACTCAACCCTAGCCAAAATACCTAGATGCACAAAACACTCAACAAACAACTAATTCAATTGAACTTATGCTCCTTTCGACTTTTAAATATAATCATACGATCCATTCCGTAACAGGCTATAAACCAATAGACATCTTTTCTAACATATCTGACAAAATAAAAAACAAAGTCATTAAAAAACTTAAATCTAAACAAATCAAAGCTATAGAAATACCATATTTATAGGTTTATCTTAAAACTAATAAAAGAATAGGAACAAATTTTCAAAATTATACGAGTACAATGAAAAAACAGTTCAGGCAGATTTGGGAACCGCAGTTGTAATCCACGGAAGACAAACACACAAAAATAATCTAAAATAAATATCCTTACTTACAGATTACTCCTTTTTGCTTTTGGGCAGGTAAAACTCACTGATTACTCGACCGCAGAATTAATCACAGCCCCCATGGAAAAGTAGCAATTTTTGAAGAATTTTTTTTTATCTAATACACTCAACCAAATTATCAGAATTGAATGACATTATCCTCGAGAATAAAAAACTGTTAAATATGATAAAAGACGAAAATGATAGGGAAATTTTACAACGGGATGTAAACGATATCGAACGGTTATTGCGCATACTGAACGCTCCTGGTAGACCTAGAAGATCTATAGACTTCATCGGATCGGCCATAAAATTTGTTACAGGAACACCAGATACTCAATATTTCCAAATACTTAAAATGCAAGAAAATGAATTGGTAAGGCAAAATAACAGACAAATAGAGATAAACAAAGAAATGAAAGCAAATTCGAACATTACATAGTTTGAATAAACTTTAACTCATGAATAACGAAAAAATCCATGAAATTAAAATTACATTGGAGAATAACAAATGGACATGGTATGGCATCAGCGCGGTTCCCATTCTTATCATCATAATCAACATCGTAAAAATACGCGCAGACAGAATATAAATCCAAGCTACAAAGCCGGAAGTGGGACAAACGTACATAGACAAAGAAGATATTCGTCTTCAAGTGCTGAAGGTATTGAACAGGGACGTTCGAACTTAAGAGAGGGACGATTTAATGAGCAAACCAATTACCCATATCAATATCAGCATTTCCTGCACATGTCATACCCCAGCACGATCACCCCAAAACACTTTCCTTTAATCCCTGTGTCAGCTTTTCCTCTATGCCCCAGTACGTTCAACCCAAATGCACACAAAAAAAAAACACTGTGGCGCTGGCAGCCCCGGCCTAGCTTCTTGACACTCGTTTGTGTTGCTCATGTTTTCATTTTTGTCACATCTGAGCGGGGCCTACGGTTTATCGCCGAGTCCGAACGGCACTCCTTAGAAGCTTTTTCGTAGGCAGTTTTACTTTCGGGAGTTTGCCATTGCCCGCCGAAAGGGCGATGGCGATTTGAAAAATTGTTGGTGACCCAGCCAGGAATCGAACCCAGACTCTCTGCGTGATAGTCCAATGAGCTAACTATCACGCCATCGCCATCGCCCCCAAGTGCACACACTCACCTCAAATTTAAATGTCATCATTTAGATCAATAAGCACAATTATTGTTAAGGTACAATAGATTACGCTTAGGTTTAAGAAACGAAAATAATGTCAGTTGTGAGCAGACTGGAAAATAAGACACAAGTCTTTTAACTTCTATTGGTTCGACCATTCATTTGAAAGCTTGAATTTATCTTTACTATCTGTCAAAATTTCATGACATTTGACTGAAATTTAACAACTATAAAAATTATTTTTTCAGAACACCTTCTCATTTGATATTGAAATTTTAACATGGAACAAAGAGCGGTCATTAAATTCCACGCAAAGCTTGGTAAAAATCCATCAAAACAATGTCGATTGATGCAACAAGTGTACTGTGATAATTGTTTGAGTAGAACAGTTATTTTAGAGTGGCGTAAACGTTCTTTGAACGGCAGAGAGACGCTAGAGAATGACAAACACACAGCAAGGCCAATTTCAGTTCGGACGCCTGAAATAATCCAATAAGTACATTATTTTGCTGAAAAAAACCACAATGATAATGATGGAAGAGAACTTAAACACCAACAAGGAGACTATTCGAACCTTTCTTCACAAAGATATGTGCCAAAAAATTACCCCACACATTGATTAAGGTTCACAAATTGATAAGATCCAAACTTCATGGAAATAATTGTTACGGGTGATAAAACATGCTGTTTCCAATATGGTGCAGAAACCAAGTTCTTCAAATATAAAGACAATGCTCATCTTCTTTCATTTTTTCATTCTTCGATGGCAAAGGAATTACCCACAAGGGATTCGTTCAAACTGGTAAAACAGATACTGCTGCATAAAATCATGAAATTTAGAAGCATTCCACCCGAATATCGCGATCAAAAAAACTGGTCTTAGATCGTGCAACTACGTAATACACCGAGCCACACAACACTCATTGTTCGTAAATTTTTAGCTCGAAATTAAATGTGTGTGTAAATCATCGGCCGTATTCACTTGATTTATCACCGTGCGACTTCTCTTTGTTCCCGAAATTGAAATTGAAGTTGACGACATTCATTATTAAAGCACCTTCGACACGGGCAATGGAGGCGATTCCGCAAAATCAACTAGAGCAAGCATTTGAATCACTATTGAATCGCTGTAAAAAGTGTATTGATCTGAAAGGAGAATATTTCGAATAAAAACACCGAAAAATAAACAGAAATCGTGTTTTAATTATGTTTTCTAGAGCCAGTCCGGGATATTCTTTACCACACTGTGTATGTGATTAAAACAAGGATGTCAAATCCGGCCCAAGAATTGAATGACCATATATGTACATGTACAACATATGTTATTCACTTTTAAAAGTGCAAATCATTGGCATAATAATACGACAAAACTGACTTTAGATTTTAGAAAGTTATACTCGGAGATCCGTATTGTCAAACAAAACGTCGTGAATAGTCTTACACTAAAAGGATTTAAAATTATTTTAAATTAGCTCTTCTTTGGTCTATTTTTGATGACGACAAGCCCGCATTTTAGCTTACCTCTTCACTTTCCGAAAGTGGGTTCCTTAACCGTTTTCCGTACTATTTTTTTCATTTTCCAAGAGCAAGCAACCGCTAATTGCTATAACAATTACAATTCCACATCTGACTTAATCAAGTAAAAATATACACTGTTTCAAAAACATAACCGTCCGTTGGAACTGCTTTACTAAAGTGTAAACATGCATACTCGTACATATAAATCTACAATATTAGTTACTAAAAAGACAAATATGCATGACCTCATAAAAGTTTTGGAAGAAAAAAATGATTAAATTAGAAAATTAGCTCCTTTAAAATCACGGACTGTAATACTCGTACAAACAAATTCCTCCCTTAGGAAAGGAAAACCTACCTTAACGAAGTAGGATCTTTTGTTCTCCTATGTCACGGTCGAATTATTTGATTATCATGCATACTGGTGTAATATCGAAGACGTTGACACCCAATCCACTGCCAATGATCATAATCAGGCTATTCAAAGCCAACCCCTTTTGCTGGGCATTCATATTCAATTCAAGAAAGAATCTAACAAAAAATGAATGCCACAAATGATTAATAGTCCTGATTTTCTTCTGGTTGCGGTGAGCAATTGTGCAAACAATGATTTAATTTAAGGATCACGAATCCACTTTTTTTTGTATTCCTTTTCAACTGGATACTGAGCTAGTTGTTTGCTCATAAGTATTCAGTTCACTTTCTCGGTTTCAAATAAATTTTAATTAAATTTGATATCACACGAAGTGCACAACAACAACGGATGAGGACTATTTATCTTAAACACGTTAACGGGTAAGCCACAAGTAAACCCTTTTTTCTTTTTTTTCTTTTGTTAGTTTCATTCTTAAATATGGGGAAAACCCTACAATCTGATTGAATCAAATAATAATTTTTCACTGCATGACAAGCAACACAAAGGGTTTCTAATCACGTCCATACTTCAGTCCTTATTTTTATACATAAGTATGTAACATTGCGAAATACTTAAGGAAGTTGTTTCGAAAATGGTAAGACTTGGAGTATTCATGGTTGTGAGAAGTAAACTATCACTAAAAAATTGCAATGTTTTACATCTAAAAACAAACAGCCACAAACAGAACACAAACTATCATAATAAATCATAGTTAATACAATAATGTTAGTTTTAATGGATTTTATTAGTATGTATTGTGACCATAACTTTGTCACATGACCATCTCCATCCGTTTTTCTAATTACGGCCGTCAGGTGATAAATTATGCCAAACACAGATTTCTTAAAAAACAAAAAGTACTAACCCGTACGTAGATAAATGAAAGGGTTATATCCCCCAGGAGCCATTATTTAAAAAGCAATCCCCTACGTCCAGTGTGAAAGATGTGGGACAACAAACTTTTGTGCTGTAAATGTCCTTTTCAAGCAAAAGAAACATTATACGAGTACGTACATTTCTCTGTGTTGTATATGTATGTTTTCATTTCTCAATGGGATAATTTGTGCACAACTTTAGTTTACCATATAAATCAGATCTGCATTACCTACTCGCACCATACCATCTATCTACATCAGTGTTTTTCAAAAGTTTTCATTTAGAAACAGGAAAATACTGTGAGCGATTCGATTATATTCTTTAACTTTAACTTCGTTTTGTTTACCTATGGGGAGGGTCAACCCCAGTGACTTGTATCTATCCGCTTGTAGTGGTATTGTTTACGAAACCCTTGTTCACAAATCAATTTCAAAATATGTATGTTCAGTTCATAACGATGTTTTGACAGGAAATTGTCCTTCTCCAATTTTCTTTATGTCTTCAACAACTAAGCAAATATGTTAGATACTTGGAGGAATACTCTCTTATCATCTTTAGCTTCTTTTCTTTTCTTCTTCTTTAAATGCTCTAAAACTGAGAAAATTTTCTTGTCAAATGCAAGTCGTCCGGTCTTCTATGTTTTACTTATAATCCAGAGAAATAACATCAACAATTTTTTTTTTTTTCATCCCTTCGTTGACAGTTTCAAAGTGAATGAATATAAAAGTCATGTGTGAAACGTGCTTCTGATTGTATCAGTAGCGAACGAATTTCTAATTAAATTACTAAGTAAAAAAGTGTGCGGTACACCCAAATCTGGATAATTTAATCTGAAAAGCGCCATAAAATACGGATTGATTAGTGATGCATTGATGACTTTGAAGTGAAGTAGAGCATGAAAATGCAACTAAGAGTAATGTCCTGGTTATGTCCCCTATGACTTGCAATAACGATTTACGAAATTCGATGATGAATTGTATTTCACACAATGAAAACAAATTTAAAATCATGAATCTCATTGCACTTAGAGAGATGAGTTTCTTGATGCCACGTGGCGTATGGAAAGTTGGTCACCACGATAAGAAATAGATGCCACGTGACCCTTATAGAGAATAGGTGGTAATTTTTTGCTTGCTCTTTGCCATTTTATTTGCTAAACTATTCTGCATGAAGTACAATATATGAGATGCTAATCTCATGTTGTTCATTTGCAGTCTATGAAAAAAAATTTAACTAAGCAATGTGTGCATGTAAACGAGTATATAAATTATACATGCATATGAAAAATGATATTGTTTTATCCGTAAAATATAATATTTGGTCGATGTTGTTGACATTTCGAAATCAAAGTCTCATATGACAGCATGTATAACGCTATGGCTAGTTTCGATATACCTGGCAAACTCGTCAAGTTGTGTTACTTGATTATGCAGAATTCTCGGTGCTCCATTAAGGCTGGGAATGAATCAACCAAGAGATTTAATGTCAGGAAAGGTTTTAAACAAATCAGATGACAGTTTTCTTTTCAACGACGCCCTGAGAGGAATCGTGCGAAAAAGTGGCACAATCTTTTTAAAGTCTGCACATTTCCACGCGTACGCTGATAACATTGATTTGATTGGCCGAACACGACGAGACATCTATCAACATTCGTAAGTATTGATCCGGAAACAGCCAAACGAGGTAAAATAAATTACATGATGTAATTGGAAGTAACGTGCACCACTGATGACTTGGTTCTAATGACACCATTGGCGGCTATAACTTCGAGCTAGTTAAAGACTTTATTTAGAAGCAACGACATCAGCACAGAATTACTCTTCCCAATTTCTGTTTCTTTAAGCTCCTCTTTCGTAAAAACAATCTGTCTACATACCATATAAGCAAAACCCTAATATCCTGGCCCCGCTCTAGGGCACATAGGTCTGCACCTTGTTGAAAGCAGATGAAAAAACACCTGACGGTTTTGAGAAAAAGGTATTGCGTGTGTTTATATTGTACGTTTGTATTGTAAAGCGATCATAACGAACGAAATGTCTGATATATATAGTCACAAGGTATTCTCAGAAAACTCAATCTGAAGCTATTTAAAAGTAAAGTTAATTAGGATTTGTAAATACGGTATATATTCCAGAATGCTCATTTAGTCTGCTTTCTGAGATAATCATTGAATAGGTCATTAATAAATGTACACATATACACGCATATATAGGAATGTATTTATTATATTATAGTTTTTAAATGATTCCATTGTACAACGTACATTCACGTTAGTGTGATACACTGGTGTAAACAACTAATAAGCAGGGACGGAATCCACCTAATATAAGTTTTGAAAAGATTTAAGAGAAATTAAAGGGATAAAGAACAGGAGACAGGTGCAAGTGTGCTCTGTCTACTTCGGAAGGACTTCTAATAAATTTAATTAGTGATGATAAAGAATTGTTGAATCTGAGAATGTTGATGGAGTTAAAGTGTTACCGCGGGAGAGTTCATAAAGACGGAGAACGGCAAAGCATAACATATTATACAAATTCATAACAACTAATATGAGAAATATGGCCAATGAGTGACGTAAATGCAATGCACTGTAACATTAAAAGTTAATTTTTTACAAGCTCTTGGTCTCAGTATCAAATTATGTTACTCCTAGATACTGAAGTTACTTGAGTTTATATATATTAATCCGTTAGTAACTGACCCGGTTTTTATAGGTTACAGACTTTCGTTCATAAAAAAAGCGAACTCTTTGTATCTGCTTAGGGGCTTTTAGAAATGAATCCCGAAAATTTAGTATTGGGATATTGGAGAATGGAAACTGCTTGTTAACTTCATCGCGCCTTCACAAACTTCAACACCCCGACAAGTTCTTCAGCAACGAAATGAATCGTAACCCCGTTTCAAGATCGTACATTATTTTCTGAAGTCAGTCAACAATAACGTGGCACAAAGGGGTCTCGCTACAAAACTCGGACAAAATTAAAAAGAAAGAAATTTCAATTTTTTCAACGTCACACTTGTTTTGACGAGCAGTGCCGAGCGTTCGAAAGTGAAATCTTCTCACCAGTAGGTGGTTTGAAATTGTAGGTCTCAGTATGCACAAAGTGATAAGGCGAACAACACATTGAGTGTGGGAGACTAGGCATTGACTAGCCCTAAACTGTCTTGCCATTTTTTTTTTTTTTTTTTTTGTATAAATAAATCAATTAAGCAATCTAGCAGCTGTGATTAGCTCTAAAGCCTGATTGGTGTTCGATTCGGAGCTTATTGAGTGATAGGATAGGGACTTCGTTATTTGCTTTTCTATTACTTTCTCGAGGGTATTCACCAAGCATCGAATAATAAAAGGTCTTATCTCGACTGCGAGTATGGATAAGTTTTCTTCCTGAAGGTAAAAAAAGTATAAAATCTTGAATGTAAATTATTTGTGTTTCATAATTCGACAAAATTGCGACGATTGTATTCGAAGAAAGAAATTAATTCTCGGTAATGCTTCACAAAGGCATTAGATTCAATGTTTAAAGAATCAATATCTGTTTCTGCATTGTCCAAAAAAAATTGTATACTTTTGAACAAGAAGAATTTAAAAACCTATAAGTTTGTTTTTCATTGTACATCATTAGCACAATAGAAATACAGATATATAATTCTGCCAGATGGAAGAAGTTTCAAATAAAATAAATAATTGCCTTGAAATCGTTACATATCGAGAGGATGACCTTGATTGTGTGTAAAAAAGCTTTCGAAATAAACTTGATGTTTATTTTAGTCAAGATCTCTGAAATCCTCCATAATGTACCGGCTATTGCGAGGCACATTTTCCAAAATGAAATCGCCGAAACGAGAATTCGGGTTTCATCCCTATGCACAGTGCATCTGCATATGAATCGAGAAGCTTCTGCAGGTCTTTTGTTTCAAGTGAAAAAAAATACTACCTTGATCAGAAAGTTCCCGGAATAACCACCGTGTGGCGCTCCCATCGTGAGTAGTGAGTAGCATTGCCTTCATTTTTGACTGAAAACGACGTGGTTTACTTGGTCTCGGCTCATTTGGTGAACGCCATTGGATTGCCTGATGTCTGGATTGCGTGTCGTACTCATAAACCAACGTCTCGTCTCCAGTAATGATCCTTTTGATGAATAAGGGATCGGATTCAGTCTCGCAAATCATCTCTTTTGCGACGTCAACACGGTATCGTTTTTGCAGGTAATTGAGGTCTTTCGGCACCAACTTTGCTGCTACAAGACGGAAACCCAAATTATTATCCAAAATGTCTTGGACAGATACATAGGCAATGTTCAAGTCCTCCGCTTTCTCTCTGATGGTTAATTTGCGGTAAACCAACATTTCTTTTACTTCATCAATGTTTTAGTCGGTTTTCAACGTCGATGGTCTGCCACTGCGGTGACCATCTTCGATTGACTCACGACCATTTTTGAAGAGCTCTTGCCACTGGTAAACGACCGTTTTCTTTAGAGAATCGTTGCCGAAACACTTTCCCAACATTTCCAACGTTCGCGTACCATTAAATCCGTTTTTTATGCAAAATTTAATACAAGTTCCTTGTTATAGCTTTTTAAAAATCGCCAAACATACAGAGACAGATGTACTCTGGGCTACGTAACTCTTGCAAATGCCAAGCTATGACGCTAAGATTTAGAGGGAATGTCAACAACAGATGTATCAACTTAACAAAATAGAACTTAAATCGGAACAATGGGAGCGCCACACGGTTATTCCGGGAGCTTTCTGATCAAGGTAGTATGCATTTTAACATTCGATTTTTTACCTACACCAATCACACAAAACATAATTAAACGTGAGTTGATTTTTACAAATTAAGAAGGATCCACTAGCTCCGGCTTTTTAACTTGACAGCTGGTGAAAGGATATTACTATTGATGAAGAGCAATCGAACTTATAACGATCCAATATATACAAGCCGTTAAAATGGGGATAGTTCTAATCTTCATATTTATTGCGCCACAATATTGTAAAAAAAAATTTAGAAAAATACAAAAGCAGGTATATTTGATCTCGCATTTTGTCAATGCAATTTTCAAAGGGTTTCTTAATTGTTAGCTATGCTTGAACACTGCATCCATATACCCGTACGTGTGAAGTATGTTATTTGGGATTCACATGGGAAATGATTCTTTATTAAAAAAGAAGAGAAACAGACTATTCATCTCTTGTAATTGCATAAATAGGATTAGAGTTTTTGCTACTGTAAATAAATTCAAACTTATTATCATTTGCAGCACCAACAACATAACAGAAGTGTGTACATTTTCATACTGCGCATTTGAAATCGAAATAACCACCAGAGGATTAATTTTTTGGTGATGGGTTTAATTCCCCCTAAAAAAAGGACCTACATACTCTGAAGTTGCTGTAGATCAGGGTTGATTTGCTCAAAGATTCGTAAACGAGGTGGAATTTTTAACTACATTCGTGTACATAGAATGAATTAATTGCCAAGGATCTTTTAAAATAAAAAAAAAACTTGATGAATAACTTGTATATTTCTTTGCGATTTCAAAGAACGCATATTTGTACATACTCATGTTTTTCAAATGTACAACATACGCGTAACAAAAATAAGTTGCTTATTCTGGTATTGTCTTACATGTACATACATATGTGCAAGACCGTATGTAGTATATACTTAAAAACTAAATAAACAAAAAAACAATTTTTCTGTTTTTCGTCAATTTTAGCTAGTCACTTACAAAAGCAGCATTTTTTACACTCGTAAGCTTTCTTTTCGCCTCAAGGAGAACAACAAGTCTCACGGGACTAACAACTAAACATAGCTATTAATACTCATGTATTCACTGCTTTTCTCCATATAAAGACATCTCTTCGCTTTGGGCAATTGCAACCGAAGAAAAAGGCTTTTGATAGGAGAATATTCCATAAAATATGTTTTTGTCACACCCCATATAAGATGATGATATTACGGTGAAATGACTTTCCTGCCCACAATACATATTAACGCCTTAGTTTTATTTGATAGCATCTTACCACTGGCGAAATGATATACATATGTATGTACTTGGTACTTTACAACCCAAAACTTAATATCAATTATATTCCCAATCCGTCACCTAATTTGAAAGAAAAAAATACAGCTTCATGTCCATTCAATTACCATAGGTTTATTATTGTAGTTACACATAAACGATAAATATTTCTCAAAAGAAAAATATCGCTATACAGTAGCGAAAACGCATACAAATTTATATGTACATATGTATGTATGTATTAGCGGACTCATTTACAGCGTTACAGCGAGTAAAAGTTTTTAATTTTGACGTTTGCAAAGGGTCTTTTAAAAATTATGGAGGGGGGCAAGAAAACCTTAATTCGGCATAAATCGCATTATTGACCATAATAACACAAGAAGGATAAATTACTGGTATGATACATTCACCAAATGGAGTAAGGGATGAAACATCATACACATTAATTTGCTTCGGTTCTTACTACTCGTATAATAGAAAACATACCCTTGTTTTCTGCCGAAAACTGGCTTGCGTTTAATTTCCAGATTACCGAACAATGTATGAATCGTGGGAAGCAAATCTTACTTCAACCAAAAATTTGTCGCACGCAAGATGATATTATCACTTGGTTTATTTATGCTTATTAATAATTTGTAGGGTGTCTCTGTATAATTTTATGTATTGAAAAGCATCATCGTCACCTCCCCACGATACCGACTGAATATGTACTATATATGTATTTCAGTAAATTACATACATAGGTCCATATAGCTGAACTTACTGCAATTGACGGGCACTTATCTTTTTGACCTTTTCGGTTGTCGTATGCGCCTCAGAAGTCATAACAAGAAATAATATGATTTATTCTCTACAAAGTCTACTGAGAAGATCAAATAATGTGTTTAAGAAATAAATGCGACCAATGAGTATAATTCCACCTCATGACTTAATTAGTCCAATATACGTTACCTTTTCAAAGGTTCAAGTTGTTTTCGTAGTTTCAAAGCTGATATTCAAAAACTAAATGCTAGTGTACCCTAAGGCTCCATTCTGACTCCCACGCTTTTTTTTTTTATTTTTAGCAATGATATCTTGTTTTCTAGGTACTTCTTATCATACATATATGTATATTCCTTTGTTGACGGCAGTACTCTCTGCTTTTCGCATTCGGTTTCGGATTCATGTCCCTGCTTTCGGCTGTATGACCGCAGCTTATACTAAGCTCATACAATTCCGGTAAATTAACACGACTCGCTTTGGAATGCCCTGCTTAGATTTTTATTCCTTAATCATTTTAACTTGCAAACTTTTAACGAAATGTAAGTAGGTGTCTGCCTGCGCAATTTGCAAACATTTTAGAGGTACATCGATATCGCTTGGGCGCTCGTATGAAATGCAGATGTCGGTGGCAGTACATTGACGTAAAAATCATTTTAGAAGAATTTAAATGAAACGGAAATACGGCGCCACTTTTGTTTATAGAAGGAATCTGTAAGTCTTTGGATAGAAATCATTCGACATTCCTAACTCTGATTGATTTCCCAAAAGCTTTCGAAACGGTAAATCATGATATAAATCATTACAGGTCATTCATGTAAAAGTTATTGATCCCTCAGATTTTCAGCTTGTTCATATTAATAAATTATCCATAGAATCCAGTAAATCCATCCATCCAGTAAAAATCTCGATGTGACTTTTAACACCACGCTTTGCTGTGACACACACATTATCAATTTTATCGGTAAAGTTTTTGGTGAGCTCCGTTCTCTACGGGTCACACATTTGCTTCCTACTAAATCCAAATTTAGTTTGCCTTTAGATCTGAGGGGAATGGTATTCACGAGTAAGTTTAAATCTTCTATATTTGGATTTTTGACCACTTACTACGCTGGTCATGATTTATTATAGAAATCTATTCTTTTTATTTCTATCACCCTTCCCTGTTTCTTATCTCTGTACTGACAAAGACAGTGTTACAATAATCAATGGGTTTTAGCTGTTACTTAAAAATAAGCAAACAACCCATTCCGAAGAGTTGCTTGTCCAACTCCTGCATGTCGATCAAAAAACACCTGATTCGTTTACACCAACATCTTTTCCACTTTCGGTTGATGACTTTTTTCTTCTCAAAATCACGTTGAAGTCCATACACACAGAATGCGCTAGTTGAAAACCACCTGCAAATGTTGGTTAAAAACGTCAGTTAGAAATCAGAACTAATATTTAAACCTGTCGATGGCGTTCTTGTGAATCCTTATTATTGACGAAATATAATTTTCATCCAATTGCAATTTAAATGAAAAATAATACCTTTTTTTAGAAATCCATCAACGTGAAAAAAATTAGCTCATTTCCCGCCAAACTAGGAGGGGAATATATAACAAACGCCAAATAAACCAAGTACCTAAAAGAGTTGAGCTACCTGTGATGGACGCAGCGCACTGCCCCACTCACCCAACCTTGGTAAACCAACAGTTCCAGAGCTTTGAAGTCGAATAACTTTTATTAGTTTAAAATAAATAAATAAATTAAATATAATCATTTTGAATATATGTATATTTTAAAGGATGATTCCTTTAGAGGTACTTTTTCCAATGGGGATTATGCAGATTATGCACACTGATATGGTATATTTGTTCAGTATTTTTTGATATTTCATTATGGAAAGGCTTAGCCCAGCACAGCCTCTTCAAATTATTTAGCTGTATTACGAAAATCACCGTTCTACGAGGATGCGTGGTCCACAAAACCGCCCTATCGAACACCCAATTCGCCATACTATCGAAAAGTTTGAAACTTGATTCTCATTGTCGGATTATACGCAACCATATAGACGTAGTGAAGAAAAGATACCGGTCGGAGCGGAGATAGTACGTGATGACCTTGACTACCGCTTGGCTTGTCGTATGCGACAACTTGCCGTACACCTAAGAATCTTAGTTTAAAAACATACAAAATTCAATTCGTGAGAGAACTGAAGCTTCAGTCATTGGGCTCTTCAAAAGCTATGTTCTCAACCAAAATTTTGTTCAGTTATGAGGCCTATATCTGGCTTAATAGCTGTGCCAATAAGCAAACAATTTATATTTGAAGTGCAAAGGCTCAAGAACTCCCATTACAAACGGTTTGGTGTGGTTCACGGGATGGTGGAATCATTGGCCCGTATTTCTTCAAAACTGAGGCTGTATTGTATTTGAAGAGCGAAGCAGCCATTACAACCAGATAAAACAAAGGTTTGGTGTGATTTTAGAGCTGGTGGAATCATTGCTCCCCGCTTGATAAAATTTAAGCCCATGATCTCGACGACGTTTAGTTCCAACGAGACGGCGCCACTTGCCACATAGTTCATGAAACCCTTTATTCCAGACAATTTTTTCGGAATGAACATTTTAAAACCATCCTATCAGGAGATGTTATAATTTTTGCAAATGGCGTCGTACGGCAATCATATTTGACATTTGTGAACTAGACAGCTGCAGTATACAAACAAACAAGCAATGAAGCGCTGTACTCCGCAAGACCGTGGAATAATTGTGTCCATTTTTTTCTCCAACAATCGATCGGTGGTGTTAGCGCAACCCGCCTGTGTAAACCCTAGGTGATTTTATATGCTTTAAACTGACTATGTAATGCATACTTAAAATTAAGAATCACTCATTGCAATCGAATGAATTCATATGCTTAACTATATAAATTAAGTACTCACCCGAAAACCTGTTTTTAGAAGAGCATTCATTTTAAAAAATTGCCTCTTGTATGACATACGACTAATTAAATTTAAAGAAAATACTTTTGAGTATGGATCCGGCATGGTGATAAAACCGTCTGAGAATGCCTTGAAATATCTGAGAAAAATTAAAAAAAAATAATCGTTCAAGCAAATAGACTTTACGTTTCTTGTAAATGTATTTTGATTTTAAATGCAAAAATGCAGAGTTAACATTGAAATGAAACAAAATTTGATTTTGGTAATCTCGCTGTTTCTTTCATTGGATTTATTTCGTTTGGTATGATGTACAGGCAAAGATAGAAATTGCAAAACGTTAATATTAAATGCCAAATTATTTTAAACGTTATAAATAAATAAATACAGTTTATTATTAAATGTTTGTGAGTCCACTGTTTATGTTCTTAAACGTTTCTTGATCTCTTCGGCTAAGTTCTCGATTTGAACTTCTTCTTCCTTGCGAGTGGCAATTTCTCGAATTTTAACAATGCCCTTCTCCAATTCTGAGTCTCCGAATACCACAGCTAATGGAATACCATTTTCCTCACAATGTTGTAATTGCGCTAGAAGTTTTGGATTGAGTTTATAAGAGTGTTCGGCCTGTGGAGAAATAAAATAATTTTAAGAAATGCAATTTGTATGGAGTTTTCGTAATCATCTTCGAACTTACCTTCACTCCCTGATCCCATAGTTGATTTAGAATTTGTAACCTCTTTTCATGAAGACCTTTGTGGGCAGAGGCTACATATGCTTCGACTTCGGTTGTGCGTATTTTATTGCCACTGGCAGCGATCTTAGCTTCCAATACAGAAAATATTCTTTCTACACCAATCGACACACCAACACAAGGAACTTGTTTGCCCTTTGGGTCAAACATCCCAACTAAGTTGTCGTATCGGCCACCTCCAGCCACCGATCCTACAGTACCAGCCTCGTCACCATTTTGTACAATCTTAGGTTCTGTTTTTAGCACACATTCATATATAACTCCTGTGTAATAATCAAGTCCACGGGCCAAACTTAGATCGAAGCACACTCTTTTGCTTAGCCCCATACTATTGCAGTACTTTAAAAGTAATTTCATTCCCTCCAAACCATTCACAGCAGATTTAATTTTCTTTAGTTTATCGTCTTGTAATAATTTTTCGACTAAGTCAGCACCTCCACTAAGTTGAACATATTCGCCAATTTTATCGGCTACGTCTTCCTCAAGACCCTTCTCCTCAATCATCTCTCTTCGAATTTCCACCCAAGGACTCTGAAAAATAAAATTCATTTTATATAATACATGAAAAAAGGCAAATAAAGCAGCAAGGTTAAGGGTCTAAACATGCAACTATTAGTAAAGAAATACATACAGTGACCTTAACAACGACGCGGCGTCAACATCAAAATATTTAGAACCTATACTTTTCTATGGTGTAACACACATAGAAAAGAGCAATCAAAGGCGTAAAGATTAAGTTCTAAATCTGCTATTGCTATTCTTGGTGAACGGCTTATTTCCTTAGCCGACGTTTCGAAAGGGCGTGCGGTCTTTTATTCTGCTCTGAATCACACACAGCAAGTCCAGCGAAAACAGTGACTTATGATGTTGCAGAATCAGTACTAACAGAGTTATCGTCTGAAGTTCAACAAATGTAAAATTTTGGGTTCAGTCTGCCATATTACAACAATATTGCAATGTAATATTATTGCACCTCAGCATTAAAAGAAGGTTTGAAAAAACGTTGAATGATGATGTGATATAAAATAGACACCCTGAAGAATCACGTTGAAGTTCCAGGTTAAATTCAGCGGACTCCGTAAGCAGTCAGTAGAAAGATTCATAAGCTACTTAGAGGCCTTACAAATTCCAAATGTTAATAAAAAAAAAGATTACACGTTTTCTGTAGAGACAAAAAAAAATTTAAAACTTTGCCGAATCCAACTACTTTTCAATGTTATTCAAATGTCTCTTACTTATACTACTGTCTAGTACCATTGACCTTAACCTTAAGCAAGGCACCGTCGAATATAGCGCGTTTTAACGCCTTGTTCAACCGCCGAGTTATAAAGTGTGTTTTTCTATTTTAAGCTAAAGCCCCTTTTGAAAAAATATCAACATTAATTTGATTTAAACCATTCTGTTCTGAACAAGACTGCAGACATATGGTTAACTCGGCCGTATTTGGAACACTTTTTCAAGTAACTAGTGCTCTATCTCACCAATAACGTATTGAAAGTTGGTTTCTAAGTTTTACATAGTGTGTTTATCAGCATTCACCAACGACTCAACATAATCGCACAAGAAGTAAACGAGAGACATAAAATCACAGGATCTTGGTGTCCGATTCGCATGTTTATTCAGCGATATAATGTTGCCATTAGCTGAGTTTTCGGTCAACAGTTTCATGAATGTCGTCCATACTTCCGAAAGTAAACCAATTGGCATTGCTACGTTATAATACTGGACTAACTATAGTCTTTTGAATTTAAAAAAAAAATCGGCTCAAAACTATGTGAGTAATTCAAGGAATTGCAATAATTCGATAGAACAAGAACTGCATGCTTCATAATAGGAGGTTCATTAGTAAAACATCAGGCTAATGGTATAAAACCACGGTTAGCAAAACTAATTACAAATCCTCCATATATTTCTTTAAAATCTCCTGTTCCCGTAACTTTTCTCCAATTTACTTCAAGTATTCAACTCTTTCTTGTTTTGCCAGAAACCCACCTGCCAAAATTCTTATTTCTTAGCTTTACTAAAATTGTTCAATCTGGGCCGGTCAAGTTTACCCTTTTTTTTTTTTTGGATATTTTCGGATTAACTTGTCCTGAATTCTAATAGGAATAATAATAAAATGTCAAAAGCCATTGGAGAATACCACAAGTTCTATATATGAGTGTTGAAGTTAGGTAACTTTCTGCTGCATGAACTCTATAACTCGACATAACAAATTATTTTGAACTTTGTTATCATGAGAAGCCCTGCAAATTAAATATTATTCTATAATTTTATAACTTCTTAGAGCTTAAACTTTTCAATGTGAATGGCTTCGAGGCAAGAATATTTTAAGATTTTGATCTTCGCCTTTATTGGCCAAAGAGAAAATTCTTTATTCTCTGAAATTAAAGTTCGTTTGTACGACCTAGGCTGTACAAATAGAAATATGCCAAACTTTTTTACAAAATCTAGAGGACAGTTCATAAAGCCGCACCTGCCTTGAAATATTATACAATAGATTGAATGAATTTCTGCAATAAAAGGAAAGCACGTCCATGAATTACCACTCTAATGTTAGATAGAAAGATAGAAAATACTTCTTCAAGTGATACATGTTTTACCAAAGTACTACGTTTGGCTATAATTAATAAACGTCAGCGTGAAGAAGAAAAACCCGATTGAATTACAAGAAAACCACCATACATAAGGAAAGGTTAACATGGGAAAAAGATTGAATTTTTGTTTTCCTTGAAATTTATTTTTGATTTTCAATGCATATAGAACTTTGACGTAGTCCACAGCTAACTTTTACTGGATTTGCCACTTTTAACAGACTACTTGCTTCAAACGCTTTTACTATAAGAGCTATATTCATTTACTAAAAGCATTTATGATATTATACAATGACATTAAGATTTACCTTATCAAGCTTATCGACGGTAGAACAAATGGTTCTGAACTTATCAGCAGAAACTCCACAAGCTTCAAACATGCCGTCTAGAAGCTGGCGATGGTTTAATTTAACAGTAAAGTCTCCGATTTCTAAATTCTCTAGCACTTCAACAACAATTTTGACACATTCAGCGTCTGGCAACATTGGATCATATGTACCAGCGATATCAAAATCCTATAAACAGTAAACAACGATTATCTTGATTGACCATAACTTTTTTTTTAATGATATATGTGAAGACTTACGCATTGATAGAATTCCCGATAGCGACCTCGAGCAATGGATGGATTATCACGGCGATATACTTTAGCAATATGATACCTCTTAATGCTAGATATTTTACTCATAGCTAAATACCTCGCCAAAGGAACTGTGAGATCATAGCGCAATGAAAGAATTTCTCCACCTTGATCTTTAAGATCGTATATAAGTTTTGAATCCTCACCATACTTCCCAGTTAAGACTTCCTATGAAAGCAAAAAAATGGAAGAAAAGGAAAAATTATAAATTAGGAAAAAGAATGACCTAATGCACCTTACTTTAAGTTCAAAAACTGGAGTATCTATCGACTCAGCACCGTGTTTTTTGAAGACAGCTATAATTTTGTCAAGAACCCCCTGCCTCAAAGCCATTTGCTCGGGACTATAGTCCCGAGTTCCTTTTGGAGTTTTCAGGGTGAACTTTTGTGGCGGTCCATTTTCATCAGAAAGCTGCGCTTTCAGAGCCAATAACTTCGACACCTCAGCATCGATCTACAAAAGAAATACGTTAACTTTAAAAATTCTCGATTAATTTATATTATAATTGTGTTAAAAAGTATATAATAAAGCAGTGCTAACCTTTGATATCTGTTGTGCAATGCATTCATCATCAGTATCATTATTATTGTTGTTTGGATTCGAATGACTTTGAATTTTTAACAATTTAACTGAATTATGAAAATAAGTGGTTTGTTGTTTTTGAAAAGATTTTTGAATTAACCGCGAATTTTTTAGATGGCGGCCAAAATGACGCAACATTTTTTTTTTTTTTTTATTACAATAATACAAATAATTGACTTTGGCCCGGTCTCAGATTAACAGATTAAACCTAAACAACAATAATGAAACTGATTAGTGTCTTTTTTTTTAACTATTTTTACAAAAGGGTAACTAGAATTAACATAAACAAAGCTTGGTGCTTAAAAAAAAAATTATGTAAGTAAATTGTTATACATAAACATAAGGTGAACAGGTGATAAGACTTTCGCAAACTAATAATAAAAAGCATGAAAATGTTGCGTACACTTCAACCGATCCAAATTTTAAATGCAACAAACACTTCCACTAAAGTTAATGTTAATTTTTTTGTACGAATCACATTTGAAAAACAGGAAATTAAGATAAACCATCACCACACAAAACTTTTCACAAATTTACTAATGTGAACCGGAAATAATACGTTAGACTTTAAAAGTATAAGATAAAGTAGTAAAGTGCTTCTGGAAGTAAACGAAAAGCTGCAAAATAAATTATTCAAAGCAGTGTGCAGTATTAATAAATGCATATACTACGAGTATATACGTATTCTTATGCGTTAATGGTATTGTAAAAAGCAAAGCTGGATGCAATCAATAAATTTTCTAAAAGGTGTTACTGGTTTTTGTTTATAGACTAAAGGGAGAAATTTTGAGAAAGTTAAAGTTAATGGCTGATTTTATTTCTTTAACGATCATTTAGATGGTTCATTTAGCCACAGATATAAAGTCAACAGCTGCCATAAAAGTCTTTATGTGTTAGTTTCTGGATTCACAATGGAAAATCGCCTAGTTGTAACCCACTCATGAGACTAATTTCTCAACATTTTCTAGTCGCCAATTCATATCTCCACTATACAATGAAACGATGATGCGATTTAGACAAAATAAGGACGTCTGACGTAGCTTGGATATATAGTGAACTCCTTAATACTAATCTCCCTTCTATTCACAGGAAAGCTGATCATATATTTTGGAAGAATATAAAAATCGACCATTCCTACTGAGTTTTAAAATATAATACACCAGAGTCATACCACTCATATCAAATACCGCTGTGGTTTTTGACCTGACCAATCCATTATAAGCCAACTCTTAACATTAAAACAAATTTCGCAAAAGACTAACGAATCTAAGCTGATATCTAAAAATAGTAAACAAATAATCCAGTTGTGCAAGTTACCCTGAAAAATACTTTATGTTCCGTATAGTTTGATAAGTCTATTTCAAACATGCACTGCATATCTGCAATAGGATGCGCTATAGTGCGAGTTTTTGGATTGAGAGCTTGAACTGCTATATCAAGGCATAATCCAGCCATACAAAAGCACTATCTGCAACAACTATGTATAAAAGTTGGGCTAGTCTCACTCAACGTGACTTTGCAGAAACATTTGAGTTGCAACGAAAGTAAAAAGAGCAGGTCTTAAGCTAAATAAGAACAGCAACAAATAGTTGTTGTGAACAAATAAAAGTTAATCTCACTCATCATGAGTCATTTCCGACACATATCAATAAAAAGTCGTGAACAGTTCACATACAACGAAGTAAACTGTACGAAAATCAAATTAACAAGACATTACATCTTAAATTTGGACAAGCCAATACGTTCAAAAAACCAAAATTATGCCGAGTCCTTTTGAAAAGAAAACTTTCATGTGCAAGAAGCCAAATAGACAGGATTTCACAACAGCGAACTAACTCTATTTCAAACTAATAATGGCAGACTAAATTGGTTCAGGCACATAAGGCGATTGGACAAAAAAAATTAAATCCTTACAGGCGACTAGTCTCACGCAAAAATCATGTAGGGCCTTTAGTAAATAAGAATTATCGTGTTTTCCTCAACATACTATATTGAACGAGAAGGTTAGTCTATTTATTGTCATATATTGTCATACAATGCTTTGATAAGTTGAGTTATCCTTTATAAATGTATGAAAAACAAGCTACACTACTTTATGAAGGAAGGAACATTTAATCTATGAAATGAAAACAAAATGTAAACTGTAGCTTTTTCATGTTTTATTATAAAAAATTAACACAAATTGTCCCCTATAAATAAATTTTGCGATTTCAAGTGTTTATCAACTTTGGCCTTCAATGACATAACAGTGACGTACATACAAATGTTCTACTTCCGTGTTAAAGCTTTTTAAAATTTTAATTCAAAGTTAATATTATTATCATATTGCATCATCACTTATTGGGGCTAATGCATTTATTTCGATGAGTAATACACCGTCTTATAATTCTACGAATTTTGTGTAATCAGGGAAACACATAAAATAAAATCAGCAATTCAAAATTAATTTTACTAATTGTGTCGACACTAATGCCTACTATTTTCACCATCACGTGATATTCCTTGGGAGCCTAGTACCACTGCGAAACATCATTGTCGGATGAGAGAGGGGGAGGGTGTTCGCACTAAGGACTTCTTCTTTTTCAGTATGGCGGCGGATGAATTTCATATAGAGATCAACAGCGGCATTCACGACTCTAGTCAGTTTGAGCTGTTTGGTGCAAAAATCTTTTTAGAGCTACTTCGAGGCATTTGGAGCACAGGTGTAAGGGGAACTCCAGAATAATGTTAGGACCCTGGAGTTGAAATATGCGTAAAATAGAAAACAGGTGGCTCTCATCATTTTAGTGAAGCTACTGACCATTTAGCCGATTATCCTAAATGGCGTTCATGTCACTACAGTGGATAAGGATGACTGCATCAACTACGAATTCTATGACTTCATAGACCGAGCATATGCTCACAAAGGTTACGTACCTAAGCAGGGCATCTTTTAGTAGGTTATCGGAAAACATAGCCTGCATTACGCCACAAGTCCTACAAATTAATTCACATCGTGATTAAATCGACCTAACCTATAAGTTGTCAGCTATAAACGGATATAGGTATTCTCTGATCAGGCAACCATCCACCATATTAATCATATTGCGATCGACGCCAGTCAATCTCTAGAATATTGGGTGTCTGAACGTAGTCAAACAGCTATCAGAGAAGCTATTTGTCATGTAGATTGTTTCAAGGCGTCACCACAAAGAAATTTCTAGTTATACGACAAATGTTCGAAATGGAAAATGGAAGTCTACAACAAATAACATAGACAATAAGTAGTAGAGTCGCAATGGAATATATGAAACAGTTCTTCTATAAACTGTTTAACGACGATCAAGATCAAAATACAGCTGCCATCTAGAGTAAACCATTTACCATGAACGAAGACGACAGACGTCCCCCTGGCCTAGACGAGGTTGAGGTAGCGATTAGGAAGCTAAAGGAGAAGTTGTCCGTGCTGTACAGCGACACTGGTCTAGTCAGGCTCTTACGGACCCAACGTCTGATAACCAGGCTATAATGAGCGGATGAATGCTTCTGCTCCGGGCCATAGATTAATCGAGTTTTATCCCCACACAAGTGGAAGGATATGTCAATCAATTTGGAGGCAGCTGCCTGAGAGCTGGGAGAGAAAAGAATATACAACCGATAACTTTATTAGCTGTTTCAAGAGTGAGTTTATAGTCTAGTTGCCAAGACACATTGACAAATTGTAATTTGAGCTGATGAAAAAGGTTTTCATCTGGATGCACACTAGTTAAAAAATAAATTTTGTTTAGACTAAAATTTCGCCTACGTTAAGCGCCGTTATTACATAGCGAATGGGCATTTCTTGCTTGGCATGCGGACCTATAATTTCACCATATTTTTGGTAAAATGTCGCACTACAAAAACCAGCATCAACGTCTTTTACAGTCTTCACTGTAACAGATAATGAAACCTTTGTTTTCGTGGGCACCTTGCAAAGTCATTTCCGTCCTCTGTTTAATTTCAGTTAAATTAGAATCTCACTTAAAGTCATGTTAGGGTTTTTTTTTATCATACTACATTTAAGGAAAATCTAAAGGATCGAACCACCGTTGTTTAATCTTTTAATCAAACCGTTGATGTCTTCAATGGTGTTTTACCTATCTCATGTCCTAAATCTTAAAACAACAATTCTGACAATAATATCTCAGATAATGTCAAAGTAGTATACAAAGTATACAAGCATTAAACCTTAAAAGAATTTCGGTTTTGAACTCACAATTAATACAGGAAACTGTATTCACCTACTTTTCTATTTGAAGAAAACAAATGAGCCAAATCAATTGTTTCTCTTTTCTTCAGACCAATATTGATTGGCATCTACCATTCTGTCAATTATCCTTTATTAAATGAATGTACTATACACAGTATTTTTTACGTCGCTACAAACATAAATATACATATGTATTCTTTAACATATTTTTAATGAACCATCAACATTTGTTTCTTTCATTTCTCACAACAAAGTGGTACTATGGTGCAGTCTCCCAAACTAGACGCCGTGGCACCTACTTCATGATATGTAGCGCGAAGGCTATAGATAATTCTTATGCAACTTTCCCATGTTCAAAAGACAGACAACAATAGTCAATCGTCAATAAACGTTAGCTTTCACTGAAGCAAGTACATATGTAGTTTAGCTAAGCACACAAATCTTGTAAAAGTATCATTAAAAATCTGGACTGAATATACATACATACATACAAACATATATATGTTATATAATACACTTAAGTGTATTTGTTGAAACGTTTTAACAGATTTAGATTTATGCATTGGTTGCCTTCAACAGCAATTTTGTTGATTCCTTCTGGGTATAAGTTATTGGTTTTGCTTGTACCCTTTTCAAATACGTGAACCTGTTAGTTGTACTCAAGAGAGGACTTTCAATGCAATGTGACTGGGTACTTGTAGCCAAAAGCTGCAAACTGGAGACTTTCGTATGCTACTATTGCTTGTTTGTACTTTACGTAACTTTGAAGTCAACTGCAAGGCTCATGTTGATGCAATTTTATGAAAAAAGAAGACTCTGAGTTTTTTCCAGTTGAAATGGTCTTCACAAATTAGAAGTCGGATAATCTCACAAACAACGCATAGTTTAGCAAAAACTTGTACAAATGTAATGAGCTACATTCATCAGCTTCAAGCGGTGTTCGCTAATTAACGTTCCCATTTAGACATAAAATTTCCAAAACAAAAAGGTTCATTCACATTAATATCATATTGAATGGACACCGAAACAAACAGGAAATTTTACAAAATTGTTTGAACTTACTTGATTTGAATACTAACTAGGAACTGCGATAATTTGTACATACTGACCGCGTCAGATCTTAAATAATAAACTAATCCAAGGTCGGTCTGTATCTCACATGTTCCACATAACATTTGAAAGAAACGTGTTTGATCCACACTCTCTCATCCAAATAAGATTTTCTTTTTTATTTTTTACAGTAAACTGACAAAGACCAGATTAACATAACACTGCCTATAACAACAACGTGAAGTTAACTTTGAGAACATACTCATACAATTTGTGTTGTCAAGGTTTTTACTCGTGTATTGAGTCTGAGCAAGAGTTTCATGCTGGTTAATCATTTGGTTGCTCGCTTGCGTTATAGAAAAACAAAAGAAAGAAACTAAAAAAATGAGGTTCGCAATGAGTAATCCAAAGTTGGTGAAATGTTAGTCTTCTATTGCGATATGTTTAATGGCCTTTTACATTTTCTTGCAAGGCAATTTATCTCTCTTCAATTTGAAGTTGAATTTTGCCAGCACATCAAATGAGGATTGCAATTCTTTGTTATAAATGGACACATACAGTTTATTGATTGATTAGTAACGTGATAAATAGTAATATATTTGAAAATATTGGAAGAATCCTCACCCTCTCCTTGGGCTCCTTGGCAGCCTTTAACTTCCTGACCAATTCTCCTTGGTTCTTTATTAATCCCAAAAGTTGTTCGCGATTTTCACTCATTCTATTTTAATCAATACAAGAACACTCTAGTTTGTTTTCTTTTCGAAATAAAGTTTTAATTCATGAATTTTAAATTATTGTTGGTTATCTGTTCACAAAATCACAAATATTAACATGGGAAATCCTTCTAAGTTTGAGGGAAGAACGCAGCCGTCGTCACACGAGGCTATGATGCAAACTTTTGACGTTTGTGGTTATATGCGCCTGAGCGCTGCTGCAATAGAAATGTCAATTTTCTACGGGAACAAAAATTACCCTCTTACTTAAATGGGCGGCTTACATTTGATTATGTTTTTTAAGTTTTCTTTGCATTTTATTTTTTACTGTTTTTATTTTTTCTTACAAGTTAAGGTAAAACATTATATGCATTTTACTTTAAAAAAAATTCAAGATTCAATTCGTTTTAAATATAGACTTATAACTTATTAAATAATTCTAGTGCTTTGGATTTCCTCTCTCATGTGTTGGGCATCGCTATTGAGGTCTCAAATCAAGTGCATTTCGTACCTAATTTTGTTGAATTCGTACCTCTCTTATTTGCTTATCAAAGCGGACCTGTATTTTAGTTTGAAAATTTCATTCATTTAAATATGTGTAGCGGGAATCTGTTTGAATATATCTTCGCCTTGTATTGTTGTACTTAAGACAGCATGTTTAAAATGGTGTCAAGCAATGCTTAAAATGAGGTCTCGAAATTGCATTGTAGATATCGATATCGACTTGCAGGGATGGAATGCCTTATTGTTGGAGGACCGTTGGTGAAAATACTGATTGAATGAGGTTAAGCAAGCAATATATTGCTAGTCTTGGTGGCTATCAATTGACTTGACAATATTGGCATCGCCTATAAGTTTAATCTCACGCTTTTTATGTTATCTAGGAAAGCCATACAAGTTTTCGGGATACGTGACCAGTTGTGGTCATTTAAATTCAAATTTTGGCGGATAAATTGTCTACTTATTGATGTAGGTAGACATCAGACAGCTTTGTGTTGATCAGAAGATATCATTAAAAAAATTCAAAGGGTGCCATATATAAAACAGAGCCCTGTGGCACATCAGCTTTCTTTATGAATATCATATATAAAACTGCTCAAAAATACTTGAATTTAACATTAGCTAGTTTGCAATCCACTTGAAAAGGGATTTATTCATCCAAAAAGCACGTATTCTCTGCAATAGAAACTGATAACAATCTTTTTAAAATGGTTTTAAAATATCCAGACCGATGTGAATTTTGGTCACACTTTTCAGTGAAATATGTTACAAATGTTATCTATGCTGCTGGTTATTAAAAAGTTTTCGTGTTGTGAGGTATTTTATGGGCATTTTCATGATCATTGAAAAAAGAGAAGAACCCGCAACCCATTGGTAAGAAATGTGAGAACCAATTAACATTTTTTAGAAACTAAACTTTTTTTTTAACCTATCTGGAAAGAGTCAACGTAATATTCAGGAGCACTTCAAAGACTCTTTCCTATTGCAAAATACAATATTCCTTTGCGACAATCGAAACTATCTTACTAACGTTTTCAATAAACATCTTCGTGGACTACTTAAAGGGTTGGTAAGGGTTAACTTAAGCTGAGATCAAAGTTTAATAGGAATATTTAATAAACAAAACGGACCATGTGACTGCGAAAATCTCTCAATAAATTGCAGCATCGATGACTTAAGCCCAACTTTTACCTTATATCCATGTGAACATTTGAAAATTTAGTTGAATCTTTCCAGTCTATTATCTGTAGGTACAAAAACAAACCCACTATGTACTTCTAAGTCAAACAAAACCATTTTTATATAACAACAGTTTATATTTAATCAAAACAAATGAATATATATAAAACCTCATGTACATACGTCTACATATGCACATACATAGTTATGTGTAGAGTAATGTATTAGATACAAGAATTCCTGAAAATAGCAATCATACGTTTAACAGAACAAATACAATAAAAATAAAAAATTATTTAAATTTAAAATAAGAGGAGAGAAAAATAACGTTACGGTTAATTATAAGTATCACTTTGAACATATTGTAATGAGAATGGGTGTCTTTAACGACGCGCAAGCATGCGAAAAGACACTGTTTTGCTTGAATCAATGAAGCTTTTTCTTCTTTATAGCTTTTCGTTTCTTTTCTTCTGCTTCTTGCCGCATGTCCTCCAAATCCTCCATTAAACCTGTAAGCAATAAATTTGTGAAGTTAATTGTTTATTTTTAGTGTAGAATATTTTTTCTTACCAATTTTTTTACTCATGTACTCCTCACGCATTTGTTGGGCGAACGTGGATTCCATTGCAGAATCGTCCTCATCAACGTCCCGATATCTAAAGAAATACATAATATAAATTGGTAAATAGAAAGTAAAACTACAAACTAAACCACCATCTTAGATGATATACTTACTTTGATTTATCATAGCCAAATATCGCCTTGATATGTTGCGAATAATCTTCTTCCTCCGGTCCATCATCGATAAAGTCATCTAGTTCAGAGTCATACTCATCCTCGTCATCATAAATTCTCCCTGTTAAATGCAATAACAAATTAATAAATATGACCGAAAAATCTTAACAATATTACAATACTTTTTAAGGCTTGGGGTTTCTTTTCCGCTGGTTTACTAGAACGCCGAACATCCGGCGGTGGGAATTGTCGCGTTTTCTGAGCTGCTTGTGGTGCTTTTGACGTCTTGGGATCTCTTGGTGGGAATTCCCTTGTTGGTCCGTTGTAGGCGATTTTTCCGTTACTTTTGGTTGAGGCATTTGACAAAGTTGTGCTAGCAGTAGGTTTGGAAGAACTAGGAGCACTTTTGATGTGATTTGATTTTTGAATTGGCTTATCCCTATAAGATGATCCTCCGTTTACCAAGGACTTTGTGGCACTGCTACTGTTCGAAGGCACCGCACCAGAAGAAGGAGATGCAGTCTTTAAAGAAGAAGGTGCAATTTTTGAGCTCGAACTCATATTGGAACTTGGCAAAGGATTAGCTGGCTTTTTAAAAACGGGTGATTTAGATTCTAAAGGTTTGGAACTACTGCCGACTTTCCCACTACTTGGAGTTAAAGGCTTTGGAGCTACGGAGGCTGAATGATTTAGCTTTGGTATACGTCCATTGGGTTCCATTTTCTGCCATTCTGGAATTATTTTTTGACCTGTTGCAGACTTTCCTAATTTCTCTTTTTCTTTTTTGCGCTGTTCCCTTTCTTCAAGGAACCGTTGCCGTTCTTCTAGTTCTTTTTTCTCTTTTTTAGTTAATAATCGTTCAGGCTCTTTTTTCTTGGGCTGTTCCACCACTATCTCTTCAAATTGTTTCTTTTCAGCTAATTTAAGTAGAGTCTGGAAGTCCATTGGCGGAGGTGGTGGTTTTTTTAGTTTTGCCCGTTTCTGTTCTTCCTCACGTTTTTTCTTTTCTTCCGACTCCCGTTCAGCCTCGGGGTCGTAAAGATCCTTACGTCTTAGCGAACCAGAAGTCGGTCCTGTCAGCAAGGAAGAAGTAGGTTTTGGCGTATGTGCTGTCCTAACACGTTGTTGAGGTTGACTTTTTTCCAAAATTTCACGCTCTATTGCCGCTTTCACACGATCTTTAGTACTATTAAGATCTGTTTTGGACGCTGGTCGACTGGGAGCAAAATGCTTATCTTCCTTAACGTCCTTCACTTTCTCTATGTATTTTGCATAAAATGCATTTGCTTCTTGCGACACATACCCATAGTCATCCTGATCTGGTTGTTCGGGTCCTTGACGCGTTACCGCAGTGTGTTCAGTATCTACAGCATCATCCAGCACTGACTTGTTCGCAGACTTAATGACCTTTAACATTTTCCTAATTTTATTTTTGGATTTCTCATCTCGCAGCGACTGTAACTGATCGCGTTTTTGTTTTTCAATTCGTGATCGCTCCCGTTCTTCTTGCTCCTTCTTCGCTAGGAATTTTTGAATGTTCTGCGATAGTTTTTTATCTTTCGACTCCTTCTTGGGAGGTGCGAATTTAGTGCTGTAGAATTTACCCTAAAAATAAAAACAACACAATCATTTACAATTGGAATTCAAACTTCAAACAAAGTTATAGTAAGAAAGGACCAATACCGAAGTGTGTTTTTTGTTAAAATATATGCAATTAGACAGCGTTTATCAATGATCTCAGTCTTAAATAGTTGTTAGCCTGGTTGAAAGTTCCAGATAAATAAAAAATATGGTACAACTTACATCGGCATTTTTTGTGGTCTCGCTGTTTTTTTTAGCAACATGAAGTAGAGCTCCGAAATCCATATTACTTTCTAGTTGCTGTTGGGCTTTTTGAATTTAAAATTTTATTTTGATTTAATTTTAATTGAAAAAAAAGGAAAATACGTTTCTAGCAATTGGTGTTCCAGAAATGACACACAACCACCTTAAAATCTCAATAAAGACTATTCTGTCAAAATTAGAAATTAGAACTTTTAATTACGAAAACTGTGGATGACGTTACCATTGTCATTATCAAGTGCTGCCAAGTTGAATTTTTTTATTAATTAAAATGGATGTGTTCAAAGCAAAACATTATAGCAATAGCAATGTTTAGGAATTACATATACTACTACGCAACTTTGGCATAGGTCAAGGTTGATAATTTACACTGTTTATGATTTATAGACGATATACACTGTGCTAAAAATAATAATTGAACATAGATTGAGTCTACAGTGGATTGTAATGTATTGTTTTTATACTTTTGTAACGAATTGCGTGCTACAGACATATCTCTGGATTATTCTGCATGCCTAGAAACCGGCCTTTAAAAAAGAAAGTCAAAAAAATAGCAAACTACAATATAATATACATTTTCTAAAAAAAATTGTTTGGGAAATCTTTCCCGTCCTATGTTACATCTTCATCTTTCTAGGGTCGATTCTTTCTATGGTCATGGAAACACTCTTAAATCACCGGTAACATTGGGCTTCTTTGGATACATATGTATTATTTCTTGATTCATAAAATGTCCTCTCCTATTCTAAACTGTAAACATTCAAAACTAAGATCTTGCCTTCCTAAACATTTTAAAAGTTTCGTAGTCCTCTGAATGCACCTGTAATATAGAAAAAAAAGAAAGACCCGAAACTAGTGAATAAATAAACTAACACAGCGTTTACATAGGAGATTTAGACTCGTAGGGCTTACATGTGTTATGTATCAATACACGAGAGAGCGAACATATGGCCAAATAGTAGCTTTAATTGTGTATTAATTTTACCTGTGAGTTAGGCTGTCTCATTTTAATTTTTGTTTTTTCAATTAGCAGGTAATTTATAATGTTAATTTATAGGTATATTACACAGACGATTTTGTTTTATTTGGGATGCATTTTAGTTTTATTATAGCAGGGAGGGGTTTTTTTTAATTAATAGGTATATTGCACAGATGTTTTTCAAACTGAAGATTGCAATCACCCAATAAAAAGTTAGTCATCGGATTGTTTTAGACTCTAAATTAGAACGGGTCATTAAAAATGCATTTGTCCACATAGTTCTTTTTATTTTTTGTCATTCCCTTAGATTCAAGCATTTTTAATGTACTCGTATTTAAATGCTTCAAACCGCAAGATTCTTCAATTTTATCCCTCTGTTTTTAAGTGACATTTTATTTTGTTATTATTCCCTCCGGTTTACCTTGACTAAAGACACAGGGATTAATTAGTAACACATACGTTAAGTTAAAACTCCACTCCAACTCCAAGACAAAATCCTATTAGTTTGACTCGCGTGCGACACCCGAGGTTCATCGCAAAAATGAAACAAAATTATCTGTGTAATATACCCATAAATTGAAAAAAAAATAACAAAATGCATAAGAGAATCCATCCCGCAATACGGATATATTGTTTAAATTATCTGTGGCAAACTTTACCATTCAATTTGCAATCCCGTAAACTCAGACGCGTGATTCATTGATTGTGTTTAAATTTGCCGATATGACAATTTAAGGTATAGTTCGCTATTGTTTGCGTAAAATGTGAGGGTATTACTCGTAACATTAATTGTTCACAGTTCACATGTAGTCACAGACAGGTTACACGGGTAGAGACAACTAGTGGAAAACGGCTTTCAGATTGGCCGAAATCTTGGAAGTTTATTTATAGACTAGTGCGAGTGCGAGTGTCATTCATACTGTAGATGGGAGAGCATTGCCAAAGCAAGCGAAAATATTAGTATAGTTTGCCATCTTCATATGGATGTTAGTTCATTTATGGTTATAGGTGAACCGCACGCAAATCTTATGATGTTCGACTATATATAACGGTTGGGCCTATGTCTGTACAACCCCGGTCAGTTCTATATGCTTGCGTTGTGTAATAGATGCTATCCGCTTATTAGGGCAAGGTCAACATATAACGAACTAAGCTATCATTTTGTGTAATGGTGACATTGACTTAAGATTCCTTTTAACTATAGATAGTCCACATTGTGATGTAAAGATGTATGAAAATGTTTGCTTGTGATGAGATTAATTTCGTGTATTATTAGCGTATGGTAAAGCTTGTATCACCACTATGCGTACATCTTTAGAGTTGAGTGTTCATTATTATCCATGCAACCATAAAACTGTTTGCAAATTTTGAAAGGCACGTTGTTTGATTTATCTCGTTTAAAACTAGGAAGTTTTAGTTTGTGCGATATTTTCGATTAACTTGAAAGTAAAAAATTGTATAGTAAATAATTGAGGTTCAGTGATTACAGA